>JAVLUZ010000154.1:10344369-10652732 GCA_036768485.1 Mermis nigrescens
AATCCCTTCAAAAAACTTTACTGAAAAAGCTCTCGAATAAACGAAACAGACTGTAGTTGTTCGTCAATGGTTTCATGAATGAATTGTCACAAGCACATCATCTTGTTAATTGCTGTCCCATAGCAGCGCATGCCATGCTGGCGTAACAATGCACATCATGCCGTTTCTTGATTAGTGATCGCTTCTTTTCCAAGAATAAGCTATTCATGTTATTTGTATTTCACGTTGGAGGTGCAACTCCCTTCTGCAGGCCGCTGAATATCGCTTCGATTTTTTGCGTTGTTTAAATGGAGGTATAATTTTTTTAGTAGATTCTCACAACTTTCACAGGCATATATAGGCAACTTTTCCTAGTCCCCTCCTTACGTTTTAATAATGCGTAACTCCAAGTATATTCGTCCTTTTTTTGTTCCATCGGAGCATTTTTGGATTGCTGAGTTCCCTACTTTTTCTTAAAGAAAAATCCGCGAATTCTCTAGAGAGAAAGTTACTTTAACAGTTTAGAACATTACACAACCACCGAGTGTAAAGAAGATTTCAGGTCGGTTTCGTAACTCTGATATAACGATCAACATTTATGAAAAAATTAGCTCTCCACAATGGTATAAAGAACAAATAAATGTTGCTTCGTGAAACACTTTACACCACTGTTGGGTAAAGGCGCCCAATTGACGTATGACGTCTGACCCCGTGGTACATTTATAGACTTGAGATCATGTCAGAACTCATAATCGGAGAAGTTGTCAATACAAACTAGGCAGAAACATGTTTTAAGCCGCATGATTCTTGACTTTCCACCTCCAGAAACTAACTCAATATTGATGTAAATAACACAATCTCTTGTGACATGTACTCTTAGAACGTACTTTATTTTTATTCTATTCGACTTCGGCTTCTCACCGGAGAATTGGGGAACAAAAATGGAATAAAAAGGTACGTTTTGCCACCATGTACCAGTCTGTAACCTTAGCAAATCTGAAGCTAACTCCCCATTGAGTGTAAAGTATTCGGTTTGGGTTAGATAGTAGCCCTTAAGTTGTAATACGTTTTGTATGAAAAACTTTTGTTCCGCATACTACTGGGGATATTAATCAATGAAAAAAAGGGAAAACGTGTTTTTTATCCCATTTTACACTCCAGAATTCGAGCTTTACATCACCATAAGTTGATGAACATTGCGTTCCTTAAACGCAATTCGCTGCGACGTGTAGCCCTTGAAACGCAACTTATTTTTATTTTATTAACCTTTTTACGGCTTAAAAGCAGAGAAATTAATCGGAAAAATCAGAGACAAAACCTGTTTTTTATACCATCCAAGTGAAGTTTATTTGAACCCCTTTATCTAACTCCGTATTGAGTATTAACGAGTCTGCTGGTAAACCGAAGAACTCATAACAAAAGTTGTTGGCAGACGAAAAAAGGCCAAGACGGTTTTTTCACCATCAGATAAATTATACTCTTTACATTGCCACTCTAGAAATAGGTCACTTTAAAAAAATAAAAAAGTGCCATCGAGCTTACAGAATTTTCTACATTAAAAAAACCAGACTGAACAGAATCCAAATCTTAGTTTGATAAAATCGAACACCAGCCAAAATTTTAAAAAACCATATGTTGTTACAGTAAAACTTTACACGCTCATTCCAAATCGGGTAAAATGTAACAAAGGGTAATTTTTTTGATTATATATCTCTTAAAAAGTGCACCTCCCAGATGTGTCCCGTTATTGCTGTAGGGGGCCAGACATATGTTTGGGGTACCCAAGTATATTATGAGTACGCGCTAACGCGCTACCAATGATAAAGTATTTGTTCGTATGGTCCATGTACATTTCAAGTGTCCGCGTTGCTTCAGATGTTTTTCAGATTTTTACGTAAATCAATGTTGTGTGACACAATCACGAATTTTTAATTATTAATAGGGAGATTTCTTTCAGTTCTTGCTCTTTCACTATGTTGCTCACTGTGAATGGGTTAATTTAATTTCATCCGGTTAATAAGCACTTTTTCGTTTTTACGCTTTATTACGAAAATTGAAACTTAGGGGAATCGTTTTTTTAATGGAATTTTTCTAAGTGTACGTACATACGGAAGCAATAAATAAGCAAATCCTTAATGAATTACTAATTAATTTAAAATCGCGAGAAACAGATTGAAGAGTAAGGCAGAGATTTTGCAGGACGTATTGACAAGAATGCGAGAACAATGGAATGTTTTTAAACGCGACATGTGCTCCGATTTGCCTATTAAACCACCCTGTAATACAAGTACAACTGTTGAGGTTGAAATTCATTTTTAACATCACCCATGGAAAAGCACTGCTTTTTAATCGGCAATCCGCTATTGGTAAGTTTTTAAAACTTTTACTACGTTTTGATTATTATTCTATAATGTATTTTCTAGCTTTTTTGCCTATTCTCTTCCTTTTATGCTGGATTAATCTGAACGCTTAATGCATAATTAATTTAAGATTTAAAATGTGAAATTTGTTAAAATTTCACTACCTGAATTAATGGTACTCGTGGTGATTATTTCTGAAAAAGGCTTTCTTAAACTATTTTTACATGATGATCAACATACATGGGCAGCAAGCAGGCATGCACGTGGGGGACTGGGGGTCTAGACCACTCAAGAATAGAAAGATCGAGAATTTTTTTGAGAAAATTAGGCAAAATGAAGGTAAAAAGTGATGAAAATTAAAAATGTTCTTCATGAGTGCTTTAAATTGACCAGAAACCGTGTAATAACGTCGTTTTAACGCTACATATTTTAGCCCTTATACCAGTTTTTGAGGTCTTTGACCAAAAAAAGCTCAATTTTTAACCCCTTCCTTCTTTTTCAGACCGGCTGACCCCCAGATCGGCCATGCTGCGCATTTAAGGCGGCAACCGAATTCAGGGGTCTAGACTGGATAAGGCTGAAATCAGAAAAGTCCGAATAATAGGGTTGGAGATTTTGATTTTAGGAGGTCTAAAGCCCCAGTCTGCCCTACGCCCATATCTTTAATTACTGCAAGATTGCGAGTTCAAAGTGTGAATTTCCGGAATTCAGTATGATACATCGGTTATCCGTTTTCCTATGCAACTCAATTATTTTCGATAGTATTTTTTATTACGGTTCGCCATAGTACGGATAGCTACTCGATATTCGCAATAACTAACCGGGAAAAGCCCCTTCTACGGGCCTGATTAGGATGGGAGATATCGGAGATTTTGTCTTACCAAACTGGATTTAAATCGTTCGAAGCCGCAGATTTGCTCGGATCAGCCGTCTTAATTGTCAAAGTAGATGAGTAGTGATTGAAATTATAGATTCTATTTCGTTGAAATGTTTCATTCTATTTTGCTAATTGTTTTATTGAGAAACTCGCGTTGTTGCACAAGTAAATACATAATTTGCATGCACAAAACAAAAAGTGTAACAAACAGACATAAAAACAAGAAATATTTATTAAGATGTTAGTGCATTATCCTCAGAATATGCTACGTATGTACATAGGTAACGTCCATGCGCGTGTAGCGCCCAAATTCTGGGGTCTAGCGAATCGAAAACTTGCGAAACAAATGTCAAAACTTTATTTTAGGGGTATGCGTTGGATATTTTGAATCCTGGTGGTCCTACTTACATCACTTCCCTCTACGCCCTCCTCACCTCACATCCGTGTGCCTATTTATGACATCTCGAAATTCAGGGATGAGTCCCCAACCATTTTTAGGGGAAGGGGAGGGGTAAATGACCTCCGTTTTATGGCCAAGGATGGGAACGATTGACTTACAGTGAAGAATTCTCATCTTCCCTTACATTACGCCTCTGTATATGTGGTAATCTTCAGAAATGCACATAAAGCTTCGTAAGGTTAGATTCCGCAGAATAAAAAAAGATTTGTCATGATTTTTTTACAATCTACTGCTAATACATAGGTATCCTTACGGTAGTCGACAGTTTTTTAATGCTTTTATATACATTTATATGTACTTCGTTTTAATGCTTCAAAAGAGCCGCTTTAGAATAATTAATGCAAAGAGGGCAAGACGTCAAACATTTCAAAAGTTACACATTTAGTGAGCGTCCTTATTCAAAAACCAGATGCTGTACTCAATTATGCATATTTTCTATTTTTAAATTACAATCGGATTGGATTCATCATTTTCTGTGATTGTATGACCGGTTTGAGAAATAAACTATTGAGCATCCATAGCTCGACGAACCGGCTATTATGAATAAATCGACCCGCACTTCTCAAGTGCTCTGGACGTCAAAAGATGCGCACTGCTTTTATAATTGTTATTGAAGAATGCTAGTAAGTGAGATATCAAGCCTAATACGTGTATACTTCGTTTTTTTGCTTTATGCCTACCATGATAGATAGGTATAAAGTTTTATGGCTAAATGCAAAATAATTTGGATAATCAAATAATTAGAATAATGAAATAATAAAATAGTGAAAATTCATTGCTAGACAATCTCACAACCGTTTTCATTTAATTTAGCAAAATATGTAAAAATAAAAGATATTTCGAGGGAACCTCGAACTTACTATTCCTACCAGTAGTTTTAAACTTTTGAGGCGTAGCTATGTACTTCCAACTTTTCTTAAATTTCTAAAATTTTGACGATTTTCGCATAATTTGGCGTTCCGTAGATTTTTAGTAATTTCCGACATTTTCAGAAACTCAGAATTTTTACACCTGCTTCAAAACCTACTTCAAAGTTTTGTTTAGATTTTCAAAGCTAACCGTTTCGAATATTATCCTTTATCTCAAATAATCAATTCTGTATGACTTATCCTTTCATCATTTTTGGAACTAGTTGTCGTATCGACTTTGTAAATATGAACCATTATTCCTAATAATCATGTCATATAAATAACATTATCATCTTGATGTCATCTTAATTGATTCATTTTCAATTATCCGACTTCATATTTGAATCATGTCATCTTCATTGCTAAAAATGTTACAAACGACGCGTGTCTTCTAAACAGTAAAGGTCGAAGTTCATAAATTTATCATTTCGTTATTTTATTATGTCCGCCTTATTATACGACCGGGTGGAAAAGTACTTATAGTCTGAGCCAACTGAATACAATGTCGAAGCTTATTACCATAACTTGCTTTTGCCTCCTCGTGTTACCGACGATAACCGTTCAGCTGAGCCTGCTATCGACTGATGACTTAATCCAAAATGTAAGCAGATCATAACAGCATTATTTCGTGGGTGGATTTAATAGTACGAGAAAGGTTTCAAATTCAGTCCTAACAGCCTAAAACTTTGTTGCAATGAGGCGTCGAAGTCCGACAACCCAGGCCCATAGTCCGCATTTGCTGATGGAGTGCGGACCATAGATTGCAATAGCATGGCGGCAGGTATGGAGACCAGCCAGTATGGGGGCCGCATATTGAGCTTTTTAAGTCAAAATGATGCCAAAACTTGTATAAATACTAGCTAAAACTATGTTAATCTACAGGGTCAATTTCAAGCCCTTTCAAAAAGAGTTTTCTATGTCCTACGGTCTTTCCTTTATTTTACCTCATTTTTTGAGAGAATTACCTATTTTTTCATTAGGTGATCTAGATCCCAAGCTTCCGTCCGTCAAAATACAATAGGAAGTAACGCATGCCAACGAAAATTCGCAGAAATTTTGAGTCTATAGATTGCATTTTATTCGGAATTGAATTTGAGAGACGAAAATTTTGAAGTAGATATCTCGAAAACTACAGGAGTTTGGCAAAAAAATGGTATTTTATATTTGTAAAAATTTAGCAATGTAAGTACGTCAGGAATCGATGCATGTTGAAGCGCTGAAAAATTTGTTTTTTCGCATAAAAGTCTATACTGAACGAGGTTAAGCTGAAGACTTTCTTAAAATTTATTTATTCGACTGAGGACGCTTTGCATGAACCTCCATTGAATGAATTTGTATGAATAAAAATAAATTTAATCTTGCATGAATCAAAAATGATCGAGAAAAAATATCAAGTTTTAAGATAATGTACGTAGAATTGAGGAATGCCGCATATCATCATTCGAGCTGAAGGTCGATTAAGCAACACCATCATAGTTTCTCGGGGCGGATTAAATCGCGATTGCTGTTCAATGTAAAAAATTGTCGGATTTACCCAACAAAGTTGGGTGTGAATTTACGCCACAACTCTGTTGAATCAATCGAGCTACTGCAAAGTTAGGTGAATCTTATATAACTTCGTTGCACACGACCTAACAAAGTTGGCTTAATCCAATTTGATTTTTGCTGAATTAATGCATAAGAAAAAAGTTGGGTAAAGCCTAAAAAGCAGCTTTTATGGGCTAAAGGCTTCACATGTTAAAGATATGTCGCAAGTGATGCTGTAGCTCTATGACATAAGCGAATTTTATAGCATTCTCGCAAGGGTTTAGAAAGCGAACATGCGCTCGCTCTATATGTCAGGCTTAGGTCAAGTTTTGTTGGGTAAATCCAATACAATTTTACTGTTACTTACCTACTTTTGTTGGGTTAATAGCCCATATACGGAATTTCCAGAACTTTGCCCAGGCAAATTCAACAATTTTTTAACAGTGTTGTTAAATTAACGCTCTGGAACAAAATTTTTTTTCCCAAACTGAACTGTTCTTCAGGTTTCCGTCTGTCGCTCCAAGAAAGTCTGATTGCTAGGATTTATATATAAAAATATTTCTGAAATACTATGTTCAGCTTTTCTGTGCCAGCTGCTTATCGTTTGATTTTTTCTTTGTCTGTCAGTTTACACGGAAAAAGCAGGAATGCTTGTATCAATTCAAAAATGATTTTTCTTCAATAAATACAATTATTAAAAATAAAACAATTTTAAATCGAAATATTTAAATTATTTTACATAGAAATAGGGATCGTGGTGTAATTAGCGAGACGCTCAAGAGCACTGCGAAACAATTTTATACTTTGTTTATTGCTTGTGTTTTTTTTATTTTCCTTCCTTCTCCCTCTTTTTAGAAAATTTTTGGATTTTTTTAAAAAGTTAGTTCGCTAAGAAGAATTAGAATTTTTGTGCAATTTATAATAATGATTATTTATTATTCTGATTCTATAAAACCAGAATAATAAATTTTCAATCTCTGATTAGTTCGTACTAAATCATTATGTCTGAAGCATTATAAAATAAGTGCCTAAGGACATACATACATACAGAACAGGGTGACCCAAAAAAATCCACACTACAATATATTATGTAATTCTTAAGCTACATGAAAGAATTTCGGGACTCGTATATAAAAAACTTAAATCAGTCAATAGGGGATTATCCTTGAGGCTTGAAATATGATCAACTCAAAAAGTCGATTTCACTGTGCCTAGTTGCATAGGTGGGCGGCACCAAACTTCTTGGGGGTTCAAGATTTTTCAAAGGTAAAAAATGGCGCTTAAAAGTGGTGGTAAAAACACCATTTTTCAACGTTCTCATTCAGCACTATCCATTGGCATCAAAAAATTGCGAAAAAAAAACAAAAAAAAAATTGGTTTCTGGGGGCATACCCACAAACCCCCTTAACGCCCGGGTATGCCTAGGTGGTGCTTGACAGGTCAGAAAGTTTTAATGGCAATAGAAGTCACGGAAAAACTAAATATATTTTATATCTAATCATGGGGATCTCTCGGATTAGGAAGGTATGGATTATGGGGGGGCATAGGACCCTTAAACATTTACGCTCAACTTTTGCGGTTTTGACCTAAATTCCGCAAAAGTACTCGTACGATTTATGTAAAAAATGTGAAGCACATTACATACATATATATTTTGGTCTCTAGATGGGGATTATTTTGCCTTCTGGGGGTAGCATACCCCCCGAAGCCCAATTTTCCGCTGGAGATTCGAGGCTGAAATCGCCGATGAATTAAGTGGAACTAATTACTGCACCGCCCCACAAATCAGTGCTCGGTGACATGGATAATCCTCTCGACATTGACGACGACGAAGCGACATACAGTGGACTCGATAGTTTGCAAGAATGAGCAGGAATTCATTGTGTGAAATTCACGATTTGACTGTGATGATTAACGATAATTTCGCGAAATTCATCTTTGTTTACTTTAAAATCATAAAACCCGAAAAAGTGATTTACGATATTATGCATTAAGTGCCACGAAAACCATTACAATTATTTTAAAAAATATGTATTTCTCGCTCTCGTACGAATATTTTTTTATAGTTTTTCGTTTTTCGGCAAAATTTTCTACTCGACAAATTGTCATTTCGAACAAAGTGATTTTATTAATTGACTAATTCACAAATGTGTTACTCGATCGGCAAATTAAATTTTTAAATTTAGAGGAGTCTAATTTCGTATTTTTTCTTCAAATTTTAACGCCTCTTGGCCGACATGACTTCTAGATGACATTACAGTAGTTTCAAAATTAAACCAGTATCCTAAATTTCTGTGATCAGAGACATTCCAGCGCTTTCTGCGCGAAATGGACTCTTCTTTTTGCAATGCTCTATCCAATCACAAAATCGTGATCACAGTCAATTGTCTGCGTTCGTTTTTGAATTGGAAAGCATTAAATCCGGACGAAATAATAATAAATGGGCAGAAAAGAGAAACAGACGATTAAAAAACGTGCAAATGGTTACCACAGAATTTCCACATGCATATGTAAAACGAGATCACAGAAAGATCGATTATCGACTTGTGAGTAGGCGGTCTGGTGACAAAGCGGTGAGCCAGATGTGTAGTTTTTTTTATTCAAAATGACTCCAAATACGGTTAAAATACTAAAATTGCCTAAAACTATGTATGTGTGTTAATACGCAATTGGTAGGTACATATGCAGATACCTACCGGTCAATTTCAAATGTTTTTGCAGAAAATTTTTGATTCTCATTGATTTTTAGGCTTCAGCTTATTCTCTCTTCAAAATTTCTATTTTTGAATTCAGGAACCACCCCCGCGTATCCTCCCCGGATGCTTGTCTGGCCCCTACAACCATTAATGCACAGAATTACCGAGGTATGGGGGTCAGCCAGATGAGCCTTTTGAGGTATATGGTAAATGACAAGACAATCCAATCTAATTATATCATAGGTGGCGCGTTAGCACGTACCTATAATTACTTGGCCTTCTTTTTCTTATATGTTTATCACAACGAGGTTTGAGAATTTTATGTCCACACCCTACAGCTATACACTGGGACACTTCTGTATTGTTCGGTTTTTTTGAAAGATAGATGATAAAAAAATCTGCTGCCCGTATTTTTTGTTTTTTTGAATAAAAACCCGGTGTGTAAAGAGCGTGTTAAGTTTTATTGTAACGTTATAACATATACTTTTTTAAAATTTTGGTCGTTTAACAAACTTTCCTAACTCAGTTTTGCAATCTGTACAGTCTGGTTTTTTTTAATGTAGACAATTGACCGAGGCTCAAACCACTTTTAATTTTTTTTGATACGTAATTCAATTCCGGAGGGAAGTGTAAAGAGTGTAAAGTAATCGAGGGTGAAAAACATATTTCTGGACCAGTTTTTTGTCTCGCCAGCATCTCTCGATTATGAGTCCCAAAAAAAAGTTCTTTCAAGCAAGAAATGTAACTAGCGCCAAAAGAGCTACATTCAGCTCGCCTGCAAACTTTTTCACACTCAATTTGGAGTTAGATCCAGGGGTTCAAAACTTTACAATCTGGTGAATTATGTAAAAGACAGATTTTGTCTAAAAATTTACTCTGCCAGCGTTTACACTTATAAGTTGGGCTAAGTTAAATAAAATAGAAATACAGTACCTTCTAAGGGCTACGCGTCGCAGCAAACCGCGTTTAAAAATGCAATATAGAAGTTATTTATGGGGCTGTAAAGTTCAAAATCAGGGGTGTAAAATGGGCGAAAAAATACGGTTTTTGCGGAACGGAAGTAATGCACATACAAACGTACTACAATTTAAATTCTACAAATTGCCTCAAATCGAATTTCTTTACACTCAATTGGGACTTAAGTATAGTTATCTACAGTTTACAATGTGGTAGATGGTGGAAAATACGTTTTTGTCTATTTTTCTGTTCGCATTTCCTCCGTTTAGAAGTTGGGATAAGTCGAATAAAATAAAAATAAAGTAATTTCTGAAAGGTACAGGTCACAGCAAACTGCGATTATTTACATTAATATTTAGCGGTTTCGGGAGGTGTAAAGTCTAAAATTGGGTGTGTTAAACGTGTTTCTGTCTTGTTTTTTCTGCCAACTTCTCCGGTTATGAGTCTGGACATGATCTCAAGTCTAAAAATGTGCCAGATATCAAGCGTGATATGCCCTTTGTGAAGTGTACACTGCAAATTAACTTTAGTTCTAGAGCTTGGAAGCTTAATTTTTTCAAAATGTTTTACGTAGCGTCAGCATCACGAATCTGACTCTTAATTTCCTTTATATCCAATAGTTGTGTAAAGTTGGCGCTATTCATTTATTCTTAATGTACTTTACTCTACAAATTTAGTTTACTTACAGAGCGTTGCAAAACGTGAATTTTTCAAAATATGTTCCGTAAGGTCAGGATTACAGACCTGATTGTATGTTTTCTTGACACCCAGTGGTTATGTGAAGTTTACACTGAAAATTAAATTTAGTTTCAGAGCGCTTCGAAAGCTTAATTTTTCAAAATGTTCCATGTAACGTCAGTATTACGAGTTTGAGCGAGGTGTTCTTTATAACCAAGATTTGCGTGAATTTTATGCTGAAAAGCTCTGTTCTGTTTAAATAAGGTAAGGTTGTCTTTTTTTAAAAGATAATGCTGATTTTCAGGACAATATTGTTTTCCGCGTTCTTGGACTACTGCCATGACTGTGGTATGTTACCGTATGTGTTTACCGACGGATTTACTCAAATCATGCTAATTAAGAGTGAGGTTCTACGCAAAAAATGCTCCGATGAAACACAAAAGACGAATATATGTACTTGGGATTGTTGATTATTAAGGATGTAAAAGGAGGGGACTAGGAAAAAGCTACCTCTGTATATATAGTCTGTTTTTAACCTAGTGAATCAAAAGTGCTTATTACTGTAACACCTATTTGTTCATAGCTCGACAATCGACTCGGGTAACTCCGCCCTTCGTCGCGCCATGGAATAATCGGGTACTAAAGTAATACGACATTTTCTTATTGCGCGATTTTATGCACCAGGCTAAAGAAAGACTATATGTTATACAATTCCTGAAGTCGCAAAATCTTTTAAAAAGTCAGACTTTCTCTAGGCAACGCAAAAAATCGAAGTATATTCTGTGGCCTCTAAAAAAGTGTAACCTTCTTCAAATAAGTTTCAATGCTTCACATAAGAGAGCAAAAATGAAATCTAAAATGTTTATTTTTTGTTAATTGCTTGCTAGTTGCAACGATGACTTGTTTAATATCATCAAAAATAGAAAACTAACTGCAATTGTATTTAAGGGTGTTTTATTTTGTTATCATGAGCATAATAGCGAGAGCACACAATCATTGCGGGTGGCTTTCGCTGAATCAACTATTTCTTTGATTGTCTTCTTGAATGCATCGATGTTTGGTATTTCATTCAATTGGCTTGCAAAGTCACTCCTAATTTACCCCATCTAACTTTCCATAGCTACTGCATAGCCAACTGCTTCGTATCGTGATTGACAGAAAATTAACTGCAATTGAATTTAAAGGTAAATTTGTTATCATGAGCATTATTGCAAGCAAACCTAGCGTCAATTGATTAGTTCACACAATAGTTACGAGCATGCAAATGTACCTACACGTAGTCTGGCTCACTTACATTCACAAGCTAACGCGTTTCCTACTGCTTTAAACCAACAATTTCTGATGATTGTCTTGAATGCACCGATGTTTGCTATTTCATTCAATTGGCTTGCAAAGTCGCTCATAGTTTACTCAATCTATAATTTCCCATAGCTACTGCATGGCCAGCTAACTTGCGGCTTTTCATCGTTTTTTGGGTGAATAGTTTATTTCAATCTACAGGTCGCAGAATATACTTCGATTTTTTGCATAGCTTGAGAAAGTCTAATTTATAAAAGATTTTGCGACTCTAGGCATATATACATACATACAGTTTATTTTTTAACCTATAGTCTATTTCACAGAAGTTCGGTCACAAATTTTAAAACTATATCTGACAATAAGCTGACCAATTGCGATAACAGCATGATCTGATATATATGTAATCATTGTATTGTAACCCTCGGCTTACTATCGATGAAAGAATTTATGCACGAAGCTATGTAAAACATACTATAGTGCATGGATTCGGTTTGCCAATTATTTTCCTTATTACTGTTACCGCAGAATCCTTAATCGCTCGATACGCCATATCTATAAAAAATATCTACCAACTTAAGAGAAAAATCGAGCGCTATAGTGATAAATATATTAGTTTTCCGAACGGGCGCTAGGTTAAAATAACAGACTATAGGTCGGTTTTCCTGGTCCCCTCTTTTTGCATCCTTAATAATCCACAATCCCAAATACATTCGTCTTTTTTGTTCCATCAAATCATTTTTTTACAAAAGTCTATTTGTCCATTTCATTAGATTAACTTTAGTGTTCACGTAGAGTTGATCGAAAAAAATAGAGTGGAGGTATTGACCTGGTGGAGAGGAGATTCGCATACCTACAGGGGCTGATTTAGGAGGGGCGACCGCCCCCCACCCTCATTGGCCAAAAATACGGCACTGGTTCGGTGCACGGCCGTGCACTGAACAAAGCGTTCGGTGCACACCATACAGTAAATCAGAAAAGAGATTTTATTGTGTAAATTAAATGACCTGCTTTTCTTGAAATAAATTCAATCCTGACCACGTGTGTTCATTAAACTATTAATCATTCGACCGCAACGATCATCTTACATATGCGCATCACGTAATTCAATGGTGTCATTTATTGCTTAAAAATTGTTTGCATTTTAGCATAAAATAGAGCACTGTATTTTCGCTAAAGTTATTTGTATTTCCGTTCTCAATTCTCCTGTTAGGATAGTTTCTCTTTCTTCCATTCCAAACGGTCCGCTTTTGCTCTACGGCTCAGTTACTGTACCAGAATACTCAGTTACTGTAGCAGGCCAAGGGCACCATCAGAGCGAACCCCCACGTAGGTTATTGAAATGGCATGCATTCATAAAGAAGGCGACTTTAGATATGTATAGTTTTTAGGTAATACATATGTTAACAGATATGTGCATACATATGTAGTGGTGGTTACCTATCATGACCGGTCTGGGGGTCAAGAATTGAGTTATGTTGGCCCAAATGACCTCAAAAATGGCATAAGCGCTAAAATAGCGTTAAAACTGCATTATTAAGCAGTTTCTAGTCAATTTTAAGTACCTACTTTTAAGGAAAATTTTGAATTTTCATCCGTTTCTTGCCTTCATTTTGCCTCATTCTCTCGAGAAAATCCAGCCCTCCCAACCCCCTCCCCCACGTGCATGCCATACATACATAAATATGTACATAGACCTAAGCAACGTAATAAAATTTAGAAAGCAGAGCGAATACATTCTGGGGGTCTGAATTGGGCAAAAATAAAAAAATCCCATACAACATGCCAAACATTCAATTCAAGAGTCTGAAGAATGCTAGGGTTCTAGCGGATACTGAGGTAAACACACACTTGGGCGTGGAGAAGGGTTTGTACCAACCCCAGAAGTTGAATGACTCCCCGCAGATTACTGTAGACCCCCAGAATTCTATTTTTAGTAACATTTTTGGCGATTTCTCCCAACCTGACCCCCCAGAATTTTGATGCTGACTATGTATGGGTACATATGTATATACATGTCAAGTATGTCGATGATTCTGTCTATCCAAGAAATGATGTAGTCTATTTCACGAAACCTTGTGCAAATTCAATTTTTAGCGAACTAGCGAGCAGCTACAAAAGTGGTTTCTAGGCGGCTTAATGTAATACAATTTTGCATAGTAAAACTTTATATGCTTTATATACTTACCAAGTATTATGCACAGTATCATGATTGCTGCTTTAGTTTAAACCGCTTTTGTAATCGATTTGCATTAATTCAAGAATTGCGATCGATGCACAAGGTTTCCTGAAACAGACTATAGGGTCATATCTACCTAATATATGTACCTATGTCACAACTTTCCTTCGAAACATGTGAACGCATCGCTAATATTTATGCACAACATCAGCAAAAATCATAGACACCTTTTGAACTAGGTATGTACCTACCAGTTTCACTAAACTTTGGTCACGAAATTTCATAAATTTTTATTGACAGATGTCAGCAGACCATAATTTTATTAGTTTCAGATCAAGCGATCGCAATCTGTCTGCTTATTGTCTTGTAGTATTTCACGAAACGGGATAGGGGAGACTAGTCCCCCAAAAAAGTTGGAAGTACGAGAAATTCTAGCAAGGGTTCCTCAAAAAATTTTTGAAGCGCATTTGAAAGTATGTATGTATGTATGTCACAATTTTCTGTAGCTCTTTCTGCGCAGAATTATCTATGTTTCATGTTGTTTTTCTGTGCAATGGACACAGTTGGATTCAAATGAGGTTAAGCACAGGCTCAAGCTTGAATTTAATGTTAAGAAATCTTTTGTGAAACCATTCAAATAACTTATGTTTTGAATATGATTGAAATCTAATTTAAATTTTTTTGAAAATTTAAAACAAATTTTTTCTTCAATGATTACAGCTTGCTGCGAGACGCCTCAAAAACACCATTTTTCATGTCTATCTGCTATAGTAGTTTACTTCAAAATGTAAGTCCCTCCGAATTCAGAAGGACAGCTACAACAACATGCCTGTGTGAAACAGACTATATGTACACATGGCTAGCTAAAATCAACGAGTTGGTGCCGGCGACACGGCTACCTATAGGTATGTACATATGTCTAGTCTGTTTCATTTAACCTTGAGGTTTTTCCTTGAATTTAATCCGCAAGGCTACAAAAGTGGTCTACAATGTTGGTATAGTCATGCGACTTTACAATGACAAATGTCTCCCCATAAATCAATATAATGTAGAATATCACAACTACCGTGCTAGTTTAAACCACTTTTGTAAGCACTTTAAATTTTTTCAAAAACGGTAAAGCTAAATGAAACGGATTATAGGTATACCAGCTATGTAATTAAGTACCTATATGTACATAGATATGTATAAATACATACCTACCTACCTACCTAACGTATGTAATGTATGAGTTCACATTTAATCCGTCTTTCATAGCGCATGCAATTCGCTCGGCAAACATATTTTCTTATTACTGTAGCATTCGATTTCTTCATTGCTCCGATGGGCAAACTCTTCAAAATTTGTTCCTACTCCGCCGAGCAAGGGAAAATACTAGTGCTACAGTAATAAGTAAATCAGAATTGAAAAAAACATTAACAATGATCACAACAAACATTTTGCGGACAATTAGAAAATAATGAAGCACAATCAAAATTGTAACTGAGCGATAGGAATACATAGACAAGTAAAGGTGACAGCAATCACTGATTTGCAGACGAATAGATAATAATGTACAACACAATAAAAACCGTAACAGAGCGATTGAATATATTATCGTGATTGAAAAAATACGTCAACACCAACAGCAGGTACATACCTTCGCACAATTAAAATCAACATACATTTTACTGTATGGTGTGCACGGAACGCCATCCAGTCCAGGGTTGCCAACAGGCTTGATGTCCGGTTTTGGCCGGTCGACGGTCATGGCCGGTTTTCGATGTCCGGTTTTTTAAGCAGTTGGTCCGCTTTTGGCCGGTTTTGAAATTTTGTCTGAATCAGGTTATTGCCATGCTGCATGTTCTTGTTTCACATTTGCTTACTGTAGGAAGTACAACATACACACCTACACTGGCTAGTGGCTAATCATCCGCTCCGCATACCTTCTCAATATCTGCTCGAACACATTAAGTCGTCAAATCACTTGCTATTCAGTCAGTACTCGCCTCATGTTGTGTCTTTGTACTTTATGTAATTCTGTACTTTGTTTGTCACTCGCTATTGGTTTTTTACCTATGTAAAGTGATCGCTGCTTTTCAGGGTATAATTCTAGTCAACTATGCCATCACTGGTTAAAAAGAAACGCAAGTCCGGAACTCATGCATTTGTCAAGTCTTGGCTTCGGGAACCAAATTTCAAATTGTGGCTAGTAGAAAGCTCAGACAGTTCTGCTCACTGTAAATTATGTTCTGCTAATCTACGCCCAAAACGCAATGCTCTTCTTGATCATGTTAAAACGGCCAAGCACATTAAAGCCATTAGTGACTTTGAAAGTTGTGAACACCTGCGCCCATTAACGAGTGCCCTCGGATTTACATATCGAAAAGAGCAGGCGAGCTCTACTGCGGCAGTTAAGAAAGCTGAATTAAATTTAGCAGTATTTATCGTTGAACATTCCTCTATACTTACAATTGATCATCTCGGTGAAATGGTTAAGTGGTTATCGCCTAATGATTTGGTTGTTGGAGACATTAAGGTGAATAGGCGCAATTGGCTTAATCATACTTACTGCTTCCAGAATACAGGGTGGCTTACTTATTTAAAACCGATTTTATTTTAACCCATTGTTCTCAATTTTAACGAATTTGTTTCAGTTAGGAGAACAGTCATGAAGAATTTATTAATGTAAAGTATCATTGAAAATTGATGAATACTACCTTATATAAATCTGACCAAAGTTTGTTTGTCAACAGCTGATTTTTTTAAAAATTATATTCTAATTTTGATATAAGCCTTAAATCCTTGAATGTTGAACTTTTTTGATGTCTGTTTGTTTAGTTGCACCGTACGAAGTGTACTGCTTTGATCACGTCGGTTTTAAGTCCTGCACTGCGGGCCGAGTTGATTGAAGATGTTCGTAAGAGCGTGTATTTTTCGTTAATTGTTGATGAGTGTACTGACGTGTCAGCGCTTTCAAAACATTACTTCATTTGCATTGTCTGCTTTAAGTCTTCCCTTTTCTAATGCTAGCGTTGAACGTGCTTTTTCTGTATTAAATTTGCTGAAGACCAAACTACGAAATCGCTTAGATGTCAAAACTACTGATGCTTTATTACGTGTTCGTTTTTTACTATGTTGGAAGGACGAGAATTGTTGCACCTTTACTGTTACTGATCCAATGCTCAAATTATTTAACACTACAATGTACGGTCGTAGCATTTGTGATGATGATATTGTATGCCTTGATTAAATCCTTATCACTTTCTGATTAGGCCTTGCTTAATGTGCAAAATGCGTTTAATGTGATAGATAATTAAGTGCAATAATTGATTTGAATAAATTTTAGCCACCTTGTTATTTATCAAGTGTATACATTGTTTGTCCGGTTTTGGCCGGAATTTTACTGCGCTCATGTCCGGTTTTGGCCGGTTTTATATGTTGGTATGTCCGGTTGGTCTTTTCAGAGTTGGCAACACTGATCGTCGACCTAGAAACTCCAGCCAGGGTTGCCAACTTGTCCGGAAATCAGGCTTAAGTTCCGGTCTTGTCCGGTCGACTGTCATGTCCGTTTTTCGATGTCCGGTTGTTTAAGCAGTTGGTCCGCTTTTGTCCGGTTTCCAAATGCAAAAATGCGTCTTAAAAAGGTAAAACTTGAGAAATTTAAATGATTTAAATCATACTTGTTATTAATCTCTAAGCCGCGCTGCACCTATTGCAGCATTTTTATCGACAATCTGGTTTAGAACTACGCTACGATTGAAAATCCTTATCTTCTGTACGGATTTAATTAGTTTTTGTAATGCAAAAATGCGTTCTAGAGCTAAAATTTCAAAATTTTCTGAAACTTCGCGCCATTTGATAAATTGCAGTTTTTTATTGTGAAAAGCGACTTTCGAATTGACTAAACTGCTTTACTGAAGGGAGGAAATTCAGATTTAAACAGAAATAACGTATTCTGATCGTGATATTTTCAGTAGAGCGCGAAATTTTTATACAAAAAGTACATCAAACACCGCTATTACATGTGTACATAGGATTTTCTACTTAAAAAACACTGATTTTTGAATACAGGCGGCCTGTTTTAAACGTTTTTAGACCCCAAAAACGTGGAAAAAGGTTGGAAAGAGTGGAGAAGAATTTTGGGTCTGGTCTATAATGTCAACCAAATCGCTTGGAAAAAACGGTGTTCGGGAACCAGGTTTCAAATCGTGGCTAGTAGAATTCTCAGACGGTTCTGCTCTCTGTAAATTATGTTCTGCTAATCTACGCCCAAAACACGATGCTTTTTTAATCATGTTAAAACGGCCAAGCACATTAAAGCCATTAGTTTTAAAGCCAAAACATTACCTCATTTGCATTGTCTGCTTTAAGTTTTCCCTTTTCTAATGATAGCGTTGAACGCGGTTTTTCTGTATTAAATTTGCTGAAGACCAAACTACGAAATCGCTTAGATGTCAAAACTACTGACGCTTTATTACGTGTTCGTTTTTTTACTGTCTTTGAAGGGCGAGAATTGTTTCACCTTTACTGTTACTGATCCAATGCTTAAATTGCTTAACACTACAATGTACGGTCGTAGCATTTGTGATGATGATATTGTGTGCCTTGATGAATCGTTATCACTTTCTGATGAAGCCTTGTTTAATGTGCAAAATACGTTTAATAGGATAGATAATTGAGTGCAATAGTTGATTTGAATAAATTTTAGCCACCTTGTCATTTATCAAGTGTATACATCGTTTGTCCGGTTTTGTCCGGAATTTTACTGTGCTCTTGTCCGGTTTTGTCCGGTTTCAAATGTTGGTATGTCGGTTGATCTTTTCAGAGTTGGCAACACTGATCAGTCCAGTGCTACTGCCGTGCGTGCACCGAACCAGGTGTCCCCAAAATACTGCGCAAAATTAAGGATTTTTGAGCGATTTTTAGCGATTTTCGGGTTAAAACGGCTACTTTACCCGCCCATGTCAGGGTTCGGCCCCCTTAGAGGTAGATACTGCCCCCTCCCCCTTAGGAAAATCCTGATCCGCCACTGCATACCTAACGAACGTTTTAAGCGTCCTTTCAGTCATGCTGGCATAGGGACCACCGTTTTTCTTTTTCCACTTTTTGGTCTATTTGTCAACCAAAATTTTGGGAAATGGAAAAAATTTTTGGGCTTGGTTGGCATTTGTGGAAAATTTTTGTAATGTCAAAAATGCGTTTTAGAGAGTTGAAACTTGAAAAATTTTATTCTTACTTATTATTAATCTTTAAGCTGCACTCCTTATCTTCTGCACGGATTCGGTTACTTTTTGTAATGCGAAAATGCGCTTTAGAGAGGTGAAACTACAAAAATTTTTTGATTTAATTCCAACTCGTTATTAATGTTTAAGCCGCGCGGCGCCAATTGCAGCATTTTTATCAATAATCTGATCCTAGAACTCCACTACGATTGAAAATCCTTACCTTCTGCACAGTTTTTGTAATGCAAAAATGATTTAGAGAGCTAAAATCTCAAAATTTTCTGGCGCTTCGCGCCATTTGATAAATTATAGTTTTAATTGTCAAAAACGACTTCAGAATTGGCTAAAATGCTTTACTAAAGGGAGGAAATTCAAGTTTCAGCATAAATAACGTATACTTATCGTGATATTTCTTGTAGAGCGCGAAATTTTTATTCAAGAAGTGCATCAAACACAGCTATTGCATGTGTACATAAAATTTTCTACTTAAAAAACACTGATTTCTCAACACAGGCGCTCTATTTCTAACGTTTTTAGACCTCCAAAAAAACGTGGAAAAAGGTCGGAAAAAGTGGAAAAAAATTTTGGGTTTGGTCTATAATGTCAACCAAATCGTTGGGCATAAAAAAACGGTGATAGGGACATGGGCATAGGCAGGATTTTCGCCAGAGAGGGAATTCCAAAAAAATTTTTGTCGAAAAAAACAGCGTAAAAACGCGGGGCCGTTAAATAACGTGTTTTTTGGGCTTTTCACATCATCCTGCACGATTTAAGCCATTAAAAAATTAAATTTTCTCAAAAATTTTCTTCATGCTTTTGATGGAAAAAATGCTTCTTATGCGCGCGAAGCGCTAATTTTTGATTTTCCACCAATAAAACGGCAGAAACTGCCAAATAATAGAATAAACCGGCGCGAAGCACCCGAATTTTTCGATTTTTCATTGCAAAACAGCATCACGCAACCATATTGCTCACTTTTTGAAAATGTAAAAATTTTCCCCAAGGAGGGAATTCCCCCCTTCCCCCCACTGGCTACGCCAGTGCATAGGGATTGCAGAAAATTTCCTTGCTGCGTGTCAATCTACTTTACACCATACAATGTACGGCATGGGAATTCTGTAGGGGGTGGGGGGCAGGCCCAAAAATTTCTAAAAAGTGCCTTTTTTGGGCTAAAAAACGATTTTGGATTTTAACTGCATATAATCGTACATTGTATGCTATGCTAACTGCAGTTGACTGCATACTGCATATAATTACTGCCCAGATCCCTTTCTCTCCCTTCATAGATGCACAAGGTTAGGGCCGGTCGAAGGGGAGGGGGAAGGATAAAATCCTAGAAATCCATACCAGTAAAATTTAGTGCTCACGATTTTTTTGCTATTTATAAGGCGAGCGGTCAAAATAGTCTATGAAACGCCTTTTCGCGTTAATAATTAGCGTATCCTTTGTTCATTTCTATACATTATGACTGCATACGTATCGCTTTTTAAGTTTTAACACTGAAAATATAAAAATTATAATCAGTTTTAGGCGCTTTCTGAGTCAAAGCACATAAAGAAGGTATTAGTGCAGCGCGACGCGAGACACTGCAAAAATTTACATTATTACTGCTTTTCTCCTCGAAAAATAATGCGGACAACCTTCCTTCAGCTCAAAATTGTCGGACTCAGAATCAAAATTGACGAATCCTCTAGCCTGGTGAGAGGGCAGGCCCGTCATCCAGGGTGGTTTGGGGGCACATGCCACCCTTCCCTAAAATGAAATGATGATGATGATTATCTGTTCAGTCGGATTCGACTTCTTGGCCACTTTATGGTCATTGATCGCCATGCTTGTCTATTATTGACTGCTTCTTTCACTTCTTTCAATGACGTGTTCATGTCCGTTTGACTGTTTTGAGCCAACGTTTCCTTTGGCGTCCTATTTTTCGCATTCCGTTGAATTTTCCTAGCATTATTGATGTTTCCAATGAATCGGCGCACATAACATTGCCAAAGTGCAATAGCCATTGTTTGGCGATATTGCCCTCTAGCGAGATTTTCGGCTTGATGCGGTTCGAAATTGCCTTGTTGGTTGTCGTGGCCGTCCATGGTCTATGTAACATTCTCCTCCAGCACCACAATTCGAATGCATTGATTTTCCTTCTATCCGTTTTTTGATTGTCCAGCTTTCGCAACCATACATCGTTATTGGAAAGACAATCGCATTAACCAATCTGGTTTTTCTTGCGATTCTGATATTGTTGCTTTTCCAGATCTTTCCCATTCCTAGCACCGCGAGTTCTACCTAGTGCGATCCGTCTCTTGATCTCAGGTCTCAACAATTCGCCATTGCGATCGATTTTGGAGCCAAGGAAGATGAAATGTTGGACCAATTCAATTTCTCCGTTGTTGATTTTTATTTTTGTTATGCCATTGCTGGCCATGGACTTTCGTTTTCTTGATGTTAAGGTGCAATCCCATATGCTCACTTTCTTCTTGAACTCGTCAGATAAGATAATCCAAATCCTTTTTTTGTCCCGCGAGCAGCGTTGTATCATCCGCGTATCAAAGGTTGTTAATGTTCCTGTCACCAATCTTGACTCCGATTTGTGATTCATCCAAGTTGCAGCATCTCATTATTGCTTCCGCATACAGATTGAAAAGGGCTGGTGATAGGATGTAGCCTTGATGTACGCCTTCGTGGATTTCGAACCAATCCATATTTCCGTTAAGTTGACCTCACCGCTGCTTCCTGGTTTTGGTAAAGCGATCTTATGAGTTGTTGGATGTATTCTTGGACGCCCCTTTGTTTCAGACATTTCCAAAGTTTATCATGCTCGACACAATCAAAAGCTTTGCTGTAATCGATGAAACACATGTACATGTCCTTTTGATATTCCCAAGTCTTCTCCATAATTCAGCAAAGGTTTGCAATGTAGTCTCTGATGCCATATATGATTAATTTTCCCTTTACTCCAACTTTGCTTTTTAGCCGAAAATTGCGAATTTTTCCCCAAATTTTACAGTTATAATTATTGAGTCTATCACAAGTGCGCGGTTTGAACACTCCATTTTTAGTCTTAATGCTACCTTAAGCGTATTTTACATCTTTGTCATCTGTTCTGCACAGGTTTTATGCAGAAAATGAGATTTGTTCAAGAGGTGTCCATTTAATTTCCACCATATTAAAGGCATCTTGGTAGCAAAATTTATAAAGTGTGCAGCCAGACCTGTATCCAGAATTTTGTTTCAGGAGCTAAAAATAAGGTGTTTAAACCGCATGCTTGGGACTAAATAGACTCTGATTATGATTGAAAAAATTAGTACGAAGCGCCAAAGCTTTTTGCGATTTTTAGTTAGAAAAAGCAAACGGGGAGTGAAGGGAAAATCATTCCCAGATTTCATCTTGGGAGGGGGGCACATGCGCCACATGCGCCCAATCCTTACCCTGGATACGGGCCCGTAAATTGTCTTTTTCAATTCATCCTCTGGTCCCCCTTATTTCTTCAAAACATTTTCTCGTGCTTCCTCCCACCGAAACAAAATTTTGGATACGGGCCTGACAGTACCCACGGTATTAGGGCATCCTTACGTTTTTTACATCCCTATGACAGTTACTTTCTGTGTATGCAGCTAGTTTGCTAGCAGTAAGAGTATTATGAAGCGCTTGATCACAGTTTTCCTAGGTTTTCGAATGCACTGATTTTGTCGGTAACATTTTTTAAGGTAAGACAAAGTTTAACGCATAAGCGAATAAAACCCCCAGCATAATTAAAAATATAATATACTTACAAAGAAGGGAGCTGGCATTAGTTTGAATTCCTGTGCCTAGAACATGGTTTTAAACATTCAATGGGTTGTTTCTACCAATTTCCTAGGCTCGGGCTCAGTTATATGCATTCACACGGGGTACTAGTCAGTTACTCTCAATCCATTTTTTGAGCATTTTCCTCCTCGAACATTGCGTTTTTTGCCTAATTTTTTGAATGACTGGCAATATCATAAGTTTTATTCTTGGAAAAAGGTGATATTTGAACAGAAAAAATGGTGAAAATTTGTATGGGATATGAGCACGGTTTTTTTTGTATTTGGCAAAGATTTTCCCGATGTACAAGGCTTTTGGGACCATCTTTGTACATGTACAAAGAACGATTCTTAGTGATTTTTGCCCTCAGAAACCTATAAATTAGCTAAAATACACTACCAAAGTCTGTTTTTACCACATTAATATCGCTACTGTACCATATTATAGTGACCAAAAATTTGTTGTGTACAAAATGTACAAAGACTTTTAGGGACCATCTTTGTACATGTACCAACGGACCTTGTACAAAAAAACACTGGGTATAAGCATACATGTAAGAGGGGATGGGGGATCTCTATCCGAGGTCGGCCGTCCCCCATCCTCATCCAGAGCCAGAAAATTTTTGACTCCCCCATTTTTTAAAAAAAACGAAGTTTTTGGTCCTTTTAAGGCGTTTTTAGCCGTTACTGGCCAAAATTCGAGATTTATAACCCCCTCCAGCCCTATAAATGGCCGGGGAGCCCCAGATTTTGTGCTGTTACATGCATGGGTATAACCATCTAGTACCCACATTGGTGCCTGCGCATGGACTAAGTCTGAGATAAATGGGGCGAAAATTGCGATTTGGGCGGGTACTTTGCCGCATTTATATCTTAGGCTTAGCCCATGTCTGGACACACATTCCCATAGGGCCGTAGGGGGTGAGGGGGGTATTACCCCAACCTCAGGGTCTGAGACTTGAATCGCTGTCGGACGATTTTGAGCTATCAAACATTTTCTGTGTGATTTTTGGGTACAAAAGCAGCGGAGATATTAAAATTTTTTCCGGCGCTTCGCGCCGACTAATACATTTCTCTTATGTTTACCCATAAAATACCTAGAATGAACCTAAAATGATCTGAAAAGTCAAAATTTTTGACGAATTCTTATATTTTGTACTTACAAGAGTGACAAAACAGTCAGAATGGGACAAAAAGTATTTAAAAATACAGTTTTTCACATTAAAACATGCTAGGATGTTTTAGCCATTTTCATATCTGACCTGCAAAAAGGCTTAACTCTAAATTTTGGGGTCCTAAATTTTCGGATTTCACCCCTGAACTTTCGACCTTGGGAAACTATGGTCTGGTACCAAAGTGAATTTTCAAGCGACCCCAGAAACCTCTCTGATTGGTATTAATACATAATAGTCGATAATATAGCTTCTGCCTAAATCGAAATTAACCGAGGAAAAGTGGGCTGGGCAGCTCTAAGATTCTGGGGGGCAGCGGGTGCAAGGTTTCTAAAGATCAAAAATGGTCTTAAAAAATGGTGGTATGGCGAAAAAACACAATGTTTCAACGTTTCTCATCAAGCACTATCATGGCATTAAAAATTGCCGAAAAAAAACAAAAAAATTTAAAAAATTGAATTCTGGGGGTAATTCGGTCTTTTGGAGGAAATTGTGCATACCCACCAAACCCCCTCTCCCCACGCCCACGCATGGAACCGACCCTCGTCGACTAGTGAAGGCGTTGCGTCGGATTTGAATCAAGAAGTCCGTGGTTCAGGTCCAGCGAACAAGCAGCTTCGCAAAGTTTGACACCTAGCTTTATCCTTGGAACACCTTATAAGTACATGCCTGGTTAACTATGCTAGTGACTTGCCTTTGTACCTTAAGGGTTTCATAGGAGAATAGAAAACTACTGTCCATTAAACTCGAACCATGGATCGTTTGATTCAAAGTCCAGCTTCTTGACCACACTGCGAGCTCCTGTTCATTTCGGTAATGAGTGAAGCGACTTATTAATGTTTCTCAGTGCATTAGTCACAGGAAAACACACTAGTCGCTCAAGTATGTGAACCATAAATGTACATAGGGGGTTAGAGGGTGTATTCACCGCTGAGGGGTCAACAGGACGTCCGGCGATTTTGAGCATACAGAACGTTTTGCGCATCATTTTGAGGTCAGAAGCAGTAAAAACCTCAAAATTTTTCCGATTAGTACTCTTATGAAATCTTCTACCCAAGAAGCTCCAAAACTTGATTAATTTCCTTTTTTAGTGTTAAAAGTGATATAATGCACTTAAAATGGACTAGAAATGCTTTAAAAATGCGAAATTACCAGAAAAGACGTTTTATAGGCTGTTTTGACCATTTTGGCCATTTGAAGAATAAAAAAAATTGTGAACTTAAATTTACTGTTTTGGATTTTGAAATTTCACCCCCTGCCCATGCTTGCACTGTATGGAAATTCTGAGGGGGAGCCAAATTATAAAGTGCCTTTTAAGGGTTCAAAAATGGTAGGTACGCGTTAAAAGCATCGTCTTTCAGCGTTTCTGACTATGCTCTATCTTTCTAGAGCATAGAAAAATCTAGAAAAATTTGAAAAAAAATCAAAAATGTCGGGACAATTGAACAAAATATAGTCAAAAGATGAGTATAATAGCGCGAGAGCACCAAAAAATTTGGCACTTTCGAGCAAATAGATGGCTCAAAACGCTTAAATAGGCATTTGTTCTACAAATTTTTAGAAAATTTCTGGGAATTTTCGAAAATTCGCTAATTTCTAGGGTGGTGAAAAATTTTTTGCGGGGGGGTTGAAAATTTTTCTGGTTGGTTAAAACTACAAACCCACCCAAAATCATGCATGCCCCTGCCGACCCTTACATTGTTCACCTATGATGTGCACTAATTATCTAAGTCCAAAATTAATGGAAAAGCTACATACTTACCTATCTACTACAAATCTGAAAAGAGGTTCAAATATTGACTTCCCTTTTCGCACTCACTAAACCTAAACCTGACGTAAACATCAGGCACCTTAAAATATATACTATCTTATCTTGAAAAAAGTACAGCCGAACTATTTTCGTTCGTAAATCGTAATGCTTCAATTAGTGCAGAAAATATAGACAGGTAGATATGGCCCTCAAGTAGAATACTCGCTTTTTATCGCGATAAGGGATATTTTATTCGTTTATGCGCTTATCCTCGCAGCCTAAAAATATCATTAATGAAATCAGCACACGCGAAAACCTATGAAAATCGTGACCAATCGCTACTGTGTATCTGGTATATCTTTTAAAATGTCCCATAGTTCGGTTGAGGGCAGGTGTCAAGTCAACCTACCAATACCCACTCGTCACCCTCCTCCCTGTGTGCATGCATGCCTCCTTTGCAGGGGCGGATTTGAGGGGTGGCGGAGAGGCGGCTGCCCCCCATTGGCCAAGAAAGTTTGATGAGATAAGGAATGGATATGCATTTTGCTACGATTTTCGACCGTCTCTGACTATATTTTTCTCAAATTTTTTCGGCGCTTCGCGTCCGGATGATTTTTAAAATGACATTTCTTTGTTTTCTTGGCGGCCTGGAAGCCATATTGTAGCGCTAGTAATAGGATTTTATAGCAGCAAACATTTTTATGACTCCTGAAACGATTTCTGGGAACAGAAAGAGTTATTTCAGTATAGTTTTCTTCCATTTTTAGGCCAAAAGTATAAACATTGTTGACGCTTCCGCATTATATGCTACAAATACAGGAAATGCAGTTGCATTTCAAATCTATAAACGTCCTTCCTCCTACATTTGAAAAAAATTTTGGAACTTCGAGCCGTATTTCCACTAAAGTCAAAGAAATTCAAGTTCTTTTCGCAGAAAATTGTCGATAATTTCAATGCGTCAAAAGTGATTTTAAATAAACGTCAACAACGTAAAACGCCGAAAAAACGCGATTCGGGTCGTGAAGAGTAAATTTTCGAACCTATTTTGGACTGCTTTAAAAAACAGTTGGGGAACCGCACCCCTTACGAGAATCCTCGATCCGCCACTGCTGCTTTGCATTCTCCCTTAGTAAAATTTGAATAGAGTGCATCGCTAATTGCAAAACACTTTCAATGAATAAAATTGTTTCAATGTGTTAGAATCTATTTAAATAGTTTTAGAACGATGTGAAAAGTCCAGAAGAACATTATTTTACAACTTGACGCATTTTTGTTTGTGTTTATATACTAACAGCATTTGACATTTTTTGACCCGTCTGGGATAAATTCTGGCAATGCCTATGAAATGAAGGAAGCCGTTTCAAACTGTATTAAAAGAGGATTTAAAGGAGCGATTGCCCTTCACTTTTGCTAGAAATTTGACGAATAAGGCAGGTATACCTATAATATGCTTATTGCTTATCGTTTGGCTATATTGTACTTTGTCGGGTACTGATGTGTCTGCTTGACAGCTGACGCCGATCTTTTCTACATGTGTTCGTTAAAAGATTTGTTTGAGCAAAGTTTTTAAAACCTAATTTTAGTGTCCTTTGTTTTGAAAATTGGTTTCCATCACATCATTTAGCAATGCGATTCGAACCACCGGTAGGCCCTTAGCAAAGATTTTCAACCGGTGGTGCGAGCACAGTTCAATTATGGCGAGTTAAGCTTGAGTTGCTAAATTTCGTTTTTAGCTTAACAATTAATCAAAAACTGCCTGAAGCAATAAAATGTCTCAAGAGATTACATGATTTGAACATGGTTTCTTGCGGTTTTAAGTAAATTTTAAAGCTCCTTTCGTTTTTTGGTACATTTTTTTCATCTTGCCTGACCGGGAGTGCGACCGTATATACCCTCTGGCTACGCGCCATTAAAGCCTCTTATGAACTCTCGGTCATTGGTCAACGCTGGTTCATTTCAATAATGAAACAGCAAATTAATTATGTTTTTTGTGGATTATGCACAGACAACTACAGTAAAATGTATGTTTCAGTGACTAGGTGATAGCCTGAGAATTCATGACCGGCCAAATGAATAGTGCCAGGCTTGAAATAAGCCTAGCTAATGGGATGCGACCGGACATGATCTTAGAGCGTTTCATCCCATCTCAGGAAAATTTTCACCCGCTCCCATAAAAATTTTTTCACCCCCAGAATTGGCGATTTTTTGGAAGTTCCTCAAAAATTTTTCTAAAAATTTGTAGAAAAAATGCCTTTTCAAGCGTTTTAGCTATCTCTTTGCTCGAAAGTGCCAATTTTTCCACGCTTCGCGCCATTCTATCCATGTTTTGACTATATTTTGTTTATTTTGTTCTTAATTTTTAAGATTTTTTTCGAAATTTTTCTGTTTTTATGCTCTAGAAAGATGGAGCATCGTCAGAAACGCTGAAAAACGATATTTTTTGACACTTACCTACCTACCATTTTTGGACACAAAAAAGGCATGTTATAATTTCACCCCTTCCCCTAGAATTTCCCCATGCTGTGCATGTATGGATGCGACCATACATGGGCAGCCGAAAAATTCTGGGGTCTGATTGAGTAAATTGTCAAAAATGGCCAAACAGATTACTAAAAATAGAATTCTGCAGGGGGTCTACAGTAATATGCGGGGTTTTCAACTTTTTCTGGGGGTGTAACCCCTCCCCCACACGCCCATGCGTGGATGCAACCATACATAGGCAGCAGCCAAAGTCTGGGGTCTGGGTGGTATAAACCCTACAAAAATCATAGAAAACATGCATTAAATTGAATTCTGGAGTTATATTGCTTTTTGCAGGGTTAAACCCCCCCCCCCCGATTCCCCCACGCCCATGTGTGGATGTTACTCGCGTCCGTCATACACGCGCACACCCATTACCCAGGCTTACTGTAAACGATGGCACCAAAATTTTGGTCAGCCAGTCCCATCATTATGCCTAAGTCGAAGAATCAAGTATATATGTCTACACAAAAAATATAACAGATGAATCCATGTAGAAAACTTTCTTTTTTAAAATTATGCTTGTGTTATTCGCTTAAAATGCAAAGCATATATTATTGTATGCGCTGAACTCAGTTGTGATAAAGTGACTGCCTGCTCTATGCTTATGCATCTCATTTAACAAAGTAGGCAAAGGCGGATTTCAGGGGGCGGGGGGGGCCGCTCCCTCCATGGGCCAACAATATTTGGCGAAATAAATAATGAATATGCTATTGGCAATGATTTTTGGCCGCCAGTGACCATACTTTCTCAAATTTTTTCCGGTGGCGCCGGATAATACTTATAAATGATAAATTTACTTTCTTGGCGACCTGGAAGCCATTTTCTGTTTATGTAGGTTTCAAAACAATTTTAACAGCAGAAACAGCTATTTTTGCATAGTTTTCTTCTATTAGTAATTAAAAATTTCGATGTTTCGCATCAAATGCTATAAATACAGAAAATCAAGCAGTAAATCATACTTCTGGACGTCTATCCGCCTTAATTTCACAAATTTACCGGTGCTTCGAGCCAGATTTTGTTAATGTCAAAGAAACTTGATGATTTTTTCTTATGAAATTGTCGAAAATTTAAAAGTTTTCGAAAAAATATTGCGGCAAAAGGGATTTTATCCAAAAGTATACAATGTAAAACAGTGAAAAAACGCTCTTTCGCGCGTTAAGGGCAAATTTTTGGACCTATTTTTTGACTGTTTTTGGAAAAGTTGTGATACCTCCCCCTTCGGAAAATCATAGATCCGCCACTGAAAGTAGTTGTAGAAGTTTTTATAATTTGGGTCATATGCATATATGATCTTGGGGGAGTGGGTTTTTGGGGGGTCGCCCACTACGATAATTCCACCAAAAAATTTTTCATTCCCCCCAGAATTGGCGATTTTTTTTGAATAGTTCCCAAAAAATTTATAAAAAATTTATAGAAAAGATGCTTTTTTAAAGCGTTTCTAGCTATCTACTCGTTCAAAAGTGCCAAACTTACGGCGTTTTGCGCCATTATGCTCATGTTTTGAGTATATTTTATTCAATCTGTTTCTGACTTTTTGGATTATTTTAATGTTTTTATGCTCTAGGTCAGAACCGCTGAAAAACGATGTTTTTGACGCTACTCTACCATTTTTGGACCCAAAAAAGGAACTTTATAATTTCACCTCCAGAATTTTCATGCTCTGCGTAATTCGTCATACGATATTCTTTTATTGTCTGCCATTACTGGAGTTTCAATCTATCTAGATCATTTATATTCATTCATTATGGATCAATTCATATCAATTAGCGAAAACGTTTCAATGCCTATTATTGGTGTTGGTACATGGGAAATGCAAAATGAGGAAGTACTACATGATGTTCTTGACGCAGCTTTATCCGTTGGATATCGTTTTATCGACACAGCTTATGTTTACGGCAATGAGCGCTTTATTGGTAGGTATTTAATTGTTTCATTTGGATAGAGATATATGAGCTTCTGTGCGAATGCATGAGATCAAAACACTTAGAATAGTCATGGCGGGGATTCTGTGTTTTAGGACTGTCAGTATGAAAATGTGTCAGAGAGGGAATTTTTCTTAATACATAGTTCATTTTTCCAGCTGATAATAAGCGCTTTTGCATAGCTTGTATTTTATGCAAATATAGTCTGATTTTAGAAATTCTAGAGATTGTTTAGAAATTTGAGAAATATGATACATTTGAGATTTGCGATAAATTTGGATGGGTGAGGAATCTAATTTGACAAAATAGAGGTTATCTGATATGATTTAACGGGTGATGTGTAGAGTTTGAGCTAAATCGTTAAAGATATTGATAATGCAATCAGCTTAAAATTGAACCCTAGATTATTCATCTAAGAAAATATTTCATTTCAAAAAGTCATATGCTTTCTTATTTAAAGTGAAGTAGGTTGTTGTCTCATAAACAAATGCGCAAAGTTGGTTAATTGCTTTAGTTGTAAAATCTGGAGAGTAGATTTTTGAATGGGCAAGAAGGTTCATAACTGAATTTGAAAACTTATTTTATTGGAGAAAACGGAACTTTCAGTGACGCTATGCTAATTATTTAAGACCAAACATGAGCACTGGGCAGCGCCTCAATTCTCAGGATCTTTGGGTCCAAAATTTTTAATGGTAAAAAATGCTTAAAAATAGATGTTAGGAAAGAAAACATTATTTTACGACGTTCCTCATCTGGTTCCGCTATATTCAATGGCATCAAAAAATCACAAAAGATGAATTTCTTTGAAAAATATGCTCAATTCTGCCGAATCTTTCTGATTCTGGCGTTCCAGCCAGATCCCCATACTGATACGATATAATTATTAGAGGCCATCATATGGGTGTGAAATTGTATGGTATGGTAAAGGTGGCGTTCGGATAAAATCTCCAAATGCTGTGACGTGCATAGAAAACGGCACGCACTATTACTCAGCATAGGATTCGACTTTGCAATCGTAGGTTACAAAAATTGCTCATCAATTCGAATGTGTAAACGATGAAATAATATTGAAATACATTTAAATATTTAAATTTTATGGATTAATAAATTTAAATATACGTGAATTATTTTGATTATGTATTAGGCGAAAGTTTGAAAACATTATTGCCAAAATATGGCCTGCAAAGAAAAGATATTTTCATTACGTCTAAATTACCGCCATCGCATCACGGACGGTTTGCAGCCAGGGAGGCGGCGCTCGAATCAATAAAAAATTTGCATACCGATTACATAGATTTGTACCTTATTCATACTCCAAATGCTCATATCGGAATGGCTTCCGATCCGGCTAAACAGCGACAGCTGCGGCAAGAAAGTTGGTTTGAGCTGGAAAGTCTTCTTAGTACGACGTTTTTGCTTTTTTAAATTTTTCTCGAGCACTCCTGGGCGGCGCTTTAAATTTAGAGATCTTTGCATCAAAAATTTTCAGAGAACAAAAAAGCAGAAAAATTGATAGTAGGGCTAAAAAACATGATCTTCGACGTTTATCATCGATTTCTGTCCGTTAGTTAAAAATTGCGTGAAAAAATCTTATTTTGGGCTTACCTTGTGGATTTCTAGAGGTTATCCGGATTATTGAGGGTCTAGACCATACATGGATTGCAGCCGAATTCTGAGGGGTCCGATGGGGCGAAATTGCCAAAAATGGCACAAAAAATTCAATGTCTATCGATTTTTTAAGGGGTCGACCGGATTCTCGGAGGGTTTAGCAGACCCCACGCCTATGTGTAGTCTAGACCGCCAATTCTGAGAGAATAAGGGTCTAACAAATGTAGAAAATAAAAAGTGCTGAGTCATTGATGGTTGGGAAAAATGTCATTTTTTACCTTAATAGGACTTAAAAATTTAATCTTGAAAATTTGATTCAGGGGTGGGTATATAATCATATGAATTCTGATGGTCGGAAATCTTTGGATATTTGAAAAAGTGCTCAAAAATTATTGTCACGGTCCAAAAAATCATTTTCGACGCGTTTCATCTAGTTTTATTTATTGGCATAAGAAAATTAAGAAAAAAGCGAACTGAAAAACCTTTTAAAAAGTTAATTTTGGCGGGTCTGACAGATTCTGGAGTTATTGAAGCATAGGGTTCTGACTGCGACCCTTCAACCCCTTACCACCAGACCTACGCGTGGTTCAGGACATGCACGTGGGGGGTTGGGGTCTAGACTACACATGATCTTGGGGTGGTTCCACCCCACCGCAAAAATTTTCCACCACCCCCCCCCCACAGAATTGACGATTTTTTGAAAGAACCACAAAAACTTTCTAAAACTTTGTAGAAAAGATTCTTTTTGTAAGCGTTTTTAGCTATCTATTTGCTCTAAAGGGCTAAATTTTCAACGCTTTGCACAAGTACACTCATGTTTTGACTATATTTTGTTCAATTTGTTCCAGCTTTTTTGATTTTTTCCAAAATTCTTAACGTTTTCATGCTCCAGTAAGATGGAGCATCGTCAGTAACGCTGAAAAACAATGGTTTTGATGCGTAGTAACTATTTTAGGAACCAAAAAAGGCACTTTATTCCTACGCTTTGCATGTATATATGGTCTAGACCTGCAGAATAGAAAATCGGGAAGTTTGTTTGGGAAAATTAGGCTAAACGGGAGGCCGAAATGAATGAAAATTGAAAAACTTCTTAAAAGTGCTTTAAATTGACCTGAAATTGTGTAATAACGTAGTTTTAACGCTATTTTTTAGCGCTTATATAAGTTTTTGAGATAATTTCGGACCAAAAAAAGGCTAAATTCTTGACACCTCAGACCGGTTGACCCCTAGATTTTACCATGCTGTGCTTCTGTGATCCAGCCAAACTTCACTTTCATGTTCATATATATATATATATATATATATATATATATATATATATATATATATATATATATATATATATATATATATATATATATAAGGGTCAACTTGGATGGGTTGATTTTTGAAACAAAATAGGAGAAAACAGTGGTAAATCAGAGAGAAAATTGACATGCTTAATAAATTTTCAGCGCTAGTATGAACCAAGCAACCCTCGAGAGCCAATAGTTGAACGGGCTGGAAGCTCTGGCTGCCTAAGTATGCGGACAATGTATGTTCTTTTCTAGAATATGAAAACATTAAAAAATTCGAAAAAATGAAAAAAAATTCTAGTAAATGATTATAACAAGCTTATAGTCAAAGTTTGAGTATATAAATATAGGCCGAAAACTTGACATTTTCGAGCTTAACTTAGCTAAAGACTCCTGAAACCGCATTCGACTTTTTTGAAAATCAAGAATTCTTGGGACTTGGTAGTCACAGTTATATACGTATACACCAGGACAATGGCCTATCCCAGCCCGTCCATGGAACGGGCTGAAGAATCCATTTGGATGGGCTGATTTGGAAAAGAATGTTGGAAAACAGTTAAAATTAAACAAAATTGCGTTTTTGACCTGCTTTCATTCCAATAGGGGATCAACCAGGAGTAGTATATCATGGGTCCTTGGTAAATTTTTATTTCTTATAACAAGAAATCGATTATACTAATGTGTTATAACATAGGCTGAATGGGGCGGAGGGGGCGTAATCTTGCTCCCTGACTTTTCTCAGGAAGCAATGTTGATTGATGAAGTATAGGCAATGTTATAATATAGGGGAGGCGCGCAATGCGGTAACGTAGCCCGTGTTATTGCATAGGCGGGGGGCCGAGTCTTGCAATCTGGCTTTTCTTAGGGCACAATGATGAAGGATTGGTAGTCGCACAGTATAGGGAACTCGTCCAGACTTGCCCATAAGCCTAAGCAGTTTCTGGGGGCCCATAAGTTCATGTATCCATTAGGGTCCATAAGCTAAAGCAGAGCCTAGAGCTCAAAAAGCCTAAGCGGTCATTGGGTCCATGAGCCTAGTGATCGACCGGAGCGGCCAAAATGGCCGGAGCCGGAGATCCGACCGGAGCCGGATTGAACCATGTTGCTCCGGCCGGAGCCGGAGCCGGAGGCCGGAGCCGGAGAAATATAATTTTACACGTGCGGATAGATAGGACATCTTTGTGACCAAGACCTAGACCATAGTGCACATGCATCTTAACTGCATATCAGCTAGTTAGTTATATGAAATACAGGGGCGGATTTAAGGGGAGGGCGGGGGGTGGCCGCTCCCCCAGCTTGGCCAAAAAATTTGGCAAGATACAGAACGGATATGCAATTTGCAATGATTTTTGGCCGTCAGTGACCATAATTTCTCAAAATTTTTCTGGCGCTATGCGTCGGATGATATGTACCTATTAATGAGATTTATTTACTTTCTTGGCGACCTGGAAGCCATTATCTGTTCATGTAGGTTTCAAATCAATTTTTACAGCAGAAACAGCTATTTTTGCATAGTTTTCTTCTATTTTCGATTAAAAATTTCGATGTTTCGCATCAAATGCTATAAATACAAGAAATCTAGCAGTAAATCATGCTTCTAGACACGATTTTTTTCGTATTCGGCAAAAATTTTTCCTGATGTTCAAAGATTTTTTGGGACCGTCTTTGTACATGTACAAAGATTTTTGGGAAGACAGAAATTGCAAAAAAGGTCTGTAATTCGAAAAACATTTTCGGCGCTTCGCGCCGAAATGAGTGATTGTGTGTTCTATATATCTTTATAATGGCAGAAATTGCATTTCAAAAGGAAAATGTCAAATTTTTCGGCGCTTCGCGCCGTTTTACGATTCTTAGTGATTTTTGCCCTAAGAGACCCAGAAATTACCTAAAACACACTACCAAAATTCGAACAACTCTGTTTTTACCACACTAAAATCGCTACTGTACCATATAATAGTACCTAAAAATTTGTGTGTGCAAAATGTACAAAGACTTTTGGGGACGATCTTTGTACATGTACAAACGGACCTTGTACAAAAAACACTGACTGCTTCTAGACGTCTATCCGCCTTGATTTCACAAGTTTTCCGGCGCTTCGCGCCAGATTTTTATAAAGTCAAAGAAAGTTAATGATTTTCTCGCACAAAATTGTCGAAAATTTCAAAATTTTTAGAAAAAATATTGCATTAAAAGTGATTTTATGTAAAAGTACACAATGTAGAACACCGAAAAAACGCTATTTCGCGCGTTAAGGGCAAATTTTTGTACCTATTTTTGACTGTTTTAGGAAAAGTTGGGATACCGCCCCCTTAGGAAAATCCTAAAGAATGGATATGCAATTTGCAATGATTTCTGGCCGTCAGTGACCATAATTTCTCAAATTTTTCCGGCGCTACGCGCCGGATGATACCTATTAATGACATTTATTTACTTTTTTGGCGACCTAGAAGCACGGTTTTTTTATGTTCGGCAAAGATTTTTCCCGATGTACAAAGACTTTTTCGGGGCCGTCTTTGTACATGTACAAAGATTTTTGGGAAGATAAAAACTGCTAAAAAGGTCTAAAATTCGCATCAAGCAATAAATCATGTTTCTTGACATCTATCCGCTTTAATTTCACAAATTTTCCGGCGCTTCGCGTCAGGTTTTTGTTGAAGTCAAAGAAATTTAATGATTTTTTTCACACAAAATTGTCTAAAATTTTAAAATTTTAAGAAAAAATATTGCGTCAAAAGTGATTTTATGTGAAAGTATACAATGTAAAACACTGAAAAAACGCTATGTCGCGCTTTGAGGGCAAATTTTTGGACCTATTTTTGGCTGTTTTTGGAAAAGTAGGGATACCGCCCCCTTAGGAAAATTCTAGATCCGCAACTGGTAAAATAGACTACATTCAACAAAATTTTATTCAATGCTTTTATTAAGAAAAAAGCTGTCGTCTCCTTAGCCTGCCCTAAATAAAGCGTCAATAGGCAATATTTGATGTTAAAGCATGATTGTGTGTGACCGTATATACATAGGTACGTTACATACTATATTATGTTCAGTGAACCGCGAATATGACGTACAGAATGGACAGCAACATTATCTGGAAAATCAGTATAGCATGTGCAGTGCAGGCCAGACTGCATCTTATGCTACCCTATGACTTCCAGTGTTAACAGGAATTTACTGCAGCGATTTTCACAATTTTTGTTTCATTTTCATTTTCGTTTTTTCCTAAAAATAAATATTTTACGATTGTGGTGGTGATAGACACTTTATTTGGTGTTATTTCCTTTTTCTGCTATTATATTGTGCTCTGACTAAATTTAATAAGCATAATGTCAGCAATTAGTACGTTCGGTCACTATGCAAAAAACGAAAAAATTCTCCGGCCTCCGGCCGATTTTCGGATGTCCTCCGGCCGGAGCACCGGAGTGGAAAAAATGGCCGGATTTGCCGGAGGCCGGAGCCGGAGCCGGATCTCCGGTCGATCACTACATGAGCCTAAGCAGTGCCTGGGGTACATTAGCTTAAGCATTCCTTACCCAAGCATGCTCAAGAGGGGTCTTCGGGTTGCGCCCAGCCCGGGGCCAGGTTTTTCCATTGTGGAAATTCCATGTGGAAATTTTCATTGAAAACTAATTGGCTCATTTTTAAATCTCCAGAATAGATACGCGTCCTGCCGAGTGCAAAATTTCAGGATATCATTAAAAGAGGGTGTAAATTCATGGCAGGACCAATGACGCTATCGGCGTTTAAACAATATTAAAGTAGGTGTAAACTAATTGCCCGAAGCACTGTAACTTGGCCAAAATTTATAACACATTTGGAAAGAAGAGTAAAATTGAATTTTCGAAAAAAAGAAAAAAGAAAGAAAAAAGAAAGAAAAAAGAAAGAAAGAAGAGTTATGACCTGTCAAATGGAATGTAGCCTTCTTTATGGGCCACCCTGCATATGTAACTGTTTTATCTCTTTTATTATCATTCCGATATTGACAAACTTTAATAAAAGCATCGAATGAACGAATAAGCGGTTGATTCGTAATTTTTGAGACGGACCGAAAAGTCGCATTAAGATGCAAAAATAACAGCGGCACAAAAATACAAAACGACAAAAAAAGATAACTTTAATTCAGGGTGGCCCAACTAGAGTTTAGATGTTATTTATATGGGCAACAAATATTGAGACTTGTGGCATCAGAAAAGCATACATATACATAAAAGCGGATCAGGGGGGATCCACTAACCAAAGTTTGTTGTCCCCCTACCCATCTACCAAAAGGTGAAAAAATTTTTGACCCCCTTAACCGATTTTTAGAAAAAAAAATGGAATTTTGGCCGTTTTTACGTGGTTTTGGCCATTTTTGGCCGAAAATTGGGTCGACCAATAATTTAATCCAAGAAATGTACCCCAAAAAATCTAATCCTAAAAATATAGCCCCCCGAAAAAATTTATCCGGAAAAATGGACCCCTGAAAATTCAATCCCAAAACTAAAACCAAATTTGACCCTAAAAATGAAAAAGAATTTTCAATAATTTTGAGCTAAAATAAAACAGAAACTATCCGTATTACGTAAGCATCGCTTTTTCGATTATATGTACCAATACAAATGTACGCAGGAGGGTCAAAAAATATTCAAAAAATGCATAACCCCAGTAATAGCTGATCCTTTGGATCCTGGGCAACGTAGACGAATTCCCGCAAGTAAGCCTTGGGCTTGAAGCCCAATTGTTTCGCCTTCTCCTCGGTCATTACAAGGCACGCCGAGGCCCCGTCGGTCTAATCATAAGACAATAATAGAAATAAAACAAGAAATATAAAAATAAACAAACAAATAAAAAATAAAACAAATTAAAAAAATTATAAAACAAATCTAAGGGTCGCTTAATAAAAAAACAAACAATAATTCGAAAGCACCTTTTATGGGCTAATTCGGAAAAAACGAAATAAAGAAAAAAACCTTCAAGGGCTTTCTTAAAAAACATATAAAAAACAGAAATTAGATTTTCATTTTTTTCATTTTTTTATATTTTTTTTAATTTTTTTAAATTTTTTTTATTTTTTAAAAATTTTCATTTTTATTTTTTTATTTCCAATTTTCTTCAAAGAGATATTTGAACGCAATTCGATTATAAAATAAAATTCTCAATATTTGAGGAGGGATTAGTTAAAATTGCTTAAGTGGTTTCATAAGCTGATTTAATTTTAATATTAATTCAATTTCAAATTAGGATTTCATGACATGGAATAAATTTTGAGTCCAAATTTTCAAAATTTCTGCATTATTGACGTACAATAATTGCTTTCCTACTCCTACACTCTCTTTCGATTTTATTCTCGCCTGGATTTTTACCCAAGTTTTCTTAACTTCATTTTAAGAATTTAAAAATTAAATATATTTTTTAGATTTTTAGTTGGCGTTTCACATTTTAAATGGTAGACGCCCTCTAATATTTCAATTGAAAAATAAAAATCATTTTCGATGAAAAAGTCCAGGAAGTAATGCAATTTTCAGCTGAATTTCCGAATAAGAGATACAGTAAGAGATGAGTAGGTAGATCAATAATTCGAAGCATGAACAAGGACTGAAAAATTTTGGCAAATATAAAAGCCTGCTTTTATGTACTTGTGTAAACACTATTTCTCGCGTCTTTTTGTTTCTTTTATACTAACAGCATGCCTAATTTATATACCTTTTACTTATTTATTAATTGATTAATTTATTAATTATTTTTTCATATTGATGACTTTCTGTTATTATTACAAAGTTAAAAAATTCTAATTTTAAGCACCATCGAAGAAATACAATAAAATGAAATAATCAAATCGATTAAGAATTGCAAATAGAAAACCAAACAGGATTTCTCTAAATATTCTAGGAAATCTCTACATTTCTAATAAACGTGTTTAGCAGTAAATGGAATACGGTAGCGAAAGATAAAAATTAGAAGATACATGTAAACAATAAAATGTACAAATGCGCACACGAGTTCTTGAAGGATGAGGAAATTTTGACCTCTAAGAATGGCTGCTGACCTCCGCAAAATGGCTGCGACCATACGTGGGCAGCAAGAAAATTCTGGGGGGTCCAAGATTTTTTGAAGGTCAAAAAATGGCCTTAAAAATGGTGGTATGGCGATAAAAACACCATTTTTCGACGTTTCTCATCAAGCACTATCCATTGGCATCAAAAAATTGCGAAAAAAAACGGAAAAAATTTTCAAAAATTGAATTCTGGGGGGTCTTTTGATTTCTGGGGGAGTCTTTGGTTTCTGGGGGGTCCAGACCCCCCCAGACCCCCCACCCCATGTATGGCTGCGACCCCCCTGAATTGTCTATTTTCCGTAAAAACTGTGAAAAGTGGGCTTTTTAAGCGTTTTTGGCTTATTTTTGGTTCTAAAGTCTCAAAATTTCGGTGTTTCGCGCCATATAACACAATTTTTGACAAAAAGTTTGTTCAATTTACTCATTTTTTTTCAAATTTTTCCAAAATTTTTAGATTTAATGTTCTATAATAGACAATTTTTGGAAAAAAACAAGAAAAAAACAATTTTTGACGGAATTTTGTTCAATTTGGCCATTTTTTCAAATTTTTCCAAAATATTTTGTTTTCATATTCTAGAAAGGACGACCACCGCCCTAAACGTCAAGCAACAGTGTTTTAACCGCGTAACCCATCATTTTAAGTCCAAAAAAGGTACTTTTTAAATATTAGTTGGGCATGACCCCCAGAATTCTCACGAAGTACATGTACGCTATATATAAGTGACAACGTAAACAAGTAAAAAATAATCACAATTAGAAAATGTAAGACGTGAAAATTTTGGGAGCGAAGATGGTAGAGGCCAGCCATTTGCAGGAATAGGGCAAATAATTTTCTTTTTTTCGGCAAAAATGACATACAGCATCTAAATATAGTTAAAAAGGCAAGTTTTTGCAAAAATGCGGGGAGGGGTTACAGAATCTCAGCCCTGGGGAGATGGGATAGAAGATCGGCTTTCAGTTAAGTAGCTCCTACATCAGATATGCATAACCCAGAAGGGCTTTGGGGGTTCTTACCACGGTTTTTTGAATTCGGCAAGGATTTTTCCCGATGTCCATACAAAGACTTTTAAGGACCATCTTTGTACATGTACAAAGATTTTCGGGAAGTCAAAAATTGTAAAAAAAGTGTAAAATTCCCAAAAATTTTCGACGCTTCGTGCCGAAATGAGTAATTGTTTGTCCCATATATCTTCAAAATGGCAGAATTCGCATTTAGAATGTGAAAATGTTAAATTTATAGGCGCTCCGCGCCGTTTTGAGACAATTTTTAGTAATTTTTGGCATCAGAAACCCAGAAATTAGCTAAAATACACTACCAAAGGTCAAAAAACCCTGTTTTACCAGACTAAAATCGCTACAGTACAAAGCAATTTGCATGTACAAAACATACAAAGACTTTTGGGGACCATCTTTTTACTTGTTTTTACTTTTTTTACTTGTTACTTTACTTTTTTTTACTTTTCACTTTTTCAGTCCTTTTGACTTTTCTTTTTACTTTTACTTTTTACTTGTACAAACGGACCTTGTACAAAAAACACTGTTTCTTACCAACCGTTTCCCACAGAAAGTTTTCAACCCAGAATTTTCTATTTTTCGAAAAAAAAATCGTAGAAAAAGTCCTTGTTGCGTTTCGACTGATTTTTCGACTCAAAAATGCCAATTTTTCGGATCTTCGCTTATTACAAACTTTTTTGACAATATTTGTTTAATTTTGTTGAATCTTTTCGAATTTTCGTTGAAACTTTCGGGGTTTTTACAACACAATATGAAGAAGGACCACCTCAGACCGATAAATGATGCTTTTGAAGCATATTCGAAAAAACGAACAAAATTTAAAAAGTGAGTATGTACATCCATACATGATCTTGGAGGAATGATTTCGCCCCTCCCCCAGAATTCGTGATTTTTCCAAAATTTCCAAAAAATCCGTAGAAATCCGATTTTCTCCAAAAGCGTTTCTCAGTCATCCATTCGCTCCAAAGTATCGAATTTTAGTCTTTTTTTTAATTTTTCCTTTTTATGCTTCAAAAATTATAGCATCGTTGGAAAGGCCGAAAAACTGTGTTTTAGGCGCGTACCGACCATTTTCGGACTAAGAAGAGGCTCTTTAAAATTCAACTCCTCCCCCAGAATTCCCATGCTGTGCATGTCTGAGTACATCCGAAATTTCGACACTCTGAGGCAAACATCTACGTTAAACGCTAAAAACAGCACCTTCATACAAGAGCATGGGCTGAGGGGGTATTGCACCCTGAGCTTTAAAAAACTGATTGCTATACAGCCACTTAGGCCAAAAAATCTGCTATAGTCTTTTTTGGGCTAAGAAAATTAGCAAAATAGCCTTTTTTGGCTCAGAAAACTAGCTATGTAGCCTTTTTGGACTCAGAAACATACCGTATAAGCCCCATAAGCTCACAAATGCTACAGTTGTCTTTTCTGAGTTTCAAAAGGATATACAGCTATCTTTCGACTCCAAAAAATGCTAAATTAGCTATTTTTAGTCCAAGGCTTTACAGCTAGTGTTCTGAGCCCAAAAAAGCTATATAGCGAGTTTTCTGAGTGCAAAAATACTATATAGCTAATTTTCTGACCCCAAAAAGACTATAGAACCGTCTTTAAGAAGCATTTAGCTATCTAACAATCTTTGGTTTTACCCCCCCCTTGAAAGTTCGACCATGCACACCTATGGCGCCTTTTCTACGAATTTTGCCGATGATCGTGGATTCACTCAGGTGGAGAAATTTCTCGGGAGGAAGGAGGTGGAATCTTGCCGGAGGGTGAAAAGCCCCCAAAATTCCTGAGCTCGTTTACAGTCCCCACAGAACACCAGAAACGCACGTGGAGGGGAATTTGGGGGGGCGGTGGAAAAATGGGAAATTTGGTTGGGAAAATGAGGCAAATGAAGGCCAAATATGTATGATGAAAATTGAAAACTTTCTTCAAACGTATTTAAAATTCGCCAGAAAGTAAGGAATAATGTATTTCAACTCTAATTTAACATATATAACAATTTTTGGAGTTGTTTTGGCCCAAAAACTCAATTTTTTGACCCCCCCCCTCAGATCGGCTATGCTATGCATCTACGGTAACACCCCTGTAGCATATGTATATGGGAGGGGGTTAAAGATCTAAACCATAAAACCGTACATGTAACGACTCAGAAATATCGATTAAGGGGCCCAGAAAATTATCAGTGGAATCGCGTGTGAATGACCTCAAAATTTAGTCAAAACGGCTAAAAACCACCTGAAAACGGCATGAAAATTCAATTTTCCCAAGGTCAAAAATTTTCTGGCTTTTGGGGGATTGGGGGACAAACAGCATTGGGTGAAAGATCCGTTCATCCAACCCTGTTACATGTATGATCCCAACTCAACGGTCGGGTGGGATCGGGGCGGCCGACTTGAAGGCTTAACCCCAACCCTGCTACAAATTAAGCATACATGCACATGGTCAAACCTTCTGGAAGGGGTATAAACCGAGTTTCCTTAGAGGGGAGGGGGAGGGGTATATAGTCAATTTTTATGGCTAATTATAGCGCAAGAACGACGAGTTCATGTTGATTTTTCAGATGTTTTCGTTGTTCCTCACCCCCTCCCCGACGTAATGATCCGTCACAACCCATAAAAATGCTCCAATTCGTTGTAGTTAACTCTTCTTGAATATTCCTGTATCAGTTTGCCTCAAAAGAAATGATAATAAGAACGATGGAATGACTTCAACTATCAAATATGGACGCAATAGTGGACAATGGACAAAAAGTGGCTGAAACAATGAATGGATGATATGGGCAGAGTACTACTCGGAAAATACTCCATATCATACTGCTGGGCATCGTTTGGCGCTGTTTCATAATTCCAACAATAAGTTTTGGTCCGCAAATGGCCTCAGGCAGGAATATGCCTTTAAAAGTTGTGGCAGGGGATACCTTCCGTACCCCCCCCAGTGTGCAAGTGCGATATTAAAGTTTATACATAAAAACATAACAGATGGAAATTTAAACTATTATACCAGATAAGAAGCGTTCGCAGCGGTTACCGTACCGTGCGGTTTAATAAACGCCGGTTTTAGCTTAGCTACTTGGTCCATGGTCGAAACTCGAACACCGTTATCTTTCACGATAGCTTCGCTTTGACCTGCGTGAGCGCTTAGAAATAATAGATAAAAGAACTACAATCCAATTAAGCCCAAACGCTCCTAATATTCGGGCAAAATTTGATTTTTTCGCCAGTATTCGTAAAATAGTGTAAAGTGTAAGCTAGAAAAACTGTAAAGCAAGTGTAAAGACAATATATATAAGATACTTTTACTGCCAACTGCGCTAGATTTCTAATTCTAGTCGAAAAAATCATTCATTAGCGGCTTGAGTAGTACGACTTAATAGCAAAAATCAGACGTACATATTGCAGCCGTTATAGATACGTTTATCTAATCCAATCACGTCTTGTCGGAAATCACTGAAGCCTTGCCACTTTCAAACGGATCTAGTATACAATTTAACCTCCCCAGCGTTTTTTAGCCGATCCATATAAGTTACAGTAACCAAACTTTACAAGCAGATAGCTATAAGCCTATTGTACTAATTTGGCAAAATTGATTAACTTACGTTGTAAACTTACTGCGTTACACTCACAGTTTACAACGTACTAACGGCATCTAAAAATTGAAAACGATTCGGTGGGTTTCAAACGAAGCAGTTTTTTGTAACTCAATCAACATCCTATATTAAAAAAGTAAGTTTAAATAAATAAAGTTTAAAGTAAGTTTATAGTAAAGTAAAGTAAGTTTTTTTAAATTTTTTTATTTATTTTTTTGAAGCAGTAAGTTCACACCGTGAGTTAATCAATTTTTCCAGATTAGTACAATAGGCTTATAGCTATCTCCTTGTAAAGTTTGGTTACTGTAGCTTATATGGATCGGCTAAAGAACGCTGGCGGGTAAATTGTAAACTAGATCCTTCAAACGCACTTTGCGTAGTAGAAGATAAATGGCTCAACGGCTCGCGGGCGCATTAAAAAGTCTGTTTCAAATCTTTTGGTAAAATTATACTTCAGGCGAGTTTCTAAGCACAAAAATGGGTAAACGGATTTGTTTACCATTATTTATTAAAAATCTCGCAAGCTATCGCGTTGCACTCGGCAACTTTAAACTGAATGCTAATACCGTCGCGATTTCGTCTTCGCGGTCACTTTAAACCACCTCCTTACATACCATACACTCTCCAGCGGACGCTTTAAATCAAAAGCTATAACACCGCACTCACTCGGCAGCTTTAAACGGCATGTTAATATATTAGCAAGTTAGTCTTCGCAGTCACTTTACACCACCTTCTTACGCAATTTATAAATCGTTATCGGAAGCTTCAAATCGACAACTACAATGTTACACTGAGCTACTTTACACTAAATGTAAATAAAGTCGCAATCTTGCCTCCTCAATCACTTTACACCACTCTCTCACGCATTTTTCGCTGTGAGCCTCGATGCTCACTTGGTAACGCTTCTACCTCTGATCGCATCGACCAGGGTTCGACTCCAGCTGGAGTCGTGTTTTTCTCACGTAGCCAACTAGGGCCGACTCAGCCTTTCATCCTTCGATTAGGTCTATAAATGGGAAGCTGCGTTCGTAGCGTGGTTAACCGTCTGGGAGTCGCGACCCCTTACGCTATCTAGCGATATAACACACGGTTATGGTGTGCAGGCGATAACTGATTTCGGGTCTTTGAGCCGACTTTAACCCTTGACCTTTAATTTTACACTGTTTGGCGTAAGCTTTGAATGAAGTGTAGACTCACCGGGCACGAACATAGGCAGAATGTCGGTCAAATGACCATCTTCGTACGCCTTCTGAGCCAGTGTGTGACTGCGAACTGCGAATTCGTCTTGCTCACGACGCGAGATATTGAAGGCAGCCGCCAACCTGTCCCCCGAATGCCCCATCGTTTCGCCACTGGTAAATTCGCTTACAGCTGGCAGCTGGACGCGCAAAAAATATTATTCCGAAAAATTCCAAAGCCGATGAAACGCTTTACACTTCCCTTTATAACAATATCCTTATTTATTTACACTCATTTACACTTCCGTTTACACTGACTTTACATTTCTTTCCGAGAGAAAAAATAAGTAATGCCTTTCATTACATCTTCGCATTCAAATTTGAACTTTATTCCCTAAGATCGTTCTTCGCAATGACTTAACATTTTTTTGACATTAGTGAACCCAGCGCAGTTTGATTCGCTACCGTTAAGTTTTCCTTTACAACAAAATACCTACTTATTTACAAATGCTATTCACTAGATCGCTGCGTCTCTTTACATTCTATTCCTTTACATCATGGTTTGCAATACTTCACTTTTCCGGTTAAGTGACCTTGCTAAATATACTGCATATTATATCCATAATTATGAAGAAATTTTCGCAGTTAAGAAATATTATCACTAATATTATAATTTATATTATACATTATTATATTATTAATATATTAAATTAGTAAAAACGATATTACATGTAACGTATTAAAAAATATATATATATATATATATATCATATTATTAACACGCAATTGAACCCATTCGTGCGACCGATTTTTAAGTTAGCTTGGTATCGGATCAAACGCGGCTTAAAAATACGATCAGAATTGTGCTGTTCTGATACATGACAGTATCTACAGTAATCAAGAAGTTTAATGCGCATAAGGGGATTCGCCTCAGCTAAGAACACGAAACATGCACACTAACCGTGTGATCTACATTTAGTCGTCTTACATATTTGTACTCTGCTTACATGATAATTAATTGATTTGCTTACATGATAATTAATTGATTAATTATGTAATAATTAAATCAATCAACTAGCGGTACCTCAGGAGACCAGCTGGATGGTTTTAACATGCGTAAACTTAATAAAAGACGCCGTCCGGTCGTCTTTGCTTTGTTTAAATCCAACATTGTTCTACGCATATTCCTATTAAATCTAATCGGCACATCGCTCATAAATTCGACTCCTCCGGCGATCGCCGTGTCCGTGAATCCAGACGCAATCAGCCCCATGCCTACAAAAATTTGGGTTTTGAAAATCTCTTCTTGAATTCTTAGTTTTTTTTCGATTCTCAGGCTCAGGGAAACTTTTTAAAGGTAGAAAAATGGTCAAAGAATCGATGGTGAAAGGTAAAAATTATTCTGCGATAAAATCTCATAAACTTCATCGATTTCTATATTTCGATATTATTGGGGAAAAAATTAAAAAATGAAAAATTTGCTAAAAATTGAATTAAAGCGTTTGACTCATTATGGGAGGTTCTAAATCTATACATGTAACGGCTCGAAATTTCGGAACGCCCGGCCATTTTACGGCGTTGGAGGGGTTAAACAACCTCCGATTTATGAACAAAAACGGCCAAAAAAAACGTAAAACCGCCTGAAAAACGCACGTTTTCTCCAAAAAACGAGGGGGGGAACCAAAAATCTGCTAACTTCGGGAGACAGAGGACGGCCAACTTTGGCTAGGGGAATGCCTCATGCCCTGCTACGTGTATGGGTCTGTCGATTTTGGGGATACAGCGCCAAAATGCCCCACCCAACCCCAAAATCCCCACGAACGCCTGTAATTAGATTAAATTAGGCAGAAACAAAGGAAAGCTAAACATCCAGCGTATTAAGTTTACAATCATTACATTTTGATTTTTACAGAGTCAAACTTCTATTACGTCAAAACCACACGTGGGCATGGGGGTTTAGGGGTATGCACCCCTTAAAAGTTGCATAACCCCAGAATTCAAATTTTGAAATTTTTTTGCTTTCTTAGCGATTTTCGATGCCATTGGATAGTGCTCGATGAGAAACGTCGAAAAATGGTGTTTTTTCGCCATACGACCAGTTTTAGGACCATTTTTCGACCTTTGAAAATTTTTCATCCCCCCCCCAGAATTTCGGTGCTGCCCACCTATGGTCAAGACTCTTTGCGTCGCAATTCATCAACAAAACCGAAGACCCCTATAGAATCTAATCTTATTAGGTTTTTCGTCCGGCCTCTGGTTTTTGGGCTTGTTTACCGCGGCCACACCACGACCATTTACTCCACCAATCCCGTTGATTCAACATCCCTTCGTTATCTCAGTATTTTCAGGAAAATATAATTTCAAAAAAGCATTGATTCCTAAAAAACCCATCGTGTCCCCGAAAAAACCATTTTTTCGAAGAAAAAATTGTTTTTTCGAGATTAAACAAGCATTTATCTGAGTTTATCAGTCATACGACGTTTCAATGAAGCAAAGAGCGCGGTAAACAAATTCGAGCATGTATAATAATGTTCCCGAAATGTAAAGAAGTTATTTTAGGAAAAATTTCCCCGGGAACACCTTTTTGTCACCTAAAAAGCAAAAAAACCCCAAGTAGTCCTAAAAAACCGCTTTCGGGGCTTTCGGAGCGTTTTCAGAAAATCTTTTTACTTAAAGCTGGACCGCGCCCTTAATTTTCTGATGTAATATTCTGACTATTTAAGGGTTTAGCAAAGTACACGCAAAAGCTGGACACTGTAAGCCAAATGCAAATCCAGGCCGGAGAGATTTTCGGGCCAAAAAGGCCCCAAAAATAACATAAACGTTAGAAGAAAGCTTAAAAGTTTAACTGATTCAGGATTTCCGACCATATTTAAGCAATTTTTTTGCGGAAAATTTAAGATTTCGTCGATTTTTGGTCATCATTCTACCATCATCCCACCGTATTCACCTCAGTAAATATCAGATTTTTCCAATCAGAAGAGTCAAGAGCATAGGTGGGCGGCACCAAAGTCCTGGGGGGTCAGGCACGTGGCTGGCCCTCCTATTTTTGGGGAGGACCAACACCAATTTCGGGGGGTCCAAGCCAAAAATGGCACAAAATAACGTGTAAAAAGTCCTATTTTTCCAGTTTTTTCTAAAATTTTGGGGGGTCCGGGACCCCCCCCCCATTCCCCCCCACCGCTACGTGCCTGGGGGCGGAGGTGTGAGACTTTTTCAAAGGTGAAAAAATGGCCTTAAAAATGGTGGTATGGCGAAAAACACCATTTTTCAACGTTTCTCATCAAGCACTATCCATCGGCATCAAAAAAATTGTCAAAAAAACAAAAAAAAAATCAAAAATTGAATTCTGGGGGTTAGTTTATTTTCTGGGGGGTGAGGCCGATTTCGGGCTTATGGGACAAACCTATTCGGATCAGTTTTGGGGACAGAACAGTTACAACAATATAAAAACCATTTCGTTCTATTTACCTGAGCGTAAAATACACTATATTATGTCAAAACGATGTCAAAGGTCAGAATAATCGATGAAGTTCGAATTTTTCATCACTAAAAGTGACGTAATGCGGTCGTAATTGACTAAAAATGCCAAAAAAATCCGAACCTTCATACATCAAAAAAACTCCATTCCAAAGCCAACCGCGGCCTGTAAATCCGTAGTCGACGAATAATTTTTAGAGGGATATTTTCGGAATTTTTTTTTATTACGAGGGGCATTTTTACCCCCGAAATTTTGACAAAAAAACTTGGTTTTTTTGATAAAATTTTTTAACAAAAAATAATAATAAAATTTTTTGAATAAAAAAATAATAAAATTTTTTTAATAAAAAATAATAAAAATTTTTTAATAAAATCAAAATTTTTAATAAAATTTTGACAAAAAAAACTAAACTGATTTTAATTTTAATTTCAATTTTAATTCTAAATTCGCTCACACGACGTAATGGCTTGATTGGACGATATGCAAGCCATAGTTACAGTATGAGCGGGCACCGAGAGCGGAATGCCGGCGCAAAGGGACGCCTCGCGGGCTAAATTAGTCGTTTTGACCTCCTGAATCACGGTTCCGATCGAAATATAGCCAATTTGATCTTTGGGCATATTAGTCCGATGCAAAAGACCCCTGGGCGAAGTGACTTTTTTTCACAAAAGTATTCATATGATTCGGATCCTATATTTTCTTTAATTTTTTTAAATTTCATTTTTATTTTTTATTTTATTTTTTATATTTTTTACATATTTATATTTATATTTTATTTATTTATTTTATTAATTTTTTTATATTTCATTTATTTTTTATATTTATATATTTCCGCGATTATTTTGCGTGAATATAAATAAATAACGTTGCTTCATTGAATGAAGAGTGAAATTACGAGTAAATCGGAAGATTTTTCATAAATAAATTAAAATTTATTCGCCAGATTGATAATTTTGAAAAAATTTTTGGAAATTGATATTTTAATAAACAATTATCTCTCGAAAATAACGCACCGCTAATGTTGATGTTTTTGGCTAAAAAACTACGCAATATGAAATTGATACGACGTAACACAGTGGCTTTCAGAGCCCCTTTATGCCCGTCCTACGTGCGGTGTAAAGTGGTGTAAATAAAAATAAGTGTCCCGTCTATGAATGCAGCTATAATTTCCTATTCCTAGCATCCTCTCATATAAAAGCGTTATATTAATTCACAGTTAAGGATCAATATTTGGGATCTAGTATACAATTTACCCCTAGCGTTTTTTAGCCGATCCATATAAGCTGCAATCACCAAACTTTACAAGGAGATAGCTATAAGCCTATTGTATTAATCTGGCAAAATTGATTAACCTACGGTGTAAACTTACTGCTTTAAAAAAAGAAAAAACCAAAAAAATTACTTTACTTTACTTTACACTTACTTTTTTTAAACATACTTTTTTCAAATGTAGGATGTTGATTGAGTTACAAAAAACTGCTTTGTTTGAAACCCACCGAATCGTTTACAATTTTTAGATGCCGTTAGTACGTTGTAAACTGTGAATGTAAAGCAGTAAGTTTACACCGTAAGTTGATCAATTTTGCCATATTAGCACAATAGGCCTATAGCTATCTCCTTGTAAAGTTTGGTTACTGTAGCTTATATGGATCGGCTAAAAACGCTGGGGGTAAATTGTATACTAGATACAATATTTGTATCAAAATTGAAATAGAAATTGAGGATTCATTACGAACGACCACACGTGACGTGGCGTGGGGGTGGGGGGTTTGGGCACTCCCCAGAAGGCCGACTACACCCCCCAGAAACCCGAATACCCCCAACCCAGGATTAAATTTTCGAACTTTTCCGCTTTTTCCCCAATTTCGGATTCAATGCATGGAACTCGACGAGAACCGTCGAAAAGTTGCATTTTTGTGCTACCAAATTCTTCGGCACTTTTCGGGCGTAAAATTTTTGGATAATCAAGAATTCTAACCAAAACGAAGATAGGATGAAAAAATCGAATAATTACGATGAAGAGCTGCAGAATTCATTGGAAAAATCAATAACATGCATAATTTATTCATTTCATATTTATTAAGTTTACTTAAACAATTTATTTACTGCAAAGCCGCCCTTTGCAGATCGTTGGCCATTAAATCTTTATAATCCGTGCCCGACACCAGAAACGGCGTTCGCACTCCATCAACCAACACAATATTTTGGCCTTTATACGGACTCGACCGTCCTAAATTTAAAATTTCGTTGTTTTTTTTGAGAACCACCTGACAAAAAATCTTCCGGCGCAGTACATAAGTAGGATTCACATGTGGGCGTGGTAGTGGGGTTTGGGGAAGGGTATGCACCCCCCAGAAACCAAAATACCCCCAGAATTCAATTTTAGAGATTTTTTGTTCTTTTTCGCAATTTTTTGATGCCAATGGATAGTGCTCGATGAGAAACGTTAAAAAATGGCGTTTTTCGCCATACCAACCATTTTTTTACCTTTGAAAAATCATGCACCCCCCTCCAGAATTTTGGTGCTGCCCACCTATGGTAGGATTGACACAGTTGTGCTTTATAATTTATTCACGGCACCTCTACGGAATAGAAACCGCGCTATTGCGATATCGAGTCATCTCGGTAAATGCCTACATGGATTGATTCGACAGCCGAAATGGTCAAACGATCTAAGCATTGTTTATTATTTGCCAATACCGCTATTGCGTTGTAAGCATGAAGGTCCGTATTTGAGGGGCGGGGAGGGGCGGCCCGGCCGCTTCCCCTGGCCGGAAAAAATTTTGAAAGGTAAGATCAGGGGCGGATTTAGAGGTGGCGGGGGGCGGACCCAAAATAGTGCGCAAACTTAAGGATGTTTGAGCGATTTTTAGCGATTTTCGGGTTGAAACAGCTAATTATATCGCCCAAGTCAGGGTTCCGCCCCCTCCCCCCTAGGGGTACCGCCCCCCCATTGAGAAAATCCTGGATCCGCTACTGGGTAATATGCTGCACAGAAAGATGGAAAAATTGACTCTCATTGGCGTAAAATGTTCAAATTTTCGGCGCTTCGCGCCGGATATGAAGTATTTTCTATCATTTCGGCTCATGCCACGCCACAGTTGCACAAGGTCTCGGCGGCGTGGGGTAAAATCTGAGAAATCCGAAAGAGTAAATTTACCTTTCACGATTTTTTGTTGTGTTTAAACGACCGAAATGATCAGAATAGCTCTATACATGTGACGGCTCGAAATTTTGAGAGGGTTCACCGGCCATTTTTAGGGCGGGGGGGGGTAAATCATCTACAATTTTTAGCCAAAAAACGCCTAAAAACGGCCAAAACATTCAATTTTTTCCAAAAAACGGTAGGAGGGGTGGATCAAAACTTTTCTGCCTTTGGGTAAGAAGCTAGGGGACGGCCGACTTTCGGTGGGGGCCCCCATACTCCCTGTTACATGTATGGATTAGCCTATAAAACGTCGTTTCGTGGTAATATCGCATGTTTGAAGCATTTTAAGTACATTTTGACCTGCATAATATCATTTTTCACACTCAAAAAGTTAGAAATCGATCAATTTTTGGCCCTTGTTTTGAGTACCTAGTAATAATCCGCGACGGAAAAAGTTTGACATTTTTTACTGCTTTTTACCTCAAAAATTAAGCAAAAAATGTTCCGTCGGCTCAAAATCGTCGGACAGTACCTGTCTCGCTGACCCTTCAGCGAAGGAAACACCCCCATCACCCCCTCCTCCTTATGTGCATGTACGGCCCGAGCGCGACCAAAAAATGACACTTTTTCCTTATAGCTTTTTGCGTGAAAAAAATTTTCTTCAAAAAAGGAGTTTTATTATCTAAATGGACCAAGTACGTCAAAAACAATGTCGAAAAATGCCGGTTTTGCGAGCTATCCCAAAGAATTTTCCGAGATATAGACCAATTTATGTCGGGTCCGCCCGCCCCTTCCCTTTGCCGAATCATGGATACGGAGCCTGGTGAGGTGACCATAGGTGGGCAGCACCAAAATTCTGGGAGAGTGTAAGATTTTTTAGAGGCCAAAAAATTGTTTTAAAAATGGTAATATGGCGAAAAAACGCCATTTTTCAACGTTTCTCATAGAGCACTATATATGCATGTTGAGAAGGGTAGAGGTGTTACCCCCTTCGCAAAAACTCTCCCTCCCCCACAGAATTGGCGATTTTTACAAAAGTTTCCAAAACTTTCCTAAGTATTGCTAGAAAAAGTGCCTTTATAGGTGTTTTTAGCTATCTATTGCTCAAAATTGCCAAATATTTGATGCATATTCTCATATTTTGAACCATATATTGTTCAAAATATTCGATTTTTAATTTTTTCAAATTATTTCGTGTTTAAATGCTCTAGAAAGACAGATCAGCGCCAGAAACGACAAAAAACGATGTTTTTGACGCGTACCTACCCACCATTTTTGGGCCCATAAATGGTATTTTAGGATTTCAGCCCCCCCCCAAGAATTCCCATGCTGTGCATGTTTATCGAGCACTATCCCTTTGGCATCTAAAAATTGCGAAGAAAACAAACAAACTATAAAAATTGAATTCCGGGGGATATTCCAATTTTTTTGGCGGGAAAGGGGGTACTCGGCCTTCTGGGGGTGCATAATCTCCCAACCCCCATCCTCCTCCCCCACGTTCACGTGTGCTGACGACAACACATTGGGCGTAAAGGGTCTGGGGCACACCTGGGCGTGGGGGATGGGGGTATGCTCCCCCTCCGAGAAACCAAAATACTACCTTCCCAGAAATCAAAATACCCCCTCCCAGAATTCAATTTTTAAAATTTTTATTGTTTTTTTCGCAATTTTTTATGCCAATGGATAGTGCTCGATGAGAAACGTTGAGAAATGATGTTTTTCCGCCATACCACCATTTTTAAAGCCATTTTTTCACCTTTGAAAAATCTTGCACCCTCCCAGAATTTTTCTTGCTGCCCACGTATGGTCTGGGGGTCTGGACCACATGTGGGCGTGCGGAGGGATATGTATCGCCCCAGAAGGCTGAATACCCTCCAGAATTCAATTTTCGAAATTTTTCGCAAATTTTTTGATGCAAATAGATAGTGCTCGATGAGAAACGTTGAAAAATAGTGTTTTTTCGCCTTACCACCATTTTTAAGACCATTTTTTGACCTTTGAAAAATCTTACACCCATACTCCTCCCCGAATTTTAGTGCTGCCCACCTATGAACTTGACGTCCTGAGAGTCTGGCGGACCTACCCCTCCAGAATTGAATTTGTGATGAGCAAGAATCCGGCGCAAAGCGCCGAAAAATCTGTGAAATTAAGTCGGAAGGACGTTTAGAAGCTTGATTTACTGCCCGGTTCGTTGAATTCGCAGCATTTGATGTGGGACGTCCACAATTTTAAAAGTTATGCTTGAAAATAGAATAAATCTATGCTAAAATGGCTTTTTCTGCACTTGAAATTGAAATAAAACCTAGTAAATGAGCTAAAAATGACTTCATAATTCGTCAAGACAGTAAATAAATTTCATTAATACGTAAGTATTATCCGGCGCGAAGCGCTGGAAAGATATTGTGATCACTGACGGCCAGAAATCATTGCAAATCACATATCCATTCTTTATCTCGCCAAATATTTTTGGCCAATGGGGGCGGCCGCCCCCCACCCCCTTAAATCCAAAAAATTCGGATTTTATCTGTAGTTTTAATTCTTTTTCAATTTTTTAAATTTTTTTAGATTATGTTCAATTTTTTTGCGCTGATCACAGACACGACATCTATTCTGGACGGAGATAATTTATTCTTCAATGATAAAAATTTTAAAATTGCTTTCTCCTTGAAAACTGTAAAAATTTCAAACTTTTTTCTCAAATTTTAGTGGTTGATGGTTTTTCATACATACATAGATCACGAATTTGGCATCCATTTTCAACGCAGACCAGTATTTTTTTCAAAAATTATCCACTCTGTTGTTTGCGGACCCATATTGATACCAGGAGCGGATTCCGCCCCCCCCCATTGGCCCAAAATAGTGCGTAAAATTAAGGATTTATGAGCGATTTTTAGCGATTTTCGGGTTGAAACGGCTAATTTTTCTGCCCAAGTCAAGGTTCCGCCCCCCCTTAGGGGTACCGCCCCCTAAAAAAATCCTGGATCCGCCACTGATTGACACCAAGCAAAAAATAAGCCTAAGAAAATGGGCACTTGTAAAGTTTAGGTGAGGTATACGGAAAAAATTTTTCAAACTTTTGCGAAATTTGATAAAATATGGTTGGTTTTCATATGCTGATCACGAATATGACATATAAATTCATCGCTGACTGGTCATTATCAAAGAAATTTGATTTTTCTTTTAAATTTTTAATTTTTTAAATTTTTTGAATTCTTTTCGGGTTATGGTCGATTTTTGTGCGTTGGTCACACACAAATATGACATCTATTTTGTCCAACTTCGTTAATACTTCGATAATTAAAATTTTAAAATTGTTTTTTTCCTAATGTAAAAAGTTTCTCAATTTTTTTCTAATTTTGGTGAATTATGGTCAATTTTCATAAGTAGTTCGCGAATTTGACATCCATTTCAAACTCACATTAGTATTTTTTCCAAAATCAGCCCGTATGTTTTTTGGAGATCCATATTGATACCAGGCAAAAAATAAGTCTAAGCTAATGTGGGGTTGCTGCTCGCTTCGCTCGTGCGACCCCGTTTTAGCTTAGGCGTATTTTTTTGCCCGGTATCAATATAATTCTGCAAGGAGCATCCAAAGGTTATTTAAGTCCGACCGCAAGAAACTTTCTACGAAAACTTATAAAAAAGTGAAAAAAGTCAAATTGAAAAAATGATAAAATTTGAATTTTAGAAAAACTAAAAATATGCGATCAAAATCCATGTAATATTAGTGATCAGCGAATGAAACTTGACTATATTTTACCAAATTTTGAAACAATTTGAAAAAAATGTCCGGAATTACCCCTTAACTCCGACGTGCCAAAACTACGGAGTGAACGAATGAGAATTATACAAAGTAACTACCTATTCATTACAGAATTAGTTTAAAAACTCACTTTGCACTACCTGTGCCGATAATGCACGGATCGAGGAGTGTGAGACAACTGAGGAATTGCGAAGAATATTCATCTCCAGCAAAGGAACGTTTTACGATTCCGTTTTCTTAAATTTAATTCGCTCGCTCCGCGACAAGACACTTAATTTACAAAGACATGTATATATGGTAAGGCACAAAAGGCGTAATAGATGCAACGAAATTAGAGAAAAAATGCGAGCTATAACAATCATAGGTGTAGCCAGGATTTCCGCCAGGGGAATCCCGAAAACATCTTTTTATCTAAAAACCTATAAAAACAGATGGGGCCGTTAAATAACGTATTTTTAGGGCTTTTTACATCGTCTTGCACTATTTAACAATGGAACAAAAAATTTTCGAAATTCCCTTATAATTTTGACGGAAAAATGCTTATAACACACCAGGGATGGCAAAAACCCAGATTTGAAAATTTTGTGTTTCAGTTTTTTTAGGTTTTTGGGGTTTTTCGTGCGTTTTTCGTGATTTTTTGGGGTTTTTGGTGGTTTTTGGGGGTTTTTTGGTAGGTTTTTCCTGATACACACCAGATTTGTCCATAAACACTCATAAATATTGACTTGGCTGCTTACTTTGTGACATATAAAGGACCCAACATAAAAAATAGGACAAGTTCAAAACAAAGCTTTATTCGACTGTCATTGTGCTGATCGGTGATCAGTGATCACATATCCCTATCATCACAATCATCAGTATCCATCATAGTTGGATTACAAAGCTGGTTGGCATTGGTTTTAATGAACACCAGCTTTCGGACTGTATCGCTGCTCAGTGAATTTCTCAATTTTGAATGTACCTAAATCTCAGAATATCAAAAACCACAAAAACCCAAGATTTTTCAGAACCCCAAAAACCCACTCACGCCAGCCCTGTAACACACGCGATGCGCTTATTTTTCTAGACTTTTCCTGCAATAAAGCAATAGAAACTGCCAAAAGATGGCAATAGTTATTTGCAGTCAATTGCAAGTAATATAGCACACAATGTAAAATTATATGCAGTCAAAAACCAGCGGCCTTGACTGCAGGTAATATAGCACACAACGTAAAATTATATGCAATCAAAAACCAGCGGCCTACACTGCAGGCAATATAACACACAATGTAAAATTATTTGCAGTCAAAAACCAGCGGCCTAGACTGCAGGTAATATAGCACACAATGTGATATTATAAGCAGTCACGTTCAATGTTTATTGACATGGGAAGCTGGCGCTTTGCTCGCATTTTAACCTGTAGTAGATGGTTTTAGAAGGCACTTTTATTTGAGATGGACTGGCAGATTTGCTTCCTCAATAAGGAATGTTTTTTGCGCTGCATGGGTAGCAGCTTTAATAGCTGCCCATATTCGACCATTCGCGCATTTTGATGGGCCAGTGTAAGCTCTGGTCCTGCATAATAGATATTGCATAGCTGTTGCTGTCCTTGTCCACATTCTCGGGGAACTGTTTTACTTTAGTGGAAATAAAATTATGCAGCAGATACATATGATACTGGAAAAAATGGTGTGTGGTGACAGCAATTGCTTGCGGATTCAGATTGGTGCCAGACATGGGCTAAGCCTAAGGCATAAATGGAGCGAAAATCGCTCCGCTCACTTCGCTTGCTCCGCAATTTTTGCTCCATTTATCTCAGGCTTGGCCCATACGCTGGCATCAATGTGAATTCACATAACTATGCCTGAGCCTAATACGTTGGTAACCCCACTCAGTTACAGTCCCTGACGATTTGGAGACTGATCCGAAACATTCCCATATGCTTTTCGGAATCCTTGTTTCACATTGTCGAATAAACTTTGAAGCATTTTATTTCCACTAAAAGTAAACAATTCTCCAAAATGAGGACAAGAACAGCAACAGCTACTCATCACTATCTATCATGCAGGACCAGAGTACACTGGCCGATCAAAATGCGCTAATCGGTGACTGGACAGCTATTGAAGCTGCTACACATGCAGTGCAAAAACTTCCCTATTGAGGAAGCAAATCTGCCAGACCATCTCAAATAAAAGTGCCTTCTAAAACCATCTACTACAGGTTAAAATGCGAGCGAAGCGCCAGCTTCCCATATCAATAAACATTGAACTTGACTGCATATAATATCACATTGAAAATTTCGAAAGTGACCGAAGTTTGACGCCTTAGGCGTCTAACTTCGGTCATCGATCATGTTTTTAAAAACAATAGGTAAAATAATTCCCGAAGCATGCTTTGTTGAACCTCCTAATTTTTAGATTCCATGCACAAGATCTTAGTTCATATGCTCACAAAATTTAACACATACCATTTGTTATTAAAGGAATGACAGGCTATCAAAGCAGAATATGACCGAAGTTAGGCCAGTTACCCTCAGGTTTGGCCGGGCATGGTTTTTTGGTTTTTTTGGTTTTTTATGGTTTTTTATGGTTTGAAAATCGGCCTGGTTTTTGGTTTTTTTACAGTACGCGCCTGGAATTTTGCATGCGCAGTCTCCATTAACTTTTGTTGCAGTCGGATTTTAGCGAGCGGACCTCAGTGGCCATTAGTGGGCCGCTGTTAAGCACTTGCAGCCGATTGATGGACTGCTTTCAAACTACTGCGGCCGTTTGTGGACTGCAGTGGCCATTGGATGCTGACTGCAGTTACTTTACTGTAAGTACGGAAACATGTATAGTATCGCTGCTAGCATATTGCGTTGTTTGTCGCACCGCATGCGTGCGTTTCAAAAGTGTGTGCGTGCAGCAGGTCCAGTCCGAGAGAAAAAGGTAAAAATAGATTGGAATTTTCGTGCATATCATTATAATTCTTGTCTCCTCCATTGGAATCTCATCTAAGGGATTATGGGCATAAAAATTAAAGAGAATAGTATTTTCTGTGTGCGATCGATTGCATATTGGTCTGCAGCAAAAGAGCATTTTAAAATTAATTCCAGGCTGAGAGCGTTCCGCGTTTTAAAACAAATTCATGATGGCCAATAAAGAGTAAAAGATTTAAAAATCATAAGCACAAAGTTTTTTTGCCATTAGATTTTAGAAAGCGCATCTTTTCGACTAAATCAAAATTAGCAATAAAATCAAAGCAAATTGCTCGTATCTTTTGGAGGAAAAGGTTTTTCAAAAGAGTATTTTCCTTCTTCTAAAAAACCATATTTTTCACTCTTATATTGCAAAATTGGGAAGAGAGAATGAATAGTGACTGTAAGGTCTAAGCTAAATATAAAATTTAACAAAATAGTGAAATACAGATGACAAATAGTTTTGCAAATTAATTGTAAATCATAAAATTTTTGTTAAAATAAACTAAACAATAAATATCGTAATGCCTTTAAAATACAAAATTGATAAAAAGCTCCTGATTATCCGCTTTTGAAGATATTTTCTATTTCCGCTTTTTCATTTATTCATATACAATATGTACATCAATAATATATTCAGTTCAGAAGCGAAATAAATCATTATAATGTCTGTCTCCTCAGGCAAGCATATAGTTAAAAAATATTGCCCGTTCTATTATTTCGCGCAAATTTTATTCAGACCACCCAACTTCCTTTGCAATTTTTCTTGTTCAATTAAAGTATTTTAAATGCGTATCTACCATTTTGTATTTATTCTATTCAGCGAACATGCACCTGCAAAGCTTGGAAATACGACAACAAATTTTTACCACTTGATATTTTAATACACAAGCTCAAAAAGATTTTGCTCGCGTTCCCTGCTCTCTGTTTGACTGAGGACGCATAAATTTTGCTGATCAGATAGCGAATTGGCTGGCGTTTGCAACAGGCTGTGCCTAAAACTTGAATCTCCTGCGCAAAAAGTGTAGTAACAGAGCGTTGAATTTCGACTTAACTTAAGTGGGAATAAATCGAAATATTGCAACCGAAATAACTCAGCGCACTATGCTTGATGTACAATTGATTTGCAAAATTATTTGTCATCTGTATTTCACTATTATTTCAAATTTTATATTTAGCTTAGACCAGGGGCGTAACCAGGATTTTATTACGGCGGGGGGGGGTGGGGGAAGGGCCAAAATTTTTGAAAAAATTATATCTTGGGAACCATTAGGAGATACGCGAAAATAATGCCATTTTTGAGCGTTTGTCGACAAGATCTATTCCATGGTGAAGTAAAAAATTTAGAAAATTCAAAAATTTCCGTGCTTGATTTCAAATTTGGATATCAAAAATCTATCTTTTAACCTATTGGTATGACTAATTTCTCAATATCAAATTAAAGCTTGACTCCAAAACATTTCGAAATTCTTTTCTTTGCATTTAATTTTGCAGTTTTGTAAAGAAAACTAATACAGAAAATAATAAATCGGCGCAAAGCGCCGAAAATTTTTGACAAATTCGCTATTTTTAAGTAAAATCTGGGCATCTAAGGTAAGAAAAAAGATAGAGCATAAGAAATCCGGTGCGAAGCGCCGAAATTTTTTGACAAATTCGCAATTTTTAGGTAAAATCTGGGCGTCTAAGGTAAGAAAAAAGATAGAGCAAAAGAAATCCGGCGCGAAGCGCCTGAAAATTTTAGACAAATTCGCTATTTTTAAGTAAAATCTGGGCTTATGAGGTAAGAAAAAGATAGAACATAAGAAATCCGGCGCGAAGCGCTGAAAATTTTGAGTTTAGAAGCTAAAAAGTGTGCTGAAAACGCAAATGCATTATGGCTGTCCACAATCCGTTTCCACTTCACCTGAAGAAAAAAGCAAAGAGTCCCCCTTTGCTTTTAAAAAATTCGGAACCCCGCCCGCCCTCCCCTTCTGGTTACGCCCCTGGCTTAGACCTTACAGTCACTATTCATTCTCTCTTCCCAATTTTGCAATATAAGAGTGAAAAATATGGTTTGTATAAGACGGAAAATACCCTCTTGAAAAAACTTTTCCTCCAAAAAATGAGAGCATTTGCTTTGATTTTATTGCTAACTTTGATTTAGTCGAAAAGATGCGCTTTTTAAAATCATATAACTAATGGCTAAAGAAATTTCGGGCTTATGATTTTTAAATCTTTTACTATTTATTGGCCATGAATGTGTTTTAAAACGCGGAACGCTCTCAGCCTGAAATTAATTTTAAAATGCTCTTTTGCTGCAGACCAATATGCAATCGATCGCACACAGAAAATACTATTCTCTTTAATTTTTATGCCCATAATCCCTTAGATGAGATTCCAATGGAGGAGACAAGAATTATAATGATATGCACGAAAATTCCAATCTATTTTTAATTTTTTCTCTCGGACTGGACCTGCTGCACGCACACACTTTTGAAACGCACGCATGCGGTGCGACAAATAACGCAATATGCTAGCAGCGATACTATACATGTTTCCGTACTTACAGTAAGGTAAGTGCAGTCAGCATCCAATGGCTACTGCAGTCCACGAACAGCCGCAGTGGTTCGAAAGCAGTCCGTCAATCGGCTGCAAGTGCTTAACAGCGGCCCACTAATGGCCACTGAGGTCCGCTCGCTAAAATCCGACTGCAACAAAAGTTAATGGAGACTGCGCATGCAAAATTCCAGGCGCGTACTGTAAGTCGATGTTAAAAAATGTCACAAGATTCATATTTCATCATTTGTAAACATGTGTAAATAGTACTTCTACTCTAGAATAGAGTAGACTAATGGGTCATTCCATGTCAAGTGGTCTAGGGCTCCACGCTCGACCATCTCGGATTTGGCTGAAATTTTGTATGTTGAGTACCAAATGTCTCAAACGAAGTTTGGCTAAGTTTTAGATTCTCCAGTGGCATACTTATTGAGATAAAGCCAATTGTTTGACCCCATACCCTTACCACATAAGGTACGGTACTGAGATTTCACCAACTTTGAGACCTAATATCTCTATTAATTTTCTTTTATAACAAATGAAACTTAGCTAACCTGTACAACTTTTTGCGCTCTATTTTATGGTAAAAATAACTATTATTTCTGTGCATGCTGTAGGAAGATAAATTATGTCAAAGTTGGTCAAAAAAATTGACCTTTCAAAAAAACTGAAAGTTTAAAGTTACATAGCTCCTTAAATATTTATTTAATAGATGTCCAATTTGATACATAGTGGCTCTACAAGTTGTTCTTTGAAAGTTTGTAACTTCATGACAGTAGCTCTTTCTGTTACTTTACAAAATTAGTGTAAAGTTGACAATTTTTGTAAAATGGCTAAAAATATGTTATTTTCAATCCCATATTCCAAAAAGTATCTTCTAGAAACGTTTTTAAACCACTTTTATCGGGAAGAGCATGTCTTGAACCTTCTAGAAAAGTAGATTTAATTGACTAACGCCAGCATACAATGCCCTAAAAAATGGGCCAAAGTGAGGAGCATTTCCGCATTACAGCTTTCATTTTAATATTCAAATTCTGCCCTTTTATTGGTTCAGACTTCTCTTAATGCTTTTTATAGAGAAATTATGAGTATTATATTGCGTTGGTCCATGGTGACATTGTCACTACCAGTTCATGAACATGAAATGGCAGCCCCATCGCCGTAGGGGCCACGCCCGATAGCCGTGCAATTCCAGCCACGGGTGGGTTTCTTAGTCAAGGTTCCCAAGCCTTTGATTTGGTTTCTTAATCGAGGTTCCCAAGCCTCAAGTGGGTGTCTGCCTGGATCCCAAGCCAATGATTGAGCAGCTTATCCTAGGTTCTCAAGCCTAAAGTGGGTATCTTATTTGGTTCCCAAGCCGATGTCCACAGCTTGATTTCAATTGATAGCAATCTTTCTTCACATTCTGTTACATTTATAAGCCACTTCCTTCAGCACATTTTCTGGAAATTGATATTGTCGGCCCGACGATGTGACTGAAGGAGCAGGGAGCATGCAAATGAGGTGTTGCTCCGAAATCCAACATATATCCTGCCTTTCTGGCCAATAAAACGAATGAGCAGGACCTGGCGGATGCATGAAATTTATCAATGCATCATTTTCTTCAATTGAAACCTCAACAACATTGCCAGTCCACCATTTGTTGTCATAAATACAGGCAACGTAACAACCAGGGGACAGCTCAGCCAATTTCAAGTGCAAAATAGTGGTATCAGAAATTCTGGCAACAAAATTTATCATGTCATTGGAAACTTTGCTGACACTAATCGAGTTTAAGTCAACTGGTATGAATTGGTGATGCTCTCTAGTACCAGCTATTGTGCTGCTTTCTCGCCACCGTTCTTCTTGAAACTTTCTGCTCTCTTCAATTTCATCTTTTGTGACAAAAATATATTTAATTCCACTTATGTTTTGATCACAAAAGTCAAAGAGATCTTTTGGCGTCAATATTTGGTCAGATGAAGGTCTCTGGAGGCTTGCCCGGGCAGCCAGCTGTTTAGTTGTGCCACCAACCCCATCACAGGGTGATTTTCCATGGCTTGTACCAAAGAAGTTCCATTCAGCCTCGATATTGAAATCATTTTTATGGTTACATAAATTCACAAAGTTCTTGTAGTTTTTATATTGGGCAGCAGAACCATCACTGAAGTAGTATATTTTGGTAACTTCTGTCCGCGTCCCCAAAAATTCGATTAACTTTCGAATAAACACATGTACAGACACTGTATCATGTTGCAATTTATCAGAAATCATGCAACAATTAACAATTTGCAAGTTGCCCATATTGTCGACATAATATGCAACAAATGGATGCACGGTGGCCTGTGAATTTTCCCAGTGAAAGCCCTGGGCAGCATCTTGCACTACAAATGAGTAGTTCTCGGCAAAGTCCATCAGAACTATCAATTCTGTTGCTTTTAAGTCGGTCTTCAATGACTTCAAGTAATCACTTTGGTGCTTTGCAACAAAATGATGGCCTGTCAGCTTCCAAATCTTGCTTGAGAGTTTTTCAATAAAGTTTTCCACTGTTAATACATTGGTTTCTAGTGTTTCACGGTCAGTGTGAACCCACTGTTTGAATTCAATCGATTCCTCTGCATCCCAGTCGTGGAATATTTCTTCTAAGTAAACCTTAACTGCATCTTCACCTGGGCAGCTTTGACAACGGTGCAGCATACAGTCCTTGGCACTCAGATCACATACTGCCTTTTCTATTAGCATTTTGTAGTCATCTTTAATATTAGCACTTTGCATCATGAGCTTAACATTCTGATGTATGGTGCACACACAGACGGAATGCATGCCTGACGCACCAACAGTCACACACCACTTTGGCCTAAGGTCGCAAAATTTGGAGAAACTGATTTCAGCTCCATATTTATTACGGTATGCCACGTACAGCTCTTTAAGGTTGCACAATAGCAACCGCTTCTGCTTTTGTACTTTAATACCACCAATCCGAACTGAAACATAATCTTTTTTGCCAGGACACATCCTGCTGAATTCGTCATCTTCATAGAAACTGCTGACTCTTTCAGCGACTTCCTTTGACAATGGTTTGCCAACCTTTGCATCAGGTAATGTACATATACCTTTTTCTGCCCTAATTTTCCGGGCTGTTTTGACCATGCGTTCAGGAACGCCAAACTTCCTTGCAGTTTCCTTTATTGACCAACTTTTTGGGGCCATAGTCAGCAGCTGAACTTTTCTTGATCTACTGGATATTTCGATTTTAGCTTTCATTTCTTTGATAAGGTCAGTGTAATCATTACACAAACTGCATTCAGCAGAGCGACTAGATTGTGCAATATCATCTGTCATTCCAGAGACGGACATGATTTTTTCTGCTATCACATTTTGTGCACGTTCAATTTTTTGTTTCAAATAGCCAGCTTTGTTTTGGCTGCTTATCCTACGAATTTTCAATGGAGAAGTGCCTAAAGCAGTCAAGCTTTGATCAAGACTATCGGATGCATTTGGATCAAATTCGTCAGAAGAAGAAGTTGCTGTGACTTCAGCCTTAGAAACATATTCAGCTTTGCACTTGATGCAAATTTTCTGACCTGACTTTACATTCACTTTGGTCACTTTGTTCAGTTCCTCAGACATGGCTAAAGTGACCTTTAACAAGCCACCTTTGATCATGTGGTTCTGCTTTCCAAACGGATTGCAACACGATTTTTGGCTCATTTCGTATTTGAGGAGGTATTTTGCTTGGTGATGCAAACAGACCAGGTCATTGTCCATAAGCTCAACTTCTGATCGTCGAGCAATAAGTAATTTTTCATTTGCTGACAAGCTGCTAACAGAAATTAGCCCGATTTTGTTGGAATAAAATGAACCATGGTGACATTTTGATGACAATTTTTGCCCAACAGTGCATTCGGTTATAGGAGAATCATAATCAATCGCTTCGCTGACGTCCATTTCGAATTAAATCAATTAGCAAATTATATAATACTAATGGGAATCTAAAAATCTGTATAATAGGTTAAATGTGCTCGTTTATGAACGAAAACTTGTCTAATAATATCAACACATATGAGAAAATCAAGAAATCTAAATAACAGCATGATTGCATTTTGAATTATATTCGTCACTATGGCAATGACTTCCAACTTTGGCCCTCTTTTTTGGCACTAGATGCCGGCGTTAGTCAATCAAATCTACTTTTCTAGGTGCTTTAAGACATGCTCTGTCCAATGGAAGTGGTTTTAAAACGTTTCTAGAAGATACTTTTGTGCAAAATAGAAGTTAAAATACCTCAGTTTTAGACTTTTTACAAAAATTGTCAACTTTATACTAACTTTGTAAAGTAACAGAAAGAGCTACCGAAATAAAATTATAAACTATTAAAGGACAACTTGTAGACATGCTATGCATCAAATTTGACATCTATTAAATAATTATTGAAGGAACTATGCAACTTTAAAATTTCAATTTTTTTTGAAAGTCAATTTTTTTGGCCGACTTTGATATAATTTATCTACCTACAGCGTGCACAGAAATAATAGTTATTATTACCATAAAATGGAGCGCAAAAAGTTGTACAAGCTAGCCAAGTTTCACTCATTTTAAAAGAATATCAAGAGAGATATTAGGTATCAAAGTTGGTGAAATCTCAGTGTCGTACGTTACATGGTCAGGGTATGGGGTCAAACAAATGGCTATATCTCAATAAGTATTCTACTGTAGAATCTAAAACTTTACCATAGTTCGTTTGAGACGTGTGGTACTCTACATACAAAATTTAAGCTAAATCCAAGATGGTCGAGCGTGGCACTTTTCTGAAACTAGACCACTTGACATGGAATAACCCTAATTATTTAGGGAATAAACGGCATAAAATAGTTTATTTTCATTTTGGTTGAACTTTTTTTTGGAAGAGAGACGTAATTATAATCGTAATGTAATGATGATCCAGGCACGTAGCTGCTGACCCTCCAATTTTTGGGGGACCAACTGATTTTTGGGGGGACCAAATGCCAAAAAGGCCAAAAACGGTCAAAAATAGCATTAAAAAATTTCACTCAAAGCTGCGTAATCAGCTGGCACCCGACACTGTCAAAAAGCTGGTATTTGTGAAAAGCAATATCAACCAACTCGAAGGAACGACCCTAGGTATTTCTAGCGATGAAAATAAACAAGAAGAAAATGATTCTTAATGTTGCCGTTTATTCTACTGAATAAATTTGAAATTGTTCACTTTTGTTATTTTTCTTGAATAATTGGTTAGGCAACTCATGCCTGTTCTATAATTTAGTTGTTTTTAATCATAATCAAGCATTTAAACACTTATACTCACGACTAAGATATAAAAACCAAAATTTAACCATTAAAAAAACCATAAAAAACCATAAAAAAATCATTAAAAACCATGAAAAACCATAAAAAAACCAAAAAACCAAAATACCAGAAATTTTCAAACTTTGCTTTTTTCCAACCCTGGTTACCCTACCTGCAGTCTAGGCCGCTGTTTTTTGATTGCATATAATTTTACATTGTGTTATATTGTCTGCAGTCCAGGCCGCTGGTTTTTGATTGCATAAAATTTTACGTTGTGTGCTATATTACCTGCAGTCTAGGCCACTGGTTTTTGACTGCATATAATTTTATATTGTGTGCTGTATTACCTGCAGTTGACTGCGAATAATTACTACCGCCAAAAGATAGACAAATTCAGCACGAAGCGCCAAATCGATTTTACGTCGCAAACAGCATCATGGAATCATAACTATTAAACGAAACAACAATTATCAAAATAACGGCATCATGATGAAGAAATCGAGTGTGATAGATGAATATTGCGATAGTGGCGTACAGTAATAATATCTAAATCTTTTATTAGCAAAACATGTAAACTTGTTACTAGAAAATGTATTTCACGAGATTTCATGCAGTAAATTCAATTCTTCGGGCTTCAAGCAAATAAAATGATTTTATAGTTTTTCTTAAACGCTGCACTCACGCTATTACGCTTAATAAAAATGTCTTTGTCCTTCCTTGGCCTTGTTTGGTAATATACTAGTAATAGAATAGAATAGTTTATTGGCTGAATTACATGGACAATACAACAAATACCAATACAATAATGCAAAGAATTATTAAATGAGCAATTTTAGGAAAGGAATTGTCAATAAATGCAAAAAATAACGCGAAATAAGTGAGTTGGTATGTAAGTAAAGCCAAGGCGCACAGGCAGTGCACTTACATACGCCCCTTAAGAAATTCTAATAAATTAAGCTTTGAAACCAAAACCCTAAACTGTTTAAAATTTCTGCAGCCAACAATACATTGTGGCAATGTATTCCAAATTCTAGCCACCCTGTTTGCAAAATCGTTCTTTCTACAATCCAAATGAGATTTTCTAGTATACAACTTTATGTCGTTATTTGACCTAGTGCCCCTGTTAGGCGCAGATTCGAAAAAATCTGAAATAGAAAGCAACTGTCCCTTAATTATCCTAAAAGTGAAAGTAAGGTCAAAATAGATACGCCGTGTTTCGAGTCTTTCAAGATCTAACAAATTCAATCGTTCGCTATAAGACAAATCCTGCTGTTGATGCCGCCAAAGTATTCATTTTGTAAATTTACGAACATTTTCAATTTGGTTGATGTCTTTTATCAGGTAAGGATTCCACACCACCGTGCTATACTCTAGTATCGGTCTTACATAAACTTTAAATGCTTTCACCATCAAATCAATATTTCTGAAATAAAAGTTTTTGTATCAAAGAAGCAACTCTGGAAGCTTTGGATGCAATATTCATCACAATGAATGCTAGAGGATAGGTAATTACTAACAAAAACTCCTAAATCCTTGATAGAAGCTTCTGCATCAGCTAAATCTTTTAAGAAAAGGTTATAGATGTTTTTAGGGTTGCCATATCCCAAATACAAGGTTGCACATTTGTCATAACTTATTTGCAGTTGCCATTTTTCGGTCCACCCATGCAATGAATCAAGGTCTGCTTGCAAGGATCTGAATTCACGTGAAAAAACAAATATTTTGAAATCATCAACAAATAGCATGAAATTGCTATGCTTGATACTATCGACCAGATCGTTAATGAAAACCAAAAATAATGTGGGCCCTAGCACACTACCTTGGGAACACCACTAATTATTGGAATAGGGGCTGAAAGAAAACCAGTTATTTTCACCTTTTGTGACCTACCCATCAAAAAAGCTTTAACTCCAGTTGAGCAAAGTACCGGAGATACCTAAAGATTCTAATTTCAATATTAGTTATGAATGAACAACAGAATCGAATGCCTACAAAAAATCAATATAAACCACGTCCATTGGAACATGATTGTCCAAAGTTTTTGTCCACAGGTTTCTATACTTTAAAAGCTGAGATGTACAGGATTTGTTCTTCAGAAATCCAAATTGTTGCTGATTTATTAAATCACTCTTTGTCAAAATAGTTCAGGATGGCATTATTGATTATTGATTCCATAACTTTACACAAAACACAACATAGAGATATCGGCCTATAGTTTCCAACTGGGATTGCCTTTTTGAAAATAGGAATTACTAAAACTTCTAACCACAAACGTGGAAGCATACCAGAACGATATGATACCTCAAAAACAGTTGAAAAGGGTTCAACTAAAGCAAGTCGAATTTGTTTCAAAAAATAAGCTGACACCCTATCGGGACCAACTGAGTGAGTGGGCTTTATCTTATTTAAAACTGCAGCAACTGTGCTATGTTCAAATTTAACTATAGGCCGATAGTCTACCTCAATTGAATCGATATTTAATGTGTAGAATGCCGTTATCAATAGTAAAAACTGAACCAAAAAATTCATTGAAAATCGTTAGCTTTTTCGGTTTCATTAGAAAAACCTGGCCATTTGATTCAAGATCAGGCACAGATTGTTTCAATTTTAACCTCGCGTTAACAAAATTGTAAAACTTTTCAGTGATGAACCTTTTTTAACAGTTCATTTTCTTCACGACTGTAAAAATCCGCTATTGCATTCTCAACAGACTTACTAACCATTTTGTACTGATCTGACAATCCCGGATTTTTCTCCAAAAGTCGCCAAACCTCTTATCTTCTTGCCCTGTAAGTTCAAAATATACTTTGGAAATTTTTTACGCTTTTTTGGTTGGGACAGACTCAGTGGAACGTGAGCTTTGATCGTTGCGTTTAAAATACCTAAAAAATATCATAAAAATCATCAATATTAGTACAGGTTGTAAAAGTATCAGGCCAGCTAATAATAGATAGATCGTGCAAAATAGAAACATAATCAGCTTTTTTAAAATTAAAGTTATTGATATGAGAATCTGTTTCGAATTTGTTTGGAATAAGAATATCAAAAGTTAGTGAATCATGATCGCTAGTAGAAAACGGTTCAACATTTTTTACAATAAATACGCATGACTTGTAGAAACAGAAAATCAAGTCTAATATATTATTACCTAAAGTGGGGAGACGTGTAAACTGATAGAGCCCAATCTCATTCACAAGGTCGAAAAACTGTGAAGAAATACTATTTTCAGGAAGAACAAACCTTTTATTCCACCTGATTTCGGGAAAATTAAAATCACCCAAGGCCACTATTACTCTAGAAGTATTACAAGACCACTTTAAATACTTCAATAACTGTTGATCTACATCATTGTTTTTTCTTGGAGATCTATAGCATAAGATAAACCTGTATTTAGACTCCAATATAGTCATATAGCAAGTAATTGTTTCATGCAAAGAAAACTCATCAGGAACGTTTACATTTTTTATGGGTAAATTTTTTTGAATATTATGGCGATACCTCCACCAGTCTTGTTTTTTCGATCATAGCGAATCAAACTGTATTCAAAGTTTAAAAAAATGCAAAGAATCCTCAATAAAATCAGTGAGCCAAGTTTCTGTAATAAAAATCAAGTCATAATTTGACTGGTTTAAAATAATGGAGTTGGCCGAGTTTATTGCATAAACTTCTTGCGTTAAATAGAATACATTTCAACGTTTTGCAAACAGGATTGATTGTAACAGACTCTGATTTGTACTGAGAATGTTTAAAAAATCTGGATTTTTGTTGTTTTACAATCGGTTCCTTAATCAATTCTGCAATTTACTTAAAGCGATTCAAAGTTGCATATGGCCCGGTTTTTCACCAAATGCTTGAATTAGCCTCACAAATTAATTTCTTTATTACTGTTGCATTCAGTTTTTAGTTGATCGATGTAGTAGGTAGCGTATTTTTTATATATTTATTCGACAGCTTTCCCAGTAAATTTTTTGGAGGCTACAGAATGCCTAAGTAAGTGATTTACTGAAACTCTACAGAAAAGTTGAGTGGGGGATGAGCGGTACGCCATTCTTTCATTTTTAACCCTCCGTTTACCATCATTTTTTTGCAGTCGATGTGCACCATCATGGCATAAACTCCTAGTGCATATTAAGATATGCCTTCTTAACATTCTCTGGCAGCTATTACTTTCATTTGTGCGATTTTTATGCTCTTTGTGATTAAACATGTTATTTTCTGTGAAAATTATTTTTGAAAGAAGTATAATTAAAAACTATCACAATGCATAAGAATAGGCACCTGTTGGACATTATGCAAAAACAAGCAAAAGTAGATTTCTGTCGTTTTAAATCCAGGGATGCATTTAAAGAGCTAAAAAGGAATAAAACCGCTAAATTTTCTTATTATAACCTTATTCTCCTTCTTGAATTTTTGTGATATCACTCGTAAACAGGCCAAAAAATGCCTATTTCTTACTACTCTAAACTCCTCTTCGAGCTAATTCATTAAAAACGATGTAACTGAAGCCAAAACGAGGCTAGACAAAGTTTTGGACGAACAGAAAAAATTCCACGAAAGTGATTCATTATGTCTCCGACATAGGACACGGTAAATGGAGGGTTTAATGCACATAACCGTCCATATAGACATATAGTCTCGAGAGCTTTTTCAGTAAATATTTTTTGAATGCTACAGTATGCCTAAGTAGGTAATTCACTGTAACTCGACAGAAAAGTTGAGTGGGCGAGCAGACGCCATTATTTCATTTTTAATGCACTAAACCTTCCATGTATACTTAATTCAAGTATATAAATAGTGTTGTGACATACTACACTAAGTGCGCTAAATAAAAATCTTCAGCAGGAATCGAACCCGTGTTGCTTCGACGACAATCAGACGTTCTATCACTACGCTGAGCGGAACGTTTCGGTGATGTTTAAAATTTTTATAGTCTATTGTGTTTCACGGTCGGTTCATGACAAGCTGAATACGCAAATTCCATCCGCATGTTGCATGATCTGCTGGAAGACGAGAATAAATTATGCTATAAGATATTTTATTGAAAAACCCTACTTCCTAGGTAGCTAAAGTGAGCTCTGTAAATTACCTACAGTAAGTTGGGAAGATAGACTTAATGTAGTATCGGAAAAGATTTGCTGGAAAAATTGTCGGATAAATGAAACAGACAATAGTGTTATTTTACTCGTTTAACTCGTTTTATCGTTTTAGCCGTTGCAAAAATCCTAATCTGGATCATGTATATATAAACTAGCAAAGAAAAATGCTCCGATGGAAAAAAGATTAATCTACATGGAATTGTGGATTATTAAGGATGCAAAAGGAGGGGACTAGGAAAAAGCAAGTCGCAAAATCTGCTAAATCACACTTTCTCCTCAGCAACGCAAAACATCGAAGTATATTCTGCGACCAACAGATTAAAATAAATATTTAAGTATAAAAATGATTGAAAAAGCAGCACGTTAGCTATGCAGTAGCTATGGGAAATGATATTGAGTAAACTAACAGTCTTTCTAAGACAATTGAATGAACATAGCAAACATCGATGCATCCAAGACAATTGAAGAAATTGCTGGTTTAAAACATCAGGAAACGCGTAAGTTGACTTGAAACAGACTAAATGTACGAGTGGTACACTAGCATGCCCGTAACGATTATGCGAAATTGATTAACCGGCCCCTGCTTTGCTTGCTATAATGTTCATAACAAAATAAAACAATTTTAAATACAATACCACTTAGTTTTCTATCAATCAGGATACGAAGCTATTCAGCGTTTCTACGTTTCAGCAATTTAAATAAATAAACATTATAGATTTCGTTTATACAGTCTTATCTAAAACTTTGCAAGTTATTTAAAAAAAGACTCTTTTTTAGAGGCCGCAGAATATACTTCGATTTTTTTGCGTTGCTTAGAGAAAGTGTGATTTTTAGCAGATTTTGCGACTTTAGGTCCTAGTCCCCTCCTTTTACATCCTTAATAATCCACAATTCCAAGTATATTCATCTTTTTTGATCCATCAGAGCATTTTTCTTTGCTAGTGCCCTACTTTTAATTAGCATGATTTGAGTACATCAGCCAGTAAACACATACAGTAACAAGCCATCAAAATGACAGCAGTCTAAGAACGCGGAAAGCAATATTGTTCTTAACATCAGCATTGTCCTTTTTAAACAAGACAACCTTACATTATTTAAACAGATCCAAGTTTTTCAGCATAAACTTTACGCAAAAATCAAGAGTAAGGAACACTTACGCTCAGATTTGGAGGTAAAATAAATTTGTAGTATAAACTACATATTAACAACAAATGAATAGTGCAAACTTTACACAACTACTAGGTGTAGAGAAACTAACAGTCAGATTCCCAATTCTGATTTTACGTTGAACATTTTGAAAATAAATTAAGCTTCCGCAAGGCTCTAGAAATAAAGTTAATATGCAGTGTAAAGTTTACATAACCAAAGAGTGTTAAGAGGATTTCAGTCGGATTCGTAATCTAATATTACTCTGATATTACGATTAAGATTTATGGAAAATTGAGTCTCCACGATAACCCGAGAACAAATAAACATCAGTTGTAAACTACTATACACCACTGTTGAGTGTAAGCAAACGCGCTCAAGTGGCGTCTCATATTTGATTTCTTGTACATTTTTAGACTCTAGGAAAAATCAAGCTTCTGTAAGGCTCTAGAACTAAAGTTAATATTCAGTGTAAACTTTACACAACCACAAAGTGTAAAGAAACTTTCAGTCGGATTCGTAATTCTGATATTACTCTGATATTACGATCAACATTTATGAAAAATTAAGTCTTCACAATGGCCTGAGGATAAATAAATATCAGACATAAACTACTTTACGCCACTGTTGAGTGCAAACAAACCGGCGTATCAATTTTAGTTTCTGGTTCATTTTTAGACTTGGAGGTTATGTCCAGACTCATAACCCAGAACTTGGCAGAAAAAAACAAGACAGGAACACGTTTAACTCCCCCATTTTTTGACTTTACACCTCCTGAAAAGCTAAATATTGATGTAAACACGCAATTCGCCGTGACGCGTACCCCGAAGAAAATACCTACTGTATTTTTATCCTATTCGACCTCGCTCGAATTCTGGATACAGAAAGTGGCGAACAAAAAAATGGACAAACACGTATTTTCCACTGTCCACCACATTGTAAACTTTAAAAATCTGAAGCTAACGCCCTATTGAGTGTAAATAAATTCGGTTCGGGCCGGTTAGTAGCCCTTTCATTGTAGTATCTTTGTATTTGCCAAACTTATATTCCGCAAAATATTTGATATGATTTACCAATCAAAATACGAAAGAAACCTGTTTTTTCGGCCATTTTACACCTCAGATTTCTAACCTTACACCCCCATAAACTACTTAATATTACGTTTTTCTGAACGCGGCTTGCTTCGACGTGTAGCCCTTAGAAGTTACTTTATTTTTATTTTATTCAATTAATCCTAACTCATGACCGAAAAAGTTGGCAGAGAAATCTTGGACAAAATCTATTTCTTTACTCATCAACTAGGGTGTAAAGTTTAAACTTCTGTTTCTAATTGCGTATTGATTGTAGAAAAGTTTGCTAGTAAGCACAAGATAGCCCTTAATCCTTAGTACATTTCTGTCAGAAAAAATTTCTTAAAACTCATAACCGGGGTTGTTGGCAGACATAATCAAGTCGAAAACTCGACCAAAATGTGTCTTTTAACCCCAGATTTTCGCACTCTTCACACTCCCATTCGAGAACTAAGGCGAAATTCAAAAACGAAGGAGTATCATCTGCAGAATTCCTTACTCTACAATTCTATGTCATTAAATTGTTTGAAGAGTCAATACTGAGTTGTGCACAAGCCCGGTAAAAAACCACAAAAATTCGCTATATGTTATAACGTTACGCCAAAACTTTACACCTATTTTACGCAGTCAGTTTTGAGTGTAAAGAAAAACAAAAAACAGACAGCAAATCGTTTTATTATATTTCTTTAAAAAAGCGCACCTCCTAGATGTGTCCTGTTATAGCTGTAGGGGGTGCACAGATGTCGGGGGTACTAAAGTATATTATAGGTACGCGCTAATGCGCTACCTATGATTTAATACTGACCCTAAAATAAAATAGTAAACATAAATTTGGAGTTTTTCGAAACTATAAATGAAGAAGCCAGCGGATTACTTAACCTAAATAGATGAATAAGTCTAATGAAGTGCATGGTTTTGCCAAAAGAATTAAAAAATGAAAAAGTCAGTACTCAGAAGATTTGAACCCTTTACTATTATTTAAATCCACACGCGAGAACGGACACGTCAGCCACTTGCACGAACGCAACCTATCAGCGGATTTTAATACTTAGTCACTAATGATATATTGTAAACAGGGTTGCCAACTGTAGGTTTTACCTCAAATGTTAAAGTTTTTTTACATTTGAGGTTTTTTTGAGATTTTTAATTTTTGAGCTTTTTGAGAATTCTTGAGGTTTTTTGTGAGTGTTGGTGAAAATTGAGGTTTTCTGAAATAAGCAAGCTAGATATCGATTACAGTTAAAATACTTGTGTTAAATACTGTAGCTAATTTTAACCTTGCTCGCGACGCGATTGATTGAACTGGAGGAAGTGTAACTGAAGTGAATTGCCTAAAATCTGCTAGTGGGTTCCAAGGTGCCGGGGTACTTAATAAACCAACCAACGTGGGATTGATAACAACCTAATCAATCAATCAAATCGTAATTTATTCGTCATCAATGTAAGTGAAAAAAATTATTCAAATGTTACATACATAAGAAATAAGGAAATAAGCGGGAGTGCTACCACATAAATAAAACGTATGAAGAGTACAACAACTTTCGGATTCCGGAATTTTTGATGGAACACACGTGAGCGCAATCTATTTGCCTGTGTGTCCAGAACATTTCGTATTACACTATGCTATTTTTATTTTCCTTTGCGACTTTGTTTTACCCTTGTGTTTTTTCCGAATTAAGTATTAGTATTATCAACAACAAGAAATTTTATTACTAACCCCAAACTGAAAAAGTTTGAATTAACCTTTTTTGCTTACTTTGTGGCTTGTGCAGGTGCAAAGAGCAGGATTTAGTCATTTGTTTTAACGTCAATGTTAGCTTTTATTTCCAATTGAATAACGTTCATACACGCATTCGTTCTGATTTCGCATACCTACCTACATTGCAAATCTATATCTACTAAACATAAGTTGTGCTTCTTTTTTAGTCAGGCCTATGTTCGTAATGTAAAACTTGATTTGAAAAAATAAATAAATAAAATTGTTTTGTGAATTTCATCTGCCTATAAGTAAACTGGATTTTTTTGCATTGTCCTATTTGGTAAAACACTTGACCTGACTACGGAACGGTGTGCCAAACGTAATTATAATTAATTATGAACAACAAATTTATCTTCGATTTTCTAATCATTTGAAGTAGTGTTATTTTGGTAGCCCAAAAATAATTAAAATATGATATTGGTATAGTTGGCTTAATTTTAATATGATATAAATATGATATTTCGCTATTTTTTATTTAAAATATAATATATTTTTGATATTTTTATATCATAGGTAGCGCGTTAGCGCGTACCTATAATATACTTGGGTACCCCTAACACCTGTACACTCCCTACAGCTATGACAGGACACATCTAGAAGGTGCGGTTTTTTTAAAAGATAGATAATAAAAAAATTCGCTGCCCGTGTTTTTTGTTTTTCTTGAAACTCAAAACTGGCTGAGTAAAGAAGGTGAAAAGTTTTTGTGCAACGTTATAACATAGGATAAATTTTGGGAGGTTTTTTAAGCGGCATGTGGACAACTCAGTATTGACTCCTCAAGTAAATTAATGGCACAGATTTGTAGAGGAAGGGATGCTCCAAATTGTTTGTTTTTTGTTTGTTGAAATTCGCATTAGTTCTCGAATGGGAGTGTTAAGAGTGCGAAAATCTGGGGGTGAAAAGCACATTTTGGTCGAGTTTTCAACTTGTTTATGTCTATTACTAACTCCGTTTATGTAGAGCGGATCAAGGGCTACAATCTGCTTACAAGCAGACTTTTCTACGCTCAATAGGGAGTTAGGTCCTGGGGTTTAAAGTTTACACTCTAGTCGATGGTGTAAAAAACAGATTTTAACTAAGAATTCTCTGCCAGCTTTTTCCGCTTATGAGTCGGGCTAAAATGAGTATAACAGTAATCAAGCAGCTTCTAGGGACTGCACGTCGCAGCAAACCGCGTTCAAAAAACGCAATATTAGGTTATTTATGGGGGTGTAAAGTTCGAAATCAGACGTGAAAAATGGGCGAAAAACACGTTTTTTTCCCAATTTTGATTGATGAATCATATCAAATAATTTTAGCAACAGAATTTTTGCACATAGAAACGTACTACGACTCTAAAGCTACAAACTGTACCAAGCTGAATTTTTTACACTCAATGGGGAATACGGTACGGATTTTTAAAGTTTACAATGTTCTGAATGATGGAAAATATGTCTTTGTTTGAGTTTTGTTCGCCACTTTCTCCTATCAGAAGTCAGCATAGGTCCAATAGAATAAAATTAAAGTGCCTTATATGGGGTGTATGTCAGAGCGAATTGCGTATGTCTAAACTAATATTAAGCGAGTGTAAAGTCAAGAATGGGGTGCTTTAAACAGGTTTCTGTCTTGTTTCTTTCTGCCAGCTTCTCCAGTTATGAGTCAGGGACATGATTCTCAAGTCTGTAAATGAACCTGAAACCAAATTCGATACGCAATTTTGGCGCGTATGTTTACACTCAACAGTTCAGTAAAGTGGTTTAAACCAATGTTAATTTATCCTTACGACATTATGGAGACTCTACTATTTTCATAAAAGTTGGTCGTAATATCGAAGCAATATTAAAATTACGATTCTGACTAAAATCTTTTTTACACTAGGTGTTAACATATCGTTTACACTACATATTAATCTTCGTTTTAGAGCCTTGCGGAAACCTAATTTTTTCCTTATGACTAGAAATTTTTAAGGAATCAAGTGTGAGAAGTCGGTTAGAAACATTTTTTTACACAACAGTGGTGTAAACTTTTTTACACCTAATGTTAATTTGTCATCAGACCATTGTTGAGACGTGATGTCTTTATAAATGTTGATTGTAATATCCGCGTAATATCAGATTTACGAATCCGACTGAAATCTTCTGTGCATTCTGTGTATCTAAGTAACACTGCATATGAACTTTTGACCTAGAGCCTTGCAAAAACATAATATTTTTCTTAAATTAAAAAAAACAATAAATCAAATGTGAGATGCCAGTTGGGCGCGTTTGTTTACAATGACGCTTTTCAAAAAGTGGTCTTATAACGATTAAAACATAGGTTTTGGCTTAGTGTTGATGCTACAGTCTTATGTATCTCATGTAATTCTGTGCATGAGAATCAATTTTCAGCTCATTATCAAGTGACCACAGAAGTGATTGAAAAATTGCCTACAGTAATATAGTTTTGAAAAGTAAACATTCATGTGTCATGTAATTGTTAAGTACAATATTATTATTGTTGCTTCAGCTAAAGTCAATTCAGTTTTTTGAGTACAGTGATTCAAAATTTGTTATTCATGCATGTTGCTCCGCATTGAAGTTGCATCATGGTCGAAATAAGCAACGATCAGAAGCGATAAGTGAATTCCAGCTTGAGCACAGAAAATAATGCTGCTTCGAACTTCAGCTAAATAATATTGCAAACGCGCGGAGTCGGAATATAATTCATACACAATGCAAGTATAAATTGCTAAGATGGAAGCAGTACCTAATGACATTCGCTACAACACTGACAAAGATAGGAATATCTACTATTTTTCGCTAACAAAAAGTTAGGTTCTAGCAAGAAAAATGCTCCGATGGAACGAAAAAGGTAGAATATACTTGGAACAAAGAATTATCAAGGATGTAAAAGGAGGGGACTAGAAAAAGCTCCTATCTACAAATGTCACAAAATTTGCTAAAACTCGGAAATTTCCTAAACAAAGAAAAAATGAAAGTAAGTAAATCAAAGAAAAAACCTACCTGTGCCTAAAACTGCAAGATCTGCTAAAAATCAGACTTTTTCTAAGCAACGCATAAATCGAAGTATATTCTGCGGCCTCTGAAAAAGAAGTGAACCTTCTCATATTGTCCACCATACAGTGGGCGGTTCCAAAATTCTGAGGGGGGTTTTCGAATTGAAATATTGGCCTTAAAAATAGTGCTATAGCGAAAAAAACACCATTTTTGAACGTTTCTTGTCGAGCTCTATCTATTGGTACCTACCAAAAAAAACCCAAAAAGAGCAGAAAGTTTAAAAAATTGAATTCTGGAGGTATTGTTGGGTATTTGCGTTTTCTTGTTGGGTATTTTGCCTTGGGTGCATACTCCCAAACCCCCTACGTCTAGGGTATGGTGTCCAATGCTTAATATAAAGCTTATAAAATAAATCTCAAATCTGCGTTTTTGCTAATCACTTGCAACGTTAATTTATTCGATATTGTGGCTAGATAAATATTATAAAAAGTTATATCCTATGATTATTTGCGATACCGCAACGGAAGACTGTGATTTCTATATAATGCATGCGTCCATTCCGTACTCTTCTGGCGTTTAATCCCACCAGACCACCCGGATTTCATTCCTGCCCATGTAAACTGATAACCATTAGGCATGGGAGGTTAGGGTATGCACCAGTGTTCAATCAGAAACGTCGAAAATTGCCGTTTTTCCAACATACCATAATTACTATTTTTTGACCCAGAAAAATATTGCAACATGGCGCTGCTCAGCTATGGCGATATCTGCTTTCGCAGAGTGAGTGGTTCAGTTATCTAGCCCAATGTTTTACTTTGTTCGACAGGATGCTGCTTTCTTCTGCAGGCCGCAGAATATACTTCGATTTTTGCGTTGCTTAGAAAAAGTCTGATTTTTAGCAGATCTTGCAGTTTTAGGCACAGGTAGGTTTTTTCTGTGATTTACTTACTTTCATTTTTTCTTTGTTTAGGAAATTTCTCAGTTTTAGCAAATTTTGTGACATTTGTAGATAGGAGCTTTTTCTAGTCCCCTCCGTTTACGTCCTTGATAATTCTTTGTTCGAAGTATATTCTACCTTTTTTTGTTCCATCGGAGCATTTTTTCTTGCTAGTATTTAATGTTTTTGGTAGGTAGTGCATATGTATACCTATTATGTATTTTCTGCAACCATTTCAAAGTAGGTACCTATGTAGGCAAAATAGTTAGGGAATTAAATGCATGCATATCAATGCAAAGTCAAAAGACTAAGTATGCAAGTATTCAATATTTTTTGAACGATGATCTCTCATTTCCAACGATTTTTCTCTTAATCGGAAGCAACAATTACGATGTTATGCACAGCAATAAATAAGCATAGCTAGTTTGTGTTACAGTATGCTACCTAGAAACGAATTTCGTACCTGCTCTGCTCACCATACGTGGGCAGCAAGGAAATTCTGGGGGTGCAAGATTTTTCAAAGGTTAAAAAGTAGCCTTAAAAATGATGGTATAGCGTAAAAACACCATTTTCGACCTTTCTCATCAAGCACTATCCATTGGCATCAAAAAATTGCGAAAAAAAAACGAAAAAAATTTTCAAAAATTGATTTCTGGGGGGTATTTTCGTTTCTCGGGGGGGGGGTGAAAACCCCACAAACCCCCCACGCCCAGGTGTGCTGCTCACTAATCGTATAAAATTGGTTTTAGTGCACAGGGTTTTGTGAAACAAACTATAGAAAAAACCCGAGCATTACATTTTTAGATGTAAATTCTAAAAAATTTTCATTTATATAGAAAATTTTCAAAATTAACGAGATTAAGTTTCAAAATTGCATGAATTCCTTTCACTTTTCGACAAATAACAAAATTTCAGAATATTTGGATCACAATCAGGGAAGCTCAACGTTCAAGAATACAGGTGGCAAACAAGGATTAAGAAAACAAATAATTCAATGGTCATCATTCCTACCTACCTACCTACCTAATGTTTCGTAAACTCCCAGTCTGTTTCACACAGCTTTGGGCATAAATTTTAAAAACGATGTCCGACAACAAATTGACAGATTGCGATTATAGCATTGATTTGATATATAATTATCGTAATTCGTCGGCTTACTTTCGAATAATTTCTTAAAATTTATGCCTAAGACTATAAGCCAACCTTAATGATAAGCTGAGCTCACCTTAGATTACGCATTTATAAACACAGACAGGTGATACTTCACTCATACTACGCTGCGCTATTTGTATGTAAGTACACCATAGGTGGGCGGCTCCAAAGTTCTAGAGGGGGAGTGTAAGTTTTTTCAAAGGTAAAAAAATGGCCTCAAAAATGGTTGTATGGCGAACAAACACCATTTTTTAACGTTTCTCATCGAGCAATATCCATTGGCATCAAAAAATTGCGAAAAAAAACAAAAAAATTTCAAAAATTGAATTCTGGGGGGAGTATTTTGGTTTCTGGGGGTGCATTCCCCCAAAACCCCTCCTCAACGCCCAATGAAGTACACACGAATAACGTAGGTGTACACAAACCTCAACGGACTATATGTATGAGGGGGCTCGGCTCGGTATACATATATACATACCTACTTACGTAGGTATTTGTCTCCATATGATAAAACAACATGTGGAAAATACCTACTGCATCATACGTACAAAATAAGTAAGATAAAGAGCGAAAAAAGAAAAGTGCTACCACTTTATACTAAAATTATACCAAAATTATAACAAAATTATTTTCATATTTCCCAGAGTTTTTAATATGATAAGAATATGATATACCAAAATTCACAGAATTAAAATATGATATTGATAGTCCAGCAAGTGCCTACCAAAATCATACCAAAATTTATTTTTGGTATATCAAAATAAGACTAATTTAAAGCACTAAATATACACAGCTTAGAATCTGTAAATTCCTTTCACTGGAGTAAAATCAGTTTGATTGTTTGTATAGATTAGGTAGGTATAGACCTGTTTGTCCAATAAGGGGGTTAGGGGAGGGGGCACGTGCCTACTTAGTTCCAAGCGCGCGGTTTAAACGCTCGATTTTTAGTCTTTATACAACCTGGAGCGTATTTTGCATCTATTTCTTCTGTTCTGCACAGATTTTATGCAGAAAATGGCCTTTATTTAAGAGGGTGTCTATTGGATTCTCACCATCTTTTAGGCATCTGGGTAGCGAAATTTCCGAATTGTACAATTCTAGTGGTCATATTGACACTCCCCCATTGGCCAAAAATATTTGGTGAGATAAAGAACGGATAAGCAATTTGCAATGATTTTTGGCCGGCAGTGACCATAACTTCTCAAATTTTCCGGCGCCACGCCCCGGATGATACCTATTATTGACATTTATTAACTTTCTTGGCGACATGGAAGCACGTCTTCTGTATTCAGCAAAGATTTTTCCTGATGTACAAAGATTTTTCGGGACCGTCTTTGTAGATGTACAAAGATCTTCGGGAAGACAAAATCTGCAAAAAAAGGTCTGAAATTCGCAAAAATTTCCGGCGAAATGAGTAATTGTGTGTCCTATACATTATTTTAATAGCAGAAATCGCATTTCGAAAGGGAACATGTCAAATTTTTCGGTGCTTCGCGCCGTTTAAAGACGATTCTTAATAATTTTCGCCCCCATAAAACCAGGAATTAGCAAAATACACTACCAAAGGTCGAACAACTCTGTTTTTACGACAGTAAAGTCGCTACCGTACTATATAATAGTACCAAAAATTTGTGTACAAACTGTACAAAGACTTTTAGGGACCATCTTTGTGCATGTACAAACGGACCTTGTACAAAAAAAACACTGCTTGGAAGCCATTTTCTGTTCATTTAGGTTTCAAAACAATTTAACAGCTATGTTTGCATAGTTTTCTTATATTTTCAATTACTATAAATACAGGAAATCAAGCAGTAAATCATGCTTCTAGACGTCTACCCGCTTTATTTCACAAATTTTTTCGGCGCTTCGCGCCAGATTTTTGGTTGAGTCAAAGAAATTTAACGATTTTTTCGCACAAAATTGTATAACATTTTAAAATGTTTAGAAAAAATATTGCGTCAAGTGATTTTATGTAAAAGTATACAATGTAAAATACCGAAAAAACGCTATTTTGCGCGTTAAGGACAAATTTTTTGACCTTATTTTTGACTATTTTTGGAAAAGTTGGGATACCGCCCCCTTAGGAAAATCCTAGATTCGCCACTGGTCCTATATATCTTTAAAATGGCAGAATTTGCATTTAGAATGGAAAAATGTCAAATTTTTCGGCGCTTCGCGCCATTTTGAGACAATTTTCAGTAATCTTTGGCGTGAGAAGCCCAGAAATTAGCTGAAATACACTACCAAAGATCGAAAACCCTGTTTTACCACACTAAAATTGCTACTGTAATATACTATAGGCTGCGAAAACTGCTATCGACAACTCGTTAGCATCATTGAAAAAGAAAATATGATTGTTCCAATACGTTTTGTATAGTACTTGCATTTGTTTGATTAAAAGTTGCTTGTGCCTTATCCTTTTCCATCTTCTTATCATGACACTTCTGCATGTATCGTCGGCCTTTAAAGCATGATTTAAAACCGGGAAATTATCCATAAATACCCAGGGAAACCCCGGGAAAAACATGGGAATTTTATTTTGGGAAACCAGTGGATACCACCCTGAACTGAGTGAAAGCTATATAATTAGACCCATTTAAGCAGAATCACGTAAATTTATATGAAAATAGTTACAAAGCCTGTAAACCTTATTGTTTACTTTTGAGGCTTCTTTACTCTAATTTTTTAGGTTTTTATGGCCAGTGATCTGAGGTTTTTGAAAATTTGATTTGGCAACACTGGTTGTAAACTTTACACTTGTGATAATAACGCAATATTGGGTATATAGAAACAAAATAAACTAGGATCTGTAACGCTAAGGTCAGGGCACATTTCAAGCATAATTAGCATGTTCCGCCTACTTAGCGGAGTAGCTGAAGACATTTCTTTTCCGTCTTGAATCCTTTACATTAAAACGGTAACAAATCAATAAATATTGTGTTAGAAGAGAAGAAAAAAGGGTTTTGAGATATTGTAATCTTCTACAACATAAACCCAATTGGACTGTATAGAAACTAAAATTGAGTTAGATAAGCTGAAGGACACGCAAAGAGTAAAGAACCGTATACTTTACATTTTTTGCAACAACCATTTAGTGTAAAGAACTTTGAAGGTCAGAATTTTTCGGTTTACGTTTTACACAATCATTGCCAACTCGGTATTGAGTTTAAACAAAAAAAACAGCGGCATCGAATTTTTTTAATTATCTATCGATTAAAAAAACCGCTTCTCCCAGGTGTGGGCCGTTGTTGCTGTGAGGGGGACACAAATTTCGCACTCGCTGTGATAAACATATGAAAAAAACGATGGCCAACGCGCTACCTATGATCAATGTAATATGTGCGTGCATAATCGTGTGTTACTGTAGCGATCTCAGAGTGTGATAATCGATTTGGCGTCTTCAGCTTGTGGCATTTCCGCTTTATCGTTGCCTCGCTTGTCCACCTTTTTTGTGCCTTTTTCGCCCTGCTCAATCTTGTATATCGACGTATCGACATGGCAAGAGGTTTCTGGTCTTTCTGGAATTAAAGCTGTTGAGAAAATGTTTATTGTTTGTAACCATTCTTTACAGCTTTTAGGAATTCAAAATGGTACTAAAAATAAGCCAAAAAAATACATTTGAGAAGTCTGACTGCAGCTAACGCTCTCCTCTTGTTGAATTCATAGTCCATTAACTCATTCGTATTTTCTTTTCAGAGTGCTCACTACACAAATAGTTACCTTTTTTGTCTTTCTTCGCTACAATTTTAGAACCAAATGCCTTCTACATATTTTGGAACCTAAATCATTCAAATTCATTAAAATTCAATTTTGCTAATTATGCTGATTAGCTGGAGGTCTAAAACAATTTGTTTAAAGTAAGTACTGCAATTTTTTGATGCCAATGGATAGTGCTTTTGATGAGAAACTTTGAAAAATGGGGTTTTTTCGCCATACCACCATTTTAAGACAATTTTTCACCTTTGAAAAATCTTGCATCCCCCTACCTCCAGAATTTAGGTGCTGCCCACCTGGTGTCCACCTATCCCAACGCATGCAACACATCGCCCAGTATTTTATCTATCCTTACTTGTAACGCCAGACCTCCATGATTTGGGAAGGGAGGGTGAAGTTATATTTGCATAAAGACAATATGCAATGCTAGAGTTGTTCTTTTACAAGTACATATAGCAAACGTTTTTAGCTAGTCTAAAGGCAGATAGAATCCCTGAACTCGGAAGGTCAAATCAAACTAGTTTACAAAGACAAAACTCAACCACTAGAAGATGCCACTCCACTGCACAACTATAGGTCGTTTAGTCTTTGTAAACTGGTTCGATTTGACTTCAGCAATTGGAAAATTTATCTCTGAAATATGCCTTTAAGCAGTTTAGAGCGCTCTTCCTAGACCAAAAAATTTAGGGCCGGGTTTCTATAAATAGGTTTAAGCCAGGCTTAAAGTTGAGCGCGACTTAAGCCTGGCTTATCGTTTTCTGTAAAGTGTGGCTTAAGCCTCGACTTAAGCCAAAAGTCAGGATCAACTTGACTTTTGTTTCAAGCCAGACTTAAGTCGGGTTTGGCTAATCCGGTTCGCATAAAAAAGGCCGCAATTAACTTATTTGCAGAACTGTGTGCATTTCTATTGAAAAGTTATCTGCAGAGCAATCATAAAGTTATTTTTCTTCATGGCAGCTTGTCTGTGTTCATTATTCGATGAAAATAGATAACATAAAGAGTGCGTAATCTGCGGATCGCGCAGGCGATAGATCCACTTTATCAATAGATCTATTGTAGAAAAACACATTAGACCCAATGTATCAGTACAGAAAAATCTCGTTATAGCAAGCGTTTAAATTAAAAGCTGTTCAAAAACAAGCTGAATCGCACTCAATCATGTTTTTGTTAGGTTAGGGTCGCAAGACCGCAAAAAGTGTTTGAAAAGGTAAGATAATGCACGGAAAGATAGAAAAATTGCATCTGTTTGTCAGAAAATCTTCAAATTTTCGGCTCTTCGCGCCATATTTGCGAAGTATTTTTAGTTTTGCTCGAAGCTTGACTAAAAATGATACTTTGACGGTCTGATTACATTTAAAAATTTTTTTCAAAGTCAAATTTTATGATTTCATGAGTTTATTTTATTTTGTTTTACTTTATGTGCATTTTAAAAAACGTCGGAAAATGTGGGTTTACTAGCTATCTCCCAAAAAGTTTCCGAGCGTTTAGCCAATTGAGTCCATGGCAAATTCGTAATACGGAAAGCGGGTCCGTTTGACTTCCTGAATGGCTACCGTTACCCGCAAAATGCCGCGGATAGCCGAGAATTTTAGACATCCCAAAAAATCGTGGAAAATATGCTTTAATAAACATTTTAGCTCAAAAGTATAAATTTTACAGTGTTTTTTGCCATCTGCTCATTTTTCGACTAAATTTGCAATTACTGAATTTTTTATCTTACGTTTTTACATGTGATAAAAACACTAAGTTTTCACTGATTTTTAAAAATTTATTACATGTTCAAATGCTGCTTTGCATAGCTTCAACGTGGAAAAATAAGTGAGCAATTATGAGAAAGAGGATAGAATTTCCTTTCGAATAATATACATCTTATTTCATACAGTTGCTCCTACAGCAATAATGAAGATAACATATTGTGAAACCACATAAAACCACTAATGAAGCTAAAGTGTCCTATATAGTTTTGAGGTAATCTCAAGAACCACCAACCGATTTCGAAAGAGTAAAGCTTTCTAGAGGCAAAACAGAAAAATGAGACTATTCCGTATAAAAAACTTTCATTTTTTTACAGCTACAGTGTGCTACACATGCAAAAATGGCTTAAATTCTATTATGCCTGCATTTTTTACTAGTTCGTGATATTATGCTGAAAGCTGGCTAAATAGTTGCGTTTTAGCATCCTTTAAAATGCTCATTTTTAATTTTTCTTCTAAGCCCGCCGTTCACCCTACTAAGGCATTTTAAATTTTTTTCAATATGGCTGCCCCCATGAACTATTGTAGTCGATTGGGTTGGCTGGTTTATTTTAGTCTATAGACTGTCGTGAACGGTGGCTAGTACGTATTACTCAGTGACTACGGTAGGGTTTTATTAAAAACAACGTTATGATGAATTCAATTGAAACAAAGATACGACGGGCGGAAGATAAATAAGATGATCGCGATAGGACGGAATGTGAGTTGGGGGACCAACCAGGGGCTTTTATACTTTTTTAATGCATGAGGGTACGGTCTGTTTTTCACAGGGGCAGATGGTGTCCATTCCCGGGAGAGCTAGTTGGCGTCGGCTGTATAATTCTACGGTCCACGTCGTTTTCAGTGGAACATGAATGACTTTTCAGTTTAAAATGACAAAATCAAAAAATCTATTGAAACCCATACTCCAAAACATATTTCATTAGTAAGAGCATCCAATTTTCTATCTATTTACAGAAAAAATGCCAATTATCTTGAAGCAGTAAAAAATTATAAATCTTAATTTAAAAAAAAACGCACTTTTTTCATTACAGTAACTAAAATGGCAGCCATACTGAACTTTTCTTCTCTACTAATCAAAATCAAGCAAACAACCATTCATTTAAAAGCCCTTTTTTAGCTTTTCTCCAAAATGTGCTTAATTGTTGAATAATGTAAAGTAATTAGACAGCTACAGCTTAAAGTAATGTTTTTCCAATATGGCTGCCCCATGATACAAATTTGTATGCCTTTATAGCACAAGAAAGCCCATCTAAAGACGCAACTATTTTGCTACTATCGAGCTTTCGACCTACAATACAGACAGGGTAAATGAAATCCTGAGCCAATTTTCGCAATTTTTTCGATCTGGCAAGCTACAGTAATGCGAAAATTTGATTTGTTTTCGGCAAAATAGTTGCGTGCGCCCCAAAATATTCTATCTGAAACTCTTTTTGTCTAAATTGGAGCAGCGGTTCCTGAGACCTGAGATTTGCTCAACAAGCTTACATGGTATGGAAACACTTTTTGAGTGATCTCAACCACTTTGTCTTTAAAGGCTTGCAGCAAGCTCACTGTAGCATCGAACTTAAAAGTACATACATACTGCTGAAAGTACTTTGATTGCTGATTCCGAAATGCATATATTCATGTTGTATTATTGTGTAACTCAGTTATAGTAGGCCATCAAACGCTAACTTTGACGTTTATAGTGAAAACCATGTACGTCACTTAATGTTATAAGCTACCATTTTATTTTGTGTTATTCATTTGGTGACTAGGCTAAAACACGGGATGTTCACGTGGACTGCAGTTTGCTGGAGTTAAGAATGGCTCAAAATGAGGGCTATCTATTCTAGAACCGACTGTCGTTCTTCACGTGAATGGTACAATTTCCAGAAATTGGAGTGGATGAGTGTGAGTGAGTCTTATTTTGAAATGAAGGAGCGCTAAGTTGGCGCCAGTTTTTGATTTGCAGCTGCCGCTCAAAATAGCATTTCTAGTTTTCAAGAGCAAATAGTTTTATCGATTAATGCTTGAATGACAAAACTGCGCTATATCGTGTGCTTGTGTTACTAAGTGATAAACCAGCTCTGTGTTATTATTATATTATATCATAGTGTGATATTATTCATAAGATATTGTGTTATTCAGTGTGTTATGAGAGATTAGTTTTCATTACATTATGCTTATTACCTACCACAGATTGTATATTATTACATGTTTGAGATCAATTTTTAAAAAAGCGTCAAAAGATTTTTCAAATGATCCTCACTCGTCAGGTTTGATCGAAAATTCGCGTTTGTCATTTTTAGCCATGTAGGCAGCCATATTGGAAAATAAATGTATAGTTTTAGACGTTTTCATTCATGAATCTTCGTAGTTTTAATATATTACAAAATTTTGTTCGGTAAATAGGCAGAGAATTTTATGCTCTTTTTGATGAGATGGGTCTTAAGGTCTGGTTACTTGTATTTCATTGGATTTTACGTCATATTGTGTTCAGAATTAATAAGCAAGTTAGACTTTCATGATAGATTTAAGAGAAAAAAAGTTTTTTTCGAAAAAAACCATTGTTGTATACTGAAAACGCAGTGAAAAACGAGCATCGCCCAGAAGCGTCAAAAATAGTGCTCTCGGAAGCGTATTTGAAGGGGTATCGGCCAGGCCGCCCCTCCCACATCGACCCAGAATACTTGGCGAAGGAATGGATGGGTAATTTGCAATGACTTTTGGCCCTCTGATCATAATTTTGTAAATCTTCCCGACGCTTCGCCTTGACATTCATTCATTCTTTTAACGACCTGGAAGCTTTTTTTAACTCATGAAATAAGTTTAAAAACAATTTCAAGAGCAGGAAAAGCTATTCAGCATAGATTCCTTCTATTTTGATATGCGTAGCTTTTCTCGCGATTATGGTAAAAATAACACTAGATTTATGTTTTCATGTGTCCGTAAACGTAGTTTTTTATTATGCGTGCAATTTGGCTCCGAAAAATCGTAAAAAAATTCTAATCATAAAAAAACTGAAAAATTTTTAAAATTTGGTCTTATTAGAAGCAAATAAATCAAAAAAGCCTAGCTACAGTAAGACATGGAATTTTTACCATACAATGCATTTTTTATGTTTTCAGTGAACCGAATTTTTGGTTAAGATGAAGGGAAACAACGTTGTTATCATAGAAAAGGACAAAAAACCAGAAAGATACATACTGAGATGCAGATAAATTCAAAAAAGCCTAGTCAAGCAACTTGCATCGGTGCGTGCGGGCTTATTGCCAAAAAACTAAAACATTCATAAAAATTTTAATAATTGACCAGTTTCTACAGACAATAGTTCATTTTGTAGCAAATTTGACAGCGCCTAATTCAAAAACACGTAAAACCCCTTTAAAAACTATAGTCTGTTTCATTTATCTGAGATTTTTCAACAAATCTTATGCGAGGCTACACAGAAACTCCATCTTTTCTACTTGCTGAATGTAATTTAGAGATCACTGTAGCTACGTAGGAAGGGAGGATTTTTCAATAAAATTTTTCCGGCATAATTCATTTTGGTCTTCCAGCAGATAGCGCAACATGCGGATATAATCGCTATAAAACTTGTCATAAATTGACCGTTAACACATTAGGCTAATATTTTAAACATCGCCGCGAACTTCCGCTTAGCGCAGAGGCAAAACGTCTGATTGTCGTCATAGCACACGAGTTCGATTCCAGCTGTGGATTTTTATTTAGCGCGCTTACTGTAGTATGTCCCAGCACAACATGAGGGCGTGGGGGAGGCTTTGGGTGGGTATGCACTCCCCAGAAGGCCGAATGCCCTTCCTTCAGAAGTCAAAATACCCCCAAGAATTCAATTTTAAATTTTTTTGTTTTTTTTCGCAATTTTTCGATGCCAATAGATAGTGCTCGATGAGAAATGTTGAAAAATGGTTTTTTTCGCCATTCCACCATTCAAAAGATTATTTTTGATCTATGCAAAATCTTGCACTCCTTCTAGAATTTCTGTGCTGCCCACCTATGCCCAGCAATATTTAGATGCTCGAATTATGCGTGTCCTACAAACGGTTCAGTAGGTACATTAAAAATGAAAGATGACAGCCGCTCGCCCCCACTCAACTTTTCGTCGTGTTAAAGTAAATCACCTGGTTAGGCATACTGTAGCCTTCAGGAAAATTTACTGAAAAGCTCTCCAAATAAATGAAATAGACTATAGACGATTTCGCGCTCCGTGAATTCCCGCTCCATACAGTACCTATACGAAAATTAATGCACTCGATTCTTAGTGTGCTGCAGCGTGACTTTGCGCATCTAACATGGTAGTTCTGCTGCGATTAGTTGTAAACATATAGCCATTCTTGTGAAGCACACTTTTTCAAATTTTTCGAAGGGTAATCGCGAGGGTTAAAAATTTCAATATTTCGCGTCAGGTGCTAAAAATGCAGGAAATTGAGCAGTAAATTAAGGTTCCAAACATTCTTTCGCCCAAATTTCAAATATTTCCTGGCGCTGGAATTTCGCTAGAGTTAAAGAGATTCTAAAAACTTTTTTGCACAAAATTGTCTAAAATTCCAAAATTTTTCGGAAAATGTTGCATCAAAAGTGATTTAAATAGAAGTAGTTAATGTAAAACACCGATAAAATGCTATTTCGCACGTATGTGAAGGACAAACTTTTGGACCTATTTTGACTGTTTTTGGAAAAGCAGGAGTAGCGCCTTACTTAAGAGAGTCCTAGATCTGCCACTCGGTGCTCTTGAAGCGTTTATACATATCTATCATTTTTAAGCCCACAAAAAACAATAAACATTTTCAGAGCTGAACTACCACACTTCCAATACTATACGTGTTAGTGATCTTGGTGCTAAATAATTAATCAGTACAGCATATGTCTGCAATTTTCATTTTTGTGCGAGATAGATTTAATTACCTACTAAAAAGTGACTTGACCGGAAAAAATTTTATATTATTTTATAATCATTACGTACATGCATATGTATGTACATATGAATTGGGCGCGGCCTTTTTAAGCCTGGCTCATTTATTTTATAGAAACCTGATCAAAGTCCCAATTAACAATCCAGTCTTAAGCCTGGCGCTTTCGAATTTTGAAGGAAACATGATTGCCAAACTAAAATCAGGCTCAAACCGGACTTAATCCTGGCTTAATCCTCACTTTTATGAAATACGGTTTAAAACAGGCTTGGCGAAACCATACTAGAGCCTGGCTTATTTTTTCAAGCCTCGATTACTTTTTAGAAACCGAACAACCGCCCCCAGTTTCATAACTTGAGACATATAGCTCATTAGAAGAGCATCAAAATTTCTAACTACTGCTGAAAAATTTTGGCTTGTCAGGTTCGAGGTGCAACGCTTTCCTCTTATCTATTGATATACGCCTAATATAAGGGGCCTGGAAGTTGGGGTGATCCTCTATGCGATGAATAGATAGGTTAACGCTTCAACTTTTACTAACAGTATGTATATTTCGAAAATTCGTACACAAATGATATTTAAAGTAATATTCGAAATAATCAACAAATAAATTGATAAGCGTCAAAAAAGGAAAGAGGTTTGACGTTGCTGAAATCTATGACGACGACACTAAGATACTGAACCTGATCGAAATTCAGGGCATCAGCTTAAGAGTCTGAGCGCTGAAGATGTAATATTAAGCGTCAGCTCAAGATAGGCTGATCTAATGGCATCAGCCAAAGGCTGATTCTGGCGTCAGCAGTGAATGATGAAGCACGCACTATGGCGTCAACACATCACAAGCCCTCTTTTAGATCTCTCCGGTTTTATACCATATGTCGTATCTGTTTTTTTCTACCAGAAGCGCTCGTAAAACGCATTTTGCTTTTGGTCATTAATTGACCTTTTTTTGTATCTTGTATACATTATGGCTTAAGTATATTTGGTATACATACGAATGCTGACCTTTTGGCCGCGCCGCTTTTCATCTATTTTGTGAACTCACATGGTCTTTATGTTACCTTGTGCTACCTTTCTCACCTTTTACCCTTTTTGAGCTTATATGCATCTTGACGTGTGTTAATCCGGAAAAAACCGCTTCTTATTGCCCTTAGGGCTTCCGAAAATTCCGCGCTTCTGAACGCGTGTCAATTTAATTAATTGGTCGTTATTTTTATGACCTTCTTGCGGCAAAAGGAGCATTTAACTTAGAAGTATATTAGCGCATGCTGCGGCAAATTTAATCTTGTATTTATACGCATAAAGGAATATAATTCTTAAGCGCGCATCTTCTATATATCTTAATGCCGCTGTCGCAGATCATTCGCATCATCCATATAATATTTACATAAGAAACATTCACGCTATACTTAAATTTTACCTAATCTACCTAAACATTTAAATCGTACCATTAAGTACAATATATCATAGGTTATTTCGTGTTCGGTTTATACGCAAAATGAAAGAAAGAGTACAGTTTTGGCTCCACCTTAACAGACTCTATTGAAACGGTAAAGAATCAAAAATCATAATGTGCAGAAAACGCGTTTTGTTTAATACCAGTAATCCAAATGGCAGCCATATCAAAATTTTTTCTTATGTATTTATCCAAATCAAATAATGCGCAATCATTTGAGAGCCCTTCTTCTGCCCTTCTCAAAATGTCCTTAAACATTAAATAACATTTGCAGTAATTTTTCTCCATTATGGCTGCCTCATATTAAAAATTTAAAACGCTCTGCCCGCCAGAACAAGCTAAATCCGCTAAAAAGTAAAGGTGCGTTTTTTATCCTGTCTAAGGACGCAGCTATTTCGCCACTTTCGAGTTTCTATTTAACAATACGCAATGGATAGGAGCGAGTGCAAATTTCGGCTATCTTTTCAAGCTGTTGCACCACAGACATAAAAGTTTCGAATTTTTCCGCAAAATAGTTGCATGCAAACCTGTACATGAGCGTTTCGGGGGTGTGCCGCCCCCGAGAAACCAAATATTCCCAGAAAGCCAAAACATCCCCAGGATTCAATTTTTAAATTTTTTGTTTTTTTTTCGCAATATTTGGATGCCAATGGATAGTGCTCAATGAGAAACATTGAAAAATTGTGTTTTTTCGCCAAATTATCATTTTTAAGGCTATATTTTGACCCATATTGCGCAAAACGTCAACAAACCGAACCCACAAAATTCTTCTTTGAAGAAATCGCTTTTTTGTTAGCACCGCCCACTATACTTGTATTATACAGCATTGCGCGTCCTCAAGTAAACAAGCGAGATACCTATGCGCACAAAGAGCTGCTTGCATGCACATGTACATGTACGCGCACGCACAGTGTACAATGTATGTAGTGTGTGGCGCAAGTAGCACCCACATTATCCAGATCGATAATATTTTATTTATAACAGCTCTGGCCTTTCGGTCTTTTACGGTTAGTACAAAATATTCGACTATAAGACAGCAAAGCTATGTTTATTAATTTTGGTTAGCTTAATCAGATTAGTTCTTTTCAAACAGCTACGTATAAACAAAGATGAAGCACCTCGTAATAAAAAAGGAAAAAATCAAATCTGCAAGTAATTATTTTTGTGTCATCTAGTTAAATGATCGCGGATAAAATCTACATTAACCTTTTCTTGGTGAGATGCAAAACGTAATATTTTATTTGTGATCAAGAATCATAGAAAAAATCTCAAAAAAACCACCGCATTCAAAAGAGGAGATTATTCAATTCGCAAAATTTAATTATAAGTCTGGTCAGTTCGCTTAGAACGTCAATTTTGATGGGAGTCATTTTTGTGCAAAATTCACGTCAATGATCAATTGAACGACCTTCGCGTAAAATCAAAAAACTGTATTCCATTTACAAAAAATGATGAATAAAACAGATTCATGATAGATTTTTTTAGCACGGCATCCATCTGAATTCACAGTTAAATATTTGAGTTTTACAAATAAAAAAGAACCTGCAGTAAGTGTGGTGTTTTGACTTAGCTAAGAGAGCATAGCTAATAGGGCTTTGCATATGACTGTCGCATGTAAAAAGCCGCAAGGATGTTACTTTAACGGCTCGAGTGATATCACAAATTTGTGTATATTAGATTCTTTGTGACTGGATATTACGCAGGCCACTCAGATCACTCGCTTTTCAATTTGTTTTATTTCGTCACTGCTTCCTGTCATATGAAGGCAAAGCGATGCGCGGATCAGAGGTAGGAAAAATTTATGTCCTGAGGTCCTGAGCTTATTAACATAATTTTATACCTGTTGCCTTGGACGGTATGAATGCTAGTTACGTACATAGGTGGGCGGCACCAAAGTTCCGGAGGGAGTGCAAGATTTTTTAAAGGTCAAAAATGGCCTTAAAAGTGGTGGTATGGCGAAAAAACACCATTTTTCAACGTTTCTCATCGAACGCTATCCATTGGCATCGAAAAATTGCAAAAAAAAAAATTTCAAAAATTGAATTTTGGGGGATGTATACCCCCCAAACCCCCATGACCAGGTATGGTTATACATACCTTCATGTTCTACTCTGTCTCGCGTAGAACAAATTGAACCATCATATTTTTCTGAATTTGACGGGCCATATAAACATGGCGCCGTATTTTATGTGCGATGATGGATAGACTCTGCTTTGCGCATTGCCTTTTAAAACAGAGAAGGAGCCACTCTTACAACAGTAGTAAGCTACGTGAAAATGGATTTATTTCTTTATTTTATTTATTTCGCCGATTTATTTCTCGAATTGACGATGACATAGACTGATTGGACGAGCATAAGTACACTGAAGAAAAGTTTATTAAATTGTATGAAATTTGCACTTGTGAATAAATTCGTTACGCTAGAAAAATAGAATAATATACAAAGAATCTAATGGTTGATCAATTGATTAATTAGTTAAAACAGTAATCGAAAACCTTTAGGTATCTCGACAAATAATAGCATTTTTGATGTCAAGTTATGCATCAGCAACGCATAACAAAAAATAAAAAGGAGCAAGAAAAATAAGAATAATTGCTTTTCAGATTCTTAGTGCAAACTGATAAAAGCCCGTTATTGGAGTTCACCAGATTTTCGCCCGTAGAGAGGTCTAAACCGCTTAATTTCCCTACTAATGTATGCTCATGATGACGCATTTCTGTCCTTAAGTGAAATATCACAGTCTGATGCCTGTGAGCATGTGCCACGAGTTTATTATTATAATGGCGTAGGCAGCACCTAAATTCTGGTATGAGTTCAAAAGTTTCCTACGACAAAAAAAAGTGACAAAAAATTTAAAAAGGGCGTGTTCAATTCTTCATCGTTTCTCATCCAGCTTCTTCCGTTGACAGCAAAAAACGTGGAGAAAAATTATTTAAATTTTGGAGTGTGTCTAACCCCTTCCATGCTCATATGTGATTGTGTATGCTATTTGCCTATGTGCGATAGCGCACATAAAGCTTCAATTAATAAGAATTATGCAATTCAATGAAATTATGCAATTCACTTAATAAATTTTATGATTATTCATTTTTTCTTCATGTAGGAAAAATATTTTTAGCTTAGATAGTCATATAGGACAAAAATGCAACATTGCAGGGCGATGCGGTTCAACGAAGGCAGCATAGCCATGATGATACATATAGTCTCCGGTATAGGCGGCGACTTATGCACATGCGCAGTAAGGCGGAGCTCGCGCTCACCTGATTGGTTAGAATAAGAACTTTACATTTAAAGCTAAAAGTACAGGAACTTTTTTAACTACTTTCCGCCAATAATATTGAGAGGTAGACCATTAAAGCACAATTCCTTGCTCTAACAGGATCCGAAATTACCTAGTTGAAAACTTTGTCCAATCAGAAATTACGAAATTACGAGCGAAAAACCCGATCCGCCCACTTTTTGCGCCCATGTGTAGTTGCATGGCGAAAATTTCCGAAATTGAAATTTTGAAATCGAATAGTATCGAAAAAAGTCGAATCTACCGATGAATTTATATCATTTCAGCTTGAAAAATGGCTGTACTTTCAGAATCTGCAATTACTTATAGTGCGAACTCCTGACATTTTTCAGATAATTACGTTGAAAGATGATTTTTACATTTTTCAGATAATTACGTTGAAAGATGATTTTTGCACGTTTTTGGCGGTTTTTCTACTCACCTAAAATCGCTCTAGTTGACGTTTTGCGCAATGTGTTTGGAGAATCTTGCACCTCCCCAGAATTTTGATGCCGCCCACCTATGGTAGCATGCCACAACTTGGCATATAAAACACATTTTATTTTTATCAAAATCGCTTAAAGTTATCAAGATCTTAGCAAAAAAATCTACTTTTTGTGAAAATGATTTACCAGTGCACACTTGGGTGGAAATGACGTGTTTCATTTACGTGTTATTTGCTGCACGCCATTCGAAGGATCAATTTTTTGGAGATGATGCACTATAACCATAGGAGCAGAGCATGGCCGATCTTGGGGGTCAGCCAGTCTAGGGGGTGGAGAATTGAACTTTTCTGTGCCTAAATGACCTAAAAAATAGTATAAGCGATAAAGTGAAAGCTAATATTACAAAGGTTGTGATCAACCAGAAGCACTTCTGAAGAAAATTATTAATTCTCATACTTTTTTGGATTTAACTTTGCCTCATTTTCCCCGCAAACTTTTCCACTTTTCTATTCGGGAGGGGGTCCAGGACTCCTTAACCCCCACGTGCGTGGCTGTAACCCCCAAAATTGTCGATTTAACGGAAATATCGTAAAACGTGAGTTTGGATAACTTTTGGCTCGAGAGTCCAAATTTTCTGCGCTTCGCGCCGTCTATGCACATACTCGATTTTTACTATATTTATTTTTTCAATTTACTCGATTTTTTAAAATTCTTTCGGAATTTCTTTGTATTTGATGGTATAGAAAGGACAAGCATCGTCTAGAACCGTCAGAAAACATTGTTATTCTGACGCGTAATCGTTTTTAAGCTCGTTCCAAAAAGGCACTTTTTAGAAATTATTTGGGACTAAGCCGTATCAGAATTCTCATATTGTACATTAGCTATATTCTTCAGAAGGACCCGAAGCAAAGCGTTCTAAAAAGTAAAGCGCAATCACCAAAAAACTGGCAAAAATCAAAACGATGTATTTGCAAATAGTGCCGGTTCATACCGCATTTCAACATGACAATTTTAAGCTATTTTAATGTTTTGCTCAAGCTTTTTAAACCCGTTGAAGCTCAAAAACACTATCTGGCTGTACATGCATAAAGCATGAAAATTATGGAGTTAGAATTAGAATTAGATCAAATTGGACTAGTATTCAATTAAACTAATTTAATTAAATTTGATTATTAGAATTGAATTCAAAAAAAGGTTCAGAAGTGCGTCAGAAAAACTTGTTTACGTATCTTGAGCTGATCATCTTTCAAACAAAAATACAGACTCTCCGGAAAACTTAAGCTAATTGACCAAAACATATAGCAAAAAAGTTGAAGTTTTATAATGTTCAAAAAAGAACATAATCTAAAAGAATGAGGCAAACTTAGGGTAAATAAACGAATTAAACGTCACTTTTCTGTTTATGAAGAATCTGCAAGCATTCAATAAATTTGCATTATGGCAGAGGTCGTATTGATATGTAACGCTTCAGCTTCGGGTTCTGGGGGATGTGCACCCTCCCAGAAATTAAAATACCCCCAGAATTCATTTTTCAAATTCTTTTTGTTTTTTTACAATATTTTGATGCCAATGGCTAGTGCTTAATCAGAAACGTTAAAAAATAGTGTTTTTTTCACCATACCGCCATTTTTAGGGCCATTTTTTGACCTTTTAAAAATCTTGCACCCCCTTCCCAGAATTTCGGTACTGTCCACCTATGCTGCTAACGTCCCTAGCGAGCCTTCGAGTCCACAAATCCACAACATCATACATATTTGACCTACAGTTCGTCTCATACAATTTTAAGCAAAAGTTTTAAAAATTATCTCTGACAATAAGCTGACTGATTGCTATTGTAGCATTGATCGAATATTTAATTATAGTAATCTGGCGGCTTACTGTTGATACAAATTCTATAAATTTATGCCCAAAGTTACGCGAAAAGCAACAGAAGAATGAAGAATATTTGTTGTCAAGAAAATACGAAATCATATGTTGCGCGTTAGCGCGTTCTAAGAAATACTTGAGCCCCCCTTAACAGTGACTACTATAGGTGGACAGCACCAAAATTTTGGTGGGGCATGCAAGATTTTTAAAGGTCAAAAAATGTTCTTAAAAATGGTGGTATGGCTAAAAAACGCCATTTTCCAACGTATCTTATCGAGCACTATCCATTGGCATCAAAAATCGCGGAAATAAACAGAAAAACAAAAAATTTTAAAAATTGAATTCTCGGGGGTATTTCGGTTTCTGGGCGGGGGGGTATTCGGCCTTCTGGGAGGGAGGTTGTATACCCCCGACCCCCCCCTCGCCCACGCCCACGTGTAGTGACTACCTCCCTACTGCTATAATCGGACACTTCTGTATTGTGCGGTTTCTTTTAGAAGATGGATAATAAAACATTCGCTGCTCGTGTTTTTAGTTTTTTTAAAAATCAATAGCTGGTGTGTAAAGAGCGTGTAAAGTTTTACTGTAATGTTATAATATCTAGCTCAGATTAGCACTCTGATCCGCCTAGCTTTTTTAAATGTACACAATTGAATAAGTTCAAAACGCTTTATTAAAGTGACTTGTTTCGGAGTGGCAGTGTAAGAGTGTAAACATCTGGGATTGAAAACCGCATATTTTGTCGAGTTTTCGACTTGTTCACGTCTGCCCGATTCTTCGTATAAGGGACCACAAAAACACATTTAAGGAAATGTACTACGAACTAAGGGCTACAATATGAATTTGATTGCATTTGTTTAAAGTCAATGCTGAGTTAGTTTTGGCAGTTTAAAGTTTACACTCTGGTCGTAGACGAAAAATCACGTTTTTACCTTCTTTCAGTTTGTCAAGCGCTCGGGTTGTAAACTGGGAAGTACTAAACACTATGCAAATAAAGTAATATCTAAGAGTTACACGTAACAGCATATTGAATTTATTTACATCTATATTTAGCTTTTTCGGGAGATATAAAGTCAAAATTTTGTAGTGTTAAATATGTTTCTGCTGTTTTTTTCTGAAAACTTCGTCCAGTTATGAGTCTGAACATGATTTCAAGTCTGAAAATGCACCAGAAATCGAACTTGATTTACTAGTTGGGCGCCTTTGTTTACACTCAACAATGATGCGTCAGATCTAATATTGGTTTGTCTTCTGGCCATTGTAGAGACTAAACTTTTTCATAAATGTCGATCGTAATATCGGAGTAATATCAGTAATACGAATCCGACTAAAATATTCTTTACACTCTGTGGTTGTGTGAAGTTTACACTAGTAGTTTATTCTACACCAAGTAGCTGTGTAAAGTTTGCATTTGCACTAATCATTTATTGTTAATGTGTAGTTTACACTACAAATTTATTTTACTTCCTGAGTCTTGCGAAACGTGAATTTTTTCAAAATATGTTCCGTAAGGTCAGGATTACGAATCTGACTGTATGTTTTCTTTACATCTAGTAGTTATATAGAGTTTACACTGATATTTAAATTTAGTTGCAGAGCGTTGCAGAAGCTTAATTTTTCCAAAATGTTTCATGTAACGTCAGGATAACGAATCTGAGCGTAAGTGTTCTTTAAATTTAATATTTGTCATGTATGCGCAAGGTAGAGGTGGCCAGATGGAGGGATCCAAGAATCTTCATATAGTAAATTGTGGTCATTGTTGTTATACATGGTCTCTTTGTACATGCACTGAGACGGTCACCAAAAGTCAATGCAGATGATACAGCTGCACCTTATATGCGGTAAACTGGGTTTCTTGAACTTCTTTGTAAAGTTTGGTCAATTAATGGCTTTCTAGCGTTAAAAAAATACAAAAATATTAATACGGCGCGAAGCAACGGAAAATTGAGATTTTTAACTCTTTCAGGTAGAATTTTCGACCTTTTTTCCGTAGTGATCTCAAAAATTGCCTGCTGCACCTATCGATTTTTCAAAATCGCCCGACAGTACCTGATTTTCGAAAACCATAGGTAGGGTTGATACCCCCTGTGCCCATGTGTGACATTTGCATAAAGTTTATGCTTAAAAACCTTCGATCTGTTAAAATAAGGTAAGGTTGCCTTGTTTAAAAAATGCTGATGTTCAGAACAATATTTTTTCCGCCTTATTGGAAAGCTGCCATTATTGTGGCATGTTAGTCACCGTATGTATTTACCGACTGATATACTCAAATCATGCTAATTAAAAGTAGAGTGTACTAGCAAAGAAAAATTTTCCGATGGAACAAAAAGAAGACGAATGTAATTTGAATTGTGGATTATTAAGTATGTAAAAGGAGGGGACTAGGGAAAAGCTACCTATGTACCATAAGCTTAAAGCTGAAAAATCTGCTAAACATCAGACCTTCTCTAAGCAACGCCAAAACTCGAAGTACATTCTGCGGCCTCTGAAAAAGTGTAATCTTTTTTAAATAATTTTCAATGCTTCACGTGAGAGTGTCTAAAAATGATCTAAATTTTCCCTTTTCGTAGATTGCTTGCGAGTTGCAACGCTGACTTGCTTCGTGTCGTGATTTATAGACAACTAATTGCAAATGTATTTAACGTGTTTTATTTTGTCATTATGCGAGCATAGCAAGCAAACCTGGCGTCAATTGATTGGTGCACACAATCTCTGCGGGCACGCAAGTGTAATGTTGTCTGTTTCACGTAAGCTTACGCGTTTCCGGATGCTTTAAAAACCAACAATTTCTTTGATTGTCTTGAATGCATCGGTGTTTGCTATTTCATTCAATTGGCTTGCAAAGTCTATCCGAATTTACTCGATCTAATTTCCCATAGCTACTGCATAGCTATAACCGGTTTCACATAACTTCGTGCATGAATTCTAGAATTTTCGTCGACAGCAGGCCGAGGGCTACGATATTTATATATCAGATCAATGCTATAATCGCAATGTGTCAGCTTATTGCCGTAGATAGTCTTAAAATTTATGACCGAAGTTGCGTGAAAAAGATTATAACTTGCTGTTTTTTCAATTGGTTTTTTGGTTCTATAGTTTATTTCGATCGGCAGGCCGCAGAATATACTTCTATTTTCTGCGTTGCTTAAAGTCTGATTTTTTGTAGATTTTGTGTCTATAGGATATATGTACGTAGGTGCTTTTTCTAGTCTCCTTATCTACATACATCCATAATCCACAATTCAAGTATATTCGTCTTTTTTGTTCCATCGGAGCATTTTCCTTTGCTAGCAAGAAGTGTATTTAGGAGCAACTAAAACAAAATGAACGACAAAAGGAGTAGGTACGAACGATTCGCGATAATCACTACAAAAAGACATACATATATGTACATTAAGGTAATCTCGATCTGAGAATTTCATTCTCTTGAATGACAGAACGGAGGATTATGGAGGAAAGTAAGGTAACAAATATAGAAAAAAATTTTAGGAATCTTCATCGACAGTATGCCGAGGGTTACGATAATTATATATCAGATCAATGTTATAATCGCAATCAGTCGGCTAATTGTCGGAGATAGTTTTGAAATCTATGAACGAACTTGTGTGAAACAGTGCCTCGTAGAAATGGTTATACTGTAGCTTAGAACGAACCGTATCCTGACGCCGAATTGGATGAGTTCAGATAAAAGTTTTTATCGAATAATCTACGCAAAGCGGGGCGCTTGTTTGAACAAGTTTAGTTTTGCGCTTATCAAAACGATCAACGCAGTGATTGAGTTCGGAGTCCTATCTATGTATTACCTATCGTATTTCAATAAGATGAACTGACGGCCCGATTTTTACGTGTTATTGTACGATAGAAAAGACTGCAATCATCCTTTTGTAGACCGTTACACGCGTTCAAGGATTTTAACTAATGCGTGAGTCTTCATCGTGCATATCCGCAGCTTATACCTAATATTGTTTGATCAAGAAAACTTTTCCATTTCGCCGAACAAAAGCTTTTATGTATAACGAGCGGCGCAACATACGGATATCTAATTCTTAACGAGCTTTGTGCAATGTAAACACAAGCCCGACTGATATCCCGCTAGCTAACAGTGCTTAATCGCTAAGTATTTAAGCGATAGACGAGAGCTCTCGGATCAAATCGTTCAAAACAAGTTTGAGCCGTCTGTCAGCTACTATTACTCTACGGTCGTCGGCGTATTAAGCAGCAGGTATGGGATATAACTCTCATGAGATTGTGTTGAGTTCGTTCGATGTTTTTACTCTTCTTTTATCTCTACAACTCGGTCTATGGTGCAATTTTTCGGGATTAGTAAGCCTTGAGCTGCATTTTTGGCATTAAAAACGTCCGAAAAATCGGCACACCTTTGTGTCTCTGTATCACGAACGAAACATCGTTAAGTTGTTCGTGTTGCCGTCATCGTCTAAAGCGCAGAATATAAGTTCCGTCGGAAATTGTTGAAAAAACCACTGTAGAAAATTATGGTTTTTTTAAAACTTGCGCAAGATATGTAAATAAGGCGCCGTAAGAAAGTTTTATGAAAATCCGTCTAATATTGAGCAAGCTGAAGGAGGCTTGAAAGTTCAAGAATTCAACAGTGTTTAGAATAGGTAGTTTTGACATTTATCCTGTTAGTCGCTTTTCTCACAATTTTTTATAAGCCTAAGTTTGAGTTAAAGGAGAATTTCAGGCTGCTTAGGTCGGTATTACTCCCGCTTAGGTCGACATATAGCTGCTTAGGTCGACTTTAAGACGCTGGATGATAATTTGCGTAGATTTGCATATTTCGAGTTTAAAAGAAGATTTTCGAGAAAAAATATCGGTATATTCGTCATCAGCATATCGTAAATCACACGAAAAATTATTTTTGGGCGAAAAAAGCGTGCCTTAAAGCATCACAAGTGCAAAATCACAATAAACACGAATTTCACGCCAAAATTCGGAATATTTCGAGAAATCATGTACAATTTTCGATCAAACTTATTTTCCGTGCCTTATTTCAACGTTTCAGCACGTTTTACAAAAAATCTGAACTTGCTAGACTCATTCTTTACAGATTTCTGAAATTGTGTTTGCCCTTCGATGTCATGCTCTGAAAACTTAATTTCAAACGCCAGACCGTCATTTTTAGTCATATTTTGGAATCAAGTTAATCCTATTTTAGATTGAAAACCATTTAGCCTTGTTGGGCTTAATACTCCTGTCTGACTTGTCGCCGCTCATGAACAGATGTTTTATAAATTTTGATGGTGTGACCCTAAGAAGGATAAAATGGAAATTTCCAAGAAAAAAGTAGACCGAATAACAGCAGAAAATCGATAAAAATTTTGAAATAAAATACTGATGAAAAATAAGGTCAAAATAATGCAAAAACAAGCTTAGAATTAAAAAGGTTTTAGGAATGGCACGAAATCATCCCTAAACACTTGATTAATCCGGGCATTTTGATGCTGAAAGTTTTTAGAACGTCAGATGATTCAATAAGAGTAAAATTTCTTACACCTCCTTCAAACCGAACAGCATATCCAGCTAGCTATACATATTTGATTGATGTTAATGTGCCCTTTCTGTATAAAATCCATACTAGGAAAGTAGAGGGTCGGGTGAAGGGGAGAGGAGCGGCCATCTCCCACTGACATATAATATTGTTAGCAAGATTAAGAATTCATTTCGCAGTGATTTTTGACCATTGCTTATCGCAATGTCTCAATTTTTCCGACAATTACACTTACTCGCTTTCTTAGCGGCTGTGAGCCATATTTTTCCGCCAATACGTTTTTGTACCGGTAAAAAACATCGCTTCATCTAAGTTTCAAAAAATTTTTAAACGATCTACTCTGCATTCTTATTAATGTTGATGAAATTTAAGCATATTTTTACACAGGATTACCGAAATTTTTAGAATTTTTAAAATATTTTTTTTCAAACGTGGTTCTGAATAAAAGCGGGCAATATAAAACAGCAAAAAAACGAGATTTGCCACGTGAATGGCGAAATTTCGGACCGATTTGTTTATTCTAGAAAAACTTGTAGCTTGAACTCAGAACGAAATGAAAAATGAGCTTTTTCCGACAATATTTTCATATTCCCGATTGTAATTTCTCTTTATAAAAACTTTTTTAGCGGTAATAGTAGGGCGTCTACTTACCCCAGAGTGTCCTTGTCGTGTCAGGTGATGCCTAATTGACTGTAAAAAACAATTCGTACGCGTTCCTGTATGAAACTCAATTTTATGTTAACGAGTGTATGTGTCCCGTTGCAGATTTCAAAATGTGCCTCCGCCTATGTGGTATTTTGGCCCTCGTTCTGATGAGCATTTCGTCGCTTGACGCTCTTACAATGGCAGAATTTAACACAACCACGGAATATGGTAAGCTTCAATTTTATAAGAAAAAATTTTCGATTTAAATGCACCTTAGCGAATCCACGGTGCAACCACAAGCCACAAGCTTCGAGTAGGTCCTGTTGCGCAAAAATAAAAGCTTTGCTGAAAGGACGCGAGCAAAAGTTAGGCGAGCCTAGCAAGCATAGATGGGCAGGAGCTTAATTCTGGGGTGGCACGAGGGGACAAAATCACCAAGAATGGCAATAAAAATTCAATTCTGGTGGGACTATCGATTTGTAATGCCCGACTGTGCTTGCAAGTCCCTTGAAGTAGAAAATTGACAATTGGCCGTAATGCATAAAAATTAAAATAAAAGCTACTATGTGCCAAGTTGAATTTTTACAAATTTTATAAGTGTTCGCAAGAAGGCGCTGCATAAAATCAGGACGTCCTATAGCTTGACTACCTATTAGCACAGATGGGAAGGTTAATTGTCCCGGGAGTCAGTGAGCTTTGTTGGATCAAAATGACCACTACAACTGGTATGAACGCTAAAATAGCGTTAAAAAACGTTATTCCACAGTTCCTTATTAATTTTGAGCTCTTTTGAAGAAAATTTTTCAATTTTCATCCATTTTTTAGCCTTTTTGCCTTATTTTCTGAGGAAAATTTTCCATTTTTTTCAGAATTTGCCCTATCGGATCCACATAACTTAAGTGCTGCGCCTCTCTATGCTCTAGAACCCGCTTCCCCCACGAATATGTCTGATTACAAGTATGCGGGCCCAGCAAATAATTTTGTGAGAAACTGCTTTTTCCACTTGTACAAGTAAATCATTGCATAAAAATAGTAATACGATTGTAACACGCAAATCATAGAATTAGTCCACACACACACACATACACACACACACACACACACACACACACACACACATACACACACAGTCACAGATCAGCTTTGACTTGTAAGTTAGTTTTTTCTACACAATGCGATGAATTTTACTGATAGTAGCGAAAAGGGAGTAACACCACCGGTCTTAGAATCAGAGAACGGGTCTTATGAAAAACTTTTACACTGATTTCCATATGAGTTACAGTAACCTAACTTTACTTATAAGTTGCTCCCATAGTCATAAGTTTTGCATTATATATCAAGTGGATATGACTTCAGTAATGCATCAGTAATGTTTGGTTAATGTAGCTCATATTGAATTCGCTGGGGGATTGTACATAAGGGGCCTGTTGCACCCAGTCGGTTGATCAGAGGTGCAGTGGTTCAATGATTCAGTAGTGCACTTCAGAGGTTCAGGGGTAATCTGTTACACCAACAATTTCTAGAAAGGCTGGTGTTTCAGAGGTTCAGAGGTTCTTTCTAAAGGTTCAATAGATTCAAAAGTGTAATATTTTTCTTCAATGCGAACCATATTGACACAATTAGTAAAGCGTTACGCAGTTATAAAGTGTTGACTCATTCGGTGTTTGGCTTATTTTCTGCATCAGTAATCGAAAAATTTCACTTCTGCGGAAAATTGAAATTGAGAAGCACACGAATTTATATTAGGGTCATTTTCAGCAACAATCGCAGATGAAGTGAAAATTAAAATTGAAGCGATAAAGCTAAAGCAATCGATTACTCCTTCTTCAGCTAGCAGCTGAAAATGCAAAATTTCATATTTAGTTTGTAAAAACCTTCAAATCAATCTTGTTCTAGCAAGAAAATTGTTTGTTAAAACAACAAGTTGACCACTAGGAATGACTATACGAAGCGCCTCTGAACCTTTGGACTACTAGATTTTGGTGCAACAGAAGCCTTATTAGAGTAGGTACATACTGGACTTTTCTAGGGGTCTTAGGTGTGTAGACGCTGGCGCGACCGGATTAACGCACCTCTGAACCTCTAGAAAGGCTCAGCGGCGTTTGGTGCAACGAGCCCTAGATCCCAGAAAAGTTTCCGACCTGGGTTTCAGTTTGTTGATATTCTGGAATCACGTAGATGCATTGAACGTTTACACTTTCAATCGATTAGAGTCGAATTTGTTGAAATGGTCAGTGTATTATTGGAACACAAAACAAATCGGAATTTCGCTTTATCTCCATCGCAAAAAGTGATATTGAGCATAATATTACTAATATTTCTTCCATGCAGTTGAGAGGGACGCTCAATCAGATTAAGAACTATTCGGCGATTTACTAACAATCCGGTCTGTTGAACTGAAATCCCTCGATAGTTTTAGAAGCACAAAAGTCCGTTAAGCTCAAAAAAATAATCCGTATCGCTGAAAAATTATTCATACACTGGATTCGTAGCCAGTGACGGATCTAGGATTTTCCTGAGGGGGCTCCTATCTTTTCCAAGAACAGTCGGAAATAACTCCAAAAGTCAGCCCTTCTCCTGCGAAATATCGTTTTTCCGGCGTTTTGTATTGCCTACATTTATTTAAAATCGCTTTTGACGCAATATTCTTGTCGACAAATTCTGAATTTCGATACTTTTGCTCGGAAAAATCATTAAACTTATTTATTTAAGAGTAAATCCGGCGCGAAGCGCCGGATAATTTGTGAAATTATATCCGGAGAACCTATAGAAGCTTGAAGTGCAACTCAGTCTCCTGCATTTATAGCGTTTGCCGCATAAAGTAGAGTATTTCGAAAGTTATGCTTGAAAATATAATAAAACTATGCTGAAAACGCTGTTTCTGCTCTTCAATTCGTCTAAAACCTATAATCTGAGCCAAAATATGGCTCCCGTACTGCGTAAAACGTAAATAAATGTCATACAGGGTATTATCCGATGTGAATCGCCTGAAAACATTGAGAAATTAAGCTCGCTGACCGCCGAAAACCATTGCAAATTACTTATCCTTTCTTTTTCTCGCCAATTATCTATGGCCAATGAGGAGTTACTTATCCCATGCTCGTAGCTACAATTGTACAACTTGCATATGGGATAATATAAAAGCATTTGCAGAAGTTGTACCACTTAATTGTACAACTTGCGAAATACTGCAGTTGTAAATTTATGTTTCTTACTCAGCTTATATAGAGTTAGGCAAGAACGTGTAGCAATTGTTACTCTTGTGCATTTTACGCAAGGGTCCGAGCATTAAATGATTTTCACAGTGGTCTCACAAATAGGAAGAGCCCTTTTCTAAAGGGAAAAATTAGTTTTTAAAGAGGGACAAATTTGAAAATTTATGAATTTCCAATTTTTAATTTAATTAGCTCATTTTTATAATTTAAAAATTTATAAAAATTAAAACTGGTATTTAGTTAATTTAATTGATGAAATTTCTAATTTATAAATTTTTCAAATATTAAAGTTGCTGGATATGGCTAGCCAGCCTTTCTAAACCGCTAAGGCAGCCATGAATAAAAAAGCAAAGAAGTTTAATTAAAACTCGTATATTCTGGTCGTTGAATTTGTCTATAAAGCTGCTTCAAATTTTAGGAGTATATGTACTCGTCAGGTCAATAGTGAGCATCATTTTCAACTTCATAGAAAAAACTAATATGCTGATTTTGAGCACTTTTCAAGTCCATTTCAAAAAAGTGAAAAATCTACGAGACCAGCGACATTTTGAAAGAATAAAGTAGCCATTGTGTTAGTCTACGCTCCCAACCCTCACGGCAAATACGCACATCTTTTTATATCTGTTATGTTTCTATTTAGGGCAGAAAATTTTCTCAAGAATTGACGAAGTGTTGGAAAACCGATGAATTTAAAGATCATCTTAAGTTGAGTAAGTGCATCCTTATTTTAGTATGCATATACATATTGCATGTTTCCGTGTCCTGTGTAATGTACTTGAATCTCCGAAATATGTGAGCCATCTGCAGCCATCGCTATAGATATATGGTTTTGCTGTAGATAATAAAAATATATTGTCCGGCTGATTCCCGCAGGTCGTCCGGGCTATGCATCCATGGTCGAAACCATAAATGCGCAGTATGGCCGATCTGGAGTGAGTTGGGTCAGCCAATCTGGGGTTGGGGGTCAGGAATTGAGCGATTTTTTTGGCTAAAATGACTTTACTGGTATAAGCGGTGAAATGGTGCTAAAACCAAATTATAAACAGCTTCTGGTCAATTAGATGCACTTTTGAAGACAATTTTTGATTTTCATGTATTTCCGGCCTTCGTTTAGCCTCATTTTCTCCGAGACATTTCCATTTTTTTACTTTGGGGGTCTAGACACTTTCAAGCCCCACGTGTCTGGTCGAAACTACGCGTTGATATAATACTGGCAATTTCTATGTTTACTGCCTGTTTCATCTGAATACGGAATGGGCCAAAAAAGGCTCATTACGATGTTACAATTAACTTGGGCTAATATAAATATAGAATTTTGATATAAATCGATTATGTAGATAAGAATGTGGCTGTTTGAACCAAAATTTTCGGCCATCTTTTACTACTTCATTTGTTCTCATCTAATTTTAATGTTTAAACCCCATAGTTTCTAAATTGTGATTGATAAATATGTTAGTGCATTGCCGTTTTTGGCAAATATCATCAGTCAAAACGATATTTGCACACTGACTAAATTCCAAGGTGTTACTCTTCCAACTAGGTGCGAAAATTGCAAATTTCGTCGAAAGGGTGAGCAAATGGATGACAGAACCGAACAAGCCTTTGGCTTTTGAATAATAATGTCAAAACAGGGTGTAAACAGAGCGCTATAGTGCAAAAACGTCTGACAGCTGGCCAAAATTTTATATAGATCAAACAAAAAAAAACATGTTCATCTACATGATGCAACTAGTTTTAAACATTTGTTTTCATATTAGCTGCAGATATTTGCCTTTAAAATCAGAGTGTAATCGTTTTCTGATTCATCCTGCATATCACTTGTCGGCTACTTTACAATTCTTGTTTTGTGCGTACTAGAAATAATACAACTTTATACGGGTAGCTTTCTTTTTCAGAAGGCACATTCAATCTTACGAATGAAGCGACAAAATCAGCAACAATTGCAGGTGAGCGCTCTTCATTGAATGACATTTAGATCGTACAATATTCGTGCTTGTTTAGGACATTACCGATATAATAAGGCAGTCAATTCATAGGCAATTGCATCGGTAAGAAATACACCATTATCCGTTTTCGTTATGAATGAAAAAACGTGCTTCAAACGCAATGGATGAATACCAAGGGAAGTGTCGATTTTTTTCGACACGTTATTCGGATATGCCACGAAAAAATATTGCACTATATTATATTGTCGATTTACGATTAGGGAAATCGTGTCAACTATCGTGATCAAATGTGCAAGAGTAGGGTTGCGGGGGTCTCACTAAGACCCCAGGATAAAAGAATTGGAATTTTTTCGCGAAAAATTTGGGCTAAATATAGGCCAAAAGTGAATGGAAATCATAAATCTTCTGCAGATTGGCGTGGGGTTGGGGGCTTTGATCCCCTCAGAATGATCAGTGACCTTCTCAAAATGGCAGCGACCAACAGGATAGTCGTTTTTTAGAGGAAAATCGTAGAAAGTGTGCTTTTCAAGCGGTCTTAGCTAAGTTCTGCCTGCAACAAATGGAATTTTCGGCGCGTTGCGCCATTTACTCATTTTTTACTATTTTTTGACTATATTTTTTCGCTGTGTTTGAATTTAATCTTTTACGTTTTAACGTTCTAGAAAGAAGGAAAATAGTGCGAAAGACGCGTACCAATCGTTTTTTTCTGAAATCAGCGGACATGATCCACCTTTTCCTCCATAAGCTATTCTAAAATATTGAAAAATTCGATTTGAAATTCTTTTTGCAGTAAAAACTAACACGTTCAATAATAAATAAGGCATGCGTGTCTGCGCAGCAACCGAATCTCAAGGGCTGCTGGGTTGAAATCAATTAAAGTTAAGTTCCGGATTTTCTTGGGTAGAAGGGTGTTTTGTTCTGGGGCTCTAAACCCCCTAAGGGCCCTAGTGTGCCAGCAATAATGTTTGTCAGTTTAGTCCCCGTAAAATTAGCTTACTGCTTGAGAGATAGCTCGAAAATTTTTCTAAACGCTTAAATGAAATGAGTTTTTTTGAGCGAAAAATTTAACTTTTCACTATGAATGTTTTATTCAACTTTTATTTTTGATGTCCTTGCTAAATCGTCCAATATATCCATTCTAAGGGCGCCAGAGAAATACCCAAGCTTTGCGTCTTATCACATCCGGTTGCTCGGCTATTAAATTAAATTTAACATTATTGTCTAAAATTCCGCTTCTTCTATTTCAATGCATCATCTCCCGAGCATAGGTGAACGGCACCAAAATTCTGGGGGTGCAAGATTTTGCAAAGGTCAAAAAGTTGTCTTATAAATGATTGTATGGCGAAAAAACATCATTTTTAATGTTTCTTATCGAGCACTATCAATTGGCATCAAAAAATTGCGAAAAAACCGAAAAAATTTCAAAAATTTAATTCTGGGGGAGTATTCTGGTTTCTGTGGGGTTTTGTTTCTGCCTGGGTGTATACCACCCGAACTCCCGCGCCCATGTGTGCTCCCGAGGCTCTTATTAAATTTTTGATTTGTACTATTTATTTGGACTACAAGAGATTTTCGCAGCCTTACTCTACAATCATTGTAGGAGACAGCATTTTTTAGCACGACTCTCATAGCACCAGTGTTAATAAAAATTTTTTCCATTAGCACGGGATAGATTACATTAGCACACTAGTTTTTTACCCGTATAATTTTTACATATAGAGTCAGTAACGCATGTCCTTTTCTTTTTTAATTTAGCTCTTTACGGATGCCTTGATATTCTGCAGATCAATGTTCTTTGTTGTTAAATGTTTTTTCTTTAAATAAATAGAGAATTTCATGCTAAATTACAATTATTGGCTTCCTAATGCTCAATAAACTTAGAAGCTGACACATTTGTACCCATTGCAACATCAAAAATGATAATGCGGTTGCCATATACTGATTTCGTGTAAAAACAGACGTCACTGCGCTTATAAATCGAAGGATAAATGAGCATAAAGAAGCCAATGTTGTCTTCAAACAACACGAAACAGTGCAAAGTTGTCACAAAGTAATTATTATGTGATAGAAATCGTTAAACAAAAAGGCGAGATGTATGCCAAATCTTTAGGTACATTGATGGTGGAGTGTTTAAATCGTGCGCTTGGGGCTAAATGAATAGTTAGCATGACACTCGGCGCGGAGCGCCGAAACTTTTTTCGGATTCTTGCTCAAAATTAAGTTAAAAAGCGTAAAATTACTATAATTGTGCCAAAAAACGTCTTCTATCCGTCAGCGCGTCGTGCTAACGGCCAAAATTTACATTAGCACGGGGCAACTTTCGTTAGCGTGGTGCATAAAAAACCGTGGTTGGAGATATCGCGATATTAGACAAGAGTGGTGATTTGCTTTCGCAAAGTTTCCAATTAGTCCATAAAAGTATGATAAATATGTAAAAGTTCACGAAAATAAAAATAATAGAATAAAAAATATGGTTTTTACTATAACAAAAACAATGTACTCGTATGCTACAGTAATCGTCAATACGTTTTCTAACAGTATTTTTTACAGATCAAACAAACAGTATTTTTAAGATTACTTTGGGCTAGAAAGTGTAGCATTCCTCGGCAAGCTCGGTCCATCCCCTAGGAAGAAAATCAAGGAAACTGGGAATTAAGCGAAATAGTCGTAAAAATCGCGTAAAAACTTATTACAAGCAGCTTAAAATTTCGCAAATTTTTATCCCATTTCACGATTTAGAGCTCGACGAGGAACGATGTCGAAAAATTGTATTTTCACCGTAGGTGTCAATTTTCGACACTTTTTCGAATTTTGAACATTTATGAAGCCCCGAAATTCACCAAAAAAAACACCTCAAAAAAAGGAAGTTCACCCTAAAAAAACACCTAACCTTGACACATTTTACCCCGCCCACTCCAGAATTAGCGATTTCGCAAAAGTTTTCAAAACTTCTCTAACCACTCATAGGAAAGGTGCTATTTTAAGTGATTTTAGGTATCTATCTATTTTCTAACAGAGTGAAATTTTCGGCGCTTCGCGCAACACACTCATTCTTTGACTATATTCTGTTAAATCAAATCGATTTTTTCCTAAATTTTCTTATGTTTTTATGGCCGAAAAAGGAATTATTATTGAATTATTATTATCGCAACTTGGAAATACATGTTCGATGGTTTAATTGCTAAATGTTCTATTCAGGGGGAAACAGCTGATGTAGGAAAAGAGCAAATAAGGCGATACCTGAGTAAGTTGATATCTTTCGCAATTTCAACCTTCACATTTATTACGGTATTTTCTTTTTCAGTCGAAACGGCCAGGGCTGCTGCGAATATGTTCATCGTATATGCTAATGGTGCGTTCGATACATGTTGGTTTATATTCATACAAGTTCTCGGGGAGAGGGTTAGGGATTCGCTCCCCTCGCCCCAGAATGGCGATTGACACCCGCAAAATGGCTGCGACCCAAGAATTGTCGATGTTTGCGTAAAAATTGCAAAAAGTGTAGCTTTTCAATGCGTTTTTGGCTCATTTTAGGCTCGAACGTCTTAAATTTTCTGCGCTCCCGACATACGCACGTTTTTTAACAATATTCTGTACAATTTAAACGATTTTCAAAAAATTTGTTCCGGATTTTTTAAAAAGTTTTTTTATGTTCTATAAAGAACGGGCATTGTCCGAAACGTCAGAAAACAGTGTTTTAAACTACGGCCGTGAACCCCAGAATTTCTATGCTGTACATGTATTATTTTGCACTTTTTCTCTCTTTACAGATTTTGCACATTTCACACATGTATGACATTTTGCTTGTTTTTTACACATTTTTAAATATATTTTACTGCGTTTTACATATTTTTGCACATTTTAGGAGAGAGAATAATAGTCAGACTAGCCACGAATCTATTACTTCCTATTGAGCAGCGGTTATTTAACTTTTCCAAAAAATTATGCAGAATTGTTCCAGAAATCCGTCGATTATGTACAAAAACAGCATTTATTTCGTCATTTTATCGCAAGCAAAATTATTTCTGGTGGTTAATAAAGATTTAAAATTCAGTATAAAATACTTCGTAATAGAATTTCCTTCAGATTTCTCTTATTTCTGGTGATTAAAACCAAGAGTGAAGCGCCAAAAAATTCGAAAATAGGATAAAAAATAGCGAAAAAATTCTTCTGGTCAATGAAGTTTTTGTAACCAGCACAAAATATGAGCTCCTCCCAAAAATTACGTTCTTGGAGGGCTCCTAGGTTGCCAAGAAAGTAAATAAGTTGCATTAATGAGTACTGCGCCAAAAAAAATTTTATAATAAATTTCGCAGGCGTTTGGCCGGAAATTCTAAAAAAAATTGTATGTTTTTCTTGAACTCGCCAATTATCCTTGACCGACAAAGGAGTTGAATCAAAGTAGATGGAAAATCGAGAGAAAGCTTTAAAAATTAATAAAGAATTAAACGCTTAAGCCCTCGAATTCAATTTTGGGCATTTTTCTTGACGATTTTGCTTCATCGGCCCTCCCATAATTTTATAGCTGCCCATATACGATTCTAATTGTTTTATATCACATTTGAATTAAAATTCAAATTTTATTTTAAGCTAAAATTCGTTTTTCCGTTCAATATATCCATTTTTGAAAAATTACTCCTTTAAATCAAAGATCGCTTCTGCAACCCCAGTCAGCTTCCTGAGTATACATTTTCCTTGATCGAAGGAGAATAATGAGAAAATTACAGAATTGAGAATAAAAAAGAATTTAATAAAAAAATCAATATCTAGTCTCTAAGCTCACATTCTCTCTCTAACAGGCTTTTTCTTGTTAATCGAACCTTATTGTAGATTATTGACCTTAACACTCGATTTATTGATAAAAAGTTAATCTAATTAATTTAAATTTATTTTATATGATGATTTATTTGAATTCTTCAATAAATTTTCGATGCACGTATATGATTTCGAATATTTTTTACGCAGTGCTTTAAAAAAAAGCGACAATCGTTAAACTCGTTGCTTAAAAATTTTTCCCGGAAAAAAATGACTAAACGATGCCCGAAAATGCATAAAAATAAAAAATTGTGCTAAAGTGCATGGAATTGACTTCTCAATCGGCTTTGAAAGAACAATTATCTTAAAAGATTAAAAATAGATTCGCATAGTTTGAAAAAGGTTTTAGCATAGTCACTTTTTTGCATTTATTCATCTTACATAATTTTGCTGACTAAAATGCAATGGGTTGATTTTTCCGGTTTTTTATGCTTAATCGTTTTCGCATAACTTGCTGGCGATTATTTTAATTTATTCGAGAGACGGAGCATTTAGAAAAAACTTGTTACACTCTCCCTAAAAGCGAGTCTGTTACATTCTTTTGCCAAATTTTTGCTAATTTTCGCGTGTCAAGCTTTATAATCGTACATGTTCTTGCGGGTTTTGATCCTCCAGAAGGGTTACTGACATACATGTAGTAACGGTCCGAAATTTCGGGTGGTGTCCGTGGCCATTTGGAGGGAAGGGGTGAATGACCACCAATTTTTGGCAAAAAACGGCCAAAAAACGCCTAAAATCGGTCAACAAAGTCAATTGTTCTTCAGAAACCGGGGCGGGTTAAAACTTTTTTGTCTTTGCGGTGATGTGGGGACAAGACAATCTACTTTGGGCGAAGGATCTCCTTTCCCCTGCTACATGTACGGCTACTGACCCCCTCCCAGGCTAAATGGCTGCTTAACCCCAGATCTGTCGATCATCCGTGTAAATCGTTAGAGCGTGCCCTTTTAAGCGTTTTTTTGGCTCAAAAGTCTTGAAGTTTCGTCGCTGCACGCCATCTACACATTCGTTAACTACGAGTATATTCGTTCAATTTACTCGATTTTTTTCAGGCATTCCAAATTTTTCCTTACGTTTTATGTTCTAGAAAAACGAGCAATGCCGTCTACGTAAAAAACAGCATTTTTGATGCGTTTTCATCAAACCTGGGCGTGAGGGGGGTGGGGGTTGCGGGTATGCACCCCTCAGAAGGCCGAATACTCTCTGTTACAAAACACAATACTCCCCCAGAATCCAATTTTTGAAAATCTTTTTGTTTTATTCGCTATCTTTTGATGCCAATGGATAGTGCTCGATCTTTGAAAAATCTTGCACCCCCAGAATTTTGGTGCTGCCCACGTATGGTATTCATCGTTTTTCAACCCAAAAAATACACTTTTTAAAGATTTTTTGTGCCTGACCCCCAGAAAACCAATGCTGTACCTGCAGGGTTATGATTTGCCGTCTTTCAATATTGCAGACGAGAATGCAGGCGAGAATGCAGGCGAGAATAAGGGCGAGAATAAGGGCAAAAGGATTGCTTTTATAGTAGCAAGTAAGTGACGTAGCTTTACACACACCGACATACTTATTCACTTCGCCTTTGATTTCTTGTTTTTCCTGAAATTCTGATTGGTGCGCAAGAATTTGTGAAATAGACTATATTTATTTATGAGTATAATACGTTGATTTATATTATTTGTTTACAACAGCGCCAGTTTGCACTGGAAAAGTTTTAATTGCTCCAAGCAGGGCCGTATTTAGGGGAGGCGGGGGCGCCCCCTTTGTTCGTAAAAAATTTTGAAAGGTAAGATAATGCACGGAAGCATAACAAAATCGCATGTCTTCGTCGCAAAATCTTTAAATTTTCGGCGGCTCGCAGCGGATGTGAAGTATTTTCAATGATCTTGGCCCAAGAGCGACAGAAAATGACATTTTTATAGCTTTTTGAGTTTGAAAATAATCTTTTCGAAAACGTTCGAATCTGAATGGTTAGTTGTCGAGAAACGTCTAAAAATGCTGTTTTTGCGAGCAACGCCGACGAATTTCCAGAGACATAGACCAATTTATATTGGTCCGCCCCCTTGCTTGGCCGGATCCTGGATACGTGCCTGCCTCCGAGCATACATGTAACAGCGAGAGATGGAAGGATCCTCCATGCAAAGTCAACCGTCCTTCCATCCCCACAAAGCCAGATAAATTTTTGCCCTCCCTTCCCGATTTTTTTAGAAAAAGGAATTTTTCTGGCAGTTTTACGTGTTTTGTAAACATGGTAACTCGTTTCTTATAATACCTCATCATATTATTCCAGCGCATAGCGCTAAGACAGCGAGCAATTTAACTTATGAATTTTTATCCATAAGCTTCTTTGGAGAATTTTCGAAGAAATATTTAACACAGGTTCTGAAAAACAAAAGTAAACAACGCATAAATATTAGTTTTTGAAAGGTTTTAAAAAAATGACGTCACGTTCTCCTCATCTCTAGAATATCGTGTCCAATATCGCATACGAAAAATATTTCAAGAATTTTAAATGTTTTGATAAAGAAACCATGTATTTGCTGGCATTTTCGCTTTTCAATGTTTGATTTTAGACTAAATTCGTCGAAACGTACAAAATGATTTCTGACGTTAAATTCACTTTTCCTATGCTGCACGAGCCAGGAAAAGCTATGGAGTCCGTCTCATTTAACCTGTAACTTTAGTCACGTTAATTTTAATTATTACCGAAATTCAATTTTTATTTGAGTTTGCGTCTGAATTTGCCACAATTATGGCCTTAGAAACCTCTTATCTGCCATTGAGTAAAGGCGATAAAAGAATTAAATTTAACAATATGGTAAAACTTCTGAAATTGGGATATGAGAGTTGTGACGACAGGTGGGGGTACGGGTCGAGACCCATCAGAATTCGGCAGCCCTCGGATAAATCGAAAGACCCCAGTATTGAATTTTCGGTATCTTTATTGTGATTCTTCTGACTCTTGCCTCGTCCTGGTCATACATGGCAGCGACCGATTTCTGGGGAGTGTAAGTGGAGTAAAACTTGCAAAATCCCCAAAAATATGCCAACAATTCAATTGGGGGGGGGTATCGATTTTTGGAGGTCTACCGGATTCTAGGGTTATAAACCCCCACCAATCCCCCAAGTCCATATGCGGTCCTGACCTCCCAGAATTTTGACGGTGTGCATGTATGGTCGCAAGTCCACATATGGGCTTGGGGCTGGATTCCTCAAAATCTGAAAGATTACCCCAAAAATCGATAGACAACCGATTGAATTTTCGGTGTTGCTGTTTGAGTCAATTTTGCTCCTTCGGACCCCCAAAATTTTGCTGCTATCTATGTATGGTCGCGACGCGACGCGACCTTGCTAGGCTTCCAAATTATGCTTTGCTCTCAGATGACGTATATTGTTTTCTTTTCAATTCCTACGATTGATTTACGTATGAATTAATATACGTGTAATAGATCAAAATTTTTAGTGGAAGAAAGTCGGCCATAGGGGAGGGAGGTGAATGACCATAAAAAAAGCACCTAAAAATGACCGAAAATCGCATGCTTTCGCCAAAAGTCAGGAAAAAGGGCAGGGTAAATAAATTTCTGACTAGGGGATTGGGACCGCCTAGTTTAGATCGGGAGGGAATCCCTCATTCAATTTTTTACACGTTTTTTTGTATGGGCGTAACATTTTTTACAGTCAAAATTTGCGTATAACTTGATTTTTAGTTGAGCAATATTACAACTACCTGCTATTCGATAATGATGATGGAATGATCATGGGACAGTTTCTCATGAATAAACAAAACTCAGACGGCTTAACAATTTTTTCTATTCACACATATACAAATTATTTGTTTTGTTTTGGCTGAATTTTCGGGGTCATTTGTTACCTTTATAGAACGTAATGAGTGGTTTTGGGAAGCTTGTATTTTTTCGCTGGCATCGTTTTTCCGATTTTACATTATGCGCCTATTATATGCGTCAGAATTTTTGAATTAGCTTTCCACTTTGTCTATGTCATTAAAATGCGCTTGAGTTAATCCGGTTTTTAATTTTGACACTATTACTTTTATTAATGTACAATTTTGTAGAGAATAAGAAAATAATGGCTGATATTTTCTAGAAAAACTGAGTTTTTCCGCATCACGATTTAACAGCTCAAGCAGTTCGGCTACAATTCGACGTTTTATACCGACTTTTTTAAATCTAATTATATGTTATCTTTTAGAACACTAATTATCATCCATATTAGTGTATAAATTTTTTAAGAATTACATTCTAGCGGAAATTAAATAAATAAAATGCATAACAAATAAAGAAATCTGGCTCACTATGCGCAGTCCTGTATAAACTTATTAAAATTTACGCACTATTTTCGATGTACGCAGAGTCAAGAAGTCTGCTTCATTCTCACGAAAATTTAAGGATCTCTGGAGCCAAAAAGAAAAACAGTCATATTTAGGCTATATGAGTAGAATTCGCTTTAACGTTGCTTAAAATTATCCACAAGCCTTGACTCTGTTTACTTTTTTGGCATTATTGGTTCTCCAGAGGCCTTTAATTTCGAATATTAAGCTAATAATTTTAGGACTTTAAGAAGAGAATCATGGCTCATTTTCGGTTCTATATATTGCACTTAATTAAGCCATGAAGGCATATATGACTGAATTAATGCCGGATTCAGGCTTTTCGTAGAGGGGCTTGGTTTAGTACCCCAACATTTTATAAGTAGAAGTATGTCCACAAATCCGCTATTCACGCACAGAGTATCGTTTTTCGCCTTCCTCCATTGTCACTTCCATTGCAAATCATTTCCTGTGCACAAATTTCTCAACGATTTACCAATTTTCTAAGTTTTTCCCAAGACTGCTAAAATTCCTTCAGCTTTAGTTGAAATCTGTCGTATAGCGCTGAAAATAAGAGAAATTTGATGAAACACAATAAGAAGCTTGAACTACTTTCCTTCTCCTTTATTTCCCGTATTTGTGTGCTACGAGTACAAGCAAAGCCTTTTGAAGTGATTTGACGCGAAGTGCCAAAAATTTTTTAGAATCTATGAGACATGCCAAAGACAGGCCATGTACGTATGTGCATACTAGCAAATAAAAATGCTCCAATGGAACAAAAAGGACAGATATATGTACCTACTTGGAACTGCAGTTTTAAACATATAAAAGGATGGGACTAGAGAAAATCACCTATACGCGCAAAAATCATAAAAATGTGCTAACAATCAGACTTGATTTAAGCAACACAAAAATCGAATTATATTCTGCGGCCCCAAAAAATAAGGTGTCCTCTCGAAACATTTTAGTTTCGAGAGGACATGAAAATTCAGGCTACGCCTGTGTTTATTGCGCTAATTGAAACCAAAACTAATGCCAAGCCACCAGCCACATAATGGTTGAACCAGGCGATTGCGCTATGCTACTCGTACAAAAGGCTGGCCCGCTTCATGTAATATAGCATTAGAACTGAGTGAGTATCATACATAGTCCTGGCGGGGGTTTTATCTAGAAATTTCTAAACCTTACAGAATTAACGATTTACCAAAGTTTTTATTTATTTATCTTTTATTTTTTTGCTCAAAAGTGCCAATTGTTCGGTGCTTCGCCGCCATATATACTTATGCATTTTCTAACTGAATTTTGTTCAGTTTTTGTTTTTGAAATTTTTGCTTTTATTCTCTGAAAGATGAAGCATAGTCAGAAACGCTGAAAAATGTTGTTTTTGACGCATATCTATCCACTAAAATTTTACCCGGAACCCTGGACATGTTTTTTCATGTCTGGTGTGTACCTATTTACAATCTATAATTTTTCAGCTGTCTTTCACAATCATGACATCCTGTATCCGGAGGTCCCAAACGTTTTCCCGATTTTTGCTCTTCCTTGATATGTGTAATGCCAGTGGGTAGATCTCAGTTAGAAACGTCAAACACTAGCGTTGTTCCTCCTACTGTCATTTTTTATAATTCTTAAATATTTTAAAATTTTTGAACCTCAGACTCACTGAATTTTGGCCCTTCCCCTAAATAATTTGGAAGGTATTCTGCCTTCAGCTATTGATGAAAAGTTGTAATGTGACTCTTTTCTTGACTTATCAGATGTAAGAAGGAAGTTGACTAGATTTTTTGTTAATCGAGACGACTGATACAAAAATGTATCAAATTTTCGTTTCTGCTCCAAAATAATCTTCCTTACCTACACATTTTTACTATTAACAGTGGCGATCCTATCTTGAGAATAGGTCCTGTAAATTGCGTTTTTACGTGTAAATCAACGTTTTTTTGCACCGTTTTACCTTTTCTTGTACTTTTATCAAAAGTGATTTGCAATTTTTCGAAAAATTCATGAATTCTCGGCAATCTGATGTGAAAAAGTTCCTAAATTATTTATTTCGACTTTAGTGGAAATCCCGCGCAAAATGCGGGAAAATCAGTTAAATTTGGGTTGAGGATCATCTCTGTGTGCAAAAACTACATACATTTCTGACCAGAAGTACGGCTTTACACGGTCAATAAACTCCATGAATATCATTAATAGGCACTTAATTAGTGCAGAATGCCGGCCACACACGAAAAATTTGCTCAATATAGCTCGACGATAATATAAAAGTGCATGTGCTAAAATGTTTTACAGCCAGCACAACAATGTGCTGATAGAGTCGAAAATTCGAAGCAGTCGAATCCAGCTAGCCAAATGCAAACGCTACGCTAATAAAGCTTGCTCGAATCATCTCTGGTGATGAATTAGACGTCTCTGAAGAGAGCAATGAGGAGCTGTTATCGCTAAATTCTTAGTATGTTTGTTTCATTAACATGTGCTATCTAAAAGGAGCTGTTGCTTCCTTAAAAGCTGACAGGATGACGAAGATCGCCCTGCATGTAATGGGTGTATGCTGCATATGGGCGTGGGGGTCTGGGGGTTGGACGCTCCGCAAAATCAGTGGACCCCAGAATTGAATTTTCAGTGCAATTTTTAGTAATATGGCCCAATCAGACTCCCAGAATTTAGCTACTTTCTCCATTCATTAACGGCTAAAAATCTTATGAATGAGGCCCATGGCCAATTTCAGGGGGGGGTTGGGGTGAATGACCTCCTATTTTTTAGTCAAAAACGCCTAAACACGGGCCAAAAAATTTAATTTTTTCCCAAAAATCGGGGAGAGCGGGTCAAAAATTTTCTGGCTTTGGGGAATGGGAGTGTCCGACTTCAAGTGAGGGATCCCCGCACCATACCTGGGCGTGGGGGGTTTGGGGGTATGCACCCCTAGAAACTAAATTCCCCCCAGAAACCAAAATAGCCCCAGAATTCAATTTATAAAATTTTTTTGTTGTTTTTTTCGCAATGGTGTTTTGTCGCTATACCACTATTTTTGAGGCCATTTTTGATCTTTGAAAAATTCTTGCACCTCCGCACTCCTCAGAACTTTGGTGCTGCCCACCTATTCCCCCACCCCTCTTACATGTATGGATTGTAAGCATGTCATCATACATAATAAAATGATTGTATAAACTCTTTAATATGCGAACAATTTTTGCATAAATAATGTATAAATAGCTAAGTCTTACAATGAGTAGAAAGAAAATCCAAAAAATGACATGACAGTTCAACTAAGGGTTCCCAAGTTTTCTTATACAACTTTATATTCTCAGTCTATCACTTTTGCCAAATTAAAATTATTTGATTTCATTTGCAATTTTTATCAAAAAAAGAATTATTTTCATCATTAACAAAAAGTTTACCGCCTGTAATTTATTTATTCATTCTTTCTTTCCTGATTCAATTGTTTTTGCATACTTCAGTAAAATGGATGATCGTGAGCAAGTCTCGCCACTTCCGAAACTCGCTGCAGTCAAAAGGGTCAGTTTTCTTGATGATTCTGGGCAGCCTCATTTATTGGACAGCTTTACAACGTCATAGCAGGACGGTATGCAAAAATTTTATTTAGTTTGCATTGCAAATACTTGTGTCAGTGACTGAATCTTGGGGTCTGACAGAGAAAAATCGTAAAAATTCAATTCTGGAGGTCTGTCGATTTTAAGGGCATTTGAAGAGACATGCAATGCATGGGAATTCTGGGGATTGACGTTACAAAATGCCTTTTTTGGGCCCAAGAATGCTGGATACGCGTCAAAAAGATGGCTTTTTGGCATTTCTGACGATGTCCCATCTTTCCAGAGCATAAGAACATAAAAAAATTTCAAAAAAATCAAAAAGTCAATTAAATGGAACAATATTTAGGGCAAAACATGAGTATTTGGCGTGAAGCGCCGAAAATTTTACAGTTTTGAACAAATAGATAGCTAAAAACGCTTGAAATCGCTTTATCCACGAATTTTCAGGGAAATGCCGAAAACATTTGAAAAATCCCCAATTCTGTGTTGGTGAACCCAACCTCCTTTCAAGATCATTTATGGTTTTGAGTTCTAGGGATCTAATCCGAACTCCTTCACCCACATCCTATGTATAGTTTTGAATGCAATTCAATTCTTACTGTTGGACAACAGCGGAAAGACAAGACTAAAATTTCCAATTCGGCATAAACGGGAGAGGGGATGGGATGGGGAGCATAGGTGAGCGGCACTGAAGTTCTGGGGGCGCAAGATTTTTTCAATGGTCAAAAAATGGCCTTAAAAATGGCGGTTTGGCGTGAAAAACACCATTTTTCAACGTTTCCCATCAAGCACTATCCATTGGTATCAAAAAATTGCGAAAAAAATAAAAAATTTTAAAAATTGAATTATGGGGGTTTTTTGATTTCTGGGGGGAGGTATTTAGGTTTCTGGAAGGTGCATACCTCCGAAACTCCCCCCCACGCTCAGGTATGATGGGGAGGATGTACCTATCTAAACTCGGCCATCCTGCTTCCCTTAAAAATAGGGAATGTTTTACCTCACACGTTGTTTTAGGCACTTCACACTTGTTCGCTTGTTTTTCTGCCAAAAAACTCACGCTGTGATTGAAACAGAAATTAGTTACAGGGTGTCAGAAAAAATTAAACATGGCCAGAAATTAATGTTAGTTTTAAGATATTTCATAGTTGTTTCTAGCCAGTACCCCACTTCCTCCTGAAGCACTCTTTTCTAAATTTGGTGCAGCACTAGGTCGTTAGTTTTAACGATTATACACAGGCCCGTATCCAGGATCCGGCGAAGGGGGAAGCGGATCCAGCATAAATTGGTCTATATCTCAGAAAATTCGTCGGGATAGCTGGCAAAAAGCGCATTTTTCTACGTTTTTCCAAGTAGAGGTCTTGTTTAGAGCAGACCTACAGTATACATCATAGTGGACCTCCAGCATGCGTGTATGTGCAGTGTGGGATATTTGGAGGGGGGTCAGGCTAGAGAATTCTCGTACCTTCTTTGAACTAAAAAGGTTGGACATACGTCAAAAACACTATTTTTTACGTTCTGAACAATGCTAGTTCCTTCTAGAACATGAAAATGTAACAAATTTCAAAAATTTAGAAAAATTGAATGAATGGTGTATGGTGCGAAGCATAGGTGGGCAGCACCGAAATTCTGGGGATGCAAGATTTCTCAAAGATCAAATAATGACCTTAAAAATAGTGGATGGCGAAAAAAACACCATTTTTCAACGTTTTTCATCGAGCACTATTCATTGGCATCAAAAAATTGCGAAAAAACAAAAAAAATTCAAAAATTGAACTATCTTGGTTTTTTGGAGGGTATTTTGGTTTCTCAAGGGGGTGGGATTCATACCCTCCAAACCCCCCACGCCCAGGTGTGATGCAAAGTGCTAAAATTTCTATACTTTTGAGCCAGAATCAGCTAAAAATGATCACTAGAGCCGTATTTGCAACGGCTCGAAATTTTGATGGGGCGGGTTCCCAGTGGTTTTAGGGATTGGGCTTAATGACCCACCAATTTTGCCTAACATGGCCAAAAAATTAACTTTTTATCCAATATCGGGGGAGGGGGTCAAAAATTTTTTTGACTTATGAAAATGTCAAAATATCGCTGTTTTTAAAAAAATTTTCATTATGCCCACTTGTGCTCCTTAAATTATTTTATAAATCCAGATGCAGGGGCATATGCACAGGCACGTCGCTGGGGGAGGATTGTGGGGGACTAAACCCTATCAAGGTTGGAAATATGAATATTTTTTACAAGGGTCCCCCTAAAGGAAAAACTTAAATTCTTGAAGCGCATTTGAGAAAGACTGTTAGAATAGATTCTATAACACGTTTAAAGTAATAAGCCTACAATTTTCGGGCGTTTTGCGACAGATTTATTGTTTTTGTATATTTTTGTCCCCTGAAGAGCCCAAGTTTGAGTAAGACATGATGAGTATGTCAAAACTTTCTGACGCATTGCACAGAATAATTTGTATGACCTATTGATATCCTTTGCAATGTACCAGAATTGATTACAAAACAAGTTAAGCAATTTTTTTGTCTGTCAAATGTTTAGAAATCATTAGCATGACCATTTTATGCAATATATTTCGGAATGTCAAATGTTTTGAAAAATTTTCTCTCTCTCGGTTGGTAGAACTCAGTGAGAAACGCTTAAAACACCATTATTTTTGCCTGTCTACTAATCAATTGTTGAGATATCTAACTTCAAAGATTTTAGCCCGTTCCCCCAAATTCAGAATATGTGCCTGAGTATGCAGTATTATTAAGGGTGGATGTATGAGAATGGGTGGCCCTGTACATATTTTGGGATGTGTTTGGCAGCAGGCAAAACGAAGTGCTTCTTTGACGTTTCCGATCTCATTCTATCCATTGAGCTCATACGGTCTATCTTTTCAAAAAAATGACTTTTGACTGTGTGTGAGCCAAACATGGAAAATAACAATCCTGCGGCATGAAGCACCAAAATTTTCAGAGATTTCCTGATAAAAAGATGCCAATTTTCATTGTTTTCCATGCATTATCTTACTTTCCCAGAATTTTTTAGGCTAAGAGGGTAGCATTCCCCGCCATTACCCTACATACACCCTTGTCTAGATCTATACATGTTTCATAATTATTGTACATCTTTTTTTGATCTGCTTAATTTATTTAGAAGTATGCTGAATTTAATTGGACTTCAATAATAGCTTTGTCATATCATCAGTAAAAGACCTCAAGTCTTTTAGACAGGAACCTCAAAGCTAAGGCTTTCTGCACTATGACAGCAATCAGTCCAAAGCTTTAGAAGCAAATTGTTTCTAAGGATGGAACTATTAGTGATTGAAATGGCAATATTGTAGATCTAACTGTGCATCGCATTACTGTTAATGGTTTTGACATCCAGCCTTATTTAATTCTACTGACCACAGTGGAGGAAGTTTTTAGTGATACGAAAAATTGAAGAGACGTTTGGATTGAAGAGGCAATGAGGTGCTATTTGACACACAAATTAATCTTCAATGTGTGTTTTTTGGTGATGACGTCTTCATAAAAATTAAATGTGCTAAAAACTGACATCGCTAGAAAGCGGTTAAAGCTAAATCCAGAGAAGTTTTTTGGAAGTTATCCGGAAAATGGCGAATTCGAAGGTATACAATATTTTCCAGGAAGAATTCCTATAGAACTAAATTTTCTAGGATTTTCCCTGCTTTAACGTGGTTTTTGCTGGCAGGGATTAAAGCAGGTATTGATGAAAAAACATGAAAACAAAGTCTGCACAAATCATTATTCTCACAGTCTGTGCTCTCTTGAAATTCTGGACTGACCGGTCGTTGAAGATACTTGTGCATGTATACCATTCATACATGCACACAGAGGGTGCAGACCATACATGGGTAGCGAAGCAACCAAATTCTGGAGGCCTGGGTTGTGTAAAACTAGCCAAAAATCCCAAAAAAACATGCCAAAATTGCAATACTATGGAGTCGGGGATCTACCAGATTTCGGGGGGGGTACAAACCCCCAAGCATACGTGGACTGGGCAGCACCCAAATTCTGGGGGTCAAGGATGGGGTAAATCGCCAAAAATGTTAATAAATAGAATTCTGGGGTCTACAGTAATCTGTGAAGGGTATTTCAACTTCTGGTGGGGTACAAACTCCCCACGCCCATGTTGTGCCTCTAACCCCTTCGCACTTATGCGTGGTGCGGACTGCGTGAGGGTGTTAACTTCTCGTTGAAGAGTTAGACACACGGATAATGTCTGACGATTTTGAGCAGACTGGACGTTTTCTGCATCATTTTTGAGGATAAAAGCAGTAATAATGTGCGAAATTTTCCGAATTCATACTTTTATGTGCTTTTTACTCAAAAAGCGCCCAAAGTTGATAAATTTTTATATTTTATTAGTGCTAAAAAGCGATGTAATGCAGTCAAAATGAGCTAAAAATGTTTTTAAAACGCGATATTACCACCAAAAAGCGTTTTTAGGCTATTTCGATCATTTTCATATTGAAGATAATCTTATTTAACATTTTCTGATGTTTTAGTAATCAAATAACTTTGTTTAAATTGCTCGAGAATCGTCTGTTCGGTTCAAGTTTTTTGGAATAAGCTTTATCAGTTTACTGCAAAAATATATTAATTTCAAAAATACTGAAATTGAATTTTATCCCTTTTCCCTGTCAAAAATATAAGTTACAGAAGCTAACGAAACTTCATAATGGCATTTTAGATGGGTAAAACCGCATTTGTAGTCGGCAGGCATGTAGCTGTGGGGAAAGGAAGAATTGTCCCCCAAAATTTTGGAATGAGTATTTTTTAACTGCCCAATTTGATAAAGACATGATGAATATGTCAAAATTTTCTGTAGCTCTGCACAGAATTATTTATTTTTCGTATTGTCTTTCTTTGCCATGTACCAGTTGAGCACACCTGGGCGTGGGGGTTTGGGGGTATGCAATGCCTGAGAAACCAAAATACCCCCCCAGAATTCAATTTTTAAATTTGTTTTGGTTTTTTCGCAATTTTTTGATGCCAATGGATAGTGCTTGATGAGAAACATCGAAAAATGGTGTTTTCTCCGCCATATCACCATTTTTAAGGCCATTTTTTAACCTTTGAAAAATCTTGCACCCCCAGAATTTTCTTGCTGCCCACATATGCAGTTGAGTACAAAACGGGTTAAATACAGGATCGAGCTTGGAAATAATTTCCCCCTCTGACCTCCCTAGTCTGCGCACGTATGATCTGTCTGATTCTGGCGCAGGTATGCATTGCGAACCACCTTTCTGTTTTGCTGTTTCTTATGAAATGCAATCATTATACACCTGTATGTGGCGCTTGTTGATTTTATTTGGTGTTGTGTTTTGCTCAGTATGGTGTGATGATCCCAACCGCCTTTGATGCTGTAACTTGTCAAAAATTTGATATGTTGCCAATAAAGTAAAATTTAAGTACCTACTTACACAGTTCGCCGTTTACGGATTCTGCCTAAGTGATAGTACGCACCACCTGTAGAACACTTCTAGAATTTTTTGAAGAAAATTTGAAAATACTGAAAATTGAAGAAAATCGTGAGGGAATCTGTAAGAGTTAGATAAATTACATGTACCTATGTACGCATATGGAGGCTTTGGATAAGTCTCCAGAAGAGAATTTTGTGGGAAAATCTGGCAATGTTAGTGATACGATTGATAAAATTTGAATAATTTCAAGTTAGTAGAGAACATTTAAGCTAACTTCATTACAATGAAACAGCGGGAATTTCGGTAGGTATTTTACTAGCATATCCGTCCCCACCTTGAGGGGTCAGACAGGCAGGAAGGTGTAGTGTTGTAAACGATAAGGATTTTTTGCAAGATAAAAGATAAAGATAAAGTTGAAATTTTTAAAATCTAGAGGATAAAGATAAAAAAATTAAGAAAGATAAAGATAATTCGCAAGATAAAGGAACCAAAAAAGGATAAAGATAAAGTGTACATATGTAAACATGGTCGTCTGGACCCGGGACAATGATGTTTGTGAAGTGCAATAAACGAGAGGGTGATGTAAAGCAGCCAACTGAATGCCCCAATTTTTACACCTGAGATCAAAGAGGTGATAGGCATTAAGCACACATAAATGTAGGTTTGGGGGTTTACCCGCGGTATCTGACTGACCCACGTACTATTATTACTGGCAGACCACTTCTTCTTTTCACAAGCATCGAAACCCTGCTCTGTGCGCCTGTCGCAACAGTTATTGATTTTTTCAAACTTTTCTATTTTTCCTTAGCTTAGACTTAGATTAACTTGGGTGCTAGTAGTAGAACTCCAGCTTAGATCGGTATCACTGCCGCTCATATGTGGGCAGCAAGAAAATTCTGGGGGGGGAGTGCAAGATTTTTTTGAAGGTCGAAAAATGGCCTTAAAAATGGTGGTATGGCGATTAAAACACCATTTTTCGACGTTTCTCATCAAGCACAATCCATTGGCATCAAAAAATTGCGAAAAAAACGAAAAAAATTTTCAAAAAGTGAATTCTGGGGGGGTATTTTAATTTCTGGGGGGTATTTTGGTTTCTGGGGGGGGGTGCATACCCCCTAAACCCCCACGCCCAGGTGTGCTGCCGCTTACTTAGGTCGATATACGGACATTATTTTTGGCCGCACGACGTAGGGTTTAAACAATCGTTTTCTTTTTCTTGTAATACAATAAAACTTCAATGCGTCTAAAAGTATTTAACGTCAAACCTGCATTTTGGATTACATGCTAACTTAAGTACATACTTTATCTTTTTTGCAAGATAAATTCCTATCAAAAAGATAAAGATAAAGATAGCCTGTTATTTTTCCAAAAGATAAAGATAAAGATAAAAAATCGTCAAGATAAAGATAAAGATATCTTTTACAACACCAGTGATATCTAGCCACCTACAGTGAATAAGAAAGAAGGGGTTACTGTAGCCTCCGAAAAGTTTTACTGAAAAAGCTTTCGGATAAATGAGACAGACTATAGAAAGGCTGAGTCCACACGGAATCTAGGTCCAACCAGCAATAGTAAAAGTGGACTTAAAGCGAACCAGCCCTAGCCAGCTAAGAATATTGCACCTTAGGGTGTCCGGGCAGCAAGAAAATTCTGAGGGGGGGGGGGGGGTGCAAGATTTTTTGAAGGTAAAAAATGGCCTTAAAAATGGTGGGATGGCGATAAAAACACCATTTTTCGACGTTTCTCATCAAGCACTATCCATTGGCATCAAAAAATTGCGAAAAAAAACGAAAAAATTTTCAAAAATTGAATTCTGGGAGGGGGGGGGTATTTTGATTTCTCGGGGGGGGGGGTCTTTTGGTTTCTGGGGGTGCATACCCCCAAAGCTTCCCCACGCCCAGGTGTGGTGTCCACCATAAGTGGGCGGCACCAAACTTCTGGGGGGGGAAGATTTTTCAAAGATAAAAAAATGGCCTTAAAAATGGTGGTATGGCGAACGACACACCATTTTTAAAGTTTCTCATCAAGCGCTATCCATTGGCATCAAAAAATTGCAAAAAAAACAAAAAATTCAAAAATTGAATTGAGGGGGGATATTTTGATTTCTGGGGGAGGTAATTTAGGTTTCTCGGGGGGGAGGGGTGCTTTACCCACCAAACCCCCCACGCCCAGGTATGGTGTCCACCACACACGGGCGTGGGGAGTTTGTACCATACATGTACAGTAGGGAATTCTGGGGGTCAGGCCCAAAAATTTTTTAGAAAAATGCCTCTCGAGACCAAAAACGGAGGGTACACGTCAAAAACACGGTTTTTTTGACGTTCGGGACAATGCTCATTCTTTATAGAACATAAAAACGTAAAAAATTGTCAAATTGAACAAAATAGTCAAAAAATGTAAATGTGGCGCGAAGCGGCGCCGAAACGCTTGAAAAGGCACACTTCTTGCAACTTTTATGAAAAATCGACAATTCTGGGGGTCGCAGTTATTTTGTGGGGGTCAGTTGCCATTCTGAGGGATCAACCCCCTTAGGAACACGACTAGTTGGTACTCCCGAATTTTAGCGATTTTACCGATCCTGACCCCCCCTAAGTTTTTGCTGCCCAGGGAGTACATATGGTGTCCACCTAGCCCAAAGCATACATTGTTCCCTGTATTTTGTCTTCTTACTGGATACGAGAGCTTTTTCCATCACTTGGGAAGGGAACCCTGCTTGGCAAATAAGCCGGAAACCAACAGCAGGGCAATGACTTTATAATTATTTGCACTACTGTCGTTTTGCCTAGAAAATATGTAGTACGTGAAAAATTCGGGTTTCATAAAACAATAGACTATATGTGCATACGACAGCATTCTAACTTTACACTGACTACTAAAGTATTTCAAACTGACGCAACAAGAATGATATTCTGCAGTAAATAGGAACCTATATATCGAGTCATAACCACACCTGGGCGTGGGGGGTTTGGGGGGGGGGTATGCACCCCCCAGAAACCGAAATACCCCCCCCAGAAATCAAAATACCCCCCAGAATTCAATTTTTGAATTTTTTTTCGCTTTTTTCGCAATTTTTTGATGCCAATGGATAGTGCTTGATGAGAAACGTCGAAAAATGAGTGTTTTTATCACCATACCATCGTTTTTAAGGCCATTTTTTGACCTTCAGAAAAATCTTGCACCCCCAGAAATTTCTTGTTGCCCACGTATGGTCATAACCATACATGAGCGTAGGGGGGTCCCCCGAGAAACCAAATCAAAATAGGCCCCCAAGAATTCAATTATTATTTTTTTTTGTTTTTTTTCTCGCAATTTTTTGATGCCAATGGATAGTGATCGATGAGAAACGTTGAAAAATGGTGTTTTTCCGCCATACCAGCATTTTTAAGGCAATTTTTTGACCTTTGAAGAAATCCTGCACCTCCAGAACTTTGGTGCCGCCTATCTATGGTCATAACGTAGGTAAACTATATTCATAGTCCACCTACATACATACATAGCCTGATGCGCAAAACATATGTGCCGATTTATGTAGTGCATTAAAATAACCTTCTAATGTACCTACACACTATACGGATAATTTAAATAAATACAATACGGATAATTTGAATCAATAGCAGTTCACACTTCACAGTCTCTGCTGCACAGTCATATTGAATTTAATCGCGGGCGCTTGAACGACTTCGGCCGTTACAACAGAAACATAGCCCAGATTAGACATGGCCCCACGAATGATGCCGCAGCAAAATGCACTATGCTTTGCATACTCGGTTCTGTATCGATCGGAGGGGGGAAAGGAAGTTAACAGCCAGAATTCGTTGTCCGTTATGACGTACACGCCCTGAATAGCAGCTATTCAGATTAGTCCTCCCTTTACCACGAGCTGGAACGGCGTTCTGGTCAATCAATTCATCAGCATTTTTTGCATTTTCCTTAACTCAGTGTCTATAGTCTGTTTCACATAATTTCGTGCGTAAATTTTAAGAATTTTTATCGACAGTAAGCCGAGGGTTGGACAATCAATATAAGTGGCGGATCCAGAATTTTCCTAAGGGGGGCGGTACCCCTAAGGGTGGGGGGGTACCCCTGAAGGGGGGGGGCGGAACCCTGACTTGGGCGGAAAAATTAGCCGTTTTAAGCCGAAAATCGCTCAAATATCCTCAATTTTGCGCACTATTTCGGGCCAATGAGGCCCCTGATCAATATAGATTATATATACATATATAAGATCAATGCACTAATCGCAATCTGATAGCTTAGAGAGATGGTTTTAAAATTTATGACTGAAGTCGCGTGAAACAGGATATAGAATTTTGTCTAGCCTCATTTTAGCTCCACTTACATCGTTTACGCTCTGGCTCCTCGAGAAATTAAATATAAGTAAGAAATTAGCATTTTTGGCTTATTGAGGAGAAAATTAGGTATTATCAAGAAAACACGAAATAATGAGTGGGAAAAATTAACAGGAACGACAAAAGGACATACGGTCACGATAATCATGACGGATAAGTTCACAGTAATATCATAAAAGCTTAGGACTATAATAAAAAATTTCGTGGTCTATTCCTTTTAAATTATGGTTGTGTTCAACACAAAAGAATTCTACTTTTATTTTCTTTTTGCGTGTATGTCCAGTCCACCAGGTGCGGTATGCTTATGCATTGTAGCATGGTTTATTGTTAAAGCTTAAAATAGGCTCAAGCACTTCCGGTATTACACCGCCATCGCCTGCCGAGCCGACCCTGATGACCTTGTAAGATTCAGAGTCCCACAAAATTTTAAAAATTAAAAGAAGCTGGACTGAAAATTAATCAACGGACGGGCCTATTTGCACCACACGTGGGCATGAGTGGTCTGGGGTGTCTGGATCCCCAAATCTGAAAGAAGCCAAAAATCGGAAGCCCCCAGAATTAAATTTTTAGTGCTTTTCAGTGAAATTTGTCCCATCGAACCCCCTCCCCCAACTTTTTGGCTAATGTCCATGTCCAACAAAACGTTCCAAGACGACATATCCACAACAAAATGACCCTAGCGGTTGAAGCCTCAGATTGAATCCTGTAATCTGCACGCAAAAATTAGGGTTTTCTTCATTCTTACGCTAGTGTTAGGTATTAAAAATTTACAAATTCGGCAACAATTAATTCTATTTTAACTAATTTCGCAAACTCAGCAGTTTTCTTCACTCTAACTTAAGAATTGCGGCGATTTTTGAATTTCTATCAGAACGAACATTTGGGCGCTTTTCTATTTCGCGGCCGAATAAGATTACACAGTAGAAGTACAATAAAAATGGAAAACAGGGAACGGCAAGCTAAGTAGTTGCAAATTATACGATGAAAATCCACGTACTGTGTTTAGTGACTTTTTAGATAAAACGTCAGGACGGTTTTATCCGATTGATTAAGTATTTAAAAAGAACAATGAAACGAAAAAATGAACGGATGCTTTCCCTCAAAATCTCTGACCGTATTACAGCTGGCTGATTGATGAGATAAACGATAAGCACATGTGGGCGGGGGAGTGGGTTGGGTTGGGAGGGGGTATAAACCCTGAGAATTTGGGGGAACCTCCCTCCAAAAATATCAAATGACCCCCTAGAATTGAATTCTTGGCAATTTCTACGATTTTTGCCCTTTTACACGATCCAGCCGGACCCCCAGAATTCGCCAGCTGCCCATGTATGGTGATAAGCTGCAGACGCATAACATGGCTGCCAGCATACATGGGAAGCAGTCAAATTATGGGGGTCAGATATGGCAAGATTGCCAAAAGTAGTACCAAAAGTTCAATTGGGAGGAAGAGGGGCAGGGGGGTCATCGATTGGAGGGCGGGGGCGGGTGTAAACCTCACATGAACGTAGGGGAACTGAGGGTCTGGCCCCTAGAATCCGGCGCACCCCAAAATCGATAGACTCCCTCAGAATTACATTTTCGATGCTATTTGGCAATTTGCCCCATCGAAGCCCGCAGAATTTGGCTGTTGCTTATGTATGGTGTAACACCCTACGCCCCTGTGCGGCTGCCAGCTGGCCATAGGGATGCCAAAATTTAGAAGTCAGATATCTAGACAAGTACTTGTGTAGGTAGGCAGAAATCATCGTATTTTTGAACGTTTCGCAGCAGGAAAAAAATTTAAAAAAAACACCAATTTTTTACTCCCTTTTTGACTCTCTAAATTCTTTTGCTCGGTTAAAGGTCTCTAGTTAAAGCAAAATTGTCGTTATGCGATTGAATAAACTTATCATCTATGTATCTAAGTACTCAAAACGAATATTGCAAGAGTTATCAATAGCGGTCAGCACACCTGGGCGTGGGGGGTTCGGGGTATGCACCCCCCAGAAATCAAAATACCCCCCCCCCCCTAGAATTCAATTTTTAAATTTTTTTGTTTTTTTTCGCAATTTTTTGATGCCAATGGATAGTGCTCGATGAAAAACGTTGAAAAATGGTGTTTTTCTCACCATACTACCATTTTTAAGGCCATTTTTTGACCTTTGAAAAATCTTGCATTCCCCCCCCCAGAATTTTGGTGCTGCCCACGTATGGCGGTCAGGCATGCGCAGCATGGAAATTGGAAATTCTGGGGGAGGAAGACAGGGTTTTGAAATTCGGAAGTCTTTTTTTGGCTTGAAAACGTAATTTTTCGGCGTTTCTGACGAAGTTCTATCTTTGTAGAACGTAAAGACATTGAAAAAGGATCCAGAAAATATAAAAAATTCAAATAAATTGAACAAATTACAGTCAAAAACTGAGTAGGCATGCGGCGCAAAGCGCTAAAATTTGAAGTTTGAGCAAACAGAAACCTAAAAGCGCTTAAAACAATGCATTTCCTACGAATTTTTATCTGGAAAATTGCGAAATCTGGGAGGATGAAGACCTTTCTGGGCGGACACCTCGCAAAACCCGAAGATTTAGTACGATAGAAGTCATATGTACATGAAACGGTTCGAAATTTTGGATGCCCCCTCCGGCCATTTTAAGGGAGGAGAGGTTAATGACATCCATTTTTCGCCAAAAAAGGCTAAAATAATTAAAAGTGGGCGAAAAACGCAAGTTTTTGCCAAAAAGGGGAGCGGGGCAGACATGCACGGCATGGGAATTCCGAGGAAGGAAGGAAGGTAAGTTTAAAAGTGCATTTTTCGAGCCAAAAAAACGGCGGATACGCCTAGAAAAACATAGTTCTTCGGAGTTTCTGACGTCGCTCTATGTCTCTAAAGCATAAGAAAATGAAAAAATTTTGAGAAAAATTAAAAAAAGCCGAACAAATTTTAAAATTTTAAAAAAATCAAAACATGAGCATAGAGCGCGAAGCGCCGAAACTTTGACACTATTGAGCAAATAGATGGCTAAAAAACGCTAAAAAGTACCTTTTCTACAAATTTTCTAAAACTTTTGGACAACCGCGAATTCGGGGGGCTGTAAAAGCTGCTGGGGAAGGGGGGGGGTTAAAAATATTTCTGGGAGGGAAGGGGTGAAGCCCATATCATGTATGGGCGGGGATCAAAACCTTTTTGACTTTGGGTGGATGGGAGGGGTATCTTAGATACGAACAACTTTGGGTGGGGGGACCGCCGGCCCATCTTCCTGCTACACAAGTGTGACACCGGTGCAGATTTATGTCTGACCTGGTGATTCGTTTTGAGGTTATCGACTTGCTTTCGAAAAATGGCAATCCAAAAATCTTTACAAATAAATTTGACAACGTCCAATTCGGTGCAAAGTCTCGGAACGTCCTTCGAAAGCCTTTACACGCAAAACAAAAATAACCAACCGCATAAGGCCCTCGGGGAACATGAGGCTTCAAGCATACGTGCAATTGCTCGAAATTTTGGGTGGGCGGGTCCCCGCCATAGGTGGGCACCACCAAAATTCTGGGGGAGGGGTGCGAGATTTATCAAAGGTCAAAAAATGGTCTTAAAAATGGTGGTATGGCGAAAAAACACAATTTTTCAACATTTCTTATCGAGCACTATACATTATCATCAAAACTTGCGAAAAAACGAAAAAAATTTCCAAAAATTGAATTCTGGGGAGGGGGTATTTTAGTTTCTGGGATGTTGCATACCCCCCCCACCCACGTGTGGTCTCCCGCCCCGGCCAAGTTTGAGGGGGTATAATGAATGACCTCAAATTTTTGGCCGAAAATTGCAAAAACAGCTAGATGGCAAAAAAACGTAAGTTTTTGTCGAAAATGGGGGGGGGGTTCGGGGACGACCAGCCTTGGATGGGTGCATACCCCTCACGTCAACGTGTGCTTCCCACCCCGGCCATTTTGAGGGGGTATAATGACCTCAAATCTTTGGCCAAAAATTGGAAAAACAGCTAGATGGCCAGAAAACGTAAGTTTTTGCCGAAAATTGGGGGTGATAAAAACTTTCAATTTAGGGGGGGTGGGGAACGACCAGCTTTGGATGGAGGATCCCCCATCCTCCCTGTTACATGTACGGCTTCAGGTGAGTAGAGCTTAGGAATAGTGGCAACAACATTTTTCAATTTTTTCTCCAATCTCCCCCGACTGAAATAAAAAATAGAGAAAAGACGAAAAGCCTAAATTTCTATCCCGATCTCCATAACTAACTTTTGAGAAGAGAAGTCTGATCTGGTTTTCAGGATATCAATTCCTAACACAAGATGGGGTTGACTGGATCCTGTCAGAATTTGTAGAATCCCAAAATTATATTTCCAAATTTTTACGTTCTTGGATTTTTCATGTTTTAACGGCCTGGGCGAAGCTCACGCGTATGGGCGTGGGAGAAGGGAGTCTGTGGAATCTGGACCCGTGAAAATCTAAAACTCCACCCCAAATCGATAGACCCCGAATTCAATTTTTGGTGCTATTTTTCGGCGACTAAGCCCAAATGAAACCCCAGAATTCGGCTGCTCTTCAACTTCGGCGAAGCTAATTCAATGGCCCCAAAAGTTCCCAGTATTGCATACTGCATAAAAAATTCATACAATGTTTTCAATTAACGAAATGTAACAGTATAGACATGCAGTCGAAGTGTGACTTCGCCCAAAACGTAGTAGCGTTAACCAAAATTTCGAGAAAATTGAGACGTAAAATTTAACACTAAGATGAAATAATTTGTTTTAATAATTTAAAAAAATGATAAATATTAGCTAAACATGATAGAAAATTTCAATGCGCTTGAAAATGATATAAGTGAAATTTAACCAAGCAATTCACGTCTTAAAACCGCGCAAGGCTGTGCTTAATTTTCAAACACTTCTCTATTCTCATTCCTGTGCAAAGTATGTAAAAACAGAAAAAATGCGAAACGTGTTTGAAAACCATTCACAACTTGCCTTTAGTGTGTTTAAATCAAACATCCCGGATCCAAGTTGACAACAGACATGCGCAGCATGGAAATTCTGGGGGGCAAGGGTTAGAAGCACACATGCACATAGGGGGGCTGAGGGGTGAGGGGGTATTACCCCCTGAGGGGTCAGCTAGACCGGTACTGTCCGGCGATTTTGAGCAAACAGGTCTTGTTCTGCATCATTTTTGACATCAAAAACAGTAAAAATGTCAAAATTTTTCCGGCGCTTCGCGCCAAATTAGTACTTTTAAGTACTTTTTACTCAAAAAGCGCCCAACATTGATAAATTTTTGCATTTTTTAGTGTTAAAAGTGATATAATGCAGTCAAAATGGACTAAAAATGCTTTAAAAATGTGTTATTAACACGAAAAAACGTTTTATAGGCTATTTTAACCATTTTGATCATTAAAACAGCAAAAAAATCGTGAGCGTTAAATTTACTGTTTTAGATTTTTGGCATTTCACCCCCCCTGCCGACCCTGACCTTGTGCACCTATGGTTAGAAGCATACCTGGGCGTGGGGGAGGGTTCGCGAGTATGCACCCCCAGAAATTAAAATAACCCCCTCTGAATTCAATTTTTGAAAATTTTTTGTTTTTCCGCAATTTTTTGATGCCAATGGATAGTGCCCGATGAGAAACGTTGAAAAATGGTGTTTTTTGCCATATCACCCTTTTTGAGGCCATTTTTTACCTTTTGAAAAAATCTTGCACCCACCCCCCGGAACTTTGGTGCCGCCCACCTATGGTTAGATAGGTAAAATTTTAAAGTGCCCTTTTTGGACTCAAAAACGGTGGGTACCTCTATGTTTTGTACAAAAAGTTCGATTTTCTATGTCAATGGAAAATCGGCCAAAAACTGCCCATACTTTGTGCACAAAGTTGTTCAAAGATCGCTCCGAAAATTTTTGTACGAGCTTCAAAATCTTTGTAGAGTACAGAATACGGTGGTGAATACCGTACAAGATCTTAGGGTGGGTTGAAGGTTCTTGTTCACCAGTAAATTTTTCACCCTCGTCCCCGGAATCCGCGATTTTTCAAGTTTCCTAAAATTTCGTAAAAATTCGAATAAAACGTACTGCTCTTTCAAGCGTTTTTGGCTATCTATTTGCTCATACTCATGTTTTGACCATACTGTGCTCGATTCGTTCGACTTTTACAATTTTTTTTGAAACGTTCGTGTAATTATGCTCTAGAAGGATAAGGCATGGGTCAGAAACGCCGAAAAACGATGTTTTTGACACAAACCCACCATTTTTTGGCCCGAAAAAGCACCTTAAACCCCCCAGAATTTCCATGCTTTGCATATCTGGCGGGTACGCGTCAGAAGTAACGTTTTCCGGCGTTCGTGACGATGCACTATCTTTCGAGGGCATACAGACAGAAAAATTTGGAAAAATCGAAAAACTCAAAAAAAAATTGGACATAATATAGTCGACAAATGAGTATATGGTGCGAAGCGGTGAAAACTTGACACTTTTGAGGAAATAGACAGCTAAAAACGCTTAAAAAAGTAATTTTTCTACGAATTTTTCCTAAACTCGAAAAAATGGCAGATTGGGGGTGGCACGCACACATGGGCGTGGGGGGGTTTGGGGAGTATGCACCCCCAGAAGTTGAAATACCCCCCCCAGAATTCAAATTTTGAAAATATTTTTCGCTTCTCTAGCGATTTTTTGATGCCATTGGATAGTGCTTGATGAGAAACGTCGAAAAATGGTGTTTTTTCGCCATACGACCACTTTTAAGACCATTTTTTGACCTTTGAAATTTTTTAACCCCCCCCCAGAATTCCAGTGCTGCCCACCTATGGTGGCACGTTAAAAAAAGATTACCTTATGAGGCAGGGGTTGACATGACATCATAAATGGGCAGCATGGAAATTCTGGGGGGTCTAGTTGGGTTAAATCGCCAAAAACCGCCAAATGGGTTACGAAAAATAGAATTCTGGGGTCAACAGTAATCAGCGAGGAGTTTTTCAACTTCTGCGGGGCGCAAACTGCTCACACACATGGGAGGGGGTCTCAGACATTTTTAGGGGGGGGGTAAACGACCTACCCAAAAACACCCAAAAAAGCCTAAAAACGGCCAAAAATTCAATTTTTCCAAAAATAGGGGGAAGGTGGTCGACAATTTTCTGCGTTTGGGGGAAAGGTGGGAGGACAACCAACTTTAGGGATATTCCCCACCCCCTGTTACGCGCATGCCTCCCCAAGCCAACGTGTGGTTGACAATGGGCACTCAAAATCGATGAACCCGAAATTGGATTGTTAGAGCAATTTTTGGGGACTTTACTCATCGGACCCTTTAGAATTTGATTGCTGCCATTCCCCTGTATTGATATGATGGATCATGAATTAAAATAGAAAAGCAGATCATAAATCTATTCTGTCTATTTCGTAGATTAATACGCGATTTCCCATGTTTCTCACACCCACCTATTTCTCACATTTGTGACTTATTTGCAGACAAACATAGCATAGGAATTCTGGGGGATTTAAACGACAATTTTAACTTAAAACAAAAAATTTTAAAAAATATGAAAAACTGGAAAAAATTGAATAAAAATATAGTCGAAAAATAGGTATACTACGTGGAGCGCGACGCGTGGCGTACACGAATAAAACCTGGGATTTTTTGACAGAAACCATTGAAGGGAAAAGCCTTTTTTATTTTTAAGGCAAAACTGTTTTTTTAAACTCAAATACGATGAAAAGGCCGAGTTTTTCCAGCAAAAATTAAAATTCGAAAGATAAGCAGGTAGGCACAGCTGAATCCGAATTCTAGAGGAGTCTGATTGGTGTAAAACTGGCGAAAATCCCGGAAAAACAAGTCACAAATACAAATTCTGGGGTCTATCGATTTTGAGGGTCTACCAAATTCTCAGGAGACTAAACCACACCTGGGCGTGGAGGGAGGTTTGGGGGTATGCACCCCCCCCCGAGAAACCAAGATACCTACCCAGAATTCAATTTTTAAAATTTTTTTCCGTTTTTCCCCAATTTTTTGATGCCAATGGATAGTGCTCGATTAAAAACGTCGAAAAATGGTGTTTTTTGCCATACCACCACTTTTAAGGCCATTTTTTGACCTTTCAAAAATCTTGCACCCCCCAGAATTTTCTTGTTGCCCACGTAAGGACTAACTAAACCCCCATGCCCAAGCTTCAACATCATAATTACTTTAAACTATTTGGGATGAGTTAAGTTACAGTCTACTTTTAACACTAAATTTCCTAAGTCACACCAGATTGAATACCTTGGATAAGCAGCACATTTTTATATGCTTTGGAATACCTATAAAATTCGCGACATTGTTTACACCACCAGAGTTACATGACCTGATAACGTTATCACGCTCACCTTTCAGACAAGGCGAAACCAACTCTGTATCCCATGTATTCTAGCTTTGTGACCGCGTTTGGCTGAAATAAAAAAGTACGCGTATCCACACCTGGGCAATGGATTTTAGTCCTGAAGGTACTGGGTTCCCTTTTGTTGAGGTTGGTTGGTTGGTTGGCTAGTTGATTGGTTGAGCGGTTGGCTAGTTGGTTGGTTGGTTCATTGTTTGTTTGGTCAGTTGGTTAGTTGTTTGGTTGGGTAGGTGGTTGGTTGGTTGTTTGGCTGCTTGTTTGGTTGGCCAGTTGGCTGGCTAGTTGGCCGGTTAGTTGGTTGGTTGGTTGGCTAGTTGTTGGTTGTTTGGCCGGTTGATGGTTGTTTGGTTGGCTAGTTGGCTGGTTGGTTGGCCAGTTAGTCGGTTGGTTGGTTGGCTAGTTGGTTGGTTGTATCATTTTCTCACTTTTTTATTTCTGGGTCAAAGAATTCAGCCCCCCCAATCAAAATTGTTTTTTCTGGCGCCACCCAGCTGGGGTTCCGAAGGTACCAAAGTGCCTTCTGGCACCATCCGATGGCGCGGCATTGCAAACCTGTGCGCGTATCAACCACACGTGTGTACTCAGCATGGAAATTCTCAGGGGGAGGGTGTCGAAGGAGAATATTTTTCCTAAAGTGCCTTTTTGGGCTCAAAAACGGTGGATATGCGTGAAAAACATAATTTTTCGCCGTTTCTGACGATGCTTCACTTTTCCACAAGCGCCAATTTAGGGGGAAGCCGCCCGCCCTGTCGTCGGAAAATATTTGGGCGTAACAGAGCATGATGCGCATGTATGACTGTAGCCATTTTTCATTACAATCTCTCAAATTTCTGTGCTTATTAATGGCATTTACTAATTTTTTTGTCGCTCTAAAAAGTTCATTTTTACGTTAGAAGAGTTGTTGATGCTTTAAAAAATCGATAAGTTTTTCGGATCACAAACGATCCGGTGCATCAAAAGCCGATTAAAAAACCGATATTTCAAGCATAATTAAGGCATTTTTTACACAATTTTTGACACTATTAAGAAAATTTGGTGTTCCGCCCCCTTGTCAGAAAAATCCTGGATTCCCGCTGCCTTTCCAGAACGAAAAAACATTAGGAATTTAAAACACTTAAATAATATCAAAATTCGAGTGAATTCAAATATAGCCAAAAAATGACTTTTGACACTTCTGAGCAAACAGGTATCTAAAAACGCTGAAACGGTAATTTTTCTGCGATTTTATTCGAAAATCGCGAAGGCGAGAGAGAAAAACATTCTGGGGTGAGGATGAAAACCTTTCCATCGGGGGAGGGGGGAAGGTGGGGGAGAGGGAATTGAAAACTCGGCTAAGATCATAATATTGCTCTTCCATACCAATAATCCAATTTGAAAAGGCCATAGGCTAAATCTGAGTATTATATGCAAAAAATTGATGTTACGTAGAGGCGAAAAACATAATTTACCGGCTTGCGTATCGAGCCTTAGGGAGTGGCATCAAAACATTGCGAAAAACTATTTAAAAAAACAGGATTCTATAAGATCCAGTCAATCAGGCGGAGTCTGACAGTATCAGAGAATCGATCTCCTAAAAATTCTAGTCGTCTATTTAAGGATCTTTAAGTATCGATTGACAAAAAAAGGTAAAAAGGAATCGATTTTTGACGTATACCTCATCGAGTAATCAAGCCAAGTTAAAAGGAATCGCTTCATACATAACGAAATAGATAAAATTACGCTACGCATGCATCCAATAGATAAGCACCTACTATCCTAATTATTTATAAAATTTATTATTTGTCATACCGGCAAATAAATTGCATTTTTAGCACTTTTTTTATGATTTCAGACCTAAAATACAAGGTCGTTCGCCGCCCACACCCCCCCCCCCGCAAAAGATGGCCTGATATCGCTTTCCTTAATTTAAAACACTTATGTCCCAGTGATTTTTTTCTAGGGGAGGAAGTAAACGATCTCCAATTTTTAGTCAGAAACGGCTAAAAACCAACTAGAACCGCCAAAAAAAACGCAAAATTGTTTCAAAACCAAAACTCGGGAGGAGAGGTCAAGATTTTTCCGGCTTTAGATGGATGAGAATGACTGACTACGGAAAGGGGATCCTTCCATTCCTCCTGTTACATGTATGGAGCCCACTTCGTTCCTCTGCTTGGTTGACTGCGCATCGACGAAATATTGAACCATTTCGGCATAGAGGAGTTCAAATGGAAATTCAGGTGCGACGGACATAATGCCTTATCCTTCAATAGCAACGAGAATATTAATTAGTACTGGACAGTGCCCAAAAATTTTTAGCGGTCAAAAAAGTGCCAAAAAGTTAGTTGTAGGCATGAGCAACGAAAGTCGTTTTTCTAATGTCGAGTTTTTTCTTATAAAATTTTTGACATTCAAGGCCATCATTCTGCAGTGTTTCCCCAGAATATTTTTAAATTTCTCCATTTTACCTCCCTCCAAAATTGTAAAAATTGAACCTTTCAAAGTGTTTTTAGCTCATTTTTGGCTTAAAAGTCTCAAATTTTCGAAGGTTCGCGCCATATACACATCTCTTGACGGTATTTTGTTCAATTTTCTCCATGTTTTAAAATTTTTTCAAAATTTCGTAAAATGTTTTTATGTTCTAAAAAGAACGAGCATTGTCCAAAACGTCTAAAACCAGTGTTTTCGACACTTACCCGTCGCTGTTTAGCCCAAGACGGAAATTTTTAAAATTTTTCGGGCCTGACCCTCCAGAATTCCCATGCTAAGCATGTATATGAGTATAAACGGGGAGTAAAAACAGTCTTTCCCCAAACCATAAACTTATTGGTCCCTTTTTGACCGCTGAAAATCTGGCTATTCCATGTTGACAGAATCGTTCCACTTGAACGCTTGTTTTACTTTTCGCGGTCCGTTTCAATAAAAAAATCAAGGAAAGTATAAAGTTAGGATACAAAACAGCTAGTAATAAGCTTGGATATAAGCAAAATTTAAAGAGACCCACATTTAAGAATAAAAACTGTCGAATAAATGAATGGACTCGTATTTACTGACGCTTTCATTAAGCTCGTAAAGTTCAATGTTTTCATTTCCACTTAATAGGCTGTAAAAAGTGACGTATTTTGGCCGTGCTTGAGAGAAACTTATATAAAAGGTAACGTCTCGGGTGACCGACAGTCCCGGGTGACCGACAGTCCCGGGTCACCGACAGTGCCGGGTGACCGACAGTCCCGGGTCACCGACGAATAGTATAAAAATAGATCTGTCAATCAAAAAATTCCCGAGTGACCGACAGTACCTACTGGCCGACTGTTCCGAGTGGCCGACAGTCCCGGGTGGCCGACTGTACCGGGTAGCCGACAGTAACGGGTGGCCGACTGTACCGGGTGGCCGGCAGTCCCGAGTGGCCGACTGTACTGGTTGGCCAAAAGTCCCGGGTGGCCGACACTGTACCGGGTGATCGATAGATGGCATAAAAATTCCCAAATGACCCGGTTGTACTATTACTATGAATATATGTACATACGTACGTATGTATATATGCACATACATTTTTTCAAAATCGAAATACGTAATTTTTTCATTCTCTAAAAATAGAAATAAAGTTTTCACTGTCATAAATGTGAATATAAACTTATTACATGTATATATTGTATATAAACTTATTAAATGTACATATTTAATATAAACTATCTAAAGTAAAAATTTTGTATCAAAGATTCATTTTTTTCACAATAAGTTTAAGTAGGATAGCACTAAACCATAAGGATAGCACTAATTTAGTTTAAGCAGGATAGCACTAAATAAGTTCAAGTAGGATTGCACTAAACAATAAGTTCAAGTAGGATAGCCACAATAAGTTTAAGTAGGATAGCACTAAAATATTACGCATTTTAAATAATAGGCCTTTTTTTACAAAATCCTGCATGTTTCAACTTTGCTATGAATTCGTATGAGCAGTGTTATCGAATTGGTAAAACTATTTATGTGCATAAATAGGTACATATTTGAAAAAGCGTTAATTCCGAAATCATAAGTCAGTTAAGAATTTTTATGACAAACCTATTATTATACCACTTGTCGGTCACCCGGGACTGTCGGCCATCCGGTACAGTCGGCCACTCGGGACTGTCGACCAACCGGTACAGTCGGCTACCCGGGACTGTCGGCCAGACGGGAATTTTTCGATTGGCAGATCTATTTTTAAAACCATTTGTCGGTCACCCGGGACTGTCGGTTAACCGGGACTGTCGGTCACCCGGTACTGTCGGTCACCAGGGACTGTCGGTCACCCGGGACACAATCATATAAAATAACAATCATGTGTACATGTAGGAAATTAGCGATAAAAATACGCCAATATCAATCGATTAATACATTTCAAAAAATTTTTGGTCTGGGGGACGCTGAATTCGGCACTCTCACAAAAATTAAACTTTAAAATTTTCTCACAATTTTCGATGCAAATAAAGAGTTCGATGAGAAACGCCGAAAAGTGGTTCTACATACGCCCAAAACCAACAATTTGTTGGCACCTTCACGACTTTGGAAAATTTTTGAACTCAAAGAAGTTAGGCGCGGCCCGCATCAATCATGTAATGGAGGATCTCCGCCAAACCTGGACGTGGGTCGGGGGGCTTTGGGAAGGAGGGTATCCACTTCCCGCCCAGAAGTCCGAATATTCCGTCCAAAAACCAAAACACCCCCTAATCAGAATTCAATTGTTGAAATTTTCTGTTTTTTCCCACCCCGATCGATTTTTGATGCCAATGGATAGTGCCTAATGCGAAACATTGGAAAATAAAACGGCGTTTTTCGCCATACTACTATTTTAAGACCATTTTTTGACCTTTGAAAATCTTGCACCCCTCCCCACAGAATTTTGGTGCTGCCCACGTATGGTCTTCACCAAACATGGGCATGGGGAGTCTGAACCCCCTGAATCCAGCGAACCCCCTCAATCGAATTTTAGATGCTAGTTTTGACAATTTCGCCTCATCGAACCCTACAGAATTTGGTAGCTGCCTACCATGTAAGATCCTCACCATACATAGGTAACAGGAAAAATTGGGGTCTGAGTGGTGCAAAACCGGCGAAAATCAGCAAAATACATGACAAAAATACAGTTCTACAGGCCTACCGGATTCTGTTTGCGTGTAAACCCACCCAAGCCCATGTGTGATCCCCCACCAAAGCCGGTCGGCCCATACCTAAGCAATGGCCGGCCTTCCACTTGACACCGCGAGCAAAAACTTTTGGCTGGTTGCCAGTTTCAAAAAGGATTGTTTTGTTGTGAAAATTTACTTCACGATTGTGAAATAGTGAATTTCCGTGTGCATTATATATTTTTGTTTTATCAGTCTAAGTAGGGGAGAGCTTAATCAATTTTGATATTGGCATTCACTATGTAGACACAGCTATAATTTCTTGTTATGCTTATCAATAAATTTTGCAAAGGTCTATGTACGTATGTAAATAGATGCATATTTTCGTATGTCCATTTTGCATATCGTGCGGTCAAATTTTCATTTTAGTAATCAACTTTATTACATTACTGCTTGTAGTCAAAGAAATACAGTTGTTTTATATTTATTTACCTCCATTTCTTGTGCTTTAATCTATTTTGCATTTGTCTTTGATTTTTTTCCTAAAATTCTTGTTGATACTTGCAGCCTTGACCGTTGATACCGAACGGCCTACCGTTGATACTGGGTTGAGCCCAGGATACGGGTGTAGGTCGGTTCGGCACCATAGGTGGGCGGCACCAAAATTCTGAGGCGGGGGTGCAAGGTCAAAAAATGGCCTTAAAAACGGTGGTATGGCGATGAAAACACCATTTTTCAACCTTTCTCATCAAGCACTATCCATTGGCATCAAAAAATTGCGGAAAAAAACAAAAAAATTTTAAAAATTGAATTCTGGGCTTATTTTGGTTTCTGGGGGTATTCTGGTTTCTCGGGGGGGGGGGTACGTAACCCCACGCCCAGTTATGCTCGGCACCCCCTCATGGTTGGAGATTTCGACTTTTCAGCTGTCATTTTTTGATAGAAAGTTTCAGGCCAGTATGCCCTGCCCACCTTAAAAATGGCCGACAAGCCCTACTCAAATTTTCCAGCCGTTATATGCATACATATCTGCCTGCCCGTTTACACGCCGTGTATAATAAACAACGCTAAGTTCAATTGCAAGAACACTAGCGTGTTCGCTCGAATAACTGAGAAAAGACGTCAAAACGACAGGTTTTATTGAGAATAACGTTCCGAACAGCACGATATATACCAGCAATGAAAAGCATCAACAAAGATTATTCTGTCGTATCGTTTGACGTTAAAAAATCGTCTCTGAACACTTTCCATTTTGCGGAATCGTCGTCGCAACTTTTTTTCTCTTTCCGCTTATTCCGTCTATGCGCATTATCATCATCGTCATGGTCAAAATTTTCATTTGGATCATCTTGCTCCTGTTTGACGTTGATCGAATCCATATGAGGCAGAGAATCAAGCTCACCTTTCTTTCGCTTAGGCCTCTTCTACGAATTTATACAAATTTTGAATCCATTCTTCTTTTTCTTTTTTATTCATTTATTTATTCATGTATTTATTTGTAATTTTTTTCAATTTTGTATAGACATTTTCTTTATTAAACATTATCCTTTCGCATTTTTCTCTACTCTTCCTTATAACCCTTTCTTCTCTATCTTTCTTTTTCATTCTGTCGCATTGATAACTTCCTCAGATTATTATACAGTGGACGAAGCCTGTTCATAAACACCCAGATAGGACCAAGGGAATTCGGTTTAATAACCGAATACCCCCCCCCATAATTCAATTTTTGAAAATTTTTTTCGTTTTTTCGCAATTTTTTGATGCCAATGGATAGTGCTTGATGAGAAACGTCAAAAAATGGTGTTTTTTACGCCATACCACCATTTTTAAGGCCATTTTTTTGACCTTTGAAAAATCTTGCACCCCCCAGAATTTTCTTGCTGCCTACGTATGGTGTAATCCCAAAAATCCAAAACAGTTAATTTAACCTTCACGATCTTTTTTTGCTGTTTTAACGATCAAAATGGTCAAAATGGCCTATAAAACATTTTTCGTGGTAATATCGCATTTTAGAAGCAATTTCAGCCCATTTTGACTGCATTATAGCACATTTAACACTAAAAAATGCAAAAATTTATCAATTTTGGGTGCATTTTGGGTGAAAAGTACTTAAAAATACTAATAAGGCGCGAAGCACCAGGAAAATGTTGACGTTTTTACTGCTTTTGACTTCAAAAATGATGCAAAAAACGTTTAATCGGCTCAAAATCGCCGGACAGTACCTATCACACCTGGGCGTGGGGGTTTGGGGTATGCACCCCCAGAAACCAAAATACCCCCAGAACTCAATTTTTTCCGCAATTTTTTGATGCCAGTGGATAGTGCTCGATGAGATACGTTGAAAATGCTCTTTTTTCGCCATACCACCACTTTTAAGGCCATTTTTAATCTTTGAAAAATCTTGCACCCTTCCCAGAATTTTGGTGCTGCCCACGTAGGGTATCTATCCGGCTGACCCTTCAGGGGGTAATACTCCCCCAACCCTTCTATGTGCATGTGTGGTGAGGATTTTACAACACCCAGCAAAAGTCGACCGTCCCCATTATTCTCCAGAGTCAAAAAATTCTTGACGCCCCATTTTGGGGAAACCTGCATTTAGGCTAATTTTAGCTTTCTTGTCATCTATAGCTACAAAGTGGAGGATAACTATATACTATCAAATGGCCGGGAACTATAATCTATAATTTCGAAACCTTACATGTGTGCACACAGCGCTGTTATAGTCACAAAGAACCACACATGGGCGTGGGAATCTAGGGGTCTGAACCATACATGGGCGAAACCAAAATTCTGGGGGAGGGGGTGGTGGTGGTGGTGGTGCAAGAATTTGTATAGTCCGAAAAATGGTACTAAACATGGTGAAATCGCGACAAAACGTCATTTTTCAAAATTTCTCATTGAGCACTATCCATTAGCATCAAAAAACGCTAAAAAAACAACAAAAAAAACTTCAAAAGTTGAATTCAGGAGCGTTTATTTCGGTTTTTTTGGAGGGAAGGGGTATTCGGCCTTCTGGGGGAAGGGGTGCATACCCTCAACCCCCCACGCCCATGCGTGGTCTGGACCCTCCAGAATCTGAAAGCCCCTAAATGATTAACCATAGACCCCAGGATTGAATCTTTATTGCTTCTGAAAATTTGGCCCCATGCATACAACGGCTCAAAATCTTAGGGAATCCCGGCCAATTTTAAGGAAGTTAATGACTTGCAATTTTTGGTCAAAAACGGCCGAAAAATTTAATTTTGTTTAAAAGTCGGAGGGTAGGGGAACAAAAATTTTCTTACTTTCATAGGATGGATGGGGGCGGCTTACTTTGGGTAAGGAATCTTAACGTTGCCCCTCTTACATGTATGTTTGGCCCCACCAGACGCCCCATAATTATGTCGCTGCCCATGTATATATGGTCAAAACACAGGCATAGATGCACAGCATAGCATGGCCGATCCTACTTTGGGCCAAAAATGGCAAAAATGCATGTAAACCGGCCGAAAAAAGCAAGCTTGCACTAAAAATGGACGAGGAGTCAACGTTTTTCTGACTTTTAAGGGGCAGGGGTAGACCATCTTTGGGGGTGCGATTCCCTATCCAATCCTGTTGCATGTCTGTCCAAAACGTCAAAAAAGGTATTTCACGATCAGAAAAGACTAATAGATGATAAGCATACATGCACAGCATGGGAATTCTGGGGGGGTGAAAACCTAAAGTGCCTTTTTTGAGCCCAAAAATGGCCGGTACGCGTTAACAAACATCGTTTTTCGGCGTTTCTGACGATACTCTATCCTTCTAGAGCATAAAATCATGATAAAAATTTCGAAAAAAGTCGGATAAATTGACCAATACATATATCGCTTAAAACATGAATATATGGCGCGAAGCGCCGAAAATTTGGCGATTTTGAGCAAATAGATAGCCAAAAACCCTTAGAAAGACACTTTTTCTACCAATTTTCAGGTAAGTTTAGGAAACTTTTGAAAAATCGCCAATTCTGGGGGGGGTGAAAAATTTTTTGCGGGGGGTGAAAAATGATTCTGCGGGGGTGAACCCCCCACGATCATGTATGATGGATGATAAGTCAAAAAATTGCGCTTTTTACCCCGACCATAATTTTTTGACAAATTATTTTGATCTTGAAAATTTCTAGACCCTCAGAATTCCCGAATCACAGCGCCTCTCAGGTCCGGTAAACAGTCTGACGTGCACAGCATGGACATTCCAGCAGGGAAGGTGAAACGTTGAAGTGCCTTTTTGGGCTCAAAAATTGCGGATACGCGTCAAAAACATCGTTTTTAGCATTTCTGGCAATGCTCAATCTTTCTAGAACATAAAAACATTAAAAAATTTGAAAAATCATCAAAAAATGAACACAATATGGTCGAAAAATGAAAACATGGCGCATAACTTTTTTGAGCAAATAGATGCCTAAAAACGCCTAAAATAGCACCCTTCCTGCTGATTTTTAGGAAATTTTAAACAAACCTCAATTCTGGAGGGAATTGCAATTTTTTCGAAGGGTGGGAATGAAGCTCCTTTCCAATATCATGCACGGTAACAAGCGGCTTACATGATGATCGAGTCGCGTTTTGGTTTCGTTAAGCGTGCCCAAAAACTTGCTACCCTTCGTCGCTCGCTCCAACGCCAGTTCGGCGCGTCGTTCGCCCTTGGCGCGAGCGACCTGCCGCGTCGCGCTCTTCTGATGCTGCTTGATCGCGTTGAACAAGTGGACGACGCCGCGCGTCGCGACACCCATCAAACGCCGCTCGCGTTCGCGATCTTCGACGCGCGGTTTGACGCGCGCCAACATTTCCCAGCGTTGCCGTCGTCGCTCGCCCGATTTCGAATCGTTCGCGGCGCGACCGGTCGCGTCGCTCGAAATTCGCGTCAGCTGATCGATCGAAAGATCGGCGCGACGCTTCGTTTTGCGCTTTTTCAAAATGGGTTTTATGTCGGTTGCGGATGCGGACGCAATTTCGTTATCCATTTACGAACGACTAAGTCTGACGCAAAAACTTTTGGGTATATCGTGGCTTATCAAGATGTTTCAATTTTAGGCTAAAAACATATTTTTTCTGCCATTTTCGAGGCCGCTGATTACGAGAAAAATATTTTATTGCGCGGTAGTCAAAAAAAAAAAATTATTTGTTAAAAATTTGAGTTAAAAATTTTGTTTTCTTCATATTTTATTATTTTTTAGCGTTCTTAGTTTTATTTCGCAGCACTGTTTTTTTTGTACGAGACAAAGATTTTGAGGCTCGTACAAAGATTTTCGGAGCCATCTTTGTACAATGTACAAAGACTTTTTGGGAGCAAAGTAATAGTAATTTAAACGTTTTTGGAGTATTTTTTAGCAAAATTTCTAAAAATTTTCGGCGCTTCGAGCCGAGTATCATAATTACATTCTATTTAGCTCCAGGCGCGGGCATTAAACACTCCATAATCTATCTGTAAGCATCTTTGTACAGATTGAAGCATCTTTTACATCTATTTCCACTGTTTTATAAAGATTTTATGCAGAAAAAAACTATTAAACAACTGTGCACTGTTTTCTGCCGTTTGAAGATAAAATTGACTCTTTTATCTTTGCGTTGCATTAAAATTCATAAGCAAATTGGTGTCTATTATGAGATTCAGTCAGCACATTGCAACCGCTTATTATTTACAATTGTGTAACACAAGTCATTTTAACTTGCTGAGTCGAATTTTATGTGTAATTTCAACCTAAAGTCTCATAGAAAATTTTGGCGTTTCGGGCCGAACTAATATAACCAGCTGAATTTAGGACAAAGTTACACCTTTCGTGAAGCGTGCGGGTCACGGATAACAATCTAGTAGTATGTAAAAATGTGTACATTCAATTGCATATCTATACGTTATATGTACAAAAAAATTTTCGCTCGTACAGACTTTTTCCGGGGATCTTTGTACATGTACAAAGGGGCTCGTACAAAAAAAACAGTGTTTCGCAGAGGTATGATTATTTATAAATTTTTTTGCAAAAATATTTGATCGCGCCGAATTACGGTGTCTATTGACGATACCGATTTGGGTTACTTAATTCTGCGTGTTATTCAAGAAGCTTAGGCTTAGGCCGCATGAGCTAAGCAATTTGTGAACTTTTAATAATTTTCAATATTTATTAATATAATTTTTTAATTAATAATTTTGCCCCATCTGCACCCAGGCTTAGTTCATGTCTGGCACCAATCTTCCTCAAACAGAGCTTAAAATAATTAGCTTTTGTAAAAAACAAACTATTTTCGTTGGTTTCCGCGCAATAAATCTAACAACGATAAGAGAAGAAGGAAAATAAGTTTATTAATAGTATGTAAAAAATAAAAATACAAAATAACGATAATTCATATCAGTATGGATGTTGTATTGAACATATATGAGTAACGATTCATACATGTCAATGGAATGACGAATTTCACGCGCCCCCCAGAGGTATCTAGAAAAATCTAAGTTTGTTGAGCGAGACTTGAACATGTATGATAGGGAAAGCCTAAAAGATCGATCCAAACTGCAATGCATTTGTAAAGAAATCAAAACTTTTGCAAATTACAGTGAGCAATAGGTATGAATAGAATTTGAAGAAATTTTTTCGGAAATTTTAGCGCAATAAATCTTATTCTTGCGTAATCAGCGACCTTGAAAATGGCAGAAGAATGCGTTTTCAGTGAGAATTGAAAAATTTCGATGAATTGCGAAAATTTCAATTTTTTAATTACGTGATCAGATTTGATACGACAAAAATTAAGTCATAAAAAGATTGTAAAGTGTAAGGAAGACCTGGCTGGCAAGTAGTAAAAAAAATCCAAGATTTTGAGCGGCTTTCACAGGGCGGGGGTTGCAAGATTTTTCAAAGGTCAAAAAATGGCCTTAAAAATGGTGGGAAGCATACGTGGGCAGCACCAAAATTCTAGGGGGGGGGAAGATTTTTCAAAAGTCAAAAATGGCCTTAAAAATGGTGGGAAGCATACGTGGGCAGCACCAAAATTCTAGGGGGGCAAGATTGTTCAAAGGTAAAAAAATGGCCTTAAAAATGGTGGTATGGCGAAACAACATCATTTTTCAGCGTTTCTCATCGAGCACTATCCATAAGTATCAAAAAATTGCAAAAAAATAAAAATAATTTTCAAAAATTGAATTCTGAGGGGTATTTTGGTTTCTGGGAGGGGGTGTGTTTTGGTTTCTCGGGGGGGGTGCATACCCCCTAACCCCTACGCCCAGGTGAGGTAGTAAGGCGGAAAAAAACCATTTTTCAACGTTTCTCATCGAGCACTATTCATAATCATCGAAAAATTGCATAAAAACAGAAAAATTTTCAAAAATTGAATTCTGAGGGTGGGGGTTTTTGGTTTCTGGAGAATGTTTTGGTTTCTCGCGGGTGCATACTCCCGCAAAACCCCCATGCCCAGGTGTGGTAATAAGGCGGAAAAAAACCATTTTTTGAACCTTTTTCATCGAGCACTATGCATTATCATCGAAAGATTGCGTGAAAAACAAAAAATTTCCAAAAATTGAATTCTGGGGGGTATTTTGGTTTCTCGGCGGGTGCATACCCCCGACCCCCCACGCCCAGGTGTGGTGATGAGACAAACTTAATAGACGGCATGACTATATGATCTTACGTATTTTCCAAGCGTCGATATGAAAGCATTTTCTCGAATTTTATACTCAAAAAAATCAGATTCATATTTATAGGAATAATAAGCCTATTAAACAACGGATTCCAAGCTGAACCAAGAAATTATTGACATTTCTGACCGTTTTGGACTCCTACCTCTGCTGTATAGAAGCAAGCAATACTTAAAGAAATTGATAGATTCGAAGCGAAACGGCTGAAATTATTGGCATTATCACCAGTTCCCATCGAGTTCTACCTTCAAAGAATTCCATCCGCCAGAAAATTTAAGGGTTTTCAGTATTTTCAACTAAAATTCAGAGATTACTTATGTATACAATAAATACGGAGCTGAAATGCTGGAAAAACTGCAATGAAGGGAAATGCATAGAATGAAGTGAACGAAAAAGGCAATCTTAGTTATTTGCATACCTGGGCGGGGGGGTGTTGGGAGGTATGCACCCCCCATAAACGAATACCCCCAGAATTAAAATTTTGAATTTCTTTTGTTTTTTCGCAATTTTTTGATGCCAATGGATAGTGCTCAATGAGAAGCGTCGAAAAATGATGTTTTTTCGTCATACCACCATTTTCAAGGCCATTTTTTGACCTTTGAAAAAATTTTGCACCCCCAGAACTTTGGTGCCGGCCACCTCTGGTTATCTGTATTCACGTAGTGCCTCACGCGGCCTTTTTTTATTCAGTGTAAATGGAAGATTGGTCACGCAATTCTTGCGCGCATTAGCGCGGCGTGCTGAACCAATAATATCGAGACATAAAAGGAAAAATTAAGTAAAATTTCGTGTTACCGCGGGCGGCATACCAACGCTTTTTATAAGGATATTATGCTAAATATATCGCGTATTTTTTGTGACCAATCCGTGACTCTGAGTCATTTTCAGGTACTTTTTGCGGATAAAAATGGGGTTATAAAATCTGAAAATCCAGATTTCAGTCCGACTGCAAAATCTCAAACAGCGCTCCCCAACCCGAGGCCCGAGGAGTTCACCATTCAGCCGTGCCACCCGACCCGACCCGACCCACGACGCGTCGACTTTTCGGGTCGGGTTGGGTTATCATCAGGTCCCAAATTTTCATCTTTGCTTCGGATATGTAGGTACGGTGAGTCCAAGGGAGCCCTCTCTTTTACGATGAAGGCTTTAGTCGACCAAACATGATATGGGGTGGGGATTTCCAACCCCAGAAAAATTTTCACGTCCACAACAGATTTTTAACCACCACAAAAATTTTTCTACCCCCCAGAACTGGCGATTTTTCAAGTTTCAAAAATTTTCGTTATCCATAGAAAAAGTGGTTTTTTAAGTGTTTCTAGCTATCTGTTTGCTCAAAAGCTGTCAAATTTTTGGCGCTTCGCGGCCATTTTGCACAGTGCAAATATTTGGCTTCGTGTAAACGAAAGCTTTGGCAATTTTCGCACGATGCAAACAAAAGTCTGAGAATAAGTCGTGTCAAAGATTGTGATTTTCGAACGACCAGGCGACTTTTAATTTATTGTATGTGTCGTTTTTTCATATTTTTTCGATCTTTATGCAGTAAAAAAGCGAGTAACACATGCTAAACAATTATTACTGAGGTTTTTCATCATAGCCAGAATCGGTGACTACAAGATGTTGGGAATCCTGCTATGTACTCACGTGCTTAAATTTTGATCAGATCTTTCGTTGAAATTCAGAAAATTAAAACTTGTATAATTTTTGATGTTAGACTAGTTCATGGAATCATAAACTGTTCTTTTCAAACATTAAAACTTGTAAAATAGACGAGCGCTATGCAATCAATAGAAACAACTGATAAACCAGCGTTATTATAATTTTGGCATTGTATTCATACAACAGCATGGGGGTGAGGTTATTAACTCCCGAGCTTTGAAAAACTGATAGCTATACAGCAATTTTGGCTGAAAACCCATTGCTGTACAGCCTTTTTTGGGCACAGAAAACTAGCTATACAGCCTTTTTGGGCTGAGAAAACTAGCTATATAGTCCTTTTAAGCTCAAAAATGCTATTTAGTTGTCTTTTCTGAGTTTCAAAATGATATATTGCTATTTTCTCGACTCCAAAAAGGGATTGATGGATATTTCAGTCTGAAAAGGCTGTATAGCTACGTTTGTGAATCCCAGAAGGCTATTGTAGCTAGTTTTCTAAAACCAAAAAAGGCTATGTACATAGATAATTTTCTGACCCCAAAAGGACTATAGAGCCGTTTTTACAAGCACCTAGCTATCTAGCAATTTTCGCTTTTCACCCACCTCCTAAAAGTTTGACCTTGCGCACCTATGATTATATTAAAATATAAATAAATAAATAATACAGTAGATTTGTAGCTGCACTTAGTGAATAAGGATTTTCTGAATGTTAACATAGTGTGAAAGACTTAATACTTAATACGGTATTTAATACAACCGCGGGAAGAATTTTGCAAAGATATACATCAAAAAAATTTCCGGACATGCTAAAGGATTTTGGGAGCTCTTCTGCGCAGTGCAAAGAGGCCCGTGCAAGAAAAAACACTGCTTCACGCCATATACTCATGTTTTGAGATATATATTGTTTAATTTGTTCGACTTTTTTCGAAATACTTTCATATTGTGCGCTAGAAAGATGGAGCAACGTCAGAAACGTCCAAAAACGATGTTTCTAGCGCTGTATCGTCAATTTTTAGGCCCAAAAAAGGGAGCTTCAAAACACGGTTTTTGTATTCGGCAAAGATTTTTCCCGGTCTACAATGACTTTTCAGGACCGTCTTTGTATATGTACAAAGATTTTTGGGAAGACAAAAACTGTAAAAAGGTGCAAAATTCCTAAAAATTTTCGGCGCTTTGCGCCGGAATGAGTAATTGTCTGTCCTAAATATCTTTAAAATGGCAGAATTTGCATTTAGAATAGTAAAATTTCGAATTTTTCGGCGCTTCACGCCGTTTTGAGACAATTTTCAGTAACTTTTGGCGTCAGAAAGCCAGAAATTGGCTAAATACACTACCAAAGTTCGAAAAAAACCTATTTTACCACACTAAACTCGCTACTGTACCATATTATAGTACACAAAAATTTGCATGTACAAAATGTACAAAGACTTTTGGGGACCATCTTTGTACATGTATAAACGGACCTTGTACAAAAAACATTGCTTCAAAATTTCACTCCCTTCCTTCCCTCTAGAATCCCCATGCTGTGCATGTTTTGAATCGACCCCTTGAGAGGTTCGGGGCAAAGCCTTGAAAGACTTGTAAAAAGAGAACTATAATTTTGAATAGTAACATAAAATTGTGAAAAAATCAGCCGTATCTTCGCTGTTAATTCAGCTCAAAAAAACTACGTTTCAACAGCTGAATTCAGCATCATCGCCTAAAAATTTCTGTCATGATGCTTCTTGCACAAATCTCATTTTCAGCGTAAAACCTATTAAGAACTAAAACAGTTATACGTAGATGCAAAATATGTTGAAGGCTGTATAAAGACTGTATATGGAATGTATAAACGAGGTAACGGATTTATTACTGAGAAATATAGGTACCGACGTAAAAGTGATAAAATACAATACGAAAGAATTTTACGATTAATACTAAATATGAATTAGTAATGGAGCATGGATGCAAGTCAATGGAATGAAGAATTCTACGCGTGCACTATCCATCTACCGCCATTTTTTCCCCAGCGACTTAATTGACATTATGGAAAAAACCCACATTTTTTTACATAGTTCCAACCTTTTTCCACATTTTTTGTGACGTCCAGAATCGTTCAAAAATAGAGCGCTCTTTTTAAAAAAATCATTTTTTAATGGAAAATCCTATGTACGCGTGTAATGGCGTCAGTTGTTACCCTCTGTGTATACAAAGTTTGCGCACTACTGGGAATATCACGAACAGAAATACGTTATTTCTTTTGAAATTTGATTTTCTCATCTTCAGTAGAGCTTTTTGAGAATCAATAATTTATCAATATAACGCAAAACGCCAGAACATTTTGAAATTCTACCTTTCTAAATCGCATTTCTGGATTACAAAAATTCTATGAATCGGGCGTAGCCTAAACATCAATGACAAGTAATAAAAATAAATCAGTTCGATGGGAAGCGCCGGAAAATGTTGACATTTTTTCTCTCCAAAACGCAGTTATGCATTACAAAAATTTTCCACAAATGCCATTTAAGCCCAACGTCTTTTCCATTTTCAAAATTTTGGCTAATTAATAAACCAGCCAGGTCAGAAAACTAGAATGCATCAGACGGAAGCTAAAAATGCACAAAACTTTTCTCAATTGCATTAAAAATGCACCATATTCAGAGTTAAATAAAAGCTTTAAAAATATAATTAGCCCTGTTAAATATACAGGATGGCCCATAAAAAAGGCTACATCCCGATTTGACAGGTCATAACTTCGGCTCATGTAAACTTGAATTTCAAACTGGCTGCATTCGATAGAAGTCTCTTCTTTCCGAATGTGTATAAATTTTGGCCAAATCCCAGTGCTTCGAGTGCTTAGGCAATTTCTTTACACCCTACTATAATATTGTTTAAACGTCGATAGCGTCATTGGTCCTGCCATCAATTTGCACCCTTTTCTGACGATATCCTGAAATTTTGCACTCGGTAAGACGCGTAATTATTCTGGAGATTTAAAAATTTGCTTATTAATTTTTGTGACTGGATATATTGTCAAAAATGTCAAAAAGGATACCAACAATGCGAAAACCATAGGGTTTATACAGTGAGGTGCAAACAAAGTGCTGTATTGCAGGTACTGATAGAAGCTGGCCAAAATTTTTAACGTTGATCAAATAAAGACATGTTTACCTATCTAATGCAGCTGGTCTTAAATTTTATTTTAAGATCAGCCGATGTTATGACGTATTAAAAAATGTAGCCTTTTTATGGGCCACCCTGTATATAGTGTTGTCCTGAAAAAACTCTTTTTGTGTTTTTCGCATGTAGAAATACCCCAATCTAGAAAGTTATATAATCAGAGCAGTCTCCGGTCAAAGCCCCATCTTATGCCACTTAGTTGATTTCACAAATTTTTTTCGTCATAGAAAAAAATCGATTAGAGCTAAAATCAAAAAAATCAGCAAAATCCAAAAGTGAAAATCAAAAAAATCAGCAAAATCCAATTGGGAGCGAAAAAAACGGCACTCATGCAGTTTAGGTGGTACAGAATTTCAAAAAATTTTTTCTCCGTTTTTCGACAATTATATATGGTCAATATTGATGCGCTGATCACAAAAATGCAAACCATTCTGCTCTATGGTCTTTATTTGCTGAAATATTTCACTTCTGAAAATTTCATGAGTTGCTTTCTAGCATATTTTTCTTCATTATTTCGACAGTTTGAGTCACTATTGATGCCCTGATTACAAAAATACACTCTGTATTTATCTAGCTTCATCATTTGTTATTATCACTAAAGTTTAAAATCGGAAGTAACAACTTTTTCAAATTAAAGACAGGAAAAATTAACTGCAAAAATTTATTCATTCAGCAACATACAAAATTAGAATTGAATGCATACAAAAATGAAAAAACGAATGTAACAATAAATTTTCTTTATGAGTCAAAGATCCCAGTTTGCTGCATCCGGGTACACTAATCTCAAATATTCGATAAAATGATAGAATGCATTTTCGCCAAAACGCTGCCTCCATAAAAATTCAGCCATATAATTTTCAAGCATCACTCTATGAGTGCCAAAACGACGCTTATTTTTTTTTCCTTAGCCTTTTGCCAGACTGATTCAACATGATTCGTTGTAGCATGTGTTAGTGGATCCACAAAATTGACTGAGTGATTAATGGTAAGATGCGTGTACCCTAAATTTCCGACTGTATTGTATGCCGGCCATAAGTCAGAAATAACTGTGGTTCCAGCTCGAACGAACTGCTGAAGAATTGGCAACAACGTTGCTGCATCTTGGCGTGGAACAGGGACCATAAAATTCTCCTTTGTTTCCACATCGTAGCTACCGAAAACCCATTGTTCCTTAACTCTATGACCATGATGATATTTGCGTCAGACAAAACAGCTCTCATCAATTTCAACCGTATGACCAGGACCTCCCAAAACAACTGGATCAATCAACAAATACTCATGACAAATATCTCTGCAAAATTGTTTCCAGTCAACCACTGTGTGCTCTCTGCCAATTCTAAGCTCCCTTATCAAAAATGATTGCCTATCAATCTCGAAGCACCACATGTCACGACAAGCGCAGAATAGTTGGCAAAACCAAATGGCTACTTGCAAAAAAAGAAAACTTCCGATTTGAGCACGTTTTCCCACATTCCCTTCCAACAGAGCATCGCCAAATCTGTCCATCAGTCGAGTTTTTTCTCTCTAAATTCATCTCATTGAACCCAACACAATTCCATTTTCACAGATCATAATGTCCTTAAGAATACCATGAGCACGAGCCCATTGAATCGCCGTTTCACTAATTTCTATCATGCGATACAAATCCTCAAGTCGGAAATCCGTTAGATCAGGAAAATTCGGGCCATAAAATTGCTGTTGACAGGCCGAAAATGTTGTTATGTGTAACAATTAATCCGCAAAATAGCAGGACCAGTTGAATTACTGAAGCTGTTTAAACCTACTTAATGACTACCTTCTTATTGCATTACTTTAAGATGTTTTTCACTGTAAAGCGCAAGCGATTTGCTTACCTTTTTCATGATAGTTTGTGTAATCAAAACATTAAATTTGCTCTGAGTTACTAAGGAAGTGGAAAACCGCGTTTTATAGCCTAGTAATAAGTGGTATCCAGAGCAAAGTGACATACTTTTTTTATCAACCAGGACATGCCAGTTGCTAAAAACGAGAAAAACCAAACAAAATTCTAGAAGAATGAAATGCTCCATATCTCAAGGAATAATGGTGCTAGAGCAAAATGATATGCATTTTCTTGATCAGCGCATCGATATTAACCATAATTTTCGAAAAAAACGGAAAAAAAAATTTTTTAAAAATTCTGTACCACCTAAACTGTATAAGTGCCGAAAAAACATTGCAACCTAAAAGACCCACATCTGAAAAGCTTTGCTGCATACATAGTTTGCAGCAGAAATATGTTTACTGGACTTATATACATAAGCATATTTTGAAAAAAATTTCACTTTTTGCTGATATTTTCTTCAATTACCTACATAAAATTTATAAAAAATTGATAGGTAATTTTGTCTAAGCTATATTAAAAGTAGAGATGTACGGGTGCAACTTTTTTTTGCCAATGCCGCTGCCCCCTGTACCGGCGCCAGTGCTAGTTTATATGTCATTCTACATGCTGCAAGCATTTTTCGACTAAAACTTCTCAGCGTACTTCCCATTAACGGGTGTCCACTAGAAATCCGCACTGACTTTACAATGATCCTGCTAAGTAAGTTACACTTCTGAGCAAAAAGCTTTACTGCATTTGAAAGCTAATTCATTTTTACGTCGAGCCTTTTTGTGTTTTACGTTTGGGCTCTGCAATCTGTAAGGCCTCCAAACAAGATACTCTTCGGGACCAGCGTGTTTCAGTTCTATGCCGAAAATATTAATCATGGGAAATTATTCACTGTTAGTCATTTTGTCGCCGAAGGCATTAGCTGTTGCAATCGGCGCAACGCAACATCATTAAAAAGCATTAAAGCAAAGTCAATCCGGGGACGTGGGTAAAATCCGGAAATGGAAATGGAAATGGAAAATGGAAAATGGGTATAAGCCGGAAATGTAAAATGGAAATGGAAAATGGAAATGGAAAATGGAACAATGGGTAAAAACCGGAAAATGGAAAATGGAAAAGTGGGTAAAAGCCAGAAATGGGAAATGGTTCATTTTCAAATTTTCGGTCGTTAAATGTCAAACTCATGTCGTTTTTAACCAAATTTATCTATTTTTGAAGGAATTCGAAAGTGTAACTAAAAATGGAAGTCTACAAAAAAATGAAAAAAACTGAAAATTGTTCATTTCTTTGTCTTTTCGCTCAAAATTCTCCTCTTTTGAAAAAATTGACCTTCCAGATCCAAAAAAATCGTTATTCACTTCGACTACAACGATTTTGTTGCAGATGGAAAATCGCTGGAAAATGAAGAAATAGGGTAAAAACCGGAAATGGAAAACGCAAAATGGAAAATTTTATATATTATTGATTTTCAATGGAAAATGGCTAATTTTCAAAGTATTCGGTCGTAAATGTCAAACTCATGTCGTTTTTCACAAAATTTCTCTAATTTTCAAAAAATCTGAAAGCGTAACTAAAAATGGAAAGTCTACAAAAAATGTTAAAAAACGGAAAATTGTTCATTCCATTTTTGTTGAATTTTTTTCCATTTTTAGTTGCGCTTTTGAAATTTCTTCAAAAATAAAGGAATTTGGTGAGAAACAACATGATTTCGATATTTACGACCGAAAATTCTGAAAATTAACCATTTTCCATTGCAAATAGAGGAAATGGAAGATTTTTCACTTCCCATTCTTCATTTTCCATTTCCGGATTTTACCCTATTTTTCAATTTTCCGGCGATTTTCCATCTGCGACAAAATCCTTTGTAGTTGAAGTGGATAATGATTTTTTTCGTATCTAAAAATTCACTTTTTTTCAAAAGAGGAAGAGCGAAGACATGAACAATTTTCTATTTTTTCCGTTTTTTGTAGACTTTTCCATTTTTAGCTCACGCTTCGAAATTTCTTCAAAAATAGAGAAATTTGGTGAGAAACGACATGATTTTGACATTTACGACCGAAAATTTTGAAAATTAACCATTTATCGTTGAAAATAGTGGAACTGGAAGATTTTCCATTTTCCATTTCCGGGTTTTACCCTATTTTTCAATTTTCTGGCGATTTTCCATCTGCGACAAATCGTTGTAGTCGAAGTGGATAACGATCTTTTTCGGATCTGGAAATTCACTTTTTTTCAGAAGAGAATTTTGAGTGAAAAGATGAAGAAATGAGCAATTTTTTGTTTTTTCCGTTTTTTGTAGACTTTTCCATTTTTAGTTGCACTTTTGAAATTTCTTCAGAAATTGAGAAATTTGGTGAGAAGCGACATGATTTCGACATTTATGACCGAAAATTTTGAAGATTAATCATTTATCAATGAAAATAGAGGAACTTGAATATTTTCCATTTTCCATTTTTCATTTCCGGGTTTTACCCTATTTTTCCATTTTCCAGCGATTTTCCATCTGACGAAATCATTGTAGTCGAAGTGGATAACGATTTTTTCGGATCTGGATCAATTTTTTTCAAAAGAGGAGAATTTTTAGTGCAAAGACGAAGAAATAAACAATTTTTCGTTTTTTTCTTTTGTAGACTTTTCGATTTTTAGTTACGCTTTCGAAATTTATTCGGAAATAGGGAATTCGGTGAGAAACGACATGAGTTTGACATCAACGACCGAAAATTTTGAAAATATACCATTTTCCGTTAAAAATATCCAAAGGAATTGAAAATTTTTCCATTTCCATTTTCCATTTTCCGGCTTTTACCCATTTTTTCATTTCCATTTTCCATTTCCGCACTTTTACCCATTTTCCATTTTCATTTCCATTTCCGCATTTTACCTTTCCCCTCAATCCGGCGCTCAAATTAGGAATTTTACCCTTCTAGAACCAGGGATGGAAAAAACCCAGATTTGAAAATTTCGAATTTTGGGTTCTTGGGTTTTTTTGCGTTTTTTGGGTTTTTAAGGGTTTTTTTTTAATTCTAGCTCGAGCTATAGATAGTAGCTGAGTTTACTTCAACGGCTTCAAGACACAAAACAAAACAAGTAAACAACAACTTTATTCAGCTAATACACAAAATTCAACAACAAAATTGGTCATTCACAAAAACAATTGATGCCGTGTGAACAGAATGAAAAATTGGGCAGAGCAATTTTTAAAATGCATTATATTGAAATTTCTTCACAAATTCTGCTCTGCTTCAAGAAAAAAAAACAAAAAAATTTGCCATATTAGTAGAAAAATCCGGCACTGATCATTGGTCAATCTTGGGCCCGAATTTTCGTTAATGGCCAATATTGGCCAATAACGCGTGCATTAGGGGCCAATATTTGCAAGATTTAAAATTCTTAAAAAGCTACACATCTGTGGGTTTCGAACTCCGTACTTTCGTGTTGGTAAACTCACGCGCGCACAGTGCGCCATAGCAAAATCATGATCAAGATTCTGAAGAATGATACTAATGCTATCTGTTATATACAGTATACGCAGTTGCTATTTTTCGTTTGAAAGAGATTGCTTATCCTATCTTTTATGCCTACGTAGTTTGAATTGTATGGTAGGTATTTCTAATTGTTGTTGGTTTGCCTTACGTATTGCAAAATCCTACGTGTGTACCTACATAAATGCATATGTACGTACATGTGTCTATATCTCTTTCTATAGTCTATTTCACGAAACCTTGTGCATGGACAACAATTTTTCGGACGATGTAAATCGACTACAAAAGCGTTTCAAACTGAAGCAGCAATCGCGATACTGTACACAGAAATCGACAAACATATGAAGTTTTACCATGTAAAATTACATTACAGTAAGCTGTCTAAAAACCACTTTTGTAGCTTCTCGGTAAATTGCTGAAAATTGATTTCCATGCACAAGGTTTTGTGAAATAGACTATAGATTGTACCTTTACATACATCTACATATGCACACCCATCTATAGTCTGTCTCTACGAGCTTTTGCGCATGAATCACAATCTTAGAGCGAATGTAAATCGATTACAAAAGTGGTTTAAACTGAAGTATAGCGATCTCAATATAGAGCATAGCATTTGATAAGCATAAAGTCTTACTGCCTAAAATTTTATTTCAAAAATCTGCCTACAATACATACATACCTACATTTGAAGTTGTTCGTTGGATCGCTGAATATTTTCATGTGAAGGTTTATAGATACATAGGTATAGGTATCTTTATATGTATGTACATATTTTGTGTTATGATTTTGTTTGGAGTTGCATAGACTGGTACATAGGTAACAATAATTGACAAATCAGGAACTTTTTTTGCATCAATTTACTGAGTAAGATGAACAATCTGTTTCTTACAAAAAATGGCAACTGCGTATACTGTATATAAGAGATAGCATTAGTATTATTCTTCTGATTTCTGATCACAATTTTGGGTATGGCGCATTGTGCGCGCGTGAGTTTACCAACACAAAAGTACAAGGTTCGAAACTCACGGATGCGAAGTTTTTAATTTTAAATCTTGCAAATATTGGCCCCTAATGCACTCGTTATTGGCCAATATTGGCCTTTAACGAAAAATTTGGGGCCAACATTGGCCAATAATCAGTGCCGAAAAATCCATGCCACATTGCCACATAGCCTTTATTGGGCGGCTTTTCTCATTTGAAAAGTATATACTATAGGATAAAAACAGCAACAGGAAGGAGGAGAGGATGAGAATGGATGGACAATTAACCTCGTGCATCGCAAGCAATTGTAAAAGGAACTACCATGATACAAAAAACATTGACAATACACAGTATTTAATTCAATTACAAATAAATTCTTAACCTGAGGATAAAAAACCCTAAAACCCCCAAAAAACCAAAACCCAACGATTTCTTGCACCCAAAAAACCCAAAAGACCCAAGTTCAAAAAACCCAGCCTTGCCAACCCTGTCTAGAACGCATTTTTGCATTACAAAAATTTTCCACAATGTGAACCGAGCCCAAAATTTTTTCCACATCTGAACTGATTTTAATTTTGAATGAATGAATGAAAATATTTATTGTCAGAAGAACATATACACAAATGGGTAAAATAAGCATGGGTAAAAAATGACTGGAGGGAAATACAAGTGCCATCCACAATTGGTTTCATACAGTAAATTCATTATTTTTTTATATCAATAAGCGGATACACTTTCTTGCTCATGTAAAAGAGAATTCTAGAGTTCAAACCTGCCATTACATTATGAAGAGAATTATAAAAGATTTTAAACTGAAAGAAAATGAAAAAGGTGGGAAGTTGGTAAATTAAAATAAATTTAAGGGATAGGATAAAACATTATTGTTGAGAATGGGACGATCACATGCTATGTATGTATAATGACTCCTTGATTAAAAGATCAAAAGATTTGTATGCTCGACTGATAATCTTGAAGCAATCGGATGTAATTGGATGGTTGCTATTTGTGATATGTTTGCAAACAGCAGATAAGCTATCACCCTGAATTGTCTTTCCTGTAGCAAATGAGATGCCATTATGCTCTGCAATTCTATTACTAAAATGTCGGCAAGTTTCTGCCAATGTAACTAGCCGTGCAGCTAGAACACATATACTTGTATACTAAATTTGAGAGTAGCTTAGCAGGTACAGCATCCTTGTTCTTGAAAAACCGGCTGATACACATGATAGGTTTGTAAACATACCTTACTCTAATCTGAAGGTTAAATTGCAGCTGCTGCTTACATTGTAGCCATGCACACCAGTGTAAGGCAAAACAAGAGAATAGCATATGTAGTTTATCACACCTGACTTTTATGTCATCCCTCTCATTATAAATTTTTGTCATAAAGTCTGATATGACCTTATCAATCAAGCCAAGGGGATACTCATTTTGCAGTAGAGTCTGTTTCAGCTTGTCAATATCAGAGACAAAAGTCTGATATGAGTTACAAATCATGTAAATACAACTCACAAGTGTCCTTATTACACCAACTTTATAGGCATAAGGAATTGAACTAGACAATTTGGCATAAAGGCCAGAAAATGTGGGCTTCTGATATGATGATGCCACAATATCATCGGACCAACAAGCAAGGTTCATAAGGTTCATGAAGGTTCGTAAGCAGAATGGACTGTCTGCTGATGTGTATAAAGGTATAAATCCTGTAGGATGCAGTTATGGCGGGCTACATGGCTTGCCTAAGACTCATAAGAGAGATGTTCCTCTAAGACCAATCTTGTCAGCCATCAACACTCAAACTTATACCTTGGCTAAGTATTTTGTGCCAATCCTACGAAACATAAGTACAAATTAATACACTTTATGTGACACGGGTAGTTTCTGACAAGACTTAAGGCTTTTACATTCAAGAGCCATCATTTTATGGCTAGTCTTGATGTTCAAAGCTTGTTCACTAATGAGATCACTCAATGAGACCATTGACATATGTATTAGAAAACTATTTGATGATCAGAATGTCTTTTTAGTAAATAACAAATCGTCATCAATTCAAACTGCTTCTAGAACTTGCAGTTAAAGAATGTTATTTTACGTGCAATGGTAAAATCTGTCAACAGATAGATGGTGTTGCTATGGGTAATCCGCTTGACCCAGTTCTTGCCACCATTTTCTAGAGTCATCATGAAACAAAGTGGCTCAGAGACTGCGATATAAAGATCAGACCCAAGTTCTATGTACGTTATGTTGATGACACATTTGTAGTGCTTTCTGACAGAAGTCGGCCCAGAAAGTTCTGTGATTACATGAATCAGCAACATCCTAAAATGAAGTTCACATTTGAAACTGAATGTGACACGAAATTAAGATTCCTTGATGTGCTTGTTGAAAGGATGTTCGATGATATTGTGAGATCATCATATCAGAAGCCCACATTTTCTGCCCTTTATGCCAAACTGTCTAGTTTCATGCCTTATGCCTATAAAGTTGGTCTAATAAGGACACTTGTGAGTCGTATTTACACGATTTGTAACTCATATCAGACTTTTGTCCCTGATATTGACAAGCTGAAGCAGACTTTTTTGCAAAATGAGTTGGTATCCTCTTGGCTTGATTGATAAGGTCAAATCAAACTTTATGACAAAAGTTTATAATAAGAGTGATGACATAAAAGTTGGGGTGTGATAAACTATGATATTCTCTTGTTTTGCCTTGCACTGGTGTGCATGGCTACAATATACACAAGAATTCTGAAGCTTATATCTGCATTTTACCCTCAGATTAGAGTAAGGTTTGTTTACAAACCTGTCATGTGTATCAGCCGGTTTTTCAAGAACAAGGATGCTGTACCTGCTAAGCTACTCCCAAATTTAGTACCTACCTATATAAGTATACATGTTCTAGCTGTATAGCTAGTTACATTAGCGAAACTCCGCCAACATTTTGGGAATAGAATTGCAGAGCATACTGGCATGGCATCTCATTTACTACAGGTAAGCCTATTCAGGCTGATAGCCTATCTACTGTTCACAAACATATCGCAAATAGCAATCATCCAATTACATCAGATTGCTTCAAGGTTATCAGTTGAGCATCCAACTCTTTTGGATCTTTTAATCAAGGAGTCATTATACATAGCACGTGATCGTCCCATTCTAAGCAATAATGTTTCATCATATCCTTTAAATTTGTTTCAATTTACCAACTTCCTACCTTTTTCATTTTCTTTGAGTTTAAAATTTTTTAAAATTCTCTTCATAATGTAATGGCACATTTAAACTTTAAGTTTCTCTTGGTTTACAATTCTCACATAACAAACTCATTCTTCAAAACTATCTATGGCGAATAGTTGGTTTTAGAATAAAACATCATTCTAATAAACGCATACAGCTCAAGAAGGCGCTTTGATGATCCCAATATTGAAATTATCGTATGCTAGTGTCGTTACATAACACGAAGCTTGGCATCACAAAGCCCTACAATTATAGTCTGTTTCACATAACATTGTGCATAAATTCTAAGAATTTTCAGTGGCAGTATGCCGAGGGTTACGATAATTATGTATTACTAGCAAAGAAAAATGCTCCGATGGAACAAAAAAGATGAATATACTTGGAATTGTGGATTTTACCCAAGTTATCAAGAAGCGTGGCAACTAATCGAGCTGAAGAGCCTGCAATGCGTTACTTTTAAATAAATTTGATCAATATTTCAACTCTACATACCTACATATTCCGACCATGGGTAAAAAAATGGCGCACCAAAGATCAAGGATACCAGTCTATGTTCTAAGTCACCATCTCGAAGGTCCAACTTTGATGTACTTGATGATACGAACGATAATTCTTGTGACTGTGTCATTTGCTACAAGTTAGTTTCTGATGACGACACTGCCTTATTATGCAATTTTTGCGACTGTTGGGGTCATACTTCTTGTCTGAAAGGTAATGATCATGATTATGAAACTTATTCAAAGCCCGATTCCACTTTCTATTGTTTCAACTGTAAACCAATTGTGAAAAAATATTTGCATATTGAACGTCGCTTAGATGATTTTGCTACTAAGCTTGCTGATTTAGAAAAGAAAGTTGATCGTCTTGAACATTCTCAAAATTCTCCTACCAATTATGATAAAAACGAACTCTGCTCCAGAGCCCTGCGCGGGCCGAAATTTTTTGACCCGCCCCGCCCCGCCAAGAAAGAAATAAAGCCCGCCCCGCCCCGCCCTGCCCTGCCAGTAATGTTACAAAAATTAGGCCCGCCCGCCCCGCCCCGCAAAATTTTTTCATGTACTCTATGTATCCATTTCTGGTCGAAAAGGAGCCAGAATGCAAGAAGATAAAGAACCAGACAATGAGTGATACAAAATCTTCAATGTAAATGAGTGCAATGCAATTTTGTAAATTGAATAAGAGCTTATGTCTTACAGCAATAAACTTTATTGGAACAACAATGATGTTACTGTGATAGGTGTAGTTAGGTATGTAGGTAAGCTGCAAAAGGCATAATCTTGCACTGCTGATTGCTCAAATTCTGAGGGGGTCTAATGGGGCGAAATCGCCAAAACTAGCACAACAAAATCAATTTTGGGGGTCTGCTGGATCCCAGGGGACAACCCAGATCCCAATGCTCGCCATTACTCAAATGCTATAGGTGATAGTCTACCTTATGTAAGGCATAGTGTGTACCTACATATATGTAGGCATAGGTGGGCAGCACCGAAATTGTGGGGGGGTGAAAAATTTCTGGGGGTGAAAAATTTCTAAAGGTCAAAAAATGGTCTAAAAGTGGTCGTTTGCAAAAAAACACCATTTTTCGACGTTTCTCATCAAGCACTATCCAATGGCATCAAAAAATTGCTGAAAAAGCGAAAAAAAATTTTTCTGGGGGGGTATTATGATTTCTGGGGGGGTATTTCAACTTCTGGGGGTGCATACCCCAAACCCTCCCCATGCCCACGTGTGTATGTAGGTACCTGCCTACCTATATATACAGGGTGTTTCAAAAAACGAAACCCATATCAGACCTTGTAACTTCGAAACGAATAGCTCAATTCGAATGCAACTTGCTTTAATCAATAAATAAAAACTTCATAAAGATCTTGCGAAATTTCGTTTTCGCAGCTTTATTTGTTCTTGTACAACGCGCATTTGGGTGAAAGTCGTTTTTTCATTAAATACAATGTGTCGTAAGAAATGAATATGTGTTTGCGACGTTGTAGCTTTAGATCGAGTGGACATTTTAGAATACGGTTTGCTTGCCTCTAAATTTTAGTTTCATTTTGTTTGTTGGTTCAAGAGCTATTGAGCTTTTGCCAAAGGTGACTCTTCGGCGATTGAGCCAGCAATGACAAAATAAGCAGCGAGTTACTTGCGCTTGTGAATGACCTAAGGAATGACATTTGGCGAAAGCTGAATAACTCTCGAACCAAGTAGCGAAATAGTACAAAAATTTACAGGCTAACAGCTAGACAAACAGGCTTTTGAATAGAGCAGACCATATTCTAAAATGTTCACTCGATTAAAAGCTACAATGTTGCAAACAAATGATTTATTTCTAAACACGCATTGTATTTAATGAAAAAACGACTTTTACACAATTGCGCGTTGCACAAGAACAGAGCAAGCTACGGATACGAAACTCAGCAAGTTTCTTACGAATGTTTTTGTCTATTGTTTAAAACAATTTGCATTGAAATTGAGCGAGCCGTTAGAAAGTTACAAGGTCAAATATGGGTTTCGTTTTTTTGAAACACTGTATATATGTAAGCTTTTGCATGGTAGAGCTGGGTTATTTCAATTTGTATTATTTTAACAGCCTTCCATGTGTTCTATTTCATTAAGTATTTATTCAAAGGATGAGCAGCAGAGCGTTACTTAGAACTATAGTCTATTTCGCGAAACCTTGTGCATGGAAATCAATTTTGCGCACGTATCCTTTTGCACAGCAAAAATTTAAAAAAAAGAAAGGCCCGCCCCGCCCCGCCGAAATTTTTAGAAAATAAAGCCCGCCCCGCCCCTCCCCGCCCCGCCAGCTGTGTGACCCGCCCCTGCAAAAGCCCGCGCAGGGCCGCGTGGGCCTGCAGGGCGGGGCGGGCCAACTCACCCGGCACAGAGCTCTGCTCTGCTCTAATTAATGATGATATCGAAAGAGATTCTAAGAAATGTAATGTTGTTCTGTTTAACTTGCCTTTATCGAACAGTGTTGAGGAAATTGATCAGGTCAAACGGCTAATCGATTCTCATTCTGATGGTCATGATCTAGTATCATCTGATGTTAAATGCGTTGTTCGTGATGGTCCCATTCACGAAAACCGCGTCCAGTTTGTCAATGTTTGCCTAACGTCGGTTCAGGCAAGGCATCACTTTGTTTCCTTGATCAATAAGACAGTCCGCGTTAAATCTAAAGACCCACTTTCGCGTTTGCGGTGCCATCCTGACTTATCATTCCTTCAAAGAAAACATCAACGCAAACTGGTTTCCGAGCTCAACAATCGTAAATCTTGAGGTGAAGAAGGTCTTTTTATCGATTTTCGCGCCAATTGTGTTAAATGCAAACCAAACCGTAATATTAATAACCAACTCTTCACCTAGGTAGTCACGCCCCTTTCTCCTACTTTGCGTTTAAAAGTTCTGTATTTTAATTCAAGAAGTTTGTTAAATAAGCTAGGTGATCTGAAACTGTTACTAAATAGCAAACAGTTTGAAATAATACTTTGTTGTGAATCTTGGCTTTATGCTGAAATTCCAGATAGTCTCCTTTGCAGTTCAAATAATTACCAAATTATTCGATGTGATCAGTTAAATAAACGTGGGGGTGGACTTATAGTTTTTGCTAATAAAAATCTACATATTAAACACATCAAAATTCCTATCAATTTTATATATATATATATATATATATATATATATATATATATATATATATATATATATATATATATATATATATATATATATATATATATATATATATATATATATTAGGGATGCACCAGGGCCGCCTTTTGACCGGGGCCAGGGGCCGGGGCCCGGGCCCCGGCGCCGGGGCTGGTACCAGAGACTTGGACCAACCGGGGCCAACTATGTTTGCTATATCCCAGATATACCATGTATAAATATGTATTAGGCAAAATGTTACTTATGCAAAACAGCGTCTGGGCAAGTCCATGGCATCCGTTTCACATGTATTTCCGAGTTCAATTAATCATCATAGCTTATATAGGCCAAATTTTTTTCCTGCCATTTAAAAAATTTGGCCCAATTCTATAACTTGCATCATTACCAGCCGATTGCTCATGTTTTAGATCAGACAAATTAAAAATAGCTCAAACAAGGATAGAAATTTCGCGTGCATACTTTATTATGTTAATGTGTAGTGTCGTTTTCATGTTAATGTGTGTTCTTATAAGTGTTACGCCTTGTAGCATACTATTATTTCGCCTAAACGGCATCAGATTACATGAAACGATTTTAGACTTGCACGCATTTTTACTAATAAGTCCTTACAATCTAGCCAATGATATGCACAGGCGATTATGCACGATTTACCCTCAAAATATCGCCAAAATCCGAACAAAAAACGTTGAGATAATTCTTAATAATAGGCTGAAATTTGCGTATTTTGGCCCCGGCTGGGGCCGGGCCTGGCCCCGGTGCATCCCTAATATATATATATATATATATATATATATATGAAATTTTAATTTTTGATTTATGCAATACTGATTTCAAAACTAGATTTATTCTAGCTTATCGTCCTCCTACTTATGATACTATGTATGCTGAAAGTCTTTGTAATTCTATTGAATGGGCTTCTAATGTACCTTATCCTTTATTAATTGTTGGTGATTTTAATCTTCCTAAAATTAATTGGGTCTCCAACAACTTTCCTTCTGATCCCATCAATACTTTATTTTATGATACCTTCTGTACAACTGGTTTGGAGCAACTAATCCATAGTCCAACTCACGATAATAATATATTAGATTTGCTTTTTCACTTAATCAAGCAATTAACGTGAAGATTTCACCTCATTTTTCTGATAGTGATCATAATTCTATTGCTTTCGAAATTCAAGGGTACGAAGAGACAAATCACATGCCCTCTTGTTTAATTTTTGGAAAGCCAATTACGAGTTAATTTCTATGCGATTAGCCACTGTTTCTTGGCCCGATTTATTTAATCAAAGTACTTCAGCAGATGATATGTATGTTTTTGTTTCAGTTGTTCAAATTATTAGTTCTGATCTAATACCTAAAAAAGCACATAGACATTTTAAGAAAGTTCTTCCTAAACACATCCGTAAGTTATACTTAAAAATACTTAAATTATGGAAAAATTACAAAAAGTTTAAAACTCGAACAAATCGAACAATCTATTCTAATTCTGCAAATCTCTAAAAAGAGAAACCAAAAATTTTTACGCTAAAGAAGAACTAGAAGTTTTAAAATCAGGCGATATCCGTAACTTTTACAATTTTGTCAATTCTCGTTTGAAGATCAGGAAAAGTTCATTTCCCCTGATTTTATCTAATGGTATTGAATTAGATGACGATCATGTACAAGCTAATCATTTTAACTCATATTTTGCCTCTGTTTTCACTGTTGATGATCAAAATCTTCCTGTGTTTCAGGCTCGTACTTTTTCTTTGTTATCAGAAATCAATTCGATGTAGACACCGTTTACAGAGCTATTCGCGAATCTAAACCAAGTACTGCATGTGGTCCTGATGGCCTATGCTCATTTTTTATTAAAAAAACTAGGTTATTTGCTTTCTTCTCTCTTGCTTCTATCTTTGAAACTTCTTTTCGATCAGGTTCAATTCCAAAATTGTGGTATCAAGCAAACGTAATTCCAGTTTTCAAAAATAAAGATGATTCTGCTTGTGTAGAAAATTATCGTCCGATTTCGTTGTGTTGCTCTCCTTGTAAAATTATGGAAGGAATTGTTAATAAAAAGATTCTGGATTACTTAAATATAAATAATTTACTTTCTCCTCTACAATTTGGATTTTTAAAAGGTCAATCATGTGAAATGCAATTGCTAAAGTGTTAAAACGAATGGGCAAAATTTGTTGATAGAAAATCTACTGTCAATGTAATTTTTATCGACTTTAAAAAAGCTTTCGATTCTTTATCGCACACAAAATTACTTCACAAACTTTCTGCATATGGTCTAAATGGTTTTCTTTTCAACTGGCTTTAATCTTTTTTAACCTCTCGATCTCAGAGCGTTGTTGTTAATAGTTCTTTTTCAGATAGCTTTAATGTAACTAGTGGCGTCCCGCAAGGGAGCATGATAGGGCCAACCCTTTTTCTGATTTACATAAATGATTCATGTGATAATATGAGTAGTCGTATTCGATTATTTGCTGACGATGTTAAAATGTTTAATTTGTCCTCTTCTAAAACTATACTTCAAAACGACCTTAATAAGCTTTATACATACATGGTCAGCGTGAATGGCAGCCTCAGATATCTATTGATAAATGCTCAGTTTTGTACATGGGTTATAAAAATCCTAAACATCAATATTTTATTGAAAATCAACTTTTACCTTCTGATTCTGACTGTGTCCGTGATTTAGGTGTTCTAATGTCTCAAAATTTGAAATTTCAGCAGCACTAGCATGAAGTGATTAAAAAGCTTCTCAGCAATCCAGTCTGATACTGAAGTTATTCTTCTCTTGTGATCACAAAATTTTGTCTCATACTTTTGTTGTATATGTTCGTCCGCTTTTAGAGTACTGTTGTACCGTTTGGAGTCCTTATCGTATTCGAGATATTGATCGTATCGAGCGAGTTCAGCGCAAGTTTACCCGTTGTATTTTTGGTTTTAACAGTGGTTTGTCATATAATGATCGTTTAAAAAGTCTGTCATTAGAACGTCTCGAAATACGCCGTATTCGTTTTGCTTTATCCTTTTATTATCAGATTATTAATGGAAAATCACACATTCTCTGTGAGGGTCTGGGTAAAACATGGACATGGACCAGTCCATGGACCATGGACCTCACGGAGTAAAACATGGACCATGGATCGGTCCATGGACCATCGATCTAAGGGAGTAAAATATGGAGCATGGAGCGCTCCGAAGTGCATGGACATGAGTGTGCGTACAGTATTTAGAATGAGTGTAATGTAGGTAGGTACCTATTCCACTTTTGCAGGTCCATACAGTACCATGGAGCGCCTCGGTTCACCCCTTTGTCGTGAATCCGTCCAGTTTTTTGCAACTGGAATCGAGTGAATCTGCCTAAAAAACACATTTCCACCAAATTTCAAGCAGAATGGTTGCTTAGAACGCAAGAAAATGGGCGGTCCATGGTTTTGTGGTCCATGGACCGCTCCATGGACCATGGAGCACCTCGGATCACCCATTCGTCGTGAATGCGTCCAGTTTTTTGCAGTTGGAATCGGTGAAGCTGCCTAAAACACATTTCCACCAAATTTCAAGCAGAATGGTCGCTTAGAACGCAAGAAAATGGGTGGTCCATTGTTTTGTGGTCCATGGACCGCTCCATGGACCATGGAGCGCCTCGGATCACCTATTCGTCGTGGATGCGTCCAATTTTTTGCCCGAGGCGCTCCATGGTCCATGGAGCGGTCCATGGACCACAAAACCATGGACCGCCCATTTTCTTGCGTTCTAAGCAACCATTCTGCTTGAAATTTGTTGGAAATGTGTTTTTTAGGCAGCTTCACCGATTCCAACTGCAAAAAACTGGACGCATCCACGACGAATGGGTGATCCGAGGCGCTCCATGGTCCATGGAGCGGTCCATGGACCACAAAACCATGGACCACCCATTTTCTTGTGTTCTAAGCGACCATTCTGCTTGAAATTTGGTGGAAATGTGTTTTTTAGGCAGCTATCCACGGGGTCCTGAAAGCACAAGATATTGAAGTGTATTATAGTGGTCAAACTGTAGAGTTCACGCACTACTGTATTGACCAGTTAAACCGGTGCGTTACACTCACTCTACATACGTAGTTCATACTCATGTCTACACTCATTGGAGCGCTCCTTGCTCCATATTTTACTCTCCTTAGATCGATGGTCCATGTTTTACCCGTGCGATCCATGGTCCATAAATGAGTTTGATGCATTTTTAACAGCAAATGATTTCGATATCGTGTGTGTGTGTGAATCCTGGTTAACTCCTAGTGTATCTAATAGCTTACTTTGCAATTTAAACTGTTTTAATGTGTATCGTTCCGATAGGATCAATCGAAAAGGTGGAGGTGTTTTTATTCTTTCAAAAAGTACTTTAAAATCCTACTTGCCAAAAGTACCGGAAAATCTTTTCAGTGAAGAAATAGTTATTGTTGATTTCATTGGCGTAAGCTCCAAGATTCGTGTGCTACTTTTTTACAGGGCGCCGGATTATGATTTCTCCCACATGAGAATGCTTTGCCGTGTTATAGAATGGGCCTCTCAGATACAGTATCCTTTTGTCATATTAGGTGATTTAAATTTTCCTAATGTAGACTGGTCTAGTTTTATTCTACCTTCGAGTCCTATTAACCGATCTTTTTGCGAGTGTATGCTTTCTCTATCTTTTAGTCAAAAAGTTTCTGAACCAACACACGGTATGCATATTTTAGATGTTATTTTTGATGCCCATTCTATCGAAAACGTTGAAGTCAACCCACCTTTTTCTACTAGTGATCACTCGGTTGTTACTTTTTCTCTTAAATGTTCTATCTTGGAAGAAAAAAGTTCTGCTAAACTTAATTTTCGCAGAGCAAATTATGATCAGATTGAATTATTTTTGTCCGCAATTTCGTGGCCTGACATTTTTCGGATTGCGTTACTTGTGATGATTTCTACAACAAATTTTTGTCTGTTATAAATCCTTTAATTTCCCAGCATGTTCCAAAAATTGAAGCTAAACCTGCAACTGTGAAAAGATACCCAATGAACATAAGAAAGCTGGTTGCTAAAAAACTGAGGCTGTGGCATGTTTATAAACAGAGAAAAACGCCTGAATCTAAAGCTGTTTATAATAACTGTGCAAAGTTATTAAAGGCCGAAATCTATAAATTTCACTCTTCCAAAGAGGATAAACTTATTAAATCTGGAAATTTGAATTCTTTTTATAATTTTGTTAATTCTCGTATTAGTGGTGAAAGAACTATTCCAATTTTAACTGATGGCGATCGTGTGATTGCTTCTACTGACAAAGATAAGGCAAACGTTTTTAGCACACTTTTTGCTTCAGTCTTTAGTGTTCCTACGCAAACGAATTTTGGTCTTATTAATGCTTGTGCACAGCCAAAGTTATCAAACATTCGTTTTTCTGATGATGTCGTTTTTTCTGCTATACGGAAAATTAAACCATCATTATCGATTGGCCCTGACGGACTTTGCGCATTTTTTGTGAAAAACTTGCTTTTGTACTTACCCAGCCCTTAACCACTATTTTTGAAATATCTTTCAAAACCCATTGTATTCCTGCACTGTGGCGCACCGCTAATGTTGTTCCTGTGTATAAAAAGGGCGACCGGAGTGATGCTAAAAATTACAGGCCGATATCGTTATGTTGTATTACGTGTAAGATCATGGAATCTATAATTAACAGTACGATGCAAGCACATTTACGTGAGAATAATTTGATCTCCTCCGGTCAGTTTGGTTTCCAAAAGGGTAAATCGTGTGAATTGCAATTACTAAAGTGCAAAAATGAATGGACTAAATTAATTGATGAAAAAAACACTGTTGATGTTATCTACATTGATTTTTCTAAAGCTTTCGACACTGTAGTTCACCGTAAATTAATTTATAAACTGGAAACTTTTGGATTTTCTGGAGATTTATTGAGTTGGTTAACTTGTTTTTTGAGCGATAGGACTCAAAGGGTTGTTATTAACGGTCAGTTTTCGAGCGAAAAATCTGTCACTAGCGGTGTTCCTCAGGGCAGTATACTTGGCCCGATTCTTTTTGTTTTATTCATAAATGACATTAGCGACCGCTTAAATAGCAAAGTTTGCCTTTTTGCCGATGACGTCAAGCTTTATAATTTATCTAGCAATCACACCCAACTTCAAGATGATATCGCTAAACTCGTAGTCTGGTCCAAGGATTGGCAGTTAAAAATTGCTACTGAAAAATGCTACGTGTTATATCTAGGTTTTGGAAATCCCAAGCATTCTTATAGAATTTCTGACCTGACTGTAGAACAGAGTGTAAATTCTGTAAAGGATTTGGGTGTTTACGTATCAAGTAAACTTGATTTTAATTTCCACTATAATGATATAACGCGTAGAGCTTATGCTAGGGCTATGCTAATATCGAAATCATTTGCTTCTAAAAATAAACTAAATATGTCTAGGGCTTTTACTGTTTACGTCAGACCGCTTCTTGAGTATTGTAGCACTGTTTGGAATCCATACCGTAAGACCCATGTTTCAATGATCGAAAATGTTCAAAGGAAATTTACACGTAAAATTATTGGATTTCGGGGACTTTCTTATGCTGAAAGACTCAGTTTCTTAGAATTGGATAGCCTGGAGATTCGCAGATTGCGTAGTGATCTGTGTATGATGTATCAGATATTGAGTGGTAGATGCGTTTTGTTGCAAGCCGACTTTTTTACTTTTGTGAAAACAACACGCGTGCTCAAAATTCAATGAAATGTGAATGCACTCCTTTTCGGCTTGATGTTCGTGGGTATGATTTATCCAATAGGTGGATTCACGTATGGAATTCTCTCCCTGAAGCTGTTGTAAGATCTCCTAGTGTTGCTTCCCTCCGTGAAAAGTTGAAAAAAGTTGATCTAACGGGGTATTTGCTAGGGGGCGTGTTCTAAGTGCATAATTTATTTAGCCTGCGCGCCTACCTTCGTCTTTTGCACTAATCTCGTATAAATGTACTTTAATTAATAATTTCTTGCTTTTAGAATATGTGATTTTGTATGATGATTCATGTCGAATGTTTATTTATAATTGTATTTCATTGTATATTAATGTTTCTTTTCTTATTGTGTTCTTTTTTTGTGCGACGAAAATAAAATATTTGTATTGTATTGTATGTTTTACTCTTCCCCTTCTCTGTGACGAGTTTTTCGCTTTTAATCGCAACTATACTCGCTCTATCAATAACCTTAAACTGACTGTTCCAGTAACTCGTTCAGATATTTTCAAGTATGATTTCAGTCATAGATATGTGTATCTGTGGAACTCACTTCCAGTTGATGTTGTAAATTCACCTAGCTTAGAAATTTTTAAACGCAAACTCAATGCTTTTGATTTTTCTGTTCATCTGAAGGGGCACGCGTAAGTTTTCACTTTCGTGACTGCGTGTCCCGTTGCTGACGTTTTAGTCATATATCTTTTTATCATATCTTTGTATCGTACGCTGTGTCTTTATTTTTACCATGTCTTGTACGTTTTGCAATAAATCTTTGTTGGTAAATACGCCGTATTCGTTTTGCTTTATCCTTTTATTATCAGATTATTAATGAAAAATCACACATTCTCTGTGACGAGTTTTTCGCTTTTAATCGCAACTATGCTCGCTCTGTCAATAACCTTAAACTGACTGTTCCAGTAGCTCGTTCAGATATTCTCAAGTATGATTTCAGTCATGAATCTGTGGAATTCACTTCCAGTTGATGTTGTAAATTCAACTAGCTTAGAAATTTTTAAACGCAAACTCAATGCTTTTGATTTTTCTGTTCATCTGAAGGGGCACGCTTAAGTTTTCACTTTCGTGACTGCGTGTCCCGTTGCTAATGCTGACGTTTTAGTCATATTTCGCTTTATCATATCTTTGTATCGTACGCTGTGTCTTTATTTTTACCATGTCTTGTACGTTTTGCAATAAATCTTTGTTGTTGTTGTTGTTGTATTGTTAAGGATGTAAAAGGAGGGGACTAGGAAAAATCAGTATTCCTGTGCCTGGTTCACACCCACCTGTTGTGTGTGTACGCGTTTGAATATCTACAGTAATCGTATATGTATCATAATTTGGCGTACGATAGTACCTGCGTCTCTGATTTCTTGAAATTTTCAAATACGCAGATTTCACTAGCGACATTTTTAAACTGAATTAAAACGCATTAAATGTTACTGTGATAAAAACAATATAAACCGATCAACAGTAAGCTAAAAAAAATAAACTGCATTTATCTATATTTTTTACAGTAATAATATTTTTTACAGTGCGCTAAATAGTTGTGCATGATGAAGGATGTTTCGATTTCTTCACTGTTCGGCGAAATCAATCACTGGCTGTTAAGCAACTACGAAGTTGGGCGCTACAGTAATAAGGGTGTTCTATTGTCGAGCAATTTCATGCACCAAGCCGGGGTTAAAAAAGCCGACAGTAATCTTATGTTCACTAGGTCAATTTTTTGCAGGCCTTACAGTAATAAAGTTTTTCATATTATATATGGCTTACAGTAATACCTATGCATGTATATGTACATATATATGTACGTATGTACATAATGTAGATAGTGTATCTACACGTGCCGTTACTTGTACGGCCTTTGCGCATATTAGTGCGCCAATTCCGACCATCCGGTCATTTGGTTCCACTTTGGCGATCCAGCCATATTTTCAGATCGATGATATGACATGCGGAGGCATTCCGACCACGCAGTGTCAATTGGTTGGACTCTTGTCGCTAGGTGTCGCGAGAGATACTATGATGCGACCTTTTTACTGTGGAACCCCCTACAAGTCCCCTATCACTTTTTACATTTAAAACATGAGCGACATGACCGCTATTCACGTTGAGCCTGTGCGGAGACCCGAAAAATCTATGTGCAAGTAGCACACAATTTCTGTCAAAAAACATTTCTTTTTTCTTTTCTTCATATATTACAGTAGGCCAATCCCCCTGAGGATGATTAGTCTAGTTTTGTGGCGTTTTGGGCCTTGCGTTTTTCGGCGTGTCGTTTCCGACCCTATCAGCGCCATTTCTTGTACATTGTTTTTGACTTGGTAAAAGCTAGAAAATTAGCTGTCTAGAGGTGCATTATACCGCAGGCAGTTAAGGATTGGGATTTGGCCGGCCATAAATTTATTCCTTGCCGGATTTCGTTGGGTAAAATCTTTATTTATCATTTCGTGCAAAATTCACAATTCCTTTTTCGAACCAAAAATCTATAAAAATTATTACATAATTTTTATAGTTGATGACAGCCCGGATTAGAGCTCTTTGTTGTTGTGATTTAGGTACAGAGTGCTACTGGAACCAGAATTTATAAGTAGTTTCGCCATAGGTAATCTGGCGCGAAACCTTTTCATTTCTTTTCGCGAAAAATTATTCTTTTGGTCTAAAAAGGTCCAAGGACCTAGGGCGAATTCCGGGGTTATCTAATTACTCCTGTGTTAGGAACCGCGGTCGGATTTCCCTTCCCATAATTGGAAAAGTGCAGGTGAATTGCCGCAGTTTCCTATCCAGCGCTAATTGTAGCAAAGGTACTTATTGGGGTTCGTTGCTTTGGTAGTTGTTGTGTGTTGGATATCTTCCCCGGCGGCGTGCTGTCGGTTTAGTTATCCGTACATACTTCAAGTAGGTACTTAATCAGCAAACTCGTTTGCGCGCGCTAAGACAACTCCAAGGTAACTTAAAGCCCTAAAAGTTACAATAACTTTGTGAGCGTGTTAGATATGGAACAAATGTATAGTATGTAGGTACCTGCTGCATTGTACGAGTGAGTACAGGTATCAAACACATTGTACATAACTTTGTGAACGTCTTAGATATGGAACAAATGTATATTAGGTACCTGCTGCATAGGTACGAGTGAGTACAGGTATCAACCACATTTCTTTGCTATTGTTGCTCTCAATGCACATACATATGAAGCATAAAATTAAAAATATGTATACCTATGTATAGTCTTTTCATTTAACTTTGCGGTTTTCTTCTGCATTTTTCCAACAAGAAGCAGGCTACAAAAGCGTTTTAAACTTTTGATGCAGTAATGTGGATTAACACGAGCATACGTCTCTACATGACTCAACATACTGTTGAATATCATATTTATTGTATTAGTTTAAAACACTTTTGTAGTCGCTTTAAACTTACAAAAACATCAGGTACGTACATGTGTAATAGTAGCAGCGTCGTCGGCGGACGTACTAGGTAATGTATTGTATGTACGCATACATTTGTACGGGTATGTATTACGTACATACATATGTATGTAGTAGCCGTGTTCAGGGGGCGGACCGGGCGGCCGCTCAGGGCTGCTAAAAATAAGGGTCACTAAAAAATTCTAGAGAATTCGAAAAAAATCTGTGATAGCGGCCCTAACATAGTAAACCATATCAGCTAGCGGCTTCCGATATTAAGCAAATTATGTATGTATAAGGATTGGCAATGAAATACATAGGTATGTTTATGTAGGTAACAATAGATGCACAGCATGTCTGGTCTGGGGGGTCAGCCGGTCTGTGGGAATCAAAAATCTGACGTTTTGGAGCCAAAATTGCGTCAAAAACTGCTATAAACGCTAAAATAGCGTGAAATCTATATTAATCTACAGTTTCTGATCAATTTCACGCTCTTTTGAAGAAAAGTTTCGATTTTCATCCGTTTTTAGCTTTAATTTTGTCTCGTTTTTCCCAGAAAATTTCCCAGTTTTCTATTTTGAGGAGTCAGGTGCAGAGGTGCACAGCATGTCCGGTCTGGGGTCAAAAATTAGACTTATTGGGCCGAAATTGTGTCGAAAACTGCTAAAGGCGCTAAAATAGCTTAAATCTATGTTAATCTACAGTTTTTGGTCAACTTCAAGCACTTCTGAAGGAAATCATTGATTTTCATTCGTTTTTAGCCTTTATTTTGCCTCATTTTTCGCAGAAAATATTCCAATTTTCCATTTTGGGGGTCAGGACCCCCAAACCCCCATGAGCATGTCTGTATGTAAAAACGAACTTTTACTGAATACATGAACGTTATATATGTACATAGGTACACTTTTGTGTAATTTTTGAGATGTCACGAATCAGTCAATGAATTGGGCAAATTTTAATCATAACTTTCCATTATGACAACTGTTTACAACATTCATGATTATTCCGATTATATTCCATTCTTCATTATGATTTTAGATTTTTTTAGAAAAACTTTCGTGAAACCTTCAGAAATTTTCTTGAAATTTAGCTATAAAGGCTGGCCTATGGACCAGCTGTAACATTTTCTTATTTCCTCTCTAGAAAGCGGGTGATACATAAATGGCTGAGGCATACAGTGCTTCACTTCGCATAAATTTCAGTTCAATCAATGCTCACACGGCCCATTGAATATTGATCGTTTGTAGCTAAGATCACATTACTCACCTCAGGCCGTCATTCATCCTCGAATGCATGCTTTAGCTTGCAGCAGTCTGTCCTACTGGACACCGCCAGGCACGTATGTATGTAGCTGGCCCTCCTTTGGGGGGACCAATACCAATTTTGGGGGGTCGTGGGTCCAAAAAGGCCGAAAGTAGCACAAAATAACGTTTAAAAAGTCCTATTTTTCCGTTTTTTTATGAATTCTGGGGGGTCCGGAGACCCCCCATTCCTCCAGAGCTACGTCACTGACAAACCGTCCTAAACGATCCTAACCAATCAATATGACTATGATAACTTCAGCGCGTTTAGACTCGTTATTAATCTGTCATCATGCACAACTCTTTAGCGAAATACAGAATTCATGTCATGCCATAAAAATTTTTATTACTGTAAGTCATATATCATATATAAAAAATTATTACTGTAAGGTCTGCTAAAATAGACCTAGTGAACATAAGATTACTGTAGTCTTTTTTAAAGTTGTCGTTCTTATTTTGCTGTAATATTTTTAACCCCGGCTCGGTGCATGAAATCGCTCAACAATAGAACTCCCTTATTACTGTAGCGCCCGACTTCATCCTTTCTCAGCGGCCGGCAATTGAATTCATCGAACACTGAAGAAATCGGTCGTTTTACACAGCGAAATAAAGAATTAATCTCATGCCATAAAAAATATTATTACTGTAAGCCATATATAATATAAAAACTTTTTTACTGTGAGGCCTCCAAAAATAGACCTAGTGAACATAAGATTACTGTAGTCTTTTTAAACCCCGGCTTGGTGCATGAAATTGCTCGATAATAGAACACCCTTATTACTATAGCGCCCGACTTCGTAGTTGCTCAACGGCCGGTGATTGATTTCGCCGAACAGTGAAGAAATCGAAACATCCTTCATCATGCACAACTATTTAGCGCACTGTAAAAAATAATATTACTGTAAGACATATACACACATGCAGTTTATTTTTTAGCTTACTGTTGATCGGTTTATATTGTTTCTATCACTGTAACATCTAATGCGTTTTAATTCAGTTTAAAAATGTCGCTAGTGAAATCTGCGTATTTGAAAATATCGAGAAATCAGAGACACAGGTACTATCGTACGCTAAATAATATCACTCATACATTTACTGTAGGTACTAAACGCGTACACACACAAAAGGTGGGTGTGCACCAGGCACAGGAATACCGGAAAAATCTACCTAAAGTCGCAAAATCTGCTAAAAATCATACTTTTTCTAAGCAACGCAAAAAATCGAAGTATATTCTACGGCTTCTAAAAAAGTGTCTTTAAATGATGTCCAAAGTTTCAGATAAGAGTGTATAAACGAAATCTATAAAGGTTATTTTTTAAATTGCTGGCTCCTGATTGATAAAAAAACTAAGTGGTATTGTAATTAAAGTTGTTCTATTTTGTTATGAGCATTATAGCAAGCAAAGCAGGGGCCGATTGATTAGTGCACACAATCGTTTCGGGCATGCTAGTGTACCTACATCTAGTCTGTTTCAAGTCAACTTACGCGTTTCCTACTGTTTTAAACCAACCATGTCTCCAATTGTCTTCGATGTTTGCTATTTCATTCAATTGGCTTAGAAAGACTATTAGTTTACTCAATATCATTTCCCATAGCTACTGCATAGCTAACATGCTGCTTTTTCAATCATTTTTATGGTTGAAGATTTATTTTAATTTGTTGGCCGCAGAATATACTTCGGTTTTTTGCGTTGCTTAGACAAAGTATGATTTTTAGCAGATTTTGCGACTTTAGGTAGATTTTTCCTAGTCCCCTCATTTTACATCGTTAATAATCCACAATTCCAAGTACCTATATTCATCTTTTTTGTTCCATCGGAGCATTTTTCTTTGCTAGTACCCTTCTTTAAATTAGCATGATTTCAGTACATCAGTCAGTAAACACATAGATTAACATACCACAATAATGACAGCAGTCAACAACGCGGAAAACAATATTGTTCTTAACATCAGCATCCTTTTTAAACAAGACAAGCTTACATTATTTAAACAGATCAAAGTTTTTCAGCATAAACTTTATGCAAATATTATGTGTAAGGAACACTAACGCTCAGATTTGGAAGTAAAATAAATTTGTAGTATAAACTACATATTAACAACAAATGAATAGTGCAAACTTTACACTACTACTAGGTGTAGAGAAAACTAACAGTTAGATTCCTAATTTTGATTTTACTTAAAATATTTTTACAAAATATAAAGCTTCCGCAAGGCTCTAGAACTAAAGTTAATATGCAGTGTAAACCTTACACAACCACAGAGTGTAATGAAGACTTCAGTCGGATTCGTAATTCTAATATTACTCAGGTAATACGATAAAGATTTATGAAAAAATTGAGTCTCCACAATAACCCGAGAACAGATAAACATCAGTTGCAAACTACTTTACACCACTGTTGAGTGTAAGCAAACGCGCTCAACTAGCGTCTCACATTTGATTCCTGCTACATTTACAATGGTCCGAAGACAAATAAATATCACATGTTAACCACTTTACACCACTGTTGTGTGCAAACAAACTGGCATATCACCTTTGGTTTCTGGTTCATTTTTAGACTTGAGATTATGTCCAGACTCATAACTCAGAACTTGACAGAAAAAAACAAGACAGAAACACGTATAACTCCCCCATTTTTTTGACTTTACATTTCCCGAAAAAGCTAAATACTGATGTAAACAAACGCAATTCGCTGTGACGCGTACCCCTTAGAAAGTACTTTATTTTTATCCTATTCGACCTCGCCCGACTTCTGAACAGAGAAAGTAGCGAACAAAAAATGTACAAACACGTATTTTCCACTGTCCACCACATTGTAAAGTTTAAAAATCTGAACCTAACGCCCTATCAAATGTAAATAAATTCGGTCCGGGCCAGTTTGTTGCCCTTTGATTGTAGTACGTTTGTATGTGTCAAACTTATGTTCCGCAAAATATTTGATATGATTTACCAATAAAAATACAAAAAAACCTGTGTTTTGGCCATTTTACACCTCAGATTTCGAACTTTACACCCCATAAACAACTCAATATTACGTTTTTTTTGAATGCGGCTTGCTTCGACGTGTAGCCATTAGAAGTTACTTTATTTCTATTTCATTCAATCAATTCAACTCATAACCGAAAAAGTTGGCGGAGAAATCTTGGACAGAATCTGTTTTTTTTACTCATCCACTAGAGTGTAAAGTTTAAAACCCTGGTACTAACTGCGTATTAATTGTAGAAAAGTTTTCTGGTAAGCGCAAGATAGCCCTTGATCCGTAGTACATATCTGTCAGGAAAAATTTCCTTAAACTCATAACTGGAGTTGTTGGCAGACATAAACAAGTCGAAAACTCAGCCAAAATGTGTCTTTTCACCTCCAGATTTTCGCACTATTTACACCCCCATTCGAGAACTGAGGCAAAATTCAAAAAACAAAAAAAGTGTTATCTGCAGAACCAAAATAGGTGAATAAGTCAAATGAAGTGCATGGTTTTGCCAAAAGAATAAAAAAATAAAAAAGTTTGAATCAAGAAGATTCGAACCCATCATTCTTTTTTAAGATTGCATCCGAGAACGGAGTTGTCAACCACTGTGCCAACTCGACATATTGGCAGATTTCAGCTTGATTATACTATTTTGAAGAATATTTATCATTCTACCGAAGTTTAAGAATAGTGCATTTGTGATGATCACAATAATTATTTATTAAAGACGAGTCAAAAACCTCTGAAATGAGAAAAATCTGATCAAACAATATGCAATACGGAGTTATCTATCGGCATTAGAAAATAGATGTAGCTATAATTCAAAGTTCACCTCTTCATACCTCAACAAAGACTGGCTGTAGAAAAGTTTAAAGGTCAGATTCGTTATTCTGACCTTACGGAAAACATTTACAAAAAATTCATCATCTACGACGCTCTGGGCGCAAAAATACTTCTTGGTGTAAACTTTACACTTGTGCTGATACCGCATTGGGTTTATAGAAACAAAATAAGCTGAGATCTGTAACGCTAAGGTCAGGGCACCTTTGAAGCATAATTAGCATGTTCCGCCTATTTAGTGGAGTAGTTGAAGAAATATCGTTTTTCGTCTTGAACTCTTTACAGTAAAACGATCACAGATAAAGAAATATTGCATTATAAGCATATACGTGGGTAGCGAGAAAATTCTGGGGGGGTGCAAGATTTTTTTGAAGGTCAAAAAATGGTCTTAAAAATAGTGGTATGCCGATAAAAACACCATTTTTCGACGTTTCTCATCAAACACTATCCATTGGCATCAAAAAATTGCGAAAAAAACGAAAAAAATTTCGAAAAATTGAATTCTGGGGGGGTATTTTGATTTCTGGGGGGTATTTTGGTTTCTGGGGGTGAATACCCCCCTAAACCCCCACGCCCAGGTGTGGTTATAAGAGAAAAAAAATTCGGTTTTGAGATTTTGCAACCCTCTACATTATGAAAGTGATTGGACTGCACAGAAACCAGAATTGAGTTAGATAAGCTGAAGGACACGCAAAGAGTAAAAACACGTATACTCTACACTTTTGTGCAACAACCATTGAGTGTAAAGAAATTATCAGGTCAGATTCGCAATCTACAGCTCAGGGGCAACATTTGTAAAAAATTGGCCGTCCACAAATTATTTGATTTATTGGTTTACACTTTACAAGCTCATTGCTAAGTCAGTATTGAGTGTAAACAAAAACAAAAAAGATGAGCATCGAATTTTTTAATTATCCATCGATTAGAAAAAACCGCACCTCGCAGGTGTGTGCCGTTGTTGCTGTGAGGGGGGGCCGAAATTTCGCACTTTCGCTGTGATAAACATATAAGAAAAAGCATGGCCAAGTATATTATAGGTAGCGCTATCGCACTACCTATGATATATATCAACGCTGTAATCGCAATCTGTCAGCTTATTGTGGAGATGGTTTTATAATTTTATGACTAAAATTGTGTGAAACAGACAACCCTTTTATAGTTGCTTTCTGTCGCTAAAACAAGCTTTTTATCTAGATTTTTTCGTGAAACAGATATGTTTCTCTACCTTAACACGCTATAATTGATTACCAGCTGCATTGCTAAAATAAATATAGTGCATTTGAAACTATTAAATAGCAGTCCAAATGTTCCTTGAGTAAGTAATGTCAAATTTCTTCGAATAAATTCAAATATTTCAATGAAAATATTTCAGATAATGCTGCCGATTGCATACGTCCTCAATACTTTTTGGCTGAATGTTGCTATTGTTTATTTGAATTACCGTATTAAAATCTGAGAAGGTTACGCCAAATGTGCATTTAAATAAAAGTTGTATACTGTTGCTGTCAATTCACAACTTGTCCGGAAACCGGACCAGGCTTGATTTCTGGTTTTGTCCGGTCAACAGTCTTGTCCGGTTTTCGATGTCCGATTTTTTAAGCTGTTGGTCCGCTTTTGTCCGGTCTTGAAATTTTGTATGAATCAGGTTATTGCCATGCTGCATGTTCCTGTTTCACATCTGCTTACTGTAGGAAGGCTCTACACTTCAGACTGAACTATCTTTTTTGGACAAAGAGAAACCTGGTTTTTGCTCAGGGATAAATCCAGAATAGTTGAAAATTCTTAAATTAAAAAATATGTTTTTACGGTGTTTCAATCAGAGATCTTTAACGCAAAAGTTGAAAAAATGGACGTAAAGCCATCAGAAAAGAAAAAATTGGTAAAAAATTCCGTACATTTTCATGATTTACCACTTACCAGCACCGTTTTTTTCGCAGCGATTTGGTTGACATTATAGACCAGAATCAAAATTTTTTCCCACTCTTTCCGACCTTTTTCTACGTTTTATGGGAGGTCTAAAAATGTTAAAAATAGAGTGCCTGTGTTGAAAAATCAGTGAGTAATTAATAAATGAGTAATAATTAATAAATAATTAATAATAATTAATAAATAATAATTAATAATAAATGAGTAATTACAGGCCGATTTCTATTTGCTGCTCATCAAGTAAAATCATGGAAAATTTGATTAATTCAAAAATTGTCGATTTTCTCACTACAAACAGACTCTTATCTTCTTCTCAGTTTGGTTTTCAAAAATCAAAGTCTTGTGAATTACAACTACTTAAATGTAAACACAGTTGGACGGTATCTTTGAATAATAGGACTCCTGTCGATGTAGCTTACATCGACTTTTCTAAAGCTTTCGATAAAATCCCGTTATCTAAGCTTTTATATAAGCTCTCAAAATATGGAATAAAAGGTCTACTTTTTAATTGGCTTGATTCCTTTTTACATGGTCGGTCTCAGCGTGTTTGTATTGATGGAGTTTTTTCTGATTTCATGCCTGTTGGCAGTGGTGTCCCCAAGGTAGTTGTATTAGTCCTACTTTATTCTTAATTTATATTAATGACCTATGTAATTTGATTGAATATAGTGAAATTTACCTCTTTGCCGATGATGTCAAAATCTTTGGTCCATCTTCTGATTATCATTTAATACAAAAATATCTGGACAATATTTATATTTGGTCTATAAATTGGCAACTTCCTGTTGCTTCCGAAAAATGTGCAGTTTTACATCTTGGTAAGAATAATCCAAAAAAGCTTTATTCTTTGAATAATATAAATATTCCAAATGATATTTGTTCCGTACGTGATCTGGGTGTTTATTTTTCCCATAATCTCAATTGTAAGGAACATTTAAATCACATAATTAAAAAAGCTGTTTCTCGTTGTTTCCTAATACACAAAGCTTTTCTTTCTTGTGATAAAGAAATTTTAGTTAGGGCTTATACTACTTATGTAAGACCTATGCTTGAGTATGCTGTTTCTGTATGGAATCCATATTATGCAAATGATATAAATCGTCTTGAAAATGTTCAGCGTAAATTTACTAAACGTCTTTTTGGTTTTAATAGCAATTTATCCTATCTTGAACGCCTAAAGCTTCTTAACCTGCCTTCTTTAGAACTTCGTCGTCTTCACATATGTCTATGTCTCATGTATCAAATTATTAATGGTTTATCTTGTATTGATGCTAATGAATTCTTCATTTTTAGTCAAGGCACTACCCGATCAGTTAACAGTCGTAAAGTTACACTACCAGTTGTCCGTTCCAATGCTCACCTCAACGATTTTTCGCAAAGATACCGAAAAATCTGGAACTCCTTACCTGATCAAATTGTCTCTTCTCCCAAAATCGGTTTGTTCAAAAAAGAGCTCCTAAACATTGATTTTACAAATTTATTGTTGGGGTATACCTATTCGTGATCTGTGTATGTCCTTTTATTCAGTCGCTATTTTATCATGTATTTGTGTTTTATCAATTTTCGTGTATTTTTCTGACAATAAACACTTTCTTCTTCTTCTCTTCTTCTTTCTCTACAAGAAATATCACGATCAGTATACGTTATTTCTGTTGAAAGTTGAATTTCCTTCCTTCAGTAAGGCATTTTAGCCAGTTCTGAAGTCGTTTTTGACAATTAAAACTATAATTTATCAAATGACGCGAAGCGAGAAAATTTTGAAATTTAAGCTCTCTAAAATCGTATTTTTGCATTACAAAACGGATACTTGTTCACTTTAACCCCTATCGAATTTTTTTCTATCTTTTTTAACATTAGGGTATATACAGGGTGAATTTTTTCATCTTTTTCTTTAACACCAGGGTTCTCACGAGTTTTCCCGAGACAGAAAATAACTTTCAGGTGACAGGTTTTGACCCTCTGACCTATCGCTCTACAGCGCAACACGTTACCAATCAGCTAAGCCACCTTCTCGTAAGAAATAAAAACGAAGTAATGAGGGAATGGTAATTAGCATCTATACATCGACCTAAGCATCTATACATCGACCTAAGCATCTATACATCGACCTAAGCATCTATACATCGACCTAAGCATCTATACATCGACCTAAGCATCTATACATTGACCTAAGCGGGAGCGACCTGGACCTAAGCAGCTCAAAACACCTTTTCAGATATACTAAGCCTAAGCCTAAGTATATTGGTAGCAAAAACTTACATTTTCCTATATCTTATCAAGTAAATTATTGCAAAAGTTGATTATGAATCTGAAAAAAATGAAGAAAAAAAAACCTGAAGAAAATCAAGGATTATATCATATGATAGATATATCATAATGCTGTAATGCTGTATATACCCTAATGTTAAAAAAGATGGAAAAAATTTGATAGGGGTTAAAGTGAACAAGTGCCACAAAAACTAAGCAGATCCGTGCAGAAGGTAAGGATTTTCAATCGTTGTGAAGTTCCGGACCAGATTGTCGATAGGACTGCTGCAATTGGCGCGGTGCGGCTTAAAGATTAAGAACAAGTAAGAATTAAATCAATTCGGCGCGAAGCATGGAAATTTTTTTGTAGTTTCACCTCTCCAAAACGCATTTTTGCATTACAAAAACTAACCAAATCCGTGCAGAAGATCAGGATTTTCAATCGTAGTGAAGTTCTAGATCAGATTGTCGATAAAAATGCTGCAATTGGCGCGGCACGGATTAAAGATTAATAACAAGTAAGAATTGAATCAATTCGGCGCAAAGCGCCTCAAAATTTTTGAAGTTTTACCGCTCTAAAACGCATTTTCAATATTACAAAAATTTTCCATAAATGCCAACCAAGCCCAACAATTTTTTCCATTTTTCAAAATTTTGGTTGACAAATAGACCAAAAAATGGAAAAAACGGTGCTTACCAGTCTGTTTTATCTACTTTCACATTAAATAATTGTTTGGAGCACCATTAAAACGCAATTTGCTAATTTATTTCATTCTGGCGTTCTCTTCATCATTCATGGCAGAATTGACAGGAAATGTACGTTGTTGCGGATTCAGTGGATTATGAAAACAATCTGTTTTTAAATTTTTATGGAAATCCAAAATCATAGTTTATCATTTGTAGAGCTGCTTCAGGATTCAGATTGGTGCCAGACATGATCTAAGCTTAAGTAGAGATGGGGTAGAAATCGCTCTGCTCGCTATGCTCGCTCCACAATTTTTGCCCCATTCAACTCTGGCCTAGCTCATGCACTGGCACCAATGTGAATCCACATAATTAAGCCTAACCTTATGCGTGTGATAAGAACAAACCATATATCACCTTATGCTGAATTTAAAGACTTAGCGACACATAGTATTCCCATTCCATTGGTCATGTAATAGAAAGAAGGAAGGAAAGAAATTTTATTACTAATAAACCAAAGTGATAAAATACAGAATTACAAGATAGGCAAACAAATTAGTAACGTGGACATTTGCAGAGTCAATGGAGTGACAATGCCAATGAATCGATTGATTACCTACTGCTTGTGCTGTATTACATAGTTCTGCATATTTAATCAGCTTTTCCTGAGCTACAACTCATTGCCGCTGAATTATTTTTCTGATAATCATACTCGCCAACTTCGCTCTACCTAAAAACGAGTTCATTTTTCATTTTTGATATTTTCAACTATTCTTAAATTTCGCCTTTGCTCAGGGTTGCCAAGTTGGGGTTTCCCCATATCGGGGTTTTTTTGTTCTTGGAGGCATTTTTTAGCGATTGAGGCTTGCTTATGCCTGTGCTTAACCACTTTTATGGGGTTTAGGCAGTTTAAGCTTAAAATTGGTTTTTTTTGACAAAATCACTTGGCAACCCTGATTTTGCTAATGAACTACTTTCTTACTGTTTCAGACTGTCTTCAGGGCCGGGAGTCGGCTGATTTTGTTAAAAATTTTAGCTTACGATTCAAAATGGACTGAATGCAGAAAAGTTGAAAATTCAAAAATTTCAAAAAAATGTGTTTTTACGGTGTTTCAAGGAGAGATCTTCAATGCAGAAGTTTGAGAAAGGGACAGAAAGCCATAAGCAGAAAAAAACTTGAAAAACCCTAAGATTAGAGTTTTAACCCTAACATTAAAGGAGTGTGGCGACTAATCAAGCTGAAGAGCCGCAATGCGTTATTTTGACTGAATACAAATGAAAGTGAACTGAAATAACTTATTGCTGAAACGCAACAATTACTAAGGATGCAAGAGAGTTATAAAACGTATGGTTAATACAGTAAAAACGTTTATACAGCAAAAGGTGACGAGCGACTCATTACAAATGACGATTTAAGCTCGCCCTTTAATAAATTTAAATAAGTCGACATCACTTAATCTAGATTTGAATATATTTAAGTTAGAAGAAACTACAAAATCAGGTAGGTGATTTCAAACAGACTTAAAAAAATCGAATTTTAATATAATTAGAACGAACAAGAGGAACAACTAGCTCTAAGAAATCTCTGCAGCGAGTAGTGTTTCTATTGAGCACAAAAAATCTGTCACGGAATTTGGAAAGACAAGATTCTTGACTAACAATTTGATACATCATACAGAAATATGCAGGCGATGTGATTCTGATCGACACAAGTTAAGTTTGTTAAGACGTTCATCGTAAGAAGGAGGGCTATGATATCCAACTATGTATTTAGTAAATTTACGCTGAAGAGCCTCAAGCCTGTTTATATCACTAATATAAGAGGGGTTCCATAAAGCACAAGAATATTCGAGGACCGATATTTTGTGATGTTCCCATTTGCACTGTTTTTTAGCGTAGTGCAAACAAAAGTAGCCGCGTGCAAAGGAGAATTTTCGGACATTTGCGCAGTGCGCAAAGGAAAAATTGTGACCATCGAAAATAAGAAAATTGAAGAGAAATGAATGAGAAAATCATTGAAGGAGTTGAAGTGGAGTGCAACTTCCTTTTTCGAACAAAAAAGTGTTGTTCCATAGTCATTTTGCATTTTATTACTATCATCACAGCAAAGCACTGGTACATTCTTTATAAAAACATCGCAAATGACCTGAAATGAATCATTTCAAATTATTATTAATTGATCTTAGAATTAGAAGGCAAAAAATGTCAGTTATTATTTAACAAATTCGCAATATATAGCTGCATAGACAGTAAAACTGTACTATGCTCGTAGCATGAAACGGCAAGTCGATTTAGATTCAAAGATCGTTGTTTCGCTCAACATTGTACAATGTTAAACCTCGTTCACTCGTGCTTGAAAGTTGTACGAAATGAAGCTCATTAAATATTCATTCCGGAAATAGAATGCAGAAGACGGATCATATAGGCGCATAAAAAATACGCGTAGTAGTCAGTTTTGCCTCGCCTGTGTATGGTCAACGCTACAGTATCTAACAAAAATGAGCAGATAAATACTTATAATCTTACGCTTAGTGTATCGATATTGCATTTTAGTTTCTAAGCATAAAATATTTTATTGCGCAAATATGAGCTTCTCTGCGCAAACGTCCGACGCTCTCCATTAACGGCTGCGCAGATGGGGTTGGCGCTAAAAAAGCCTGCCCATTCGCGAAAATCGCATTCAGATTGTCGAAATTTGCCTGACTTCGGTTCAGGCAAGGCATTGCTTTATCTCCTTGATTAAAAAAACAGTCCGCGTTCAGTCTAAAGGCCTACTTTTGCGTCTATGGTTCGGTCCTGACTTATCTTTTCTTCAACAGAAATGCCAACGCGAAGTGGTTTCTGAGCTGAATGATCGTAAATCTTGAGGTGAACAAGGACTGTACATTGATTACCGTGCGGATTATTAAATGTAAACAAAATGTAAGTATTAATAGCCCGCGACTCGCATATGAGGTATCCGCGCCCCAAGATTATTTAAAATTTCAATGTTTTTATGCTAATGCCCGAAGTGTAATGGAAAAACTTAGTAATTTACACCTTTTGCTGAATGAAGAAAGTTTTGATGCCCTATTTTTTTCTGAAAGTTGGTTCCATATTGGTATTTCCAAGAGACTATTGTGCCCTGAGAAAAATTATTGCATTTTTCGCTGTGATCGTAAATTTAAACGTAGTGGGGGTGTAGCTTTATTTCATAAATTTTGTTTTAATGCTATTCAAATTAATCCGCCACCCGCTTTTAAAGCTTCCAAAATTCTAATAATTGATATTTTTGATTCTAATAGTAAGATCAGATTTATTTCGGTTTACCGACCCCTGATTTTTATCTAGCTTACGCTGAAGTTTTATATAGGTGTATTGAATGGGCTAGTTCTGTTCCTTTTCCTTTTCCAATCTTAGGACATTTTAATTTGCCAAAAATTAATTGGCTGATAAATTCGATTCCTACTGATAATCTTAATACGTTATTTTTCGACACACTTTCGGGCACTGCTTTACTTCAGATAATAATAGAACGTCTACATGATAATAGTATATCAGATCTTCTTTTTGCATCTCATCAAATTTGTAACGTAAAAGTTGATATTCCTTTTTCTAATAGTGACCATGTTTCAATTATATTCGATTGTCTCTTGATGCCAGTCAAGAATCCTAGATCAGCTTTTTCAACTTTCATAAAGCTGATTTTAATGCGCTACATTTTACACTGTCTCAGATTTTTTGGCCTGATCTTTCTGATTCCTCTTCTAATGTAAATGATATGTACACTTTGTTTGTTGGAGTGTTTCACTATTTAAAATTTATGCATTTGTCCCCGTAACTCACCCCAAGCCCACAAAATGTAAATATCCCAAATTAATTGAAAGAATGCTAACTAAGAAACGTATGCTTTGGAAGAAACATAAAGTTTATCACTCCACTGATACTAAAATCAAATATAAATCTCTGCGAAAAATTGGAAGTTGAAATTAAAAATTTCTCTGCTTTTGAAGAAATGAATCTTCTCTATGACAAAAGTTTGAAATCCTTTATAAAGTTGTCAATAATCGGTTAAATAATCATTGCTCTTTCCCACCTCTTCTTCATGACCATAAAATCGTTTCTGATCCTTTAGAAAAAGTAAATTTGTTAAATAACTACTTTTCTTCTATTTTTTCTGTTGATAATAATCATCTTCCTTTTTTTAAATTTGATGACTGGTTATGCATTGCAAATCATTCATTTTGACGCTTGGAACGTGCAACTAGTTTTTAATCGAATAAAACTTCTTTGTCTATTGGCCCTGACGGACTCTGTCATTTTTTCTCGAAGAACTTCCAAATTATCTTGTTGAGCCTTTAGTATATAAGTATCCTTAATGTTTCGTTTTTAACTAGCACTATTTCACTGTCTCCAATTTATGGAAATTGGCCAATGTAACGCCTGTTTTTAAAAAAGCTATGGTGATAAATCTTTGCATTAAGACACAAAATACACCAAAAAAGATTTATTCGATAAAATAAACGGTTTTTAGAGAAAGAGAACAGCAAATGCAAAAACAAATTTATGTTCGATATTACCCCACTGTCCGGTATTGCCCCCAGTTGACGGCAGCTCTTTGAAATCGCGTGGTGACGTGAAAATGTGCGGGCTTTTGTAACCTATAGAACGCAAAAACCAATGACACGCGTCTTACTTTTTAATATATCAGCCAATGCAGATGCGGCATGAATGATACATAGGACGAGCAAATCGTTTCAAAGGCTGAAAATCAATTACTGTATACTGTCTTCAACAAATACATTTGTATTATTCTTCAAACTTTTCGTTTAAAGTACGTTGCAGTGTGTGCGCGTGCGCCTATCAACATGAAACTGCCGGGGTCCAAACCCAGTGGTGTAGAGTTTTTTCAAAAATTGAAACTGCAGATGTTGGCTCCTGAGGCATGCGGGGGCAGGCGTTAGGGTCCAATGTTGGTCTTTAAAAATATTGCGGGCTAATATTGGCCAATTAAAACTGGTGATTAGTTTCATTATGGAATAAGTTACCGAACGATATTATCTGTTCTTCTTCGGTAAATGTTTTTCAGATAAAAGTCAGATCTTTCTTTCTGGCAGTGAATCTTCTCCTGCAAGAATCCGAATGATCTAAACAGTTAGGAGTCACATGAATTGATATTAATGATAACTATTGTGTTTTATCATATTTGTTCATGATCGTATTATATCTCTTCCGCTCACTTAGTATTAAATATATGATTTGATAAATTTTTGAATTACCTACTCATTTTACAGAATTTCTGGCCTCTGCTCGGACCCCACTACTGCTCTGGAGGGAGGGGTGATCGAGCGCGCCACCCCAGTCCTGTTCATCCCCGCCAGCTGAAGAAGTGAGGGCGGTTTATGGATTCTCGCAGTATGTGAACAATACGGGTCACAATGTTTGTGCTCAGTTCAGTTAGTTCAGAAGATTCATTTTCTACAAAATAGTGACTTATCTTGTTAAAGTAATCTGTTTAAGTTTCAACCTTATGCTTAGGCTTAGTCAATTGGCACAAGGTATTTATGCATTATTCGTCTGCTCAATAGTAGAGGCCATCAAATTATTTATAAGACACGGTCTATTGCTTGCCTTTGCTTGCATTTTTAACTATCATTATTATTACTGATGACGTCATATACAGTTCCTATTCTGTCGTGCTTCTAAACAATATCATGGGTACGACGGGCCGATAAAAGCGTTATTTTTTACATTTTTCTTCGAAGCCTTATAAATCAAATATCGTCATTGATCGAGGTTTCGAATGAAATTTTTCATTAACTAATTTAATTGCTCGCTTAGATGCACCTGCTAGAAATTATCGCCGAAGAAATTGCTCTCGAGGGTCTCGACGGTATTCATTTTTTGTTATTTTTTATTTCTTCTGAACTATTATTTGTTATTCTTATTTTATCTGCTCTTTACTACGGAGTAATTATACATAGGTATCAGATGCTTGGAAAAAAACTAATACTTGAACATTTAAAACACTTACACCGCACCTGTTTTTATTGACTCCGCAATGAACTTTGACCTTGACTTTGTCAAACAGGATATTTAACATTTAAATAAGCATTTCGATAATTTTCATTGTTTATTAAAAAATCCGACCTTTGAATCTGTTGTTTTACAAAAAATGGGGATTGAGTGAGGACTGAAATCCTCACTCTTCAGGACTTGGGACGACCGTGCCTGTCAAGGTGGTGAATCTCCATCCTCCGAGTTACACATATGCAATAGATATGCACAGCATGTGAATTCTGGGAAAGGGGTTAATTTGGAAATTTGAGAGTGCCTTTTTAGCCCAACAATGGTGGGTGCGCATTAAAAACATCGTTTTTCGGCGTTTCCGAGGACAGTCCACATTTTAGAAAATTTCGAGAAAAATTAAAAAAAGTCGAACAAAGTGAACAAAATATAGTCAAAACATGAGCATATGGCTCGAAGCGCCGAAAATTTGACACTATTGAGCAAATAGACATCTGAAATGCGTAAAAGCATGTTTTCTACGGATTTTTAGATAAGTTTGAAATGTTTTGGAAACTTTCGAAAAATTGCGAATTCTGGGGGAGTGTGAAAAATTATGGGGAGGGTAAGACTCTCCGCCGCCCTTACCCCCTAAAATCATGTATGGCTCCTGAGTTATTTTAAACTGGGCTTGTTTTTGTACAATACAGCATTGCTGGGCACTTTGAATTATTAAGATTTGGAATTTTGTATCATATGCCTAAATAAATCTATTTAAAATTACAATAAAAATAATCGAACAAGCATAATTCATCTTAAAATAATAACGAGTGTAAAAAACCTCTAGCTTAGGGATTTTTATTAACTAAGGCTTGAAACCATTTCACCATCCCACGGCCTAATTTTTCGGCGAAAGCGCGCCCTGTCAATTTTTCTATCGTTTTTTAGGTTTTAGTGAAAAAAGGATTATTGATTATTTTTTACAAATATCATTATTTTTATTACGAAATTTATTAATTATAATAAATTATTTCTCAGGCATCACATTACAGACGCTGTGGGTTCGATTGAAGGATAGAAAAAATTTTGATATCGCGCTCGACGATGAAACCAAGGAGTACATTTGGCGTGGCATACGACGTAATGAAAATATCGATTTTTATTTGCTGCCGGAGCCGAGACCAACTTTGACGTTGGCGTCGCACAGTGTAAACAAATTTTATTTTAGTCGCAGCATTGTAAACTACTCTTTAAACTGACTAGTTAAAAGTATCGACCATATAATGGTTTTAACTCTTCCAAGATAACTTTTTATTTTTACTTAAATCGATTTTAATCCAAAATCGAAACTTACACCTAATTAACATTCTTCATGCGTTGTAAACCACTGCGACTATTAATTCGTTTAAAGAGCTTGATTCGATAATATCTTATAGGCCGACTTAAAATTGACGTGTAAAATAAAAAATGTAAGCTAAATTTTGCGGGTTTAGCCGGCTAATCGACTTGTAATTTTGTTAATATTCTACCACGCGTCATACTGTAAGAGGTCAAAGTTCGCGACCTCATTACCTTTATTGAACTGCGTACGTATATGATTTTTAAGCCGTCTTCTTATTCATTTTCTTCCGTTATTTCCCCGATTTTAATCAAATATTCACAAAATCTCCATTATCGATTTATTATTAAATCCTTCATACTACACTTTAACCTTCTTCGCAAATATGTTCTTTACACTAGAACTTTTTTATTTACTGTGATTCCTTACGCTTTACACTAAGCCTTTTTACTGCAATCTTCTTTACATTAAGAATTTCTCATTTTTTCTTATTCTTTGCGCTTCGCACTACTCTTCTTTACAATAATCTTCTTTACTGTAGAACTTTTTAATTTACTTATTTTTTATTGTTTTATTTTTTATTTTTTTATTTTTTATTCACTTTTTTATTTTTTTTTATTTTTTCAAATTTTTTTATTTTCATTTTTTACGCTTCACGTTAACCTTCTTTACAATAATGTTTATGTTAGTATTCTTTTCTTTTAAGCTTTACAATAGTCTTCTTTATACTACATAGAACTGCTTTATGTACATTAAAAAACGTCAGCCTTAATGTAACAGCTTTACACTTATTCTTCTTGGCAGGCGAATTCGAAGGGCAAGGCGTCTTACGTGGATATTTATCCCGTAAAGGTGGTGACCCCAGCGGATTGTAAAGCGTTGGGCCTAACCGCGCCACTTTGGGGATCTTGCAAGGATTTCTTGACCCGGAAGCTTATTAATTATGACGTCAGAACTAGCGAATCGTTGGAATCGCTTACATCCACTTTGAACGAGTAAAGCGCCAAAAATTTTTGCCCAAATTTTTCGACTATCTTCGGTTTATAAGCGTCTTAAACATCGTAATTTGCCGAAATTTATCGTTTAGGTCGAATGATCGTGTTTGAACGTGTAATTTGTCAGAATTTGTCGTGCATATTTAACATAGATTTTAAAATGGTAACGGTGTCCCATAAAAATCTGGAATAACTGGAATCGAAATTTTTCTAAAGCTAAAAATAGAAAGGTACCTAGTCATATGCATACATGTAGCGGCTCGAAATTGGGGAGGGGGATGAATGACCTGATTTGTTGGCCAAAAACCGCCTAAAAACGGCCAAAAAATTCCATTATTTCTAAAAATGGGGGAGGGGTGGAAAATTTCCTGGCTTCGGCTTTATGGGGGGACGTCCGACTTTGGGTGGGGCTCCCCCATCACCCCTGTTACATATACGGTCATATGACATATGAATCGAAAGAGCAAGAATGGGCGATTAAAATAAGCTTATCTGCGCCTCTCTTACGGTCACCTTATGCTGGGAAATAGACTTCAAAGTAAGGCACTCCTTAATTACATTTCCACAAGCTCTGTCTGGCCGTTATGGAGATATAGCTTTTTCTCCTGTATTATTCGATATCAGCGGGATGATGTCGTAAATGCCGCCATTTTTCAAAATCCTGAGTTGATTCCTGAAAGACAGGCTCAAATTTTTTAATCTGTGTCGGGCGTACATGCACAGCATGCGAATTCTCGGGGGGGAGGAGTGTGGTGAAAACCTAAAGTGCCTTTTTTTGGGCCCACAAATGGCCGGTTCGCGTTAAAAACATCGTTTTTGGCGTTTCTGACGATACTCTATCCTTCTACAGCATAAAATCATGAAAAAATTTCGAAAAAGTCGAATAAATTGACCAATATATCGACCTAAAGCATGAGTTTATGGCGCGAAGCGCCGAAAATTTGGCGATTTTGAGCAAAGCGCCTTTTAGATCAGCCAAAAAACCCTCAAAATAGACACTTGTTTAGTCTAGCGCGTATAGAATGTTATCAGGTGGACTAGCTTTAGGAAACTTTCGAGTAAATCGTCCATATTACTGTAGCGGTTGAATTTAACAAGCGAAGCAACGTGTGGCCGACTGCTCCAAAAAAAACTTGGCTGGATAAAATCATACATCCACATGGGGGGTGAGGGGGTATTACCCCCCTGAAGGGTCAGCCGGACAGGTACTGTCCGGCGATTTTGAGCAGAAGGAATTTTTTTCGCATCGTTTTTGAGATCAAAGCAGTAAGAACGTCAAAATTTTTCCGGCGCTTCGCGCCAGATTAGTACGTTTAAGTACTTTTTACTCAAAAACACTCAAAATGATAATTTTTTTGCATTTATGGTGTTAAATGTGATATAATGCAGTCAAAATGTACTAAAAATGCTTTTAAAATGCGATCTTACCACGGAAAACGTTTTATAGGCTATTTTGATCATTTTGATCATTAAAACAGCAAAAAAAAATCGTGAATGTCAAATTTACTGTTATGGATTTTCGGGATTTCACCCCCTGCCGACCCTGACCTCGTGCATCTATGGAAAAGATTATTCTTTTTACACAGAGCCCTATTTTAAATTTTTCATGCTTCGCAATAAATGGAAATTGATCGACATGAACTAAAAGTTCTTTGAGAGTTCACTGGATGGGGGACTTGTGCCAGGAATTCATTAGTGTTGACTACAATAGGACCAAAGTACAATACATGAGTCAACCATTGATTTAAATTTTGTCTATTTTACCTTGTTAGTCAAGCTAATTATTGTAATATTATAAATATACTGATGAATTACTAGTGCGTAAAGTTCACACAACGTCACTATAAGTTCATGGTTAATCAGGCAACCGCATATTCTGCAAAATTTATTAATAGTCATGAGAGGTGTAAAAACATTGATTTTGTGGACTATTTAATAATTCCAGTCTGTGTGCCCGTCAAATTCATGCTCTAAAAGGCATTCAGAATCAATCTCACTTCCCTGCTTTTGCGGTGAGATGGAAAGTCAAGACAAGATCATCAGTCTGTTGATTGCGTGTGTCAAATTTTGTTTCATGAAAATGGACAGAAACGCTATACAATGACTGTTTTCAGGAAGCCGTAAAATAGTGGTCGCACTTTAGAATACTAAGCTTTTAGATAATTGAAAATGGACCCGGTTCAATCGCCTTTTCTTGCTCTTTCGATCTATATACCACATGACTGGCTTTTCATTTCAAAAATAAACTTTAATTTCAGATATTCCAGATTTTTAGGGGACACCTGTTAATTGACCCAAATTTATTAGTTTGTGAAAATTTGAGAATTCTTAAAGATTTCTGTACACCTACACTACACGCAGGTCGTATTTAAGGATGGCGGGAAGCGGCCGCCCGCCATCCCCCTAGCCGAAAAAAATTGATGGGTAAGATAATGCTTCGAAAGATGGAAAATCGCATGTTTTTGTCGTCAACTCTTCAAATTTTCGGCTCTTTGCGCCAGACATGATGTATTTTCCATAATTCTGGCATAAGCGCGATTGAGAAAAGCGACGCTTTTTATAGCCTTTTGAGTGAGACAAAATTTTTTTTGAGAAGTTCGGATTTTTTGATCTTAATAAATAGGGTATGTCGAAAAACGTCGAAAAATGCGGTTTTTGCGAGCTATCCCGGCGACTTTTCCGAGATATAGACCAATATGTTGGGTCCACCCTCTTCTCACTCGGACGGATCCTGGATATGGGCCTGCTTACGTGTATGTAATATTATTCTTGGCTAGCGCTTTAAACGAGCAACTTGCCAACATTTTTGCTAAAATTTATCGATTATTCTTGATTAACGTGTTAAATGTGGCATTTGCCGAAAATCCAGCATAATTTTGAACTCTTACTTGACCAAAATTTTTCGATATTTGGCAATTATTGAAAAATCGCCAAAATTTATGTTTATTTACTCATCTATATTATTTTTTGGCGCCGCTTAATCTAATTAAACATTTGCTAGATTTTATGTACATGTGCTTACATACCTATATATTTTTTGCAAACGCTTCAAAGCACTAATTCACTAGAATTTTTGCCAAATTTTATCGATTATTTTTGCTAACAGTAATTAACGTGTAATTTGCCTAAATTTGTCGTCTTTATTGTGGCAACAATTATAAACTAACTAGCTGAGCTGCCCGGCGTTGTCCGGGCTGGACTTAGGCCTGATAGCTATATGGAATTGAGATGTCTCTTGTATTTTTTATTTTCCTAGACTTTTGACGTTTTCGTGATATTTCTAAAAAAATTGTTGGTAAAAACCATATTTTATTCTTTGGATTTTTTAAAATCTTTTTTGTCAAACATTTTTTGATCAATCCATACTTTTGACGTTACAGAATGGTTTTGAAATTTCATTAGCCAAAATCATATCTTTGATGTTTTGGGATGTTCTAAAAATTTTTTGTACAAACCCATATTTTTGATGCTTTGGGATGTTTTGGAAATTTTTTTTGGTCAAACCATATTTTTGATGTTTTAAAATTTTTTTGTTTTTTGTAGCAAAGGGTGTCATATATCACGTGATATCTTATATCACTCAAATGTTATAGCAGAGGGTATCTCCTATCTTATATCACTGCATGTTATGGCACAGACAGGATATCTTATATCACATCATTGTACCTATAGCATTTCCTATCTTATAGCATGATTTAGGATATATGCGTCCGATCCTATGTTACAACGCACGCAGCGGCAAAAGTACCGTAACCCGAAAATAGTGTAAACTGAATTTAGTCCGATTTTCGAAGTTAGGCGAAAAATCGGCTATGTCCTGAAATGGCAATGCTTAAGCATAGGGACGCCTCCCGCGTCACCCCTGCACATTTTTTTGATCAAATCGATGTTTTTGACGTTACAGAACGGTTTTGAAAATTCTTTAGCCAAAATCATATTTTCGATGTTTTGGGATGTTCTGGAAATTTTTTTGGTCAAACCCATATTTTTGATGTTTTAGAAATTTTCTGTTTTTTTAGCAAAGGGTGTCATATATCATGTGATATCTTATATCACTCATATGTTATAGCGGCGGGTACCTCCTATTTGTATATCACTGCATGTTTTGTCACATGTTATCGGTTATGTCCCAAAATCGGCCATGCTTAAGCATGGGGACGCCTCCCGCTTGACCCCTGTGCAGGGTGCATGGATGGGGTTGGTGAAATTTAAATGTCGCTACTACACCCCCAGCCGGTAGGCCGAGCTCGGGCCAACACGTCAATCCATCAAGTGTTCTGGGGCTGGAGCCAACCCCGAACATACAAACAAACTTTCACAAATATATAGTAAATGAAAAGAAAATAATGAATGAATGATTGTGTAAAGTAGTAAAGTAAATCAAAGTTTACATTATTTCATTTTAAACAAAGATCAGCTTAAACAGCACAACTGAAAAATTAAATGGCCAATGAAATTCCATTGGTCGAAGAGGAACTTTTCGATAAGCCCTTTTTCTAAAATTACTTTTTGCCTATCTTATAGCATTGGGTATGTTATAACATGTCCTATGCTACAGCATTGCCTATCTTAGATCGTTGGGTATGTTATAACGTGTCCTATGCTACAGCATTGCCTATCTTATAGCGTTGGGTATGTTATAACTTGTCCTATGCTACAGCATTACCTATCTTATAGCATTAGATATGTTATAACGTGTCCTATGCTACAGCATTGCCTATCTTACAGCATTGGGTATGTTATAATGTGTCCCATCCTATAGCATTGCCTATCTTATAGCATTTAGCATGATACATGTCCTATCCTATAGCATTGCCTATTTTATAGCGGTGGGTATGTTATAACATATCCAATGCTACAACATATGCAACGCTATAAGGTAGGGCACGGTTTAACATACTTAATGTTTTGCCTATGTTATAACGTGCGAGTTGCTGCAACCCGAAAATGGTGTAAACCGACTTTTGGCGCATTTTTGAAATTGGCGAAACATCGGCAAGTTTAAAAAAACCCTATGCTTAAGTATACGGCGCCCTCCTGCCTATGGTATGTACAGGGTGCCAGGGTGGGGTTGGAAAAATTTTAATGCCGCTACTTAGCGTTCCTGGGGTAGGCCGATCTCGGGCTTGAGTGTCGGGACATTTATCTAGTACTGGGCCGGAGCCTACCCCGGACACACAAACAGACTTTCTAAAATATATATAAGATATGAAATCGATAAAAATTTGTCGATTTTGGGAAATATTTGAACGAGGAATTGGCTTAAAAAATTTGTTCTTTTCGGCAAATAATATGAACAAATAATTCGCAAAAAAATTAAAATTATTTGGGCAAAATTTTGGAACGAGTAATCATTTATAAATTATGCTTTTAGCTTCAAAGTAATATATCAACCTTAGCGGAATGCTACATTACATGGATGATTTAACCAACCATATTTATTCATCGTTGTGTAAAGTGTAATATGAGTTTTTTCACAGATTTCGATAGTTTTTTATCTTACGGTTTTAAATATGCATGTTCTGCTTTTAGTTTGTAATTTTGCTTTGATTTCCTTCTAAATACAATACTCATCTTTTCGGAATTTCACTTACGGAATTGACTGATTTCAATAATTTTAAATAATTTATTATAATTTATTAATTTTATAATAATTTTGCACGCGATGTTGATAGAATTAGTGCTTTTAATTCTCGACATTAATTATCATTTTTAAAGCTTAGACGGTTGGTTGTATGATGTTTAAAAACAGATAATAAATTATGTATTAAAGTGGTATATCTTATATACAAATGATTACGCACAAAACAAAAATTATAAAAAGAATAATGCAATATTTGGGAAAACAAAGTAATATGAAAAAATTGGAAAAAATTTTTTTCATGGTAATCTATTATTTTTAGCATATTTAAATCCGGTCACTTTTTAAATTAAAACTTCTTGGATTAGATATGGCGATAAGTTGGTGTTGGTGGCCAGCCAAAAAATGAGGACCACCGTGTTATGCGGCCCGGGTCACGACCCGAACATATTTTTGACCGATTATTTGACCAATAGCCAGCACTATGCCGTTTTGGAGCGCATTGGCCGGTGTGGGAAATTTTTTAAAGTCTTTCAGTTAAAAAATATAAAAAAATTAGACATATATGGATTCATTTTTGAATAATTCGCTGATTTTGTTACTGTATTAATTGTAATATATGAATAACAGGTGTATGAGTTTACATGGGTATTTAAAGATGTACATTGCTAATTATACATATACAAACTTATTTATGTAAATATGTAATTAAATCACAGATTTTTCCATGAAATTTTCTCTAATTATTGCTCAATTTGATCTTAACAGAGAATATGAATTTATTGAAATTAAAAAATTGTGATTACAAATTACAATGTATTTCTAAAAATTTTGCATGCATAATTAATTAAATCATCTGATTTATTCTAACGATCTATTTATGTTTGTATGCCTGATGTTGGGATTCTTATGATTTATTCCTCTCTAATAATTTTTTCCGTACTTTATAGTTTTTTTTACTTTTTATACGTCATTATTTTTTAATGATTTAGATTTCTTTTTAATTCATAAATTAATTAAAAATTGTCAAGTTTTTTAAAGTTTTTCCAAACATAGGAGTCGGCATCATGGCGAAGCGTCGGCGAGCCCTAATCCGTTGTTCCATGCATTTAATATGAAGGCCAAAGATATGGGATACATCTTAAAAATATTGCAGCTAACGAGAGTCATTAAGAGACAAGTAATTATATATTTAATAAATAAATAAATTTTTTGATTGATTAAAATTTTAATTTAATTTTCTAGTCGTTTTTTAATATTTTTTCATCGATGTAGTGAATTATTTTAGTAAACGAGCGTGCGCATGTATATGTAATACCTTTTGAAAGCTCATTCTTTGACTAAGGCTTAGGCTAATGAGTTATTTCCGCAATTTGGTAATTCAGTAAAGGATTTTTCTCTTATTATTGCTTTTTTTAACCTATGTCGAGTTGTAACATTGATTCACGTTCTGCTCTGCATGTATAATTTCGGCTGCGGTGTAAGGGTTAAAATCATACGTGTGCAGCAAGAAAATTCTGGGAGGGGGTGCAAGATTTTTTGAAGGTCAAAAAATGGCCTTAAAAATGGTGGTATGGCGAAAAAAACACCATTTTTCGACATTTCTCATCGAGCACTATACATTGACATCAAAAAATTGCGAAAAAAACGAAAAAATTTTCAAAAATTGAATTCTGGGGGGTATTTTGATTTCTGGGGGGGTATTTTGGTTTCTGGGGGGTGCATACCCCCAAACCCCCCACGCCCAGGTTTGATTATAATTGATTATTTTTGATTTTTATTAATTTCCGTACTGAGAGTCAATAATTGTTTTTTAATTAATTTGTTGATTTATTTATTCCCGTATACGTACATATAACATCACGTACAAATGCAATGATTTAATATATTGTACATGTGTAATTATCTATTCATTGACTTGCGTACTCATCTATTTATTTTATTCATTTATTTGCTATTATTGAATTAATTAAGTCATTTATTTCTTCATTTATTTTCTTATTACTTATTCATTTATTTATTTTTGTTTGATATATATATGCATGCAGAAGTGCATACTTAATTGAATTTATATGTTGCGTGTGATTTTCCTTTCATGCATTCGACAATATTCCTATTTCATAAACTTTATGCGCTTTTATGTATATTTTCTTGCATTTCATTTTTATGTGTGGTGTGATTTTTCTAAATTATTTTATGCATCTATGCACATAAATGCAGGGCGTAAGAATTTTGGGGGAGGGGTAGAGATTTAAAGTGCCTTTTTGGGGGTCAAAAATGGTGTAAACGCGGCAATAAATCGCTTTTTAGCGTTCCCGACCAGGCGCTATTTTCCTAGAGAAAAAAATTTAAAAAAACATTTCGAGAAAATTGTAAATTTGATTATTTTGAATAAAATATCGTTCAAAAGTAAATTTATAACGTTTTCGCCAAATTTATGGTTACAAACGCTCAAAACAACATCTTTTCTACAGATTTGTCGTGGAAACGTTGCAAAATCGCGAATTTAGGCGGAGGGGGTGAAAAAGTTTCCGGGGGGGGGCTGAAAAATTTCTCGGGGGAGTTGGGGTTGAAAAATTTTTCTGAGGGGGTGAAAAATTTTCTAGGGGAAGGAGTGAAAAATTTTCTAGGGGAGGGGGTGAAAAATTTTCTAGGGAGGGGGTGAAAAATTTTCTAGGGGAGGGGTGTAAAATTTTCTAGGGGGGTGAAAATTTTCAAGGGGGAAGGGGTGAAAATTTTCTAGGGGGAAGGGGTGAAAATTTTCTAGGGGAAGGGGTGAAAAATTTTCCAGGGGAGGGGGTGAAAAATTTTCTGGGGTTGGGGTGGAAACCTGAAAACCTCCTTTAACCCCTCCAAGATCATGTGTGCTGTTGTACGTCTGTGTGTCTTTACATGTAATATGGTATATTGCTTTGTTATTTAATCTTAAATATAAATAATAGATCACTTCGGTCGAGTTGAGTGATAAATCGGTCAATTCAGTGACGAGTTCGTTGATTATGTTCAATAAGCTGAACGAAAGTAGCGTGTGGTACACGCGTAGTTGTCCGCTTGTGAAATTTCTGTCCGAGAAACCGGGCCGCGAGGCTACTTGTACCGAAATCGGAAAAGTAAGCAAGTTTTTAAATTCAACACGCAGGCGTGTGTAAAGTGGGGATAAAGATTGACTTTACACTCCAACTCGCATCACGTTTACACCGTATCGCTAGAGTGGACTAGGTTCATCCTTGATCGTTAAACCGATTGTGGAGCTCGCGACATTATATCTCGTAATCCTTGTGTAAATAACAGGTGTGTGGTGTAAAGTTAGCGATATTTTGTTAGCTCATCCGGCTTCATCCGTGGACTTAACACCTTCGTTGTAAATCAGAATGAGCATGTTTTGATGCATTTTATCGTTGAATTTTTTATTATGACGTACAGTTTGACTTATTTGTAAACTAGCCAGACGTTAAGTTGGGCAGTCAATAAATTTTTTAGCATTGACTAGGTTGTTTACAATAAATTGTTACTCATTGTGAAAACACATACCTTAATGCGACCTAGCCGTAGCCGTGCTTTAGCTGGGTACATATGCGTAATTGTGCAAAGTGTAAACGGGATCAGTGTCACTTGTTGGCGTAGTCGAACTCGATTTTCCTTCTTTCTGGTCTAATTTGTAGACTGAGTTGGTCAAAACTTTGGAGTGGCGCAAATATGTCTAGTCTACAATAAGTAAAAGCTTAAACATGACGATTACAACACAAGTCTGCTACTATGATAATATGAGCAGTGTACACGAAATAAATATTTGTGAGCCTAAATTACAATGCGAAGCATGTAAGGCGTAAAATGTAAAGTGCATCAATGTATAAAAGGTCAAGATAAATTTTGAAAATTTAGTGTGCGATAACATAAGTCAAAGTTGAAGCTTATTCCAAAGTCAATGACGACGGGTAAAATACAGATAAATATGACACGACGTGGTAAAAAGTGATCACTGTTCATAAGACTGCAAGGCGCTTATATTCCAATTACGTTGCGCTGGCACAAGCGCATTATTTGGCTTTAAGGTATCCTTTAAGCATGATCTGAAAGATATTTGCCGTAGTGTGAACCAGATAACTTCGTAATTATTTCGCGTTCTTATCAGGAGCCGGGTTCGAAATTTTTGTTGTTTAAACTCCTACTCTATTTAGGCTCACTTTTAGTATACTGTAAAATACAACATGAATGGTCAAAACGTAAATAAGTGTAAAGCGCAATATATGCAAAGTTTAAAGATGTATCGTAAAAAATGTAAAATGCGAGTGTAATAAAATGTAGCGTAATATAGAGGAAGTGTAAACTAGATAACTTCTTCACTGGTATGTATAGTTTGGCTTCCTTAGCAGTTGTCTGTTGCTATTTTTTGTTGTTCAAACTCCTGCTGTACTTAGGCTTACTGTAGTTTGGCGTTCGAGATATATAGCCCGTCGGTCTTATTTTTACTTTGCACAGAAATTTCCCTCGACGCCAATGAAGCGGACACTGCGCGCTTTTCCGGGCGTTTTCGAAGCGTTCGACAAAGCCATCGAAAATCCGAGATATAAGCGATTCATGAAAGTATTTGAAAAGGAGAAGGAGAAGGAGAGAAATTCTGCGACCGAAATCGACGACTTCTTAGGTTATTTATGAATTTTCATAGCATTAATTAGGCGACTTATCTGTCGCTATTCAAAAATCTACGCGTTTATTATTCACTTTACACTCCGGAATTAGTGTGCTAAACTTATGGATTTCAGTTTACACTTGGATTACTGTTATATGATGGCGTACTTGTTAATTTTACTTTTCTTCAAGATTACTGCATTATAATCGCGGATTTTTCCATTTTACTTCACACTAGAAGTACTGCAGCTTGATATTAGCAAATTTATTGATATTAGTTTACACTAAGGATTATTGCGGCACGATATTCGGGGACTTATTACTTTTAGTTTACACTAGGATTTATATATTATGATATTCGTGAATTAATCGATTTCGGTTTAAACTAGGGTTACTGTAGTATGATATTCGCGTCGAATATTGATCGACAGAAGCATGATTCATCTGTTGAACATTTTGTTGCACCTGGATGTATAGCGGAAAACTCCAAGTTATGCTTCACTGTAGCAGGATTTCTGTGAGAGGAAAGGCGGTCCTGAAATTTTTTTTGGATAGTCTAATTAAGTTCCAAAAATTTGCTAAGGTACGAAGTAGATTTTTTCAATTTTTCAATTTTTTTCCATCTTCAAATTTGTAGAGCTTTAAAAAATTTTCGGCGTCGTATTTTATTCAAAATTACTTTTTTGCGTGGATTCATCCAAAAATGCCGAAAATTTTGGCGATTTTGAAGTAAAAAATTTTTGAATGGCCTTTTCCGAGTCTAGAACCAGTGTATATGTATACGCGTCAAAAATATCATTTTTTGGCGTTTCTGGCGATGCTCCATCTTCCCAGAATCTGAAGGCCTGAAAATTTCGAAATCAATCAAAAAAATTGAATGAATTGAACAAAATATTGTAACAAATGAGCATAGGACCCAGAGTGCCGAAAATTTGACACTTTTGATCAGCTAGCTCGCGAGAAACGCTTTCAACGATTTTTTTTGGATTCATTCTACTTTCTACGCAAGGGCACGTAGATTAATGAGGGACTTTGTTCTTCCAAAAAATTTCGAAAATCATATAATATTATGTAATTTTAGACCATGTAAGAAGTTGGAGGAAAGTTTTTGAACCTAATCCGAAAAATTTGACTGATTTAATCAAATTTTCAAGCAGCCAGGTCGATTTTTTTGCAAGGATATTAATTTTATGAATACTTGACAATTATCGATTGAGCATTTTTAATTATGTAGTTTACTAAATACGGTCAAAAATAAGCAATCTATTTGACGAAATAGGGTTTGTAAATAGTTTCGTCGGTAGTAGAACGTTAAAAATACCGAAAAGTCACTGGCACTTTAAGGCTCCAAAAATGCACGTTAGGAGAACCAATGTCATACAGTTCTCGCAACGAAATCTGAACAATAAAGAACCGATTGACCTTATTCAGGAACGCTTTTTAACGATATAATCGCCGAAGACCTAAAGAGTATCCTGATATGCTTTACTTCAAGAAAACGCGACCTAAACGCTTAGGTTGAACCGTTCACGACTCAGCGGGCGTCCTTTAATAGACAAATGATAATAGTGCGCGTGTGCTCATTATGTACGCAATATCGTGTGCGTATGAGTTACACGAGTATAATTATATATTATTGTGCTCTACGCGCGCTCTCTCCTAAACGGTTCGCCCCGAGCGTATAGGTTGCATTTTCTTAAAACTAAGCAGCGCTTCGTGCTGTTTGGATCGCGTTTCCTCGATGTAAAGCATATCAGGATACTTTTAGATCCTAGGCGATTATGTAGGTCATCAAAAAGCGTTCCTAAATAAACTCAATCGGGTCTTATTAGTCAAATTTGGTGGCGATCAGTGTTGGTAAGCAAGATTCAACCTTCAGGGAGGGGTAAAAATCAAAAATTTGCATATAGCTAAGTACATTGTAAGAAACGATTTCATAGCGAAAATTCGATAATACCGCTTTGAAGCCATCGTTTTTGAGCATTTGTGGCAAATAAATATGTAGCGTGCTTTAACGCATAAACATAAATACATTAATATGTATACATTAATATGTTAATTAAATATATGCGTGTATGCGCGTTAATATATTTGCTGCTAGACTCGCATAAGACAGCTCAGTCCGAGCTAGTGACTATACAACGAACACATGGTCAGCCCGGCAAGTGGGTTAAGTGTATATTGATCCGAAAGTATAGTTAAGTGTATATTGATCCGAAAGTATAGTACCTATTATTATAAAGGGCTCGACAGACGTGCAAATAGACATGCGGAGTAACCTAATATGAAAAAGTATGTTATAGTAGTACGATTACTATATATTGATTACTACCGGGCGTGACAATATGTTAATATGTTATACATGTTAATATTTCATTAATATATTAATATATACTACATTAATATGCTGAATTATCTCTGGACTAAAAATAGTTTCTTAGTCATTTTTAAGTCGGAAAAACACATAGCTATAAATCCCTTCGGAATTCGAAAAAACAACTACAAAGCATTCTTCACAAATACCGTATGTTTTTGAGTCCAAAAAGGGCTATACATGCAGCTAGCATACATCCACAGCATAGTTTCCCAAGGTCGAAAGTTCAGAAGGGGGTGAAATCCCAAAATTTGAGACCACTAAATTTAGATTTCTAGCCTTTTTTGCAGGTCAAATATGCAAAACGCTTAAAACATCCTATATAGCATGTTTTAATGTGAAAAACTGCATTTTTAACGACTTTTTGTCCCTTCTTGACTAGTTTCGTCACTCTTGTAAGTAACAAATGTAAGAATTCATCGAAAAATTTGACTTTTCAGATCATTTTAACTTCATTCTAGGTATTTTATGGGTAAATAAAACAGAAATGTACTAGTCGGCGCGAAGCGCCGAAAAATTTTTAACATCTGCGCTGCTTTTGTACCCAAAAATCATTGCAGAAACCGTTTGATAGCTCAAAATCGTCTGACAGTGATTCAAGTCTCGGACCCTGAGGTGGGGGTAATACCCCCTCACCCCCTAAGGGAATGTGTGATCCACAGCATAGGAATTCCGGACAGGGGTTGAAATAATAAAGTTCCTTTTTTGGGTCCGAAAATGGTAGGTACATAGTTACGCGTCAGAAACTTCGTTTTTCAGCGTTAAAATCTTTCCATAGCATGAAAACGAAAAAATTTCGAATAAAATTAAAAAAAGTCGGAACAAATTGAACAAAATATAGTCAAAACATGAGTGTAATGGCGCGAAGCGCCGAAAATTTGGCACTTTCGAGCGAAACTTTTGCGGGGGTGAAAATCATTTGGGGGAAATGACATCCCTTTAACCCCCTAAGATTACGTATGATAGCTAGTCCTCTGCGTTTAAAAAAAGGCTATATAGCATTTTTTTTCAGTCAAAATAGTTATTATACCTATCACTTTTTATGGCTATGGAGGGAGTAATACCTCCTTTTCACCCTCTCCACGCCCATGCATGTGCAATGTTATGGCCAGTGCCGATTTCATCCTCACCTCTGGCCAGCTCTTTCGTTTTAATAGCCTAGCGTAAGCTCTTTAAAATATGTTTTACTGTAGCCGAACCCCCGCTGTCGTCCGACGGCGACGACTACGACGACGACGACATGATAAAGGACGCGACGCTATCGTCCGAAGACGACCACGGCGAGAAAGGTGGTCAGTTTGACCCGGAACTTAATGCCAAAACGTCGGTCAAATATCGAAGCAATGTGACGGCCAGTAAGCCGCGTCAATTCGTTACCCAGCGCTGCTATCGCTTGTCGTCCAACGTCGTCGTCTGGAACGGCGAGGGCGATTGGCGTTTTGCCGACGGCGGCGACGACGCCGATGACGACAACGAGGACGCGTGCGAAGCCGGTCGGGTATACGGTACGTATGGAAGCTCGTGACGTCACGAGCATTGCGTGAATCGAGCGTGACGTCACTCAGTGTCACGTGACCCGACCGTGACGTCCATCGATGACACGTGACTCGAGCGTCGTCACTATAGGCGCACAGCATGGCCGATCGGGGGACAGCCAATCTGGGGTAGGGTCGTTTTTGAGCCAAAATGACCTTCAAAACTGGTATGCACACTAAAATAGCGTTGACATTTCGTTATTTTACGGTTTCTGATCATTTTCAATTTTTTTGTAGAAATTTTTAATTTTCATCCATTTTTGGCCTTCGTTTCGCCTGATTTTCCATACAAAATTTTCCATTCTGAGGGATTCATAGAAAAGTTTTCATTCTGAGGGATTTAGACGAGATGTGCACGAGGGGGAGAGGTTGATGTTCCTGACCCACCCCCTCCCGCCAGAATGAGAAAATGGATAATTTTGTGGTGAAAATGAGGCAAAATGAAGGCCAAAAACGGATGAAAATTGAATATTTTCTTCAAAAGGGCTTCAAGTTGAACAGAAAGTGTGTAATAATGTAGTTTCAAAGCTATCCTAGCGTTTATACCAATTTTTGAGGTCATTTTGGCCCAAAAACTCAATTCTTGACCCCCTTCCTTATCCTGATCGGCCATGCTTTGCATCTATGATCCAGACCTCTCAAAGCCTCTACATGTATGTCTGGTCGTCACCGACTATCGCATAATTCGTGCATGACGTCACTGAGTGTGCCATAATTCGAGCATAACGTAATTAAGTGTCACGTGACTCGAGCATGACGTTATCAAGTGTATCCTGGCTCACGCTTGACGTCATCAAGTGTCACGTGACTCTAGACACCACGAAGTGTCACTTGATTCGATCGTGACGTCACGAATTTCATGTCACTGAAATGTGACGTCACCAATGGTCACGCTATTCGAGTATGATGTTACTGAGTATCACTTGACTCGAGGTGACATCATTGAATGTCTCCTGACCTGAGCATGTCGTCACCAAATGTTGCGTATGTAACTCTAACTCTTAATGACTCCAATTTAAGTCCTAATTTATACTCGTATAATCATGCATTTAACAGCTCGAAAGTTGGCGGGTCCTGGCCACTAGGGGAGGGGGTAAATGACCTCGATGGATAAACGACACGCCTAAAGATAGACAAAAAATCGATTTTTTCCTAAAAATAGGGGCGGGGGTCAAAAATTTTTTTGGCTTATGGGGGGATGGGGCACGGTTTTTTTGTATTCGGCAAATATTTTTTTTCGATGAACCAAGGCTTTTCAGGACCGTCTTTGTACATGTACAAATTTTTTTTGGGAGACAAAAATGCAAAAAATCTAGAATTCGCAAAAACTTTCGGCGCTTCGCTCCGAAATGAATAATTGTGTGCCCTATGTACATACATACATATATATCTTTATAATAGCAGAAATTGCATTTTAAAAGGAAAAATAATAAATTTTTCGGCGCAAACGCTTCCAAAAATTTTGCTATAAGAAACCCAGAAATTAGCTAAAATACACTATCAAAAGTCGAACAACTCTGTTTTTACCACTCTAAAATCGCTACTGTACTATATTATAGTGCCCAAAAATTTGTGTCTACAAAATGTACAAAGGCGTTCTGGGACCGTTATTGTACATGTACAAACGGACCTTGTACAAAAAGTCCGACTAGGGTGGGGGGTATCCTGCTTCCCCCTTGTTATATGTTTGCGTATAATACTTCGATGTGAACTTCTTATTAATTTCTTATTACTCCCATCCCAACTCCGACCGATCGTTCTTTACCCCCTCCCTCGGAAGGAAGAAAAAAATTTGTCCCTCACCTGGACGAAGGAATTCAAAATTTCCAAAGTGGCTTTACAAGACCGTGAAAACAGATTTTCGATATACAGTGCTCGCCATGAAATATGACGCACTATGATCATCAGATTTATATTAGATGATGCGTCGCGAGCGCCGCGTTTCGTCTATAATGCGCTATTATTTCTTTTTTATTATTATAGAATATTTATCTGTATCATGCCGTTAGTCTGGCGATGCGGACAGCGCGATTGAGCAATTAATAGCGCCAACAGGAGGGAAGCGCACACGTGAATGCTGGAAGCGCGCACGTGAATGCCATCCTATATTCAGGCGAGTGCGCGCACGTGAATGCCGTTCTATATTCAGGCACGTGCGCGCTTCCGGCATTCACATGCGCGCTTCCTTTTTTGTTAACGCTATTAATAGCTAAATTGCGCCGTCCGCATCGCCAGATTAGTAGCATGATACAGATAAATAAATAATCCTATAATAATAAAAAAGATATGATAGCGCATTATAGACGAAACGCGGCGCTCGCGACGCATCATCTAATATAAATCTGACGATTGTAGTGCGTCATGTTTCATGGCGAGCACTGTAATTTGACCTTTGAGAAGTTTTGTCTTTCGCGTAAATCGCTAAAATTTGAGTCGTGTAGAGAAAAGGCCTCAAATTTTTCCGATGCTTCGCGTCGCTTTATTAATTTTCTGTGTCCCTTTTCTTTGCAAAGCGCAAAGATTGATCACATAGGGGAAAACTGTTGAAAAATTGTTAATTGGATTGCATGACTTCGAATCATTTCTGTTGACGATACTCTCAGAATGGCCTATTTTTGTCCATGTTCTAATTTTTCTCGGAATATCTGACGTCAGTCGCCCTCCCTAACAGCCCCGGAATGAAATTCCGGCAAAGGCCCTGCTTGATTTTTATTTTTCTGATGTTTAATTAGATTTTTTTCTATTTTTTATTAATATTTTTGTTTTTTATCTCGTTCATTTCTTTTTACGGATCTTCATTTCATTCCTTTACATATATGCCTTTTCCGTAACATCGTCTCACGGATGTAAGCGATTATAAAAATGGATCGGTAATATTGAACCGGGAATACCAATTATTCGTTTTATCCGATGAAGGACAGGCTAGTGCCTGTGGGGGACTGTGGGGGTCCGACCCCCCCCCCGAAAAAATTCAGAAAAAACCGGAAAAATAGGACTTTTTACACGTTATTTTGTGCTATTTTTGGCTTAGACCCCCCGAAATTAGTGTCGGTTCCCCCAAAAAGGAGGGCTAGCTACGTGCCTGATGGAGGAGTGGGGTTTTCGATGAATTTTAGGTAATCTTTATGAGTTACAGTAATGCAAAGATGGACATGGGCTACAAATGTAAATTTTTTACGAGAACTCTTCAAACGCTTGAATAGTGTAAAATCGAATAATGAACTTCAAAAGGAACCGTTTGATCGGCTAAAGAGACTAAAGGGGAATAAGGCAGTGTAATTAGGGATGTTTAAACAGTTAGAGCGTGTAAAGGAGTGAAGACTGTATAATATGGACTTTTTAATAAGCTAAAAGTGTTATGAAGAGTAAGGAAATTTGGAAAAGAGCTCACCAATCGGCCATTGTAAATACCAATAAAAGGTGAAAAGAAGGCTGTTTAAATATTTTAACTGTATAGAGACGAACAAAGATATTTTATAAGGACTGTCCAAACGGTTTAGGAGACTAGGGTCAAATAAAACGGTGCAAGGAGGGCTGTTTAAATAATTAAATTATGTGAAGACGGATAAAGTGGAGTAACGAGGACTATTTCATAAGATATGGAGAGTGAAGACGATTTAAAGAATTTAAACGAAAGCTAATTAATTCAATCAGCCAATGTTGAAACGAGAGAGGTTAGAAGCATACGTGTAACGGCTCGAAATCGGGGTCCCGGCCTTTTTCAGGGGGGGTTAATAACCCCCAATTCATGGCCAAAAAGCCTAAAAACGGCCGAAAATTCGATTTTTGTTTCAAATCGGGGTGTGGGTCAAAAATTTGCTGCCTCTGGGATGGGGGATGGGGGCCGTCCGAATAGGGTGAGAATCCCCCATCCCCATGTTACGTGTATGGTTAGAAGTGTAAAGAGTGTCCTAATTAAGTAACAATTATCAGCTTCAGAGTGCTAAGACGAATAGAGACGTGTAAATAAAATTATTTAATCGGCTTAAGCGACGAACCGAATAAACTGGGGTAAATAAGATGGTTCGAACAGTGAACGAATGTAAAGACAAACAAGGAGATGCAAAGAGTACTGCTTGAATGGTTGAAAAGTGTAAACGCGAGTAAAAAATGTGAAAAGGTCATACATATTTAATAAACAGACGTTGAATATGTGCAAAAAAGCCACCTGCGCAGCTTGACTCATCACGTGTTGACATTGGTTCGATTGGCCGGCGAACACGGCATAACATCTAGGGATATAAGCGCTCAATTAGCCGTCGATTACAAGGATCTAGGTCGACTGCTCGAAAAACTCAAAAACACTAAATTGATTAATTGCGTGATGTTGAACGAGGGCAAAGTTCGACGATACTTGTGAGCTCGTTTACATTGTTTTTAGACACTTAGTTTCGAGTCGCTTTACACTTAATTTATTAATATTCTTGTTTAAAGCGAGCTTATCAAATCAATGGTTACATATCTTCTCAGATCTAGTTTACACCTAAACAATGGTTTCTAAGAAATGGCTTGCTTCGTGATTTGTTAACATTACGCTTTAGCACTTTTTCATTCTTCATATTCTAAGCAACTCGCTTTACACTGACTTTCGATTGCTTACATTTTACACTTTGCATGAGCAAGGTCGTCGGCTTGAAAGTATGAAACTTGATTTGATCTGAAAATTATTCTAATTTATTATCTGCTGAATAATATCATCTCAAATTACATAAAATTATTATAATTTATCATCTGCTGAATAATATCATCTTTTTTATGAAATTTAACCGAAAAATATACTTTTTAGACCTCTAAATAACATTGATATAAATTACTTCAAACAAATTTAAAAGATTTCTTTCGTTAACTGAAGTACATTCGTCTTTTTAGAATTTTTTAACCAAAAATTGCTCGGCTAGACCGTTTTGACAATGAGCCACCGATTGTAATATGATTCCAAATTATTAACTAGTCATTTTCTTGTTTATTTTGTCAAGTTTTGGCTACGCTTTATAAACTATTGGCTTGGCGATTGTCCAAGTCCCTGCATACTTTGTTAAATACGGTATTTGCATAAACTCTGTTCGCTGATCTCGAACGTTTGATAAGGTTTCACAAGATTTATGATGTTACGATTGATAATATGAATCCTAATTTTATTAACGATAACTATCATAAATATTATTAGATAGTAGTAATAATAATAATAATAATAATAATAATAATAATAATAATAATAATAATAATAATAATAATAATAATAATAATAATAATAATAATAATAATTATAATAATAATAATAATAATAATAATAATAATAATAATATGTAATAATAATAATAATAATATGTAATAATAATAATAATATTAATAATAATAATAATAATAATAGTAATATTGAAACCATAATGGTTGTAATTTAATTGAAAATAAATCTTATCAATGATAAATATAATATTAGACCTAATCAGCAGAATTTATACACGCGGGCATGATACATGTAATAGAGGAAGGGCATTCCCTGCCCGAATTTGGCTGTTCATGCCGTATCCGTCCAAAGGCTAAGATTTTCTTATCTGCTCCATTCTTGGCAAAAATTGGCGTTTTTAGGCAATCGCAATATTTTAATTATGTTTTAATAACGTTACAATCCGTTCGAGTTGTTTTTTATTTTAAATTATTTGAACTTGTGTAAAGTATTCTCTGTTTACACAGATATCTATGGCCGGGCGTTGAGCATCAATCGAACGCGGATTACGAACTTTTCCAGTCGTTGTCCGGAGTCAGCTTTACGTATTTATTAGACGAAAGAGGTGCTTCTTGATTATCTCTTATTAGTAATTATACGTATTTCCTATTGTCTTGTCATCTGATAGCGTAATTGTTTTATATTGTAACGTCTCAACGTCGCTGTGCTTTACGCTGTACACTTTTTTCGTGTTCGTTCTCTTAATTTACTCTTTCTTTGGTAAGTCTGTTGTATGTACTTTACACTTTACACTTGTGTTCTTATAATTAGCAATCGATGTGCGTACACGTCGGTTTCTTTCCAAAATGCTATATAACATAGGTGCACAAGGTCAGGGTCGGCAGGGGGGCTGATATGCCAAAAATCTAAAACAGTAATTTTAACGTTCACGATTTTTTTGCTGTTTTAATGATCAAAATGGTCAAAATAGCATATAAAACGTTTTTTTCGTGTTAATAACACATTTTAAAAACATTTTTAGTCCATTTTGACTGCAATATATCACTTTTAACACTAAAAAATGTAAAAATTTATCAATTTTGGGCGCTTTTTGAGTAAAAAGTACTTAAAAGTACTAATCTGGCGCGAAGCGCCGGAATAATTTCGACATTTTTACTGATTTTGATGTCAAAAATGATGCAGAACAAGACCTGTTTGCTCAAAATCGCCGGACAGTACCGGTCTAGCTGACCCCTCAGGGGGTAATACTCCCCCTCACTCCTCCTATGTGCATGTGTGCTATTTAATCATTTTTTAATGTACAAATTTTTCAGATAATTTTTGTGTTTTAAGCTTTTTTACTCCGCCAAGCCTAAAGTTTTCCGGTCCCGACTGCGCATTTTTGGCTTTTCATTTTTAGTTTATTTAACACAATTTTATATTAATAGCTTATGTATATTTGTACCCATATATATCCATAGAATTGTGTAAGCATTTTAATTTTTTATAAATTAATGTTAATATCTGATAATTTTATAAGCCTACATCCATGTTTATTGGTGGTCTAGCTTATGTATAAATTTAAGGCACAAAAATGGTCGGAACGAACAGCGTTAAACGGCTGAATATGATTTTAAAAGCACTGAGCGATTGCAAAGTGATGCGGCTCAGCGAAATCGTTAGCGTGAGTTCATACGTATAACAGGGGTCGTCTTTATACATGTAACAGGGGGATGGGGATCCTCCCACAAGTTGGTTGTACCGCCTGAAAATTTTTAACCTCCCCCTTCCCCGATTTTTGGAAAAAAATTGAACTAAGTGGCCATTTTTAGGTTTATTTTTGGCCGTTTTTGGCCGAAACATTAAAGGTTATTTGCTCCCTCCCCTCCATTCCGAATGGCCGCGGACCCTCCATTCAAAATTCCGACCCGTTACATGTGCGTTCGTCTGTCATCCCTAAGCAGAAATTCAAACACCTGCCTCCGATTTTCGGCAAAAACGTGCATTTTTAGGCTATTTTTAGGTGTTTTTTGCCATTTTGTTGCTAAGAATTAAGGTCGTTTATGTAGCCCCCTCCCCTAAATTTAGCCAATTACTCGCTCCCAAAAATTTTCGCCTTTAGATATATGTATGATCGTCCCTTTATTTACAGAGACCGATTTTGTCACCCCTCCTCCTGCCCCGACTTTTGAACAATGAGTTGCGTTTTTGAGATATTTTAAGCTTTTTTGCCACGTTGGCCAAAAATCGAAGGTCAATTATCCTCCACATAAAACGACCGACTACCCTTTTCCCATGGTTTTCGGCTCTCATACCTGTCTTTGCTCGTATGCTCTCATTTTATGCAATGAAGTATAAACATAGAAGATTTTAGTTCGCTTGGGTGTAAAGCATAGTATTTTGGATCATTTGGTTTACAATTTCTGTATTATTCTGCGTGAGATCAGAAAATATGGTTCACAAGCGCTACCAAAGTGTGTAAAATGCAGCCGGCGTTTATTTGGGGTTTGCCCTCAAGGCCTCGAGGTTTTACGATCAACTATCGTAACCTAAATTCTGGAAATCGATAAATTAGTAGCATGGTATCTGCGCGACCTTACTGGAATTTTTTACTTGTTTTTATTACCATTTTGTTTCAAATTAAAAAAAATTTCCCATTATTCGAACACGATGTTAGGGGCGAGATGTTTAAATCCTTTTGAAAATGAAGTCATGAGCACATGGTTGTGTAAATAATAACAGAAAGTCATCAATTTGATTGAGATAAAAAGATATAGAATACTAATAATAATAATAAATAAAATAAAATAAATAAAAGAAACAAAAAGACTCATTGCTTCGGCATCGCAGATCTGCAAATCATATAATGCCTTAAACTATATGTCACTTTAAAGTCATAACATTGAAAACATTCCAAAGCGTACCCTAGCTTCTTGTCTAAAATATAAATATAAATATAAATAAATATAAATATAAATATAAATAAAATAGAAAAATATAAATAAAAAAATATAAATAAAATAGATATTTCTGAATATAAATATAAAATAAATATAAATAAATCTAAATAAATAAATATAAATAAATATAAATAATATAAAATATAAATATAAATAAAAATAAATATAAATATAAATAAAAAATATAAATAAAAAATATAATTATAATAAATATAATATATATATATATATATATATATATATATATATATATATATATATATATATATATATATATATATATATATATATATATATATATATATATATATATATATATATATATATATAATGAATATAAATAAAAATAAATATAAATATAAATATAAATAAAAAAATAAAAATATTATGAAAAAATATAAATAAATATAAATATTAAATATAAATAATAATTAATAAATAATAAAAAACTAAAAAAATAAAAATAATAATAAAAATAATAAAAATATAAAAATATAGAAATAAATAAATATAAAAATAAATATACTAAATATAAAACTAAGAATAAGTGTAAAGTGTGAACTTAATTTGTTAAGTGTAAGCACTGGACTTCGAATGTTTTTGACATTGATACCGAATTTCGAGTGTTCAGGCAAAAAGGTTTTTTTTATAGACGATAAAACTTGAGCGCTTATGGTCCTAATGCCCTAAAATTAACTTGACTAAATTTGGCGTTTAAAACTTTTCATTGCTGATTGTAAACAACGTTTAAAAAATTTTAACTCGTCCATTCAGCTCGTTAGGGCCCGGGAAAAATCTGACGAATTAGCCCACAAGGCCGACAATAAATTTTTGGCCAAAGCGCTCGAACTCTTGGCCTCTTTGGGCGCGTTGAAGATCCATTCGGCTCAATTGTTTGAAAATTTTAAGACGGTAGGGACCAGATATGTGACAGTACTACATGAGCTTTGACCCTCCTAGCCCCCAATTTTTGGAAAACTTGCGATTTCTGACCGTTTTTAGCTGTTTTTCGGCCCTTTTTGGCTAAAAATTGTAGGTCATTCACCCCCTCCCCTAGAAAAAGCCGGGGACACCCCGTCCTCAATTTCTCGGCGTTGCATATGTGCTATTGTAAAGTGAACTTGTTTCATTGATCTAAATTTTTATTTATTTCAATTTATATTAGATTTATTTCAATTTAGATTACATACATATGTATGTAAAGTCTGTTCATCTGCATTAAAATAAGATACGTGTGCTAATATATTGTGTTACGTCGTTTTACGCTAAAATTATGAACTTTTTTAGCATTCAGTCAAATATTTCTAGTCTAGTTTGGAATGCACAAGTCCAAATTGCGACCAGTGATCGTACGGGGTCAGATTTTCACCCCCGATCGGGGTTGGGGTCGGGGATGGAAAACCCCGGTTTTCGGGGTCGGGGTCGGGGTCGGGGTCGGGGTCGGGGTCGGGGTTGAAGATTAACAATTAACATTTCATGATTACATACCAATTTGAAAAGGATAAAAACGATACATTCACTTGTTTGTAGAGCATACTAATAAAGCTGGTTATGTTCAAGATTTTATTTTCATTCCAAGTTCAAACATGGTTTTAGCAATTTAGCATCACTTTCAATTTTCATCACTAATCGCTCTCGCTTTTTCGTATTCTTCCACAGTTTTTTCATAAAGGTTTTCTATGGCGCACTGATTGTAGAGGAGCCAATGGCGCGAAGCGCCCCGTTTTCATGTAGAATGTACGCCTATTTATTGACAAACAGTTCGTAAATCATAAAGGGCGCAAAGCATCAAGAAATTCAGTCATATTTTACCGCCCTAACAATAATTGGCGGTGGTAAGCGCAGGAAAATTTTGACGTTTTTACTCTTTAAACTCAATTTATACCGCTTAAATCATACAGAACAGATAAACTAATTGCGGCGCGAAGCGCCGAAAATTTTTAAAAATTCCTAATCGTTTTATTTTTTCTGTCCTCCTTAAAATCTCTTTCAACATGTAGAACGAGATTGTACGCTTGGGGGGTCTGGGGTGGCGCGCTCAAGCGCCCAGCGAGGTCGAGAGCAGAACCCCCGTAAATTTCGTAAAAAAGCACTCTAATTTTTAATTAGTAAAGTTAAAATTTTCGCAAATTGGCAAAATCTCGGTTTTGAATTGAGTCAAAAAAACTTAAAATGATGAACACCTACAATGCACAAAACTTCTGAGCTGAAATGCATTTTTCGACCTCTGCTAAGTATGTAGCGCAGCAACGGGTCGCAACCAATAAGTCATTGAAAGATGTATCAATGAGAATTTTGTTCTTACCATTTTCAGGCCCATTTGCGGTCTTCTTATTAACTAGTTCAGAAAACAGAAAATGCACAAAAACACAAGAAAATTTGGCCTTTCCTTCCATTTAAAATAGAATTATGTGTCCTTGTAAAGAAAGATAAAAACAAAGCAATGAATAGATAAATTGGTACGCAAACATTTTCGCACTTTTACTATTATGTTCAACAAGCATGTGCAGTTTCATTCAATGAACTAATAGTGCATTAAATCACTAAAGTGCTGCGAAGTGCTGGATTATTTTAACAGATTCAAGCTTTTAAATTCATTGGACCTGTATAACAATAAATAATAATGACTCGGCGTGAAGCGCCGGAAAATTTTGAAGTTTTTGCCTTTTTAAACTCAATGTTCTGGACACATTGCGCCAGAAAAATCAACATAATTTCTGAAAAATTCCGGGGGCATGTGCCTCCATTGCCCTCCGGCTACGCCTGTGATTCCGCAGTAATTTCGGCGCACTTCATAATGGAAAATATGCGAACATGTATGTACGTCTTGAAAACATGGTGACCAGGCGTACTTTTCATGAAATATCGCGAGTGTCGAGTTTAACATATTAATTTTGCTGGTGAATGAATCGTCCTTGTTCCGAATTTATTTGCTATTTATACATTTCTTCTATATACCAACAAATAAAATGCTATATTTCATCCCCGAAAAAGGTTCAACCCCGACTCGAAAAATCATGCCCCCTGTCGGGGGTCGGGGTCGGGGTTTAGGCCGGGGTTTTCCGGGGTCGGGGTCCCCGTACGATCACTGATTGCGACATCATTGTTTTATATTCTATTTCACGTTTTTTTTGATAAATACTTGACGTCATAAATGGGACATTTTAATTCAGCTTTTCTCGAGCATAATTTAGTAATGGGTTACGAGTACGAATTTAGTTTACACTGTGCATCTTCTATTGTTACTTTTTTCACAAGAAATTCTTTCACGGCTAAGCAGTAAAAGTACCTGAAGTATAAACTACGTTTTTATTTTTTCATTCGAGACCGATCGATCAATGAAATGAAGGTATGGGAATATGAATTAAGTTTACCTGCTGCCAGTGATCGGACCGAGGCCTCGGGCCTCGGCAAGCCTCGGCGTTTTTTGGAGCCTCGGCCTCGGCGCCGAGGGCGAAGCTGAAAAGTGCCGAGGCGCCGAGGGTTAAAATCAAATTTGAATAAGTTTAATATATCCGTTGAATATTAACTATTTAGAATGCTTCTGCAGTACAGAGGCTATTTTTTACCTATAGACTTTTCTTATGGTTTTAGTCGCGTACCCAGTTACACCAAGTTACATACAGCAAAGTGCCAATTTATTATTCATGTGATGACTAAGTTTTAATTCTCATGCTCGCTATATGGATCGGAAACACACATTCCCAAAGGGGGGTGAGGGAGGGTTATTATCCTCCTCTCAGGGTACAAGACTCAAGTCACTGTCAGACGATTTTCGGTGAAAACCTTTTGAATATTTTTTGAACTTAATTTTTACTATGGCAAAAGTGCAGCTAACTATTAGAATTTCACGAAAAGATACAGTATTTTTGAATGTAAGCAAGAGTGAATAGACAAACTATCACCATAAAACATGCATGCAACAGCTCAAAATTTTCGGGAGGGGCTCCTCGGCATACATGTAACGGCTTGAAATTTCGGGTAGGGGTCCCTGGCCATTTTTAGAAGGAGGAGGGATTAGCGACTCTGATTTTATGTCAAAAATGGCAAAAGCACCTAAAAATAGCCAACAAAGCGCAAATTTTCGCCAAAAATGGGTTGGGTGAGTAAAAACTTTCTGACGTTGGAGGGAAGGATGTGGGGAGGACGTCCAACCCTGGGTGGGTGGGGAATTCCCCAAAGCACCCTGTTACACGTGTGGTTTTCGGCCATTTTTATGGGAGAGGGGGTAAATGATCACGAATTTTCGGCCGAAATTCGCAAAAATGCACCTAAAAATGGCCAATAAATGCAGGTTTTGCCAAAAATCAATTTCGGCTCGTGCATTTTCTTGGAGCCATTTTTATACAATTTTGAAATACTTTCTTGGACAACGTGATATTAATTATATCGTTTTTCAGTATATTTTAGGAAATTTCAAAAAATTTTCGACGATTCGCGCAAAATATCGCTAATATACTGTATTTCAATTGAAGCAGGGGAAATAAGCACTCCAAAATCAATTTTTGTGTAATCTAGGCATCTTTATGCAGATTTAAATATCATTTGTATCTATTTATACTATTTTCAAAAATTTTATGCAAAATAAGTACTATTTAATAACTTTGCACTTTTTTGCCGTTCAAAGATAAAATTGACTAATTTATCCTGATGTTGCATTGGATTTCTAAGCACAGTAGTGCTTATTACAAGATTTAATTGGCATATTACAATATCTGTAATATTTCTGATTTTGTAGTACAAGTTATTTTAGCTTTCTCAGTCGAGTTTTATGTGTAAATTTCATCCAAAGCTGATAAAAATTTCGGCGCTTCGCGCCGAACTAATATTATCAACTAAATTCAAGCCGAATTATCGCATTTAGGGCCACGGTTTTTTATCTTCGGCAAAGATTTTTCATAATGTACAGAATCTTTTCAGGACCGTCTTTGTACATGCACAAAGATTTTTGGAGAGACAAAAACTGTAAAAAGGGTGTGAAATTTCCGAAAATTTTCGGCGCATCAGTAATTGTCTGACCTATATATCTTTAGAATAGTAAAATTGGCATTTATAATGGAAAAATGTCAAATATTCAGAAACCCACGAATTAGCTAAGATACACTACCAAAGGTCGAAAAACCCTGTTTTACCACACTGAATCGCTACTGTGCCATACTATAGTAAAACACAAAAATTTGCATGTACAAAATATTCAAACACTTTTGGATACCATATTTGTACATGTAAAAAGGTATCTTGCATAAAAAGAACACTGTTTAGGACTGCGTTTTTTCCGGTTGCAGGCCACACACTGGCAGTATGTAAAAATGTGTATGTTTAAAAATATATTTATATAAAATATCTACAAAAATTTGTTCGCTCATACAAAGACACTACTTAATTTACTGGTCTCCCATTTTGGGATTTCACCCTTCCCTCAACTCTGAACCCTGGGAAACTATGATCGGAAAGTACAGTGCAGTTTCCGTCATATTACCTGCCACACCAGAATTGGATGACTGAAAAAGCGTGTGTGAACATGCATTACTACAGAAGCGAGCACAACATTGGCTGCAGTTCTGTCTTTACTTAGCTAATTTCGTTTGTTCGTTTATTTCTTCAACACTGTTTCTTATTTATAGTAATGAAAGTTTTTAAGTGCTTGTTCAGCCATATTTTTGATTATGTAACTTTTCCAAGTCTTCATCAACGGCAACTTGTCAAATTAAGTATGCTTTCATGCTGCTGACTTTATTCAGTAAATCCTTCACACATTCAATCTACTATTATTGAAAATAAAAATAAATTGTTTGACATTCGATAAAGTGTTTAACATTACGATTATTCTCTAGCTCATGTGCATATAAAATATTCTAAGAGTACTATTTATGGGTATAGGTATATAAGCTTGACCCTCGGCATTACCCTCGGCCTCGGCCTCGGCCTCGGCCTCGGCCTCGGCCTCGGCCTCGGCCTGGCCTCGGCCTCGGCCGAGGCCTCGGCCGAGGCAAGGATTTTAAGCCGCCTCGGCCTCGGCCGAGGCCGAGGGTCCAAAAAGTACCTTCGGTCCGATCACTGCCTGCTGCTAAGGTTGTTTTATGTAAAATTCTTTTGCGACCGATAGTTCGAAGTGCACGTAGTGTAAACTACTAAATTTATTCTAAACCTCGTATTGCTAAAGTTTTTTCTTGAAGGTGAAAAGTATTTGAAGTTTAAAACTATGATTTCAGTTGACCGCCAGGGCGCAAATGGCTGGGGAGGCCTGCCCAGACCTGCCCAAACATGCTCCTAAGCCAAGGTGACCCGCCAGTAAGTCTACGTTGTCCCTGGAGGGGTGCGTGTCACCTTGGTTTCAATGATATAAAATAGCTCATGCTCAAGCATAGGAGCGCAGGCCCTAACTTACTCCCTGGGGTTGGGCCTGGAAGCAATGCTGTAGCATAGGCAGTGATGACGGATAGGAGTCACTGCCTATGCTACAGCATCGGCCTTTACGTCTAAAAGAGGTGGCACTTATGCCTTAGCTGAGAGAAGGGGGTTTCCCGCAAAACTATGATTATTGTTTGATTTTATTGATATGCGAACCTGTGGTCGGATTCATGTGAAATTCAGAGATAATGACGGGTATATGCCGAAGGGTTTATATTTAGGACTGAGAGAGGGAACAGTCCCTAAAGAGGGATCTCAAGAAGAAGGGGCTAATTATTGATTAATTTTTTTGGTTGATTGGTGGGCCAATGGTTGATTGGTTGCTTGGTTGACTTACTGGATGGTTGGTTAGTTGGCCTCTTGATTGATTGGTTAGCCGGACAGTTGGTTGGTTGGTTGGTTCTTTGGCTTGCTGATTGGTTGGCTGGTTAGTTGGCCAATTGGTTGGTTGGTTAATTGCTTGGTTGACCTGTGACTTTGTCCATACCTGGTGAATACCAATTCTGGCATACATTCATGAAAAATATATAATTTGAACTCAATCCCGTCTATAGTTTATGAGAAATCAATTTATGTGCCTTAGGATAGTTAAAGTATTTTGGCTGAGCAATATGTTACGCTTTATAAGCCTGACATTCACACATACTATATCCTCAATATATACAAAGTTTAAGCTTGATCCAAGCTCTGGTTTATGAATTATTTAAAAAATAGTTAAATCAATCAATAAATTTTGCTAGAAAACCGCTCCATGGACTGGCCTGCTCTCTTAAGCTCAATTTACACTTTACACTAGTTCTACTCACTTAATTAATGGTTGGTATGGGTGTCATCAGGGATGACTCTCAAAATGTTCATAATAAACCAAACGTTTTCTGTAAATGCTAAAATTGGTGAAATTAGGGATCCTATGCCGTTATGAAATGGTTGCTGAACCTCTTACGCTTACTTTACGCTTTACAGCACTTCTCCTTTACAGCGGTATGGGTCAGCGTAGTGATCTCCAGGTATGACTTAAAATTTTCAAGGAAATCTTCTAAAAGAAAATGTTCTAGAAGAATGTTTATGAAGAATTAAAAATTAGTCAATAATTAGGCACCCCTATCTTTAAGACCCCTCTCCATGGATTGTTCCACCTTTCAGTCATAAATATAACACGTTCGACATATACCCGTCATTATCTTTAAATTTCACATGAATCCGACTACTGCTTCGCGAATCAATAAAAAAATCAATAAAATCAAGCAATAATCATAGTTTCCCGGTAAATTCCTCTTCCCTCCCCTTAGGCTTAACTGCCAACTCTTTTAGGCTTAGGGACACGCTTCAGGGACTTCTATCTTCCATCATCACCTTGGCTTGGGGGCAGCTTTGTGCAGGTCTGGGCAGGTCCTTCCCAGCCATTTGCGCCCTGACGCGCCCTCAGTTTGGGCCAGGGCGCACCTACCCCGTATCTTATAACATTACAACGCTATAAGATAAAGTCCTAGGAACGTAGGTTATACTACTATCGATCGGTTAAAGTACCCCGAGTGTAAATTACGTATGTAGTTTACACCTTGTTTTGTTAATTTTTCTTCTCAGCTGAAATTCTTCTGCGACCGATCGGTCAAAGTACCCGACGATCCTATATTAATTTGCCACATCGAAAATGCTCGTCAGTTGTTCAAGCACAGGCCTCAATTAGGCCCCAAGAAGCAGAGAAGGACCGAATTATCAGGCACTGACAATGAATCGTCCCATTCGAACGACCAATATTCTGCCAGCGACGACGAATCGGAACGAAAAAGAAAGAAAAAACGGTCCAGAAAGCGAAATTTGTCGCTGACTCGTCAGAAAGAGCCGAGCAATAAAAAACGAAAAAAATCGGCCGCGGTCGGGATCGAACCATCGGACGAAAATCAAGTCGGTGCGGGCGCGCCCACGATGGACGACGCTCGCAAAATTATGACTTATCGAGTCGTAAGCGGATATGCGCATCATTGGAATTCTGGCAGGGGGGACGCGGCACCCTAGACATTTTACCAAATTGCCTTTCTGGGCTCAGAAACGGTGGGCGCCCACCTGGGCAATGGTGTAGCAGGGAAGCTACGGATCAATGGGAAATGTTTACTTTGGTGTTCTACCCGTGAAGTTGATGTTGCAGTCGTTGCGCAGAAGTTAGCAAGAGCCCTAGTGGTCGGTCAGTACTACCAGGCCCGGTCTTAGGCATGTGCTCAGTGTGCAACTGCACAGGGCCCCGGCCTCCAAGGGGGCCCCGAGGGCCCCTAAAAGACCAAGTAAGGAAAAATTTAGTGGATAATGGGCGGTTGCCGTAATCGTCTGAGATTGCATTTCTTAACGCTCCCATTCAGCAGATAGACACTAAGTGGCCTAAATTGGTCCAAAAAATGTACCATTTACGTGTGGAATAGCGCTTTTTGACGTTTTACTTTGTCTATCCTTATTTAAATTTTTTTGACGCAATATTTTTCCGAAAACTCGACCCAACTTACTTGAGAGATAATAAATATAGATCTTGTAATGATTTTTTATATCCTATCGGTCATCAAAATAAGGTTTCCATCTTAATTACATTCATTTAGATTTTTGTCGCTTTGGATGGAAGCTATGATGCATATTTTTACCTCAGGAATTATTTTTTTGACAGCGAAAGTTATCATTCTTATGTTTCAGCAGCATGTATCTAATAGGGGACTGGGGGCCAGTCCTCCGAAATTTTGTATGCAGAATATTTCCTATAAGAAAGAGTCCCTGCCTGGGAGGAGAAAAAGCGCAATGTGCGAATTGTTAAATGCATTTGGAAGATCGTCAGAATTCAGCACATTTTTGAGCCAACAAGCCATAGTTTCCCAAGGTCGAAAGTTCGAGGGGGGGGGTGAAATCCCAGAATTTAAGGACCCCTAAATTTAGAGTCTAGCCTTTTTTTGCAGGATAAATATGAAAAATGGCTAAAACATCCTGTATAGCATGTTTTAATGTGAAAAACTGCATTTTTAACTACTTTTTGTCCCATTCTGACTAGTTTCGTCACCTTGTGAGTGAAAAATATAAAAATTCATCGAAAATTTTGACTTTTCAGATCATTTCAAGTTCATTCTAAGTATTTTATGGGTAAACAAAACAGAAATGTACTAGTCGGCGCGAAGCGCCAAAAAAATATTTGATACCTCCGCTGCTTTTGTACCCTAAAATCATGCAGAAAATGTTAGATAGCTCAAAATCGTCCGACAGTGATTCAAGTCTCGTACCCCGAGGTGGGGGTAATACCCCCTCACCCCCCTATGGGAATGTGTGCAACAAGCCCAACATTTTTGGGCGCTCCACGCCAGATTTACTGTCTTGGTATAATTACTGTCTCCTGAACGCCCAATTTAATTTTATGGCGCCTTGCGTGGGATTATTTTTTTCTGTATTGTTTCCCTATGCAATGACCAGAATTGAGTATAACGGAAATTAGAATGTTTTTAGTAGAGTTGAGCTTGAATGAATGTTGAAGCGTGGCTATTTTGAACGACATATTTTTTGCGATTAAAATGGAGTAAATATTTATTTTTCTTTTTTAGGAACTCTTAATCAACATTTTGGCCTAACTTAGTTGTCAAAATTATTTAACTCAAAAATTCTTGTCCCCTAAATCTAGCTCTTCTTCAGCATAAATTCTAAAAATATTTTTGGTGCTTCGCGCCAAGTGCACGAATACAAGTAATGAAAACATTCTTCCGCATCATACAAACGCATAAATATCTCAGAAATTTTCCGACTCAGAATTTTCGCTAAAGTTGTTTAAAATTCTAGCAGTTTCCGAATCTTGCACAAGAAATAATTTTAAATAAAAAAAATTTTAAATGGCGAAAACCGCTATTTTGTATGTAAATATGTACCGAAGTTGTACCAATTTTTGACTCTTTGAGGATAAAGTTGGGATGTCGTGTCCCCACAAAAATTCTCGATTTATCATCTAGGATGAAACAGATTAATAACTTGTCAACGAAAGCAGATACTTTTTAAACTCATAAACCATGGTTTAGCCTCATGCTTATATTCATTGTTTTTCGCCACCAGACCAAGGAGCATCCAAATTGTTTCTTCGCACAGGGCCCCCAAAAGCCTATGATCGGGTCTGAGTACTACACACGCGTGTCAGAGCGGAAGATCCGGAAAAGCGGTGCGGGTAAAATTTTGCTGACTAAGTAACGTGGTCGGCAGGTTGCCACGTTATACTAGGTTCAGCCCGTTTTAAGCCAGCGTCAACGGTAGGCAGTTCGGTATTAACGGTCAAGGCCGCAAGTACGACAATAATTTGAAGTAAAAAAATCAATGTCAAATGCAAAATGGAACAAAATATGTTGAAGCACAAGAAATGGAAGTAAATAACAATACAATGCATACCAATGAACCAACTAACTAATACGTATCAATTAATACTTAATCAGCCAACCATAAAACCAACTAACCAACCAAAGAATCAGCCGAAATAACCAGCTAACTAAACGAGCAACCAACTAAACAAGTATCCTGCCAACTAATTAACCAACTAACTGATCAACCATGTAGTCAACTACCCAATCAACCCAGCAACCAACTATTAAGCAACCAATTAAGTATGCAACTATGTATTCCTTTAACTACAAGCAGTAACGTAATAAAGATTATTGCTAAAATGAATATTTGACCGCACGATACTATGCAAAATGTAGAAGAAAATAAGCATCCAACTTACGTAGACCATTGCGAAATTTATTGATAAGCATAGCGCACACACACACCTCAGAAATTATAGCCGTATCTACTCAGTGAATGTTATCATCAAAGCCGATTAAGCTCTCCTCTACTCCGACTGATTAAACAAAGATACATAATGCACATAGAAATTCACTATTTATTTGAAAATCGTGTGAGGCAAATTTTCACAACAAAACAACCCTTTTTGAAACTGGCGACCAACCAAAATTTTTTGCTCCCGGTATCAGCGGGCGGACCGGCCATTGCCCAGGTATGGCTGGGCGCGCTTCAAGAACATAATTTTTCTCAGCGTTTTTCACTATTTTTTTTCTAGAACGTAAATATATGAAAAATGGACAGAAAACTAAAAATTATAAGTTGAACAAAATATAGTCAATAAATGATGGCGCCGAGAATATGATGCTTTTGAGTCACTGTATACTAAAATATCTAGATCTATTAAATCTGTAAATTAGTTCGTTTCATTGAAATATACTTTAAATTTATGTACCCTTCTTTTCATTAATTCGGCGAAAATTAGATGTGTTCAAAAAAGTGAATAAACAAAATTCGGCAAAATTAATAAGAATCGATAATAGCACCGTATTTAAATTTATGTAAAAATTCAATAAAAGTGCTGTCGATTAAAATTTTAAAATAATTTGAAATTCGCTTTATTTTTTGCATCTCATCTCTTTTTCGCTTAAATTCCCAGACCGGGGGTGCGGCCGGACCACGTGCACCCCCTGGCTACGGGCCTGATTTGAGTTAAACGCCGGATTCCTGTGGGTTCGAGCCACAGGTACACAAGGTCAGAGTCGGCTTGGGGAGGTGAAATCCCGAAAATTCAAAACAGCAAATTTAATGGCTACGATTCTTTGCCGTTTAAACGATCAATATGGCCAAATAGCCTATAAAAGCTTTTTTCGTTGTAACGTCGCATTTTCAAAGCATTCCAGTCCATTTCAACTGCATTATATCACTTTTAACAATAAAAAATGCAAAAATTGATCAATTTTGCGCGCTTTTTGACTGAAAAGTACAAAATAATACTAATCAAAAACATTTTGACATTTTAATTGCTTTTGACCTCAAAAATGATGCAAAAAAACGTTCCATCAGCTCAAAATCGCGGAAGGGGGGAGTAATAACCTCCCTCATCCCTCCTCCCCCGCTATGTGCCTGAGTGGTTCGGGCTTTTGAGTCACTGTATACTAAAATATGATGCTTTTGAGTCACTGTATACTAAAATATGATGCTTTTGAGTCACTGTATACTTTTCTTTACAATTCATTTCTCACTGTACTCTCAATCCGCATTATGTAGCTGCTTATTTAAAAAAAGCGCTTTTAGGTTTGGTTTGATATCGAAGTCGTCGTGGGTGGTTCAAACCCCGGCGAGACCGCGTTTTTCTAGTTTTTTTGTCACCGTTTCAGGGCGCTTTGAACTATTACGGATTCCAAGGCAAAAGCGTACGGCGTCAGCTATTGCACGAGTTCCTCTGCTATTGGATACTGTACCACAAGGGTAGTTTGGTGCGGAAGCCCAAGCTAGAACCCAAAAATACCAATGGCCAACCGCCCGTTTACTCGGACGACATGAGTTGGCGCAGATACGTGCCACCCGTGCCTTCGCACACGAAATTGGGTACGTACTAGTATGTTTTTTCTATCCTGTCTGTTTTTTAGAAATTTTATAACTTCTTTCTATTCATAAATATCGAATTTTCGTTTTGTAATTTATTTTATTCTTTCTACATGTTTTTTACTGGAATTTGGGACTTTATATATAATTTCTCAATGGCTGTCGACCAGAAGAGACATGCACGGAGAAGCTCGGGGGCGTACACGTAACGTGGGAGATGGTGGGATCCCCAGTGAAAGTCCGTCGTCCTCCCGTCCCCCGAAGCTAGGAAATTTTTGATCTCGTCCCCGATTTTTTTCAGAAAAAAAAATTTTTATACCATTCTTGGGTGCTTTTTGGCCGAAGATTGGAGGTCATTTACCCCCTACCCTCCGATTGGGTGGAGACCCCTAACCTAAAATTTCGAGCCGTTACATGTATGTTTCGGTTTGTGTAGTCCGAGCCTAGGCTCCCATAGGGGGAAAACTGAAAATTTTTAGCGAAAAAAATTTTAGCATAAATAATGAGGACGAAACTGTTCCGACTGAAATGGACCGAAAACTGTAGACTAGCAATGTTTTAAAACGATTCCGGCGCTTATACCAGTTTTGAGGGTATTTGGGCTCAAAGCCCTGTGCCGAAAATCCTAGGCGGGCTGACCCCCTCCCCCGCCCACCCCCATGCTGTGTTTTTTGTTTGTTTTCTTTTTTTCTTTTTTGTTTTTTTTTGTTTTTTCTTCTTACCTCCTCTCCCACGCGCAGACCGTTCGGGAAAGTCAGATCGCTCTGTGGTGGTTAAGCCAGAGACCTCTTTGGCCTATAGTCCCACTAAAATCCGCTAACGTTAAGATGACACGATGGCCGCATTAAGTGGCACCTTTTGACCAATTTTAATAACAATTTCAAGTAAGCTGTGTTTTGATTTTTTGACCGTACTTTTGCCTTATTTTCCCGAAAAATTTTGCTTCTTACCCCGTATGTAATTTTTTTTATTATGATGCTGTCCCTTACGCCGTCGTAAAACGCCGCTGACCAAGGAAATTTAAAAAAAACCCGAAATATAGGCTAATTTGCGCGTGTTTAGCGATTTTCGTGCATATTTTGAATGCAAGCGTTTAAGATGACCAAATTTGAGTCTAAAATGCCGAAAATCTTACAATTTTCCATCGGTTGGACAGGCTCATGGCTTTATTTTTTTCTGTTTTTCTTGAACGGGGATCGGCTTTAAATGCTAAAACCGGTCAAAATATTTTCAATGTTATTGGTTTTACACAGCAGGATGATGCGATTTCTTTATCGATTTTTTTCGTCTCCCGAATGATCCACTTTGAGGTGTGCATTGTGTAAACAAAGTCTCGTGCGGGTTTTCGCTCGTTTTACATTCATTCCCAAAACACCGGAGTATCGATAAAAAGTTAGTTTGCAATGCGCGCTTTACACTTTAGTTTACAACATGTTATCTTTATATCACTTAAGTACATAGTATTCACATGTAGATTTCAGAATTATGATGCGAACGGGCAGAACTCGAAGAATGATTCCGCCAATTGAGCTGTAACGTAACAAATTTATCAGACTAGTGCTGTTGTAAAGTACCTCTTGTTTACACTACGATAGGCTCAATGAAAGCTGGACCAATTTTTCAGGTCTGCCCTGTCACTGGTTCACTATGAACGATTTGATCGAATCCTTGCCAATTTCCCTGGTTTTAATGATCTGCGGCACCACGCATACAGTAAGACGTAAATTCTAGCCAAACCCGTAAACCACGCGTTATCTGAAGAACTTTACAGTAACGTAAACCAGAACAAATAAAATAATTTCTTAAATAAATATACAATAGACGCATGAATGACAATCAAGTTATGAAAGATGAATTTTATTGATTGAATTTTTTATTAATTTTTACAATTTTTTCAATTTCAATTTTTCCATTTTTTTCTAAATTTAAACCGCTATAGTTGAATGAATGATAATTAACTAATGAAAAACGAGTATATAAGTCACTTAATTTTTTAAAATCAAATTTTCATTCTTCTTACGAATAAATGATAATCAATTATTAATAAATAAATTATAATTAATTAGCGTTTATTTAAATGAAATATTTATTTTTTTGAATTTTAATTTTTTTCCAAATGTTTATAAACCAAAATCGCTCAGATCGATGGCCTTGCGGACATTTTGACCGATCCGTTCAAGCGTCATTATCCGATGAAGCATTTGCCCGTTTTGATTCGATTGGCCTTAAAGTCTGAAAAACGCATTCCTGCCGTTTTATCAATATTATTTCACAATTTGTGCATTATGGGTTTGGTTTCTTGCGGTTTTCGGATCAGACAAGGCTTCTACAACTCTCTCGTTGACGTACGGCCTAATTAATTAATTAATAATTAATTACATAATTGATTTTTAATTTGATATTTAATTTGCGTTTGATAATTCGTATTCAATTCGCGCTTAATTTGCATTCATTCGAATTAATATTTTTTTTATTTATTGTTTTTATTATTAATCTATTCCATTTTTAATTTTATTTTTTTATATTTCATTTTTTTATTTTTACCAATTACATTTATCTGAATAAGCGACCATTTCCGGACCCCTCGGACCCGAGTTGACGCCTTACTTTACGCCCAAAAGTATACCGCATTGTATATAGAGTACAGTTTTCCCATCGGAATCTGCACACTTTTAATAACAAATAATCTGTTAATTTAATTTAATAATAATTTTATCAATTTTATTACATACAGTGGTCGCCATGAAAGATGACGCGCCATCACCCTCAGAATTATATTGATGGTGCGTCGCGAGCGCCGCGTTACGTCTATCATGCGCCATCATATCTTTTTTATCCAGCGCCATTAACCTCCATCATCTTATTAATCTGGCGATGTGGTCGGCGCAATTTAGCTATTAATAGCACCAACAAGAAGGAAGCGCGCCAGCATTCACGTGCGCACTTCCTTGTTGGCGCTATTAATAGCTAAATTGCGCCGTCCGCATCGTCATATTAGCCGGATGATGGAGGTTCATGGCGCTGAATAGAAAAAAGATATGATGGCGCGTGATGGACGTAACGCGGCGCTCGCGACGCACCATCCATTATAATTCTGAGGGTGATGGCGCATCATCTTTCATGGCGACCACTCTATAAAAACTACAGTAATACAGTCTTCGGTAGTTTTGTTTTTTTGCTGCTAGAACTTTACATGCTCAATACTACGTATACATGTATGGCATCATAATTTCCCTCCCAAGGTCGAAAGTTCACGGGGGGGGGTGAAATCCCAAAATTTAGGACCACTTAATTTAGAGTCTAGCCTTTTTTGCAGGTCAAAAATGACAAATGGCTAAAACTTCCTATACAGCATGTTTTTATGTGAAAAACTGCATTTTTAAGTACTTTTTGTCCCATTCTGACTAGTTTCGTCACTCTTGTGAGTAGAAAATATAAGAATTCATCGAAAACTTTGACTTTTCAGATCATTTTAGGTTCATTCTAGGTATTTTATTGGTAAACAAGGCAGAAATGTATTAGTCGGCGCGAAGCGCCGAAAAAATTTTAATATCTTCGCTGCTTTTGTACCCAAAAATCATGCAGAAAGTGTTTGATAGCTCAAAATCGTCCGGCAGTGATACAAGTCTCGAACCCTGAGGTGGGGTAATACCTCCCCCTACCCACCCCTACCACCTATGGGAATGTGTGTTTGGCATCGGGTTTAAACCGATGCGAGATGTATGAGCGATTGATCAATATTTTCTGTCGCTATGTTTTTGTAAACGATTCATAAATTATGATTTTAGATATATCATATTTACACTTCAATTCGCTAATTTGGTAGAACTAATTATTTTTATTCAAATAATTATTATGTATTAATTGTTTAATAAATTAGTTATAATTGACGAATTGTGTTAATCAATAATTATCGAATTATTAATTATAATCAATTAATTGTGTAATTAATCAATTATAATCAAATGTGTTAATTAATTATTTATGTAATTGAGTAATTATAATTAATTAATTGTGTTATTTATTAATTATAATTAATTAATTGTAAACTTAATTGATTACAGTCGACCTACTATTTGCATACGTCTTGCTCGGTAATGGATACGAGTCCAACTCCGCCCGTTTTTCGCGTAGTCGCTCAGCCAATGAGCCGTTATAAAAGATACGAATATAGTTTTGAGGAGGGTCACGAAATGACCGAATTGTTTTGGTTACACATTCGAGCCGTTTGCCACAGTAGCAGGCTCAACCGACGATCGTGCAAATGGCCGGCGGGTAATGAATGCCCTCAATGCGGCGTTTCGGCCCCCCTCCCTACCAATTTTTCACATCCCGAAATTTTGAAAATTTTTAAAAAATTTTTAATTAATTTTTCATTTTTTATGATTTAAATTTTTTTTCATTCCTTTAAATTCCCAACAAAATTTTACATTCAAAAACTTTTTTTATTCGTTTTGATTTTTCCTAAAAATTGTACAAAAATGCATGCTTTTATTGGTAAATGGGCTTTTTTAACAATTTTCGGAAATCGAATCAACTTTTTTTGGTTTCTCAATTTTTTTCTGATTTTTTCACATTTTTCGAAGATATGTCAGCAAAGATCATATTTGAAGCGTCTTTAGCGGGTCTTCGCTTAAACAGTATCAAATTCTCATTTTTTGGCTATTTTTTTGTTTAACTTACTTGAATTTCTTTTGTATTTATTTAGTCTTTCGATATTTTCCTTTATATTTTTATCTTCTCCAAAGAAAGAACATCGTCGGAGTTGATATGCGGACGACGCAATTTCGCTATTAATAGCGCCAGCTAGAAGGAAGCGCGCATGTGAATGCCGGAAGCGCGCACGTGCCTGAATATGAACGGCATTCACGTGCGCGCACTCGCCTGAATACAGAACGGCATTCACGTGCGCGCTTCCGGTATTCACGTGCGCGCTTCCTTCTCGTTGGCGCTATTCATAGCTAAATTGCGCCGTCCGCATCGCCAGGTTAACGGCATGATACAGATAAATATCCTAGAACAAATACAAAAGAGATGATAGCGCATTATAAACGAAACGATAGCGCATTATAGACTCGCGACGCATCATCTAATATAAATCTGACGATTATGGTGCGTCATGTTTCATGGCGAGCAAGGTATTTTTGACCGATTTTCGATTGTTCAAAAGAAATTTGAATTTTTTGTTCAAAAAGAAAACAGTGCTGTGAATCGCCGATTTATTATTTTCTGCATTTATTATTTATTATTTTTTTATTTTATCATATTTTATTATTTATTTTTTCTCAAAACCGTAAAATCAAATGCAAAGACAAGAATTTCGAAATGTTTTGGATCTGTTAATGGTTCTCGGGATTTAGGATTTCAAAAATTTCAACCCGCCTCCAAAAATAAAATCCAGGTTACGCCTCAGGGTACAGGAATTATTCCTGGCACGAAGCATCAGGAAATTTCGACCCTTTTTTATCATTTTATGTTTAATTTTGTTAGTTTTTTACGGGAAGAAAGGCAGTAATCTGCGTCTGGCGCGTTGTGCTTGAAATTTTCGATACTTTTATCTTTTTCTAGGCTCAATCTAGCGATTTTCTGAAGATACGAATTATTTAAATGTAACTAAGTCGTGAAATTCCAAATTTTTGCCAATTGAGCAGGATTTTTATCTTATTTTTCTATTTTTGAATTTTACTATGCTTTGAATAATTGATTTTTTTTCGAAATTTTACATAAAATTTATCAAAAATTTGTTCGATTAAAATTTAGTCATTTTAGTAATTCATTAATTTTCTTAAATCTCGAAATTTATTACTTTGTATGTTTTTCTGCATTGTTTGGTAAGCCATTAAATTAACCGCAAAGACAAGAATCTCGAAGGTTTTTGGGTCAAGCTTGGACTTAATTTCGAGAAATTAGCCATGCAGATAGATTAAACGATAGATTTTTATATCCAAGTTTAAATCGATTAGAATTTTTTTGGAGTTTTTTAAGTTTTGGATTCACTATGGTGGAGATTTCGTATAGAAACGCTCAAAAACGCTATGATTTTCGTTCATCTCTATAAAGGTTTACGAGATGAGACTTCAAAAATTTAGGGCCGAAATAAAACCCTGGCTAACTGATATTTCACGGCTCGAAATTTTGGGTGGAGGTCTTCAGCCATTTTTAGGGCGAAGGAATAACTTTCAATTTTTAGCCGAAAAATAGCCTGAAAAACCCCAAATTTTCTCCGAAAATTGGGGCAGGGGAATCAGAAGTTTTCTGACTTTTAATGGGATGGGGAAGACCGACCAGGTTGATTGCTCCAAGCTCCCACTTTTACATATGTTATGGTCGCATCATACGTACGTGTAATGGCTCGAAATTTAGAGTTTGGGGCCCCGGTCATCATTCTTAAGGGGAAGGGCTGAAAATGAACTCCATTTTTTGGTCAAAAACGGCCAGAAAAACCTGAAAGTGGCCTGAAAATTCAATTAGTTCCAAGAACCGGCAGCGGTGTCAAAAATATTCTGGCTTTGAGGGAACGGCGGGGCAACCAACTTTGGGTGGGGGAATCCTCCATTGTCTCTCTTACTTGCATGAATACGCCCTGTGCACAGATAATGAAAATATGTATAAATTCTGCTGGACAATTAGCGTCTAATGGTAAACAGTTAAGGTGATTCAAACCTATTCATCCGTCTGGTTTACGTACTTTATACTGCTCGATTTATCGGTTTAAATTGTGCAATATACTTATCTAATATGTGAAAAAGTGAGGTCATTTTTCTTACGGTTTTCAGATCTGCAGTTTGTAAAGGATTTCCCCAAGGCACGTGTTTATACGCCGTCGATGGTAAAAGTGAACCCCAAGCCGTTCAATGCCGTAGAGCCCCCTGGGCAGCCCATCGAGCCGAGGATCGGCGTCGCGGGCTTTCACCCAATTTTATTTCTGTAGGTCTATTTCTGGGTGCTTTTTGGCCATATTTTCCTAAAAAATACGTAGAAGGTCATTCCTACCCGTTTGGGGGCTTTTTATTGCCCCTCTAAAAAACTTTTCATTCCCCCCGCTTAATTATTTTGGCGCTTTCCTTGATTTCGCGATTTTTCTTCTAAAAATCGTAAAAAAACGTCCTGTTCTAGGCGTCTTCGGCGATCTTTCGAGCTTTCTACGCTTTTTTTGCCGTATTTTGTTCAATTTAATCAATTTTTTTGTGATATATTTTAAATGTTTTTGTTTTCAATTAACGGTCAAGGATAGAAAGAGTATTGGTCAGAAACGCCGAAAAGCGATGTTTTTGAGGCGTATTAACCGTATCTAACCCCCACTTCAGAATTTTTTAGGCTGTGAATGTCTGCCCGGAAACCTAGATAAATGGCTGACGTAAAATTTTCAGCTAATAAAGTTGTGGATAAAACAAATTTGAATATAACAGCTTTTTTAATGTTTAAGTTGTATCCTTGTGCATCTGTCCATTCCGCTCGAGGTCTTGTTGTGTACACACGTGGGCGTGGGATGCTGGGGCGACCTAGACAAGGTTCCTCCAGTAGAGTCCGGTAGACCCTCAAAAAATCAATAGACCCCGTGTCACGCACGTGGACAAAGCATGCAACTTCATCTAACCCGGTATCGATAGGGGACGGGTCGGTATCAATAGGAAGACCTGCCAAGTATCAATGGACATTTTGCAAAATACCATTACAAATGAGAAAAAATGGTTGAAATACGCAAAAATGACTCTAAAATCAGCTAATTATTCAATTAACTACGAAAAACGTCTTGCAAAAATGCTTGCGAATAACTTGCAAAATCAACTAATCACTTAGGAAACCAATCAATAACCTACCAACCAATAATCAATAGCCCGTCAAACAGCCAGTAATTCACCGATCAACCAATGAGCAACCAAACAACCACAAAACAACCACTTTTCAAAAGGACAACCAATCGAAAATGTGGGCAGCTGGTATCCGTAGGAAGGCCGGTCATTGTCCATGTATGCCGTATCATTGAATTTTTGGCATTTTTGAGGATTTTGCCGGTTTTACACTACCCGGACCCCCAGAATTTTGCCACTGCCCGCCCTTCTATGCTCGCGTGCCGATTGCAATCCATTCTGAATTTTGGCTCTTGATCCTGTTCCTAGAAAATTCTGGAGACTTACGTAAGTATGTATTTTCTGAGGATATTGTTCTTCGTTTTCTCGATTTCGTCCTCCGAACAAACAACTGAAAATTCGATAAACAATATCGAAATCCGGAACAAGGTCAAATAAAATACGCTTGCGTTGTTTCGCGTTTTTATCTTCAGTAAAATTGATAAATATACGTGTGATTTTCCTATTTTTTCAATTCTTTAGTGATCGATGATTCTTGAAATCACCGAGTATTCGTTTTTTCCATTCCATAAAATGCATTTCTGTTTTAATTTGTCCTCCTTGTTCGCAGTTAGCTGCAATTGGTTGTTCACACAGTTCCCAACATTATGAGAATCATTAAAGATACGTAAGTCAGAGAATGGTCAAATAAAATACGAGTATGTACATACGTTTTTGCGTTTTGTTCTCAAATACAATTGAATGTAAACTAATTATGTTGTACATTTTTCCCTTCTTTAGTAATCATCTTACCGTTTTAGAGTAGAATTCGGTGTTTTTACCGCAAAAAGCTCAAAAATCGTCTTGCATGAACTTTCGTGGATTGATACATACACGTGACGGCTCGAAATTGATGGGGGGTGGTAAATGACCTCCAATTTTTGGCCAAAAACGCCTAAAAACGGCCAAAAAATTCAATTTTTTATCAAAACAATCGGGAGGGGTCCAAAATTTTCTGGCTTTGGGCGGGATGGGTGGGGGGGCGTCCGACCCTAGGTGGGGGATCCCTCTATCTCCCCTGTATATACATGTATGGGTTGATAGCAGCTGATATTTCAAAACCGTAGGTAGCGGTAATAATCCCACGTTCACGAACCAATCCGGGCTTTAAGTATGCGTGTTCTTTGGGGTAGGATGAAGAGGCTAGAACCTAGGATGGCTACTGAGCGCTGGCCATACATGGATCTGGAGGATGAGTTTTCCTCCTCAAGGAAGGTTTTAAGCCCGCACAAAAAAATCGTTCTATCACCCCAGAACATTCGATTTTGTTGGGAAAAATTCGTGGACATATGATTTAGCGATCTTTTGACTATTTCCAGTCATCGTCCAAATGCCAAAAATAGCGTTTCTGCCGCATACTCATCGTTTTTGTGCGCAAGTGAGGCACTTCGAAAAAATTGATCGCTCTTCCTCCCGTAATTCCCGCGTCAAAATAACTGCGAGCCCTTGAATTATCGATTCCCGGAAAAAAATTTGAAGAAAGTATGTGCGTTTTTGGTTTATTTGTCAAATTTTCGGCGTTTCGCGCCGTATACTAATTTTTGAATCAATTTTGTTTGGTTTACTGGAATGTTTTTCAATTAAGTATTTTTGACGTTTTTCTGTCCTAGAAAGAGGAAAAAACTTCAATAAGCAGTGCTTTTGACGGGAGGCTTCGCCTTTTAGTCCAAAGAACAGATTATAAAAATTTCTTTGATCTCGTACCCCCAGCATTCCTAAGCTGGGTCTAACATAAATAAATGATCTACAGCAAGCAGAAATTACTTTAAATCAATTAATTAAAAATTAATTCGAATTCATAAAATTTAAATATAAATTTTTTATACATTTTGTTTGCTAATTTTTTCTTATTTTTTACGTTTTCAGCACTTAAAAAAATTTGAGCATAATTATAAACGCCGAAAAAACAATTTTTGACGCGTTACTAAGTACCAAACGTTTTAATCGCAAAATCGTTCTTTTTGTCTTCAGGTAATCATTTTCTTTGACAAAAATTTATTTGTCACATTAGGACAATTGTTTCTGTATGATATATTTCCCTTAAAGTTAGGGACATACAAAGTTATCTATCTGACTTGATCAATAATTTGTCATATCTCTCCTATTGATCAGTCAGTATCTTCTACTGAAAATGATAAATTATATGCCAGTAATTTCAGCCTTTCGTCCCTCCGGGGTCGATAAATGGGAAGCTGCACTTGTGTGGCGGTAGTAACAGCGTACTGTACAGTCACACCGGCCCCGTGACCCAGACTCGGTCTAGTTCAGGCGCGCTGGCCTAGGGCTGTGAATCGGGAGATATGGGCACCCGCACCTACAGCAGTGGTGAATCAAGTAACTTCATGCTTAGGGGATTTTACCATTTTACCAAAAAAACTGCTTTGAAATTCCATTCCCACTCCCCTCCTCCAGAATTCTCATGCTGCGGTCTTCTGGTTTGAACCGTTCAAAACGCCTGTAATTGTATCGCGTGTTTTTTATCGATTTCCCGCGGTCTTTTTTAGCTTCAGAGACACACACTGGAGAATGAATTGCAGCGAAATAGCCATTTGGTTCATGAACGATATGCGCGATCGCTTGGTTAAGTACGGCAAGCATATAAGAGAGAGGGTCGATTGCTTGCATCCAGGTTGGACTGGCTTTTCCCAGGGCTTCGTACTCTCCGGTAACCTTATTGAATTTGTATTCGCTCGATAGATGCTAAGGTCGAAACATCAAAATATGGGTTGAACTCATTTTTATCTTATGATCATTTGATATTTCACGGCGCTTCGAGCGTATTTGAATGGTCTTATGATTATTTGATATTTAACGGCGTTTCGAGCGTTTATGAATGGTCTCCGTGAAACATCAACATTATGAGTTGAAGTTTTCTTCAAATAATTTTTTCGCGCTTTATTACGTTAATTATATAATCATTAACTCAGCTCATTTTATCAAAAAAAGTAGCGATTTAATCACTTTCAATTAAGCGAAATTATTCGATTTGATAGAACATTAAAATACGGATTTAACATTTTTACTGATATACATACTTGTTTTCTTTACAATTTACAAACTTTGTCAACGTAAGCCTGCTCATTTACACATTGTTCTCATAAAACTTCGAAAATACGGATTAAACTGTTCCGCATAATACGTAAGTCAGCAATTAATGACTGATGTGTATATGTTTAATGTGTTTTAGTCTTGATTCGAAACATTTATGTAAATATTGATTTAAGCGTTCTATGGAACAAATTCGTATACATACCTACCGTATAACAAACCTGATTTTCTTAATTACTTATTTGCTTTAATCGCATTATCATGCTGTTATGAAAGCAAGCAGTAAGAAAATTTAACGTAAAAATAAAATATATTAACGGCTGAGCCCAGCCAGTCGTTGGCTTAGTAACTATTAAATCTTCACTTTACACCTTGATTTCACTTTACACTATCTAAGTAAGTTTTGAAATTTGATTCGTCTGTTTAGTCATTTTTGAACTTCATTTGATCTCTTATTTCTGGAACGTCTACGATTTTTAAACTTTTCAGGGCTGGTTAGTTTACACTAGCTATGTATTACGGTAATAACACGCAAGTGATTTTCTACAGAAAAAAATAATAAATTTGGTTCAGAATTTCGCTCGGATTTTATCTTTTTACTCATTATTTCTTTGTTTCATATTTTTACTTTATGGTTTTCGTTAGGTAATTGAATAGTTTAAGAAATTCATAAACTATTCTATAATTTCTTGAATATTCGGTCAAATAAATATATTTATTTAATTTTCAATTATATTTTCACTGCAATATTTTGAAATTTATTTCCAATTTTCTGCAAATAATTTTAGCCCTTTCCTAATGGATTGCTTCTTGCTTTTTTATTGTTGCGCTTTTAAAAATTTTCCAATATATGTATCGCAGATTTTTCAAAAGGTTTTTGGCAATTAATTCCGAGTTTTCATTAGAATTTACGACTTTAATTCCATTTCAAAGGTCGTCAACTCGTTTCTCACAACGTATTTCGGACTCCAAGACGGTATTTGCCTAGTGCTGTGGCTCCCATCGTACGAGCGGGCGTACGCTCATTAAACAGTAAGCCAATACTGTGCTCGCCATGGTTGACGCACGACTATTGTAAGATTAATTTTAGATAATGCATCGCGAGCGCCGCGTTTTGTATATTATTTCGTATCAACTTGTTTTTTTAGTATGGGATATTATTCGCTAACATGCCGTTAATATAGCGACGCAGACGGAGCAATTTAGCTATTAATAGCATCAAGAAAACGAAGCGCGCACGTGAACGACGTGCGTGCATCCAACGACATTCACGTGCGCGTTTTTTTGCCTGATGCTGTTAATAGCCAAATCGCTCGATCCGCGTCGCCGCATTAATGGCATGTTTGAGAATAATATCCTATAATTAAAGAAACAAGTTGATACAGAATAATGGACAAAGCGCGGCGCTCGCGACGCATTATCTAACATTAATCTTACGGTATGGTGCATCAGCTCTCATGGCGAGCAATGTAAATAAATGAATAAATTATAAATAAATAATAATAACTATATCTAAAAAATAAATATAATGCACATTTTTGTAAGCACAACAGAGCCTATGGGCCGTATATGTATCAGGGAGATGTGGTATCCCGCCCGAAATCATAAATTTTTATCCTTCCCCCTCCGACGTTTTCAAAGTCGCGTTTTTGGCTATTTGATGGATGCTTTCCCGCCATTTTGCCCAGAAATTGCGGGTAACTCACCCAACCCGCCACATTAAAATGAACCTGCTGCTTCCTAACTGAATTTTGGAACTCAATAGAGACTATGGGCCGTATATATACCAGGAAGATGTGGTATCTGACCCAAAATCATAAATTTGTATCCTCTTTGAGTTTTTTTTTAAATTCGCGTGTTTTTCTAATTCCTTTTCATCATTTTTGGCCAAAATTGTAGGTAATTTGCCCACCCGCCGCCCTAAATTGGACTTGCTGCCTCCCAACTGAAATTTTCAGCTGTTATGTACATGCCTCGTATGGCTAGACAGCCCAAAATTGAAGTAAATTTTTTTGGAGAAAACTTGCGTTTTGGGCCATTTTTTATACGCTTTTCCCCATTTCGGGCCAGAAATAGAAGATCGGTCATTTACCCCCACCCCTTCCACCACTTGAAATATTTCACTGTTCCTTCCCAAATTTTCAGCCGTTACATAAAGCGGACATCCCCTCTATTCTTCGGAATCTTAGGTATTTCAACCCCTTCCCTCAGCTTTTTAGGAAAAAATCTAATTCAGGCCGTCTTTACATAGATGTAACAGGTAGATGGGGCACCCAAGGTTGGTCGTCCCTCATTCCCCCAAGCCAGAAAATTTTTGATGCGCTCCCCCCCCGATTTTTCGGAAAATTGGATTATTTGGCCGTTTTTATGTTGTTCGTTTTCGGCTAACAATTCGAGGTCGTCATACCCACCCCCTCCCCTAAAAATGACCAACTAATGTACGTCATCTTGGAGGGTTTTGCTTTGCAAACCACCTCCACCTCGTGTTCACCCCCAGTTTTTTAACCCATTTTCCCAGAATTTTTGATGATTTCTTTTTTAAATCGCGCTTTTAACGATCTTTTGGTTCAAGATTGTCAAACCTTCGGTACTTTGCACAATATACACATTTTTGATTGCATTTCTTTCAATTAATTGATTTTTTCGACGTTTACGTATTTTTATCTCCTGGAAAGAAATAATATTTCAGGAAGGGCCAAAAATGATTTTTTCGCGAGTATGCCATTCTTCAAGCTCGAAAAGTACTTCAATAAAAATTATTATTTGAACCCCTTACCTTAAATTTCGAGCTATTAAATGTTTATCAGATAATCCGCTTGTTCGTGAATGTAATGTTCCGATGGAAGACCAAATAATATTTCTAGCCTTGCGTCTTAGAGTACTAGAATTTCTCATTAAAAATGTAATATTTATTGTACATTAAACCAAAGTGATTGAAAAGTAAGTTAAGTTTGATTAAATGGATGTTTAAACCTTCATATGTACAGTGATCGCCATGAAAGATGACGCACTATCATCCTCGGAATTATAATAGATGATGCGTCGCGAGCGCCGCGTTTCATCTATCATGCGCCATCATCTCTTTTTTATCATTATACGCTATTAATCTGTATCATTCCTTTAATCTGGCGATGCGGACGGCGCACTTTCGCTATCAATAGCGCCAACAAGAAGGAAACGCGCATGTGAATGCTTAAAGCGCGCACGTGAATGTCATTCTATATTTAGGCGAGCCGACATTAAAATCAATATTTTTGCCAGCCAGCGACGGACGACGGAGAATTTTGCAGAAGGGTACGCAATACAGACCGGCTCGTCTAAATATAGAACGACATTCACGTGCGCGCTTCCAGCATTCACATGCGCGCTTCCTTCTGGTTGGCGCTATTAATAGCGAAATTGCGCCGTCCGCATTGCCAGATTAACGGAATGATACAGATTAATAGCGTATAATAATAAAAAAGAGATGATAACGCATGAAAGACAAAACGCGGCGCTCGCGACGCATCATCTATTATAATTCTGAGGATGATAGTGCGTCATCTTTCATGGCGATCACTGTGAGGAAATCGATTCGTTAAGAAATGATACAAAGCAAGAAGTATAATAAATATGCTGGATCCCTTAAATTCTTATTTGAATTGACATGCAAATTTTATTTAAAATATCGAATTTGAGTTTAGTACATAAAACGATATGAATGTTAATTAAAATTCGATAAAAGTTCTTCAAAAATTTAAGATTTCAAGCGTTAATAAATGGGTGGATTTGTTGTTTTTAGGGTCTTAACAAAATCAACTTACATATTTGATCGCTGATTCTAAATTGAAAACAAGAATCGCCTAAAAACGCATGTTTCAGCCAAGATTGAGTATTCAGGATTCGGCCGAGGGATGGGGGCGAAACCAAGATAAATTGCTCTACATATGTGTATCTCAAAAAATTTGTCCGGGTACCTCGCTAAGACTGCATTTTATGACGTTTTTCGACATGTTTAATCCATTAAGTTTATAAAATTCACATTTTCATGAAAAATTTTTTTGACATAAAAAGCTACAAAAGTGTTATTTTTTGGTTGACTTTGCTTCAAATTATAGAAAATACTTCACATCCGGCTCGAAGCGCCGAAAATTTGACGATTTTTCTTCGAGGACAGTCGATTTTTCCATCTGTGCGTTATCTTATATATCTTTCAAAAAATTTTTCTGCCCAAAGTTGGGGTAAGGCGACGCCCCCGTTAAATACGGCCCCCGGTATACCTATAAATTCCGAGTATATTTGATTATTTTCTTCTATTTAAATTTTATTGATTTTTGTTTTTCTACCAATTGCAATCTATCTCTGATGCATTTCACTCACCTTCAATATATTTGATTGAATCATTTATGCATTTATTTATTTATTTTTGTATATCTGTATACTATATTTTATCATTTTCTTTATTTAAATTTTATTGATTTTTTGGTTTTTCCAATCTTGCTTGTCTTCGTTTCCTTTTGTTTTTCTTTCTTCCTTCATTAAGCCCCCGAACTGATGACCTACAATGATTCCAGACTAAAGTATCTCTTTATCATTGTTATCAACTCAAGATCACTTTACATCGTTTAGTTTTTTTCAATTTCTGTTTGGTCAACTTTACACGATTGCTTTTTTCTATTATTTTGTCTTAGAGCAAGAAGCTAAGCGGATGAAGCAAGAAAGGATCGAAAAATCGGTCGTGCGCACGAACCTTAAAAGAACGGTTTATACTGAAAGGCACAGGCGTGTGGTAAGTAATGCTCAGTCGGAAGAAAGTGTAAAACAAAGTTTGTAAAGCGTAAAATGTAAAGTTAAGTACTGTAAAAAAGCCGCAAAGCTGGCGCAGCTATTATATACATAGAAAAATAGCTTGGAAGGCAAAGTGTAAACAAGTGCGTCTGTGTAAAGAAATCGATGCGATTAATCTATTAATATTTGAAATTCTTTAAACTAGTATTCGAATAATTACTATTTGTATTGATATCGTACCTTTCGTGTATTCGTATCAAATTTTAACCCAGCTCCTTTGCTTTAAACAAGATGATGATGACTCGTGCTACGGCCTTGCTCATTTCGCCGGGTATCAGATTTTGGGTCAACAGGGAAATAGCGCAAGAGTTGGTGCATAAGTTTTTTCCGGTGAGGACAATTCGATTTTTAAAATGAAATATTGCACTTTACACTAAACACATTGAGTGCGAATCGATCGATCATTAGTTTAAAGTTTACAGATTCATATTTCAAGTATTTAGCAGTGATGCGAACAGAATCAACCCATAAAATATGTACATCGCTTAACACGCGTTTAATATCATCCTGCATGATAAGTCTGCAGAATTAAAATCAGCAGGAGCTAAAGAACGAAAGGCATGGAAATTCGGTGACTGAGCCTTTTTGCATTCTAAAGGCGCTGTGTAAAGTTACACAGTACGCCTTTCCTTCACACCAAGCACTGCAGAAGAAAAAATAATTTTTCTTCCCATTCGATTGAAATTTTAATTGCCGTAACAAAATATTGAAACGTTACTTTACACACTATCAATCAACTTATTTACGAGGCGAATTTCTTGCATTGTATGAAATATTCATAAAATTGGGAACTTTCGTAGTTCGAACAATATCATGTATGTGCTGCAAGTCAGATAATATTTTCGCAGTCTGTGTCAGATTACACCAATCGCTTGCATACAGAGAACTCGTTCTTTTGCGTTGTTATATTTTTCGCATTTATATGACTTTACACTCTAGTGCGAGCTGCAGTATGTTCAGACCAGGTCATTTACAATTTTTGGGCATCGTTCTAATACAGAAATATGTGTATTTTAAGTCTTATCAAGTACACCGGTGTTTGAAATTGGTTTACATATCGAATTTGTTTACTTATATGGAAAATAGATGTAATCATATAGGGTAGTCTGGCAGCTTCACACCGTAAGCGAATCCGCTCAACAATCGATTTATAATCCAATCAAGCGTAAATTTATAACATGTGTACTCAAGACAATAATCTATTTTTGGAAATTTGTTTACACTGGATATGTCGTGCGATCCAGTAACTTTACTGTAAGACAATTTTTAAAATCTAGCGATTTATATGCTAATTTAACGTTAGTTTGAACTCGATAAAGTATCAAGTATGCAATTGAGAGCAAGGTAGTGTAATCCAATCACTTTACATCGCAACAGGATCTTCGTAATCAGTCGATTTATCAACTGCTCGCCCTTTCCTTACGCGATACGTACACGAGTAACGACTCCTACGACGAAATGCTTCAGATGTCTAAGCAATTGAAGATGAATAGGGTAGGATTAATTAAGTTAGTTTACACCTAATAATAGTCTACTATACGAAAACTAGTATTGTAACCTAACTTTTAATATTTCTGGTCTGTCTTTTCTATTTTATATTTGTTAATTTATTCAGTTTGAAGTGAATAATCTGGTTCATGTTCTTTGCCTATAGATATAAAATCAGCTTTGTTTACACTAAGCTATTTAACTAGTTTACACTAAAGAAAACGTTGCGCTAAATTAGTTTGTTTGATGTTATCCGCTGCATTTTTGAAGGCTATTTACTTGTTTTTAAGCGTCATATTTTAATGTTTTGTCAATAGGGAGATTCGGGAAATGTTGAACAGCTATAAGAACGGACAGCGATTTACGATGGAAGACAAAACGGAGTTGTTCAAACGAATTTTCGAAAAGACCGTCTGCGTGTTTACGACGTAAGATTTATGTCAACATTTAATATTCAAATTGCACGTATTACGTGAGTATAACTGGACGAGTTTACACTCATCTGTGCGCTCTGCTATGTGTTGCAATTAGTTCATATTACTTTACACTTGTGTGTTTTACAAGGTCCCTTTGTACACGTGCAAAGATGGTCCCAAAAGTCTTTGTACATTTTGTACACGCAAATTTTCGGCCACTTTAATGTGGTACAGTACCGTTTTTAGTCGAAAAATTTGTTATTTCTCCTTCCTTAAAGCAAATTCTGCCGATATAAAGATAATTAGGACAAAAAATTATTTATTTCGGCGCGAACCGCCAAAAACTTTCAAGAATTTTGTACCCTTTTAACGATTTTTATCTTCCCAAGAAATCTTTGTACTTACATATACGAAGACGATCCCGAAGTGTCTTTGTATATCGGGAAAAATCTTTGCCGAATACAAAAATAAAAAACCGTGCTTTATACTCAAAATTATCTACGGTTTTTTTGCATTACTACAGTTGTCGCCATGAAAGATGACGCGCTATCACCCTCAGAATTATAATAGATGGTGCGTCGCGAGCGCCGCGTTTCGTCCATCATGCGCTATTATTTCTTTTTTATTATTATACGCCATTAATCTGTATCATCCCGTTAATCTGGCGATGCGGACGGCGCAATTAAGCTATTAATAGTGCCAACAAGAAGGAAGCGCGCACGTGAATGGCGTTCTATATTTAGGTGAGCCAACATTAAAATCAATATTTTTGCAAGCCGGCGACGGACGATGAAGAATTTTGCAGAAAGGAACGCAATACAGAGTGATGTACGCAGCACTGATTGAGGAGTTTTTAAACATTTCGAATTGATTTATGAAAAAACCTCCAAAAATGCTATTGAAGTTTTTTAGATGACTTAATATATGAATAATCATTAATAGACAGTGCTCGGCTTGCAAAAATATTGATTTCAATATTGGCTCGCCCCTAAATATAGAACGACATTCACATGCGCGCTTCCAGCATTCACGTGCGCGCTTCCTTCTTGTTGGCGCTATTAATAGCTAAATTGCGCCGTCCGCGTTCCTAGATTAACGGGATGATACAGATTAATGGCGTATAATAATAAAAAATAGATAATAGCGCATGATGGATGAAACACGGCGCTCGCGACGCACCATCTATTATAATTTTGAGGATGATAGCGCGTCATCTTTCATGGCGACCACTGTACTTTTAACTGAAAAGGGGATTAATTTCAGGTTTCCCACCCTCACCATATAATGGCTTTAAATTGAAAGCTTAAGAAGTTAAAGAAAGGCTTGAAAAATATCAATGATACACGTTATACTGAATCAGTCCGATTAAATGACAATAATTAGCGGGAAGTAAAGAATTGCGCGGTAATTTTTAAGTTCGAAACAGAATGCTCATATCTCCTAGGATATAAGCTCTAAATTAAAAAATGATGTTATTTTTTAAGAAAGAAAAATGGAATTGTTTCAATGCTACGTGCTCGTCATTCTATTTATAGTAAAGATTAATTTTTCCGCAGAAAAGCCAAACAAATTATTATTTTTGTCCCAATTCTCACTTTAGAAGTTCATTAATTTTCAGTAGAAAACTGTTAATTTATCTATTGGTTATAAACATTGCCAAGATTATAGCTAATGCGATAAATATTCCCGACAGCACAAGCTTGATTTTCAATAAATTCCTTAAAATTGTGAATTATGGTACAATATTTATATATGATTTTAGGTCGGACAACCAAGAACTGCGATCACAGCATCAAATCCATGGATGGGCGGTACCGAAATTCTGCGGGATGCAATATTTTTCGAAGGTCTAAAAATAGACTTAGAAATGGTCTTATGGCGAAAAAACACAATTTTTCAACATTTTTCATCGAGCACTATCCATAAGCATCAAAACATTGCGAGAAAAAAAACAAAAAATTTATAACTTAAATTCTGATGGGATTTTGGTTCCTCGGGGGTGCATACCCCCAAAACCCTCCCCAAGCTCAGTTTGATCGAATCTCGCTTCCTTCTCAAGCTGATCTTTCAATTAATTTTATGCGTTCCGTCTGTTCAGAGTTAACAGATAATCTAATTTCATTTATAAGATCTGGCAGAGTAGAAAAAGGTTTATTTGCCATCCAGTTTAGGCTATCTATAGACTTCGAGATGAACTATAAAATTAATAAATAAATCATAAGTGTAGCAATGATAAAATAATAGTAATATTAATAATGTATATTAAGAGGCACGTACCTGTGGGGGACTGGGGGTCCGGATCCCCCAAACTTCAGAAAAAACCGGAAAAATAGGACTTTTTACACGTTATTTTGTGCTATTTTTGGTTTAGACCCCCCAAATTGGTGTTGGTTTCCCCAAAATAGGAGGGTCAGCTACGTGCCTTAATATTAATAGATTTATTAATAAAAATAAAGCGAATACGCTGATATATAATGCAGGCTTGCTGGCCCTAAATTGACCCCGTGCCCATGAATGATGCAGACAATCAAACCAATGTTTGAATGAGTCTTTGCAGGATTGTACCTCTATTGGCAAATCTTACAAATACGCCAATAGTGTGTATGCCATTCCAATTAGGACTTTGAGTAGAAAGCTGGAGAGCTTGATCTCTAATCTCGTTATTGTGCCTTAAATTTTGCCTAATTTCTTTTTTAAAACATCAATTTAGTTCCAAGTAGTCCCATTTATAGTTTAAAATAAACACGGTTAATTTTTGCATCAGGTGTTCCAAGCATACGTGGGCAGCACCGAAATTCTTCTGGGGGATGCAAGATTTTTCAAAGGTGAAAATCATCGAGCACTTATAAAATGGATCATATGGCGGAAAACACCATTTTCAATGATCTTGTATTTTGGTTTCTCGAGGGGTGCATCCCCCAAACCCACCCCTTCTACGCCCAGATGTGGTTCCAAGTAGCCTAATATAGAGGATTCTTAGGACAATAACCCCATTTTTACAAAGTCAGCTTACTGTGTTCACCTCAAGGACTATAACTTTGTGGTATCATGTACTACAAAGTCTACTTCACATTTCAAGTGAATTTTACCAATTTATAGTCAACGGAAGCAATATTAAAGCAAGCAACAATTGAAAAGTGATGGTAGGTTTACTTCAAGAAGGCTATGTAAATATGTTTTGTGTTCAAAAAGGCTAGTTTTTTGCCACAAATGCTCGTAAATGATGGTTTGAAAGCGATACCATCTTTTTTTAGCTTTAAAATTTGACCTTGCGCTCCTATTCGGGGAAATTACATTAAATTTAATTTAAATTAGCAAAAACTATTTGCGATTGTTGACCGAAAATGGTAGAAACACTTCAAAATGGCTAAAAACTGGGTAGACATTTAATGGCTCGAAATTTTATTAGGTATTGGCGATAAACAGAAGTTCTTAGCAAAAACTCGTGTGAGAGGGGGTGAAAAATTTTGTGACTTTTTGGGGAATGGGAGAATGGCCGACTTTGGTCGGAGGGGTCCTCAACCCTCCTCCCCCTGTTACATATAAGGGGGAGGGAGTCGACTTTTGGTAGGGGTCCAGATGCTGCAAGTATGATACCTACAGTATTCCGATCTGTTTACATCAGCGGATCGAGTCTTTTGGCTGAAGGAGTCCCGCTAGAATCCCTATTGAAGGAATTCACGTTGGCCACCAAAACCCGTCCGAAGCTACCATCCGACGTGCGTACCGTCGACGATATTATGGAGTCATCAATTTTCAGCGTTTACATTGTACGTTTTTGCGAACTCGTTGTTTAAAATGTTTATTGCTTTCTAAAAATCAAAATGATAAATATAATGAATGGGATAAAATATAAATTCATGCTAAACACTTGTGTAAATTGCTCTAGCAAGCTAAGATTTATCTTAGTTTAAAGAACATTAAATTATTTAAACAGTCGAAGATCGTATATGCGCTTTTGCGCAGGTCAATTACTTTACACTTACGAGAAAAGATGGTAAATCTTACCGGTTTTCGAATCTAAATTTGAATTGCACTAACCCTCAGATTTTCGGCCACTGGGAAACGTTTGTAAAAATCTTTCTAGCCTAATAGTTTTGAAGATACTCTGAAACAGTTTGTAGCATTGTGATTGCCTAATCAGAAATGACTAAGAAAATGAGCTCTTGTCGAAATTTTTTTATTCTGTAGAGGAAATAATTTTGGACAATAAGATAACTCAAATTAAATAATCAAAAATAATTCTACGTTTTTTCTCTACATTTTTAACATAAAATTCAGCTTTTATTAGTTTTTATTCTTCATTATAAATTAATATTTCTACGACATTTTTTAGTGCAAAACATAGAAAAATGAACGTAGAAGGTAATATATACATGCACAGAAGGGGTTTAGTGAGTATTAACCACACATTATCTTGGGGGGGTTTGGGGGTTTTCACCCCCTCCTCCGCAGAACCATTTTTCACCCCCGCAAAAAATTTTTCACCCCCTTAGACTTGACGATTTTTCAAAAAGTTTCCTGAATTTACCTGAAAATTGGTATAAAAAGTTTCTTTTTAAGGTTTTTTGGCTATGTATTTGCTCCAAATCGCCAAATTTTCGGCGCTTCGCGCCATATATTCATGTTTTCAGCGATATACTGGTCAATTTATTCGACTTTTTTCGGAATTTTTTTGCATGATTTTATGCTCTAGAAGGATAGAGTATCGTCAGAAACGCCAAAAACGATGTTTTTTAACGCGTACCGGCCATTTTTGGTCCCAAAAAAGGCACTTTAGATTTTCACCCCCCCCCCCCTCCTAGAATTCCCATGCTGTGCATGTATGGTATTCACCCCACCCTCCCTTGCTGAAGGCTTCACGAGACAGGTACTGTCCGGCGATTTTGGGCTGGCGGAACGTTTTTAGCGTCTCAGTTGGTAAAACCACAGACTCTAGAAATAAATGATACTTAGCTGTAAGGTTCGATTCCTGGTGCCCACAACTTCTTATATTCTGTAAGAGCCTGACGACGACGGTAGGTTAACTGTCGAAACGTTGCGTATTATTCTTAACATTGTATTGTACCTACGGGTTTGAATAAAGCATTATTATTATTTTATGTGACTGCCAATAGGCCAAAAATACACTTTCTTTAGGTACTGAAAAGCTGTAAAAATGTCAAAAAATTTCCGGTGCTCCGCGCTGGATTAGTACTTTTATGTACTTTTTACCCGAAAGAGATCAATTTCTATATTTGTTCAGTGTTAAAAGTGATATAATACAGTCTAAATGAACTAAAAATGCTAAAACGTTTTGTAGGCTATTTTAGCCTACAGCAGTAAGGTTTAAAAACTTGAGTAAATTTAAATTGAGTATAAGTGAATGAGTCTAGACCATTTTTTTGTGTACTTTTCGAGAAAACTTTCATTCAAATCTGTTAAGCCGTTCTCGAGATATTTCTGCGAAAGGCTTGCACTTTTGCTTACTGTTCATACATGATCTTTGGGGGTTTGGGGAAGGGTTTTATTTCCTCCCCAGAAAAATTTTCACCTTTCTCCCCAGAAATTCTTCCTTCCCCCGAATTTGCGATTTTTGTAAGTTCCCGAAAATTTTCTAAAAATTCGTAGAAAAGGTGCTTCTTAAGCCTTTTTAGCTGTCTGCTTGCTCAGAAGTGTCAAGTTTTCAGCGCTTTGCGCCATGTACTCATGTTTTGACGATACTTTGCTCAATTTTTCCCGACTTCTAAAAATATTCCTGAAATTATTTTCTATGATCTGAAAGGATTAAGTATCGTCAGGAAGTTGTTGACGCGTACCTTACATTTCTGGGTCCAAAAATCATTCTGAAATTTTATTTTCCTTCAGAATTCACATGTTGTGCATGTCTGGTTACGATTAGATATTTGATTAATTATTAAATTGATTAAACTCATCTAGATTCATTCATTTGTGCTCAGTTTCAAGTAACTTAAGTTTATTAATCTTGCTGCATCTTTAATCGACTTCTTTAGTACTATTCTTTGCGTGAGTATAATATAACTAGCAAAGAAAAATGCTCCGATGGAACAAAAAAAGATGAATTTACTTGGAATTGTGGATTGTTAAGGATGTAAAAGGAGGGGACTAGGGAAAAGCTACCTAAATTCGCAAAATCTGATAAAAATCACACTTTCTCTAAGCAACGCAAAAATCGAAGTATATTCTGCGGCCTCCAAAAAGTGTCTTTTTTAAATAATTTTCAAAGTTTCAGATAAGAGTGTATAAACGAAATCTATAATGTTTACTTTTTTAAATTGCTGGAAAGTAGCAACGCTGACTAGCTTGTATTTAAAGTTGTTTTATTTTGTTATGAGCACTATAGCAAGCAAAGCATGGGCCGATTGATTAGTGCACACAATCGTTACGGGCATGCTAGTGTACCTACATTTAGTCGGTTTCAAGTCAACTCGCGCGAAACCAACAATTCCTTCAATTGTCTTGGATGCATCGATGTTTGCTATTTCATTCAATTGGCTTAGAAAGACTGTTAGTTTACTCAATATCATTTTCCATAGCTACTGCATTGCTAACGTGCTGCTTTTTCAATCATTTTTATGGTTAAATATTTATTTTAATCTGTTGGCCGCAGAATATACTTCGATTTTTGCGTTGCTTAGCAAAAGTGTGATTTTTATCAGATTTTGCGACTTTAGGTATCTTTTTCCTAGTCACCTCCTTTTACATCCTTAACAATCCAGAATTCCAAGTATATTCATCTTTTTTGTTCCATCGGAGCATTTTTCTTTGCTAGCACCCTACTCCTAATCAGCATGATTTGAGTACATCAGTCAGTAAACACATACAGTAACATGCCACAATAATGACAGCAGTTTAAGAACGCGGAAAAAATATTGTTCTTAACATCAGCATTATCCTTTTTAAACAAGGCAACCTTACATTATTTGAACAGATCAAAGTTGTTCAGCATAAACTTAACGCAAATATCAGGTGTAAGGAACACTAACGCTCAGATTTGGAAGTAAAATAAATTTGTAGTATAAACTACATATTAACAACAAATGAATAGTGCAAACTTTACACAATTACCAGGTGTCATGAAAACTAACAGTCAGATTCCCAATTCTGATTTTACGTAGAACATTTTTAAAAAATTAAACTTCCGCAAGGCTCTAGAACTAAAGTTAATATGCAGTGTAAACTTTACACAATCACAGAGTGTAAAGAACGTTTAAGTCGGATTCGTCATTCTGATATTGCTCTGATATTACGATCAACATTTATTAAAAAATTAAGTCCACAATGGCCCGAGGACAAGTAAATATCAGATGCAAACCACTTCACACCACTGTTGAGTGTAAACAAACTGGCATATCACATTTGGTTTCTGGTTCATTTTTAGACTTGAAATTATGTCCAGACTCATAACCCAGAACTTGGCAGAAAAAAACAAGACAGAAACACGTTCAACTCCCCCATTTATTGACTTAACACTTCCCGAAAAAGCTAAATATTGATGTAAACAAACGCAATTCGCTGTGACGTGTACCCCTTAGAAAGTACGTTATTTTTATCCTATTTGACCTCGATCGACTTCTGAACAGAGAAAGTGGTGAACAAAAAAATGGACAAACACGTATTTTCTACTGTCCACCACATTGTAAACTTTAAAAATCTGAATCTAACGCTCCATTGATTGTAAATAAATTTGGTGCCAGTTTGTAGCCCTTTGATTGTAGTACGCTTGTATGTGCCAAACTTATGTTTCGCAAAATGTTTGATTTGATTTACCAATCAAAATACGAAAAAACCTTTATTTCGGCCATTTTACACCACAGTTTTCAAACTTGACACCCCCATAAACGAAACAATATTACATTTTTTTGAACGCGGCTTGCTTCGACTTGAAGCTTTTAGAAGTCACGTCATTTCTATTTTATTCAATTCAGCTCAACTCAAGCGAAAAAGTTGGCATAGAAATCTTGGATAAAATCTGTTTTCTACTCATCCACTAGAGTGTAAGGTTTAAAGCCCTGGTACTAACTGCGTATTGATTGTAGAAAAGTTTCCTGGTAAGCGCAAGATAGCCCTTATTTCTGTCAGAAAAATTTCTTAAAACGCGTAACCGGATTTGTTGGCAGGCATTATAATTATGAAGCCTAAAAACTGGGCAGGTCCGAAGACCTGCCACTGGCCAGTGTTCGGTCACTTGCGCGAGCCGAACCAGTCCTCAATTATCTAAAAAAACTGCGCTATCTAATCCGGAGATGAAACGTCATATCGACGGGTTAAAGCGGAATAGCTAAAAATAGCTCGTCCGAACAGCGAAACGAGCTGTTGGGGAAGCCCATCCGAACAGCGAAACATGCTGACGGGAAAACAACGCATGAGCTCGATGAGTGTGTAGTTTACCGCACTTACACCATAAAGAAGTCAAAAACTCGACCAAAATGTGTCTTTTCACCCCCAGATTTTCACACTCTTTACACTCCGATTCGAGAAATAAGGCTAAATTCAAAAAACAAAAAAGCGTCATCTGCAGAACCTAAATAGATGAATAAGTCATATGAAGTGCATGGTTTTGCCAAAAGAATTAAAAAAATGAAAAAAGTTAGTATTCAGAAGACTTGAACCCATTATTCTTTTTTTAAATCCACATGCGAGAACGGATACGTCAGCCATTGCACCAACTCAACTTGCAGCCAAGATTTCAGCTTGGTTATACTATATTGGAAAATATTCATCATTCTACTGAAGTTCAAGAATAGTGCATTTATGATAATAAAAATAATTATTCATTAAAGACGAGTCAAAAATCTCTGAAATAAAAAAAATCTGATCAAATAATATGCAGGACGGAGTTATCTGTCGGCATTAGAAAATAGATGTAGGTATAATTCAAAGTTCACCTCTTCATACCTCAACAAACACTGGCTGTAGAAAAGTTTAAAGGTCAGATTCGTTATTCTGACCTTACAGAGAACATTTTTTTCAATCCATCATCCACGACGCTCTGGGCGGAAAAATTTTTTGTTCCAGACTCTTTACAATAAACCGCCTCTAAATTTGAAAAGATTACTTTTAAAAAAATAAAAAAGGCTCCCCTAGATTTTATAACCGTCTATTTTTTGAAACCAATCAGACTGCATAGAATGCAAAACTGAGTTATATATGCTTCTGCACATGAAAACAGTAAAAAAACTGTCTAATTTACCCTCCTGTTCAACAACTAACAGATTCGTAACCTACTAATTAGGGGAAACATTTTTAAAAAAATTGGTCCTCTGCCGATTATTTGAATTTTTGATTTAAAGTTTACACACTCACGACTAGCTCGGTATTGAGTTTAAAAAGGGGTAAGTTTTTTATTATCTACCTTTTCAAAAAACCGCACCTTCCAGGTGTGTGCCGTTGTTGCTGTGAGGGAGGACACAAATTTCGCACTCGCTGTGACTTAAACATAAAGAAAAAGGGATGGCTAGTATATTATAGGTAGCGCTATCGCTGCATTTTGATCTATAAGCTTAATTTAGCCAACTGAAAAGTGAATAGTGGTATAAAGTACATTTTTTATTGACTTATTTAAAGCCAATAAATGTTATTTAGCCCCCTCAATTATTACCATTGAAATTTTGAGCCCGTTTTTCTAGGTGCCTAATAGTTTTTATTTATTCCTTTGTCTCTATATATTGCTTTGTCTTTTGCTTTTATTTTTTACAATTTCATCTTCACTATTATTCGTTTTCAAATCCTCTTTTTTATCTTTATCCTTTCTTTTTCCTTGTCTTTTCATCTTCTTTTCATCTTTTTTCTTCTTATTTTCGTCTTGCTCTTTTTCAGCTTTTTTCGCTTTCTGCATTCTTATCTTTATATTACTGTCTTTTATCTTCTTCTTTTTGTCTTTATTTTTTCTTTCTTTTTTGTTTGCTTTTTGCATTCTTTTGCGTTTTCATTTTTTTCTTTTTTATCATTTATTCATTTTTTAGTCTTCCCTGTCAACTGTCACGTCGGGACGGAGCCATGACCGCCCAGTGTGTGTCGACATATTCAAAAAATATCCCATGCGCGTATTGTGCGGCGCTCCGTCGCATGAAATACGTTGTTAGTGACGCCGCGGTTGATGCAAATTCGCCGTGCCCTTGGGCGTCGTCGACCTTGGCGCCGCTAACGACGACGTCGACGTTGACGCCACCGCGACGTCAATGATGCCTTTTCGAAAAATGGATAAATTTTTAGGGGCCTTCCCGATTTAAAAAATGAAAATTAAACATGTTACAAATAAAAATTAATGAATTAAAAAAAGTAGGACTCAAAATTAGAGAAACTAACTGCTGAACATCGTGCGTGTGAAGAGGTTTGGAATTGACATGCGCAGCGTAGTAATTATCTTAGGTAAAATTTTAAAGTGCCCTTTTCGGGCCTAAAAATAGAAGTACGCGTCAAAAGATCGATTTTTCGGCGTTTCTGACGATTATCTCAACAAGAGCTTAAAAGGCAAAAGAAAATTTGAAAAAAATAAAAAAACTCAAGTACATTCAATAAGCTATACTTACAACGTGGCTATGGCGCGAAGCGCAAAATTTGACACTTTTGGGCAAATGGTGGCTAAAAGCGCTTGAAAAACATCCTTTATACGTTTTCACAATTATCGTAAACTTTTTTTTTAAAAAATCGCGAATTTGGATGGAGGGTATTAAAACTTTCCTGGGATGGTGAAACCTCCTCCCAAACCCTCCCCAGATCATGTATTGCTTGGAAGAATTCCCCTGGCGCAAGCCATTTCCCCGTTCATCTCTGTAAAGTCGGTTAATTTTTTAAACCCCTTGCCATTTTCGTAGCCGAAAACTTGCGTTTTTTTGTGTTTTAGGTCATTTCTTTGCAGTAATAAGAAAATTATAGCTAATTAAATTGTCTCTCCTTAGGATGGCCGGAATACAAGTGAAACGTGCTTGTGTTTGGTACTTTACTATTGGTTAGATCGCGTAATTTCATTCGAAGTTTTCTTTTTTGAATTTTGAAACTCATATTTCGTCTCGTCTTCCCTTTTGCTATATATCTGAGGAATGAGTTTGCTCATCTTGTATTTTCAAAAAGCTTATCATTAGAAATTAAATATTTTACTGCTTTAGATCAAGGAGAAGCCAGATTTCACGGCTTATGTGTTGTAAGCTCTTTTTAGACAGAATGCAATACGATCTGGGGTTTACACTCACCTGAGCGATAGTCAACGCCAACAACTTGTTGTTTTACAATGCAATATTTTATGTACATAATTGAGTTTAAACTTGAAAATAGTCCTCTTGATTTTGATACAAGTGCTATATTTGTAATGAAATCGATTACCTATAAAACTTATTCTTGGCATTTTTGACCCCCCCCCCCCGCAATGAGCTGCATTTACAAATTGTCAATTTTTGTAAAAGTTGTACAAAGTATGCCTTTTGACGTTTTTAATCATTTTAGGCTCAAAATTTCTTAGGCGCACCGATTAACCGCGCCGAAATGCTGTTCTTTTCACTATATTTTGTCAAATTTTCGTTTTTCCAATTCTTTTTTTGGATTCTTCTTTTTATGTTCTATCTGAAACGTCACAAAACCGTTTTTGACGACGCCTTTATCAATTTTTTCTGCAACAGAAATGTACTATAAAATTTCTGGGCCCAACCCATCCTTCCCAGAATTCCCACTTTATACATTAAATGTAACCTATGCAGTGCCAACCATGAGAACATGACGCACTATAATAATCGATTTATTAGATGATGCGTCGCGGCGCCGCGGTTTCGTCTATAATGCGCTATTATCTCTTTTTTATTCTTATAGGATATTTGTCTGTATCATGCGTTAATCTGGCGATGGACGGCGCAATTTAGCTATTAATAGCGACAATAAAGTAAGCGCGCATGTAGATACGTATATTATAGGTAGCGCTATCGCGCTACTTTTGATTTATAAGCTTAATTTAGCCAACTGAAAAGTGGTATAAATAGTGGTATAAAATTTTATTTTTAGTGACTTATTTAAAATAATAAATGTTATTTAGCCCCCTCAGACATGCCGTGAAATTTTGAGCCGTTTTTCTGGTGCCTGTCGTTTTTATTTATTATTGTCTCTATATATTGCTTTGTCTTTTTTATTTATTTTTTACAATTTCATCTTCACTATTATTCGTTTTTTCAAATCCTCTTTTTTATCTTTATCCTTTCTTTTTCCTTGTCTTTTCATCTTCTTTTCGTCTTTTTCTTCTTATTTTCGTCTTATCTTTTTCAGCTTTTCTTTCTTATTCTTATCTTTATATTACTGTCTTTTATCTTCTTCTTTTGTCTTTATTTTTTCTTTCTTTTTTTGTTTTGCTTTTTTTAATTCTTTTGCGTTTCATTTTTTTCTTTTTATCATTTATTCATTTTTTAGTCTTCCCTGTCGCTGTCACGTCGGGACGGAGCCATGACCGCCCAGTGTGTCGACATATTCAAAAAATATCCCATGCGCGTATTGTGCAACGTGCTCAATCGCATGAAGCACGATTTGTTGGTGACGCCGCGCTTGGTCAAATTCGCCGTGCCCTTGGGCGTCGTCGACCTTGGCGCCACCGCTAACGACGACGTCGACGTTGACGCCACCGCGACGTCAAGCGGTGCTTTTGCTTTCGAAAAATGGATTAAATTTTTAGGGGCCTTCCCGATTTAAAAAATGAAAATTAAACATGTTACAAATAAAAATTAATGAATTAAAAAAATTAGAACTAAAATTAAGAAACTAACTGCTTGTTTATCGTGTGTGTGAAGAGGGTCTGGAATTGACATGCGCAGCGTGGTAATTATCTTAGGTAAAATTTTAAAGTGCCCTTTTCGGGCCTAAAAATAGAGAGTACGCGTCAAAAAGATCGTTTTTCGACGTTTCTGACGATTCTCTAACTTTCTAGAGCTTAAAGGCAAAAGAAAATTTAAAAAAAATAAAAAAAACTCAAGTACATTCAATAAGCTATACTTACAACGTGGCTACATGGCGCGAAGCGCCCAAAATTTGACACTTTTGGGCAAATGGATGGCTAAAAGCGCTTGAAAAGCATCCTTTCTGCGAATTTTCACGAATTTATCGTAAACTTTTTTTTTAAAAAATCGCGAATTTCGGGATGGAGGGTATTAAAACTTTCCTGGGATGAGTGAAAGCCTCCTCCCCAAACCCCTCCCCCAGATCATGTATTGTCTGGAAGAATTCCCCAACCGAAGCCGGTTATCCCGTTCATCCCGCAAAGTCGGTTAATTTTTAAACCCCTTACCCATTTTCGGCGAAAACTTGCGTTTTTTGGCTATTTTTAGGTGCTTTCTTTGCATTAGCCGAAAATTATAGCTAATTAAATTGTCTCTCCCTTAGGATGGCCGGAGCCCCAAGTGAAATTTTTAACGATGCTTGTGTTTGAATTACTTACTATTGGTTCGATCGCGTAATTTTTCATTCGAAGTTTTCTTTTTCCGATTTGAAACTCATATTTTCGTCGATATTTCCTTTTTTCATATATCTGAGGAATGAGTTTGCTCATCTTGTGTTTTTCCAAAAAACATCATTAGAAATTAAATATTTTATAGCACGAATCGAGAGAAATTAAGATTTCACGGCTTATGTGTTGTAAGCTCTTTTTAGACAGAATTGTAATACGATCTGGGGTTTACACTCACCTGAGCGATGATTAACGCCCAACAACTTGTTGTTTACAATGCAATATTTATGTACATAATTGAGTTTAAACTTGAAAATAGTCCTCTTGATTTTGATACAAGTGCTATATTTGTAATGAAATCGATTACCTACCAAACTTATTCTTGGCGAAGGGGTTTGACCCCCCCCCCCCGCAAAAATGACTGCGACCCCCCAGAATTGTCAATTTTTGTAAAAGTTGTACAAAGTGTGCCTTTTGAGCGTTTTTTAATCATTTTAGGCTCAAAATTTCAAATTTTCGGTGCTTCGCGCCGAATGCACATTTTTTCACTATATTTTGTTAAATTTACTCAATTTTTTCCAATTCTTTTTTTGGATTATATTACTTTTTATGTTCTATCTGAAACGTCACAAAAACCGTTTTTGACGTGTATTTATCATTTTTTTAACACCAAAAATGTACTATCAAAAAATTTCTGGGCCCAACCCCATCCTTCCCAGAATTCCCATGCTATACATTAATGTAACCTATGTGACAGTGCTCGCCATGAAACATGACGCACTATAATCGTCAGATTTATATTAGATGATGCGTCGCGAGCGCCGCGTTTCGTCTATAATGCGCTATTATCTCTTTTTTATTCTTATAGGATATTTATCTGTATCATGCCGTTAATCTGGCGATGCGGACGGCGCAATTTAGCTATTAATAGCGACAATAAGAAGTAAGCGCGCATGTGAATGCCGGAAGCGCGCGCGTGCCTGAATATAGAACGGCATTCACGTGCGCGCACTCGCCTGAATATAGAACGGCATTCACGTGCGCGCTTCCGGCATTCACGTGCGCGCTTCCGGCATTCGCGTGCGCGCTTCACTCTTGTTGGCGCTATTAATAGCTAAATTGCGCTGTCCGCATCGCCAGATTAACAGCATGATACAGATAAATATCCTATAATAATAAAAAAAGAGATGATAGCGCATTATAAACGAAACGCGGCGCTCGTGACGCATCATCTAATATAAATCTGATGATTATAGTGCGTCATGTTTCATGTCGAGCACTGTACTGCGAGTCTTGGATGATAATTCCGGTACCTATAATAGAATGATAATTTTTTGGCCATTTGTAGGCATTGTCTGTGCTTTACACTCGAATAATTGTTAGAGAGATCTGGAGAATCAAAGGCTTTAAGCTGCCGCAAAGCTATCATTTAAGAGTCGTTAAAAATGTGATGAACGTTCCACAAATGTCTCTTATTTGAATAAATTTAAACGTGTTAAGTATTTAAGGAAATAAATATAATTAATTTAAAATAAATTTTAAAATAAACATTAAATAAGGTATTGTATAAAATTGAAAAAACAATCGTTAATAGAGCAAACGATCAATAATTACTCTACTAACCAATTTTTGACTTATTGCTCATTTATTTACCTGTTTACGAATAATAAATAAATATACTTTCGCTGCTATTGCGGTATTGTTTAAAAAAGCTAAATGAAATATAAAAATTATTACGCTAAAATCATTACAAACTTAATAAAGTAATATAATGAAAACTTGCGCAATATCGCCGTACATGTACAGCGTTGGAATCCTGGGCGACTAACGCCCAAAAAAATTTTCTAAAAAGCCCCCTTTTTTTGGCTAAACACGTCGGGCACACGTCAAAAACTCTGTTTTGTGACGTTTCGTAGAATGCTTATTCTTGCTAGAATGTGAAAACAATAAAAACTTAAAAAAACTTAGAGAAAAATTGAGAAAATTGAACAAATTATATTCAAAAAATGTCTATATGGCGCGAAGCGCCGAAAAATTCGAGACTGTTGAGCAAAAAATGAGTTTAAAGCGCTCAAAAAGCGCATTTTTTAGAATTTTTCAAAAAAACTCGACGATTCTGCGGGGGGGGGGGGGGTCGCAGCACAGTTTTTTTTGTATTCGGTAAAGATTTTTCCCGATGTACAAAGACTTTTTGGGGCCGTCTTTGTACATGTACAAAGATTTTTAGGACGACAAAAATTGTAAAAATTATAAAATTACCACCAATTTTCGGCGCTTTGCGCCGAAATGAGTAATTGTTTGTTCTATATCTGTTTATAATGGCAGACATTGCATTTAAAAAGCAAAAATACCAAATTTTTCGGCGCTTGGCGCCTTTTTGAGACAACCTTCAGTATTTTCTGTCATAATAACCCAGAAATAGGCTAAAAACACTACCAAAGGTCGAAAATCCCTGTTTTACCACACCAAAAACGCCACTATACCATATAATAGCAGCCGAAAATTTGTATTTACGAAGTGTGTAAAGACTCGGGTACCATCTTTGTACATGTATAAAAGGACCTTGTACCAGAAAAAACTGGGTCGCAGCTATTTTGCGACGCGAAGTAGGGTTCAGCAGCCATTTTGCGTGGGTCAAAGCTCCCCACCCTCTAAACTCTCCCCCAAGAACACGTATGAATATCTTTCATTCGAATATTTTTTACTCTATTGATTAAATGTTCCTCAATCGCATTTAAGCCGTTGCGCCCGATCCGAATCTTGACGCCGTCGCTCAAGCCGACGGCGACGCGACGACGTCGTCGGCGGTCGGCGGCGGCAATGTTACCTCAGCGACGATGTCTTCCGGCGTCGCGGCTAACGCGCCTGTGGAGCCAGTGCCGCGTCTTTCCGGCACGCGACGCGAACTTTATCTCACTTTTCAGTAGGTCGTATTACATATTTCGAAGAATTATTAAGATTATGCTAATTAATAAGCACTTAGACAGCTAGCTAATTAATTATTAATAATTAATTAATTAATTAGTGGGTTTTTTCGCCCAAGAATCACGGTCGTTAAATACGAATATTCATGTATTGTGATTCAATAAGTGTAATGTAAATTGGTGGGGTGTAAAGTGATGGGCGAACTCGTTTTTAAGTAGTGGAGTGCAAAGTGCAAACTCGCTCGCTTTTACACTGGATATTTTGGTTCATACGCTGTCGTTATTCACTTGTACGTATTTCCCTCAGATAAAGTTCTAGAATATTTTTAATGTTGTGTAAAGTAAAAAAGGGGATTGTTTATAGGGTTGCATATTCCTTCGTATTAAGTACGTGAAGATACGTTAATTTACCGGCGTAACTCGTCAGTATTCTATTCTTAGCTTTTACCGCTGTCGGACGGGTTGAGTGTGAAGTAGAAAGATCGAGTGTAAAGTAAAAGGTTGAGGTGTAATGACTGAGTCTAATCTTTTTCTGTCCTGTACACATTTTAAGCTTTATTCATCAAGGCGCATCCTTCATTCGTGCACTATACGCTCTTAGATTTTTTGTCATTAACTGACGGCTTGCGGTAAGTATGGATCAATTTTATGCTATTACGGAAAATTGTTGGTTTACAACAGTCCAAATTCGAGTTAAAATTTGTACGAAACAGACTATATAACGTTTCATCGATAAATATCTGCAGCCGGTTTCACGAGCTTGTCTAACTTGAGTTAGACGACTAACTTGAGTTAGCCAGGCAAGTTAGACAGGAAACTTAGCCAAGGGGAGTTTCACGAACCTGTCTAACCTAGTTAGCCGGCTAAAAGTTAGTCGACTAACACCTAAAAAAGTTAGCCTGGTCAGGGGGTGGCTAACTTCAACTTAGACAGGCAAAATGTGTGCTTTTGTGGATGTTAGATTGTTTTTGTGAGAAGTTTAGAAAATGTTGCGTCGTTGTTTGAATGGTTTATTAGATGACAGCGATGATGATTATGAAAATTTGAATAAGCGGCCTAGAATTTACCGAGATGAGAGACAATCCGCTTGATAAATATAATGACGATGAATTGTATAAACGTTATCGATTTACCCGATCAGCTATTATGGAAATCACTGATATGTTGATGGATGATTTGGTAATTGAGACTGAACGTGGTTATGCTGTGCCACCCATACTTCAAGTTTTGGCGTCACTTCGATATTATGCGTCCAACAGCTTTCAAGAGGTGATTGGTGATACTTTGTCAATTTCCAAGCCTACAATCTGTCGGCTTTTGCGAAGAGTTTCCTTTTCGCTTTGCAAACGTGCAAAGAAATTTATACAATACCCCAAAAATGATGAAGTAAACAAATTCCAGCAACAATTTTTCAAGATTGCAAATTTTCCTATGATTGTGGGTTGCATTGATGGTACGCACATTCGTATTGTTGCACCTAAGGAGCATCCCCACGTGTATCGAAATCGAAAAGGATTTTACTCGTTGAATGTTCAAGCCGTGTGTGGACCTGGTGGTCAGCTAACAAACCTAGTTGTGAAGTGGCCTGGTAGTGCCCATGACTCTCGTATCTTTCGCGAATCTGCTTTAAGCCGAGGTTTGGAGGATGGGAGCCTTAAAGGTACACTGTTAGGGGACTCTGGTTATCCCTGCCGCACATTTCTTCTGACCCCATACCGAAACCCAAATAACACTGCCCAGAAAAATTTCAATAATGCTCAAAAACAGACAAGGGTTTTGATTGAACAGACTTTTGGCAGATGGAAACGTCGATTTTCCATACTGCACAGCGAAATTCGTACAAAACTTGAAACTTCGTTTGCCATCATAGTGGCTTGTGGCGTTTTGCACAACATCGCAGTGCAAAAAAATTGCCGGATTTTGATGACATTCTACCCGAAGAATTTATGGATGAAGAAACCGATTCTTTCGGTGATGGTCAGTCAATGCGTGATCATATTGCCTTGACATACTTCAATAACTGAGTAGTTTTTTGCTTGAGTTGAATCGTATATTGCGCGTGTTTTTGCTTCTTATATAAATGTAATTAACTTGAAAACTTGAACTTCATGTTTTTCATTTAGCAATGTTCCAAAACGTAAATTTTTCCGAGGGCTCTAAAATAGCTTCTAGAATGGAGGCTGTTTTTACAACTTTTTACAAGATGTTAAAAATTCAACATTTTGTTATGATTTGTTCTAATAATCGGCCGCAATCTATCAAGGGCATAGCCAGTGGGCTGGCAAACTCCAGGGCTGGCCAACTTGTTTTGGGAATTTTGGGAAGTGGCGCTTTGCGCCACTTCCCAAATTCCGAACTTTACCCCCCAGAATTTTTTAAGGGAGGGGGGTGAAAAAAAATTTTGGGGGGGTGGGTGAACCTCCCCACGCCCATGTGTGGTCGTGATTGTGTGAGCACTGGGAGGAAAATTTTTCGACGACGTTTGATTTTATTCACTAAAATTGCGAAACTCACTGAGGCCTGCTGAAACAGTTCAAAAACTCGTTTTCACCACAAAATCAATGCCTGCCAGTTTGCCGACTACAATTCCGAATTCGGATGAAAGAGAATGAAAGCGATATGTCTGGTGATGACGAATAATGTAATATGTGATGGTCTGCTATGAATTATGCTGCATTCCATTTTATGCAAACAAAACATCTTTTTTGTGTCTTAGGTTTCTTCAATGAGCTTGTAAAAATAACATTCGAAAAATAAAATTCTCCCTTATTAACTCAATAGTTTAGTGAAAATATGCAAAAACCATCAAAAACCAAGCAAAACCCAAGAAAGACCAGATCAAAAACCAAAAACCAAAAAATTGAAATTTTTAAATCTTGGTTTTTGCCACCCCTGTTCCCATTCAAATTTTGGAATCACGAAATTTTTTAACAAATATGTGGGCCTTTTCAAATCCAATTTTCTTACAAATGCAGGAGCATGCAATAGCATGTGCGGAATTTCTAATAGTAATCTTACCAAGCCATTAACAAATGATTTGGTACTATTAGAAAATCGGTATTAGAAAGATAGGTACATAGAATATAAGTAATGTAATGTCGTTTGCAACCTATCATAACAATGTGGGCATTCATTCATCAATAACAAAATTAACTTGCATGAGTCACAACGAGCATTTACAAATTTTCATAAATCGAATTTTGTTGCATCGGCGCACTGGGGGCACTAGAAAACTGAGTAAATTGTGCACCATCTTTAGCAATGCAAGACTGAGTGAAAGCTTGACAGGCAGCCCCGAATGCATTCATCGCATTTGAAACGGAATACCACCCTTGAATTTCGGCATTGACTTTTTGCTGCATGAGATTTTTTTCCATCTCGAACTTATTCTTCTCTGCAATATGCTTTGCCTCTTCGGCAAGTAAAACACGAATTATCATGTCTTCCTTGCACAATTTTTCCTTTTTATTCTTTGGTTTCTGCAAAGCGCTGTTGCCTGAAGTTGTAGCGGATTTAATTTTTGAGGTTTGAAAAACCGCTGCTTCAGATTCGTTTACACTTTGACTGAAATCTTCGACCGAATTTTCATCCATGGTCGCAAAGAATTTCGAAGTGAATTCTTCATCACTGTCGCCTAAATCGAATCCATCCCCATGGCCAGTAATTGATGGATTATTTTCTCCAATAACCTGCAAGACGTCTTCGGCTTCCTCCGACACACATATTTCTTCACAACCACCCCCGTTTTCTGACGCTTGCGTCTTTCATCGGCTACTTCGGTTTTGGCTTTTCCACACATGTTCTTCCAACATTTTTTCACGTTGGCAGCATCTCTATTCATTCCATATTGCGCACTGACTTGCATTGCCAACTGAAGCATGAAAACGACTACACATGCGATGACTATCACTCTATGTACATATGATCCATCAGAATAGTCGGTGAAAAACTTTAAACAAGTTTGTACAAACTTTTTCAATCAATGATTTAAAAAACATTTTAACCACTTTTTGTCACATTGTTTTTTTAGATTATTGCGGCAACAGTAGAGGAAATTTTTTCTGATTGCATATAATAATTTGTGGACCTTTTGTGGGAAAAAATAGGTTTTTAATGCAAGGGCCACAATCCTTTTCGTGTGTGAATTCACAATTTATTTGATTTTTAAACTGGGCTTTTTGATAATTTTTCAAAAACACTATATTGCTTATGTTGTGCGATGCAAACTTTCAATTGCCCAAATGGCTGTCTTTTTTTACTTCTTTCCATTTTGCCGTTTTTCTTTTGTTTGAATCGGCCTTTCCGTCATTGCAATTGAAAATTGTGGCATGGTCCCTGACAAACTGAGTGATGAATCGCCTTTCCGGTTCAGTAAACGGTTTGTTACGTTTAGATTCAGTACATGATCCCATAATTGTCAATGATAAAACAAAGAAAAACGAACCAAACACTGCACGGAACGATTTTTAATGCACAAAATGTTATTATGTAATGTACCTATGTTTGGTTTAAACCACATTTTTCCCTGTCTAACTTTTATGAGCCTGTCTAACTTCAAAGTTAGCCCGGGCTAAAGTTAGACAAGGAGTTAGACACCCTCGTGAAACCCAAAAAGTTAGTCGGCTAACTTTAGCCTACTAACTCAAAAAATTTAGCCGGCTAACTGAGTTAGTCGACTAAAAAGTTAGACACCTTCGTGAAACCGGCTGCAGGGTATTTTCGATCGTGTATTCTCTTCATTACTATAGTGCGTTGAGGTCAGGCTAACTTTGGGCGAAATGATGGAATTTAATTTAAAGGCTAAAAGTGTAAAGCGTAAGGGGTTTTAAATATTTTTTAACGCTTCCGAGTTAAACGTTTGGTCTTCCGAAAAAAGTTGTAAACTAGAAGAAGAGTGATACGTAGATACGTACGTAAATGCATTTTTATATATTTTTTAACTTCCCTGTTAAGCATGCGGTATTTTTTAGTGCGGGGGTGTAAACTATGATGATAAAGAATAAAGTGTAAATGTTTTTCTAATTAACTATTCTTCCCTATTGAACGTTTGGCCTTTTTGGATAAACGAGTAAGTGAAAACTGAGGAGGTGATTGTGTAAAGTGTAACTGTTTCTTGAAATATTTTTGAACGCTTTCTTAAATCAAAATATTACAATACGTATTGATTTTATCTCACTTTTCACTACCGACACTTCTTCTTTCACAAATATCACGTCAATTTTACCGAGCAAGCGTTGAACTTCTACGACTTTATCGTTTCGCAATCGGAGCACTCTTGTAGCGCTTTGGACGAAGTGCCCGGCTATGTCCCGGTCATTGTCGCCCTCTTGGCGAATAAACAGGTATGTTATTTTCTTTAGTGTAGTTTTAATTTTACTCGCCTGTTACTTGGACTATTACTTTACACCATACGTGTTAAGGCTCAAAATTTAGGGGTTCCTGGCCATTTTAGGGAGGGGGTAAATGACCTTCAATTTCTGGCCGAAACGGTCGAAAAACACGTAAAAACGGTCAAAAAATTCCATTTTTTCCTAAAATCGGGCAGAGGGTTAAAACTTTTCTGGCTTTGGCGGATGAGGGGCACAACAGCCGACTTTGGGTGGGGGATCATCCCATTCTCGTCTTACATATATACTTTACACTTTTAGTCTTACTCTTTACTTTACACACAGGCCGACTTATCCATTCGCTTACCCGATTCTTTGCTAATCGTAAGCGAGTCGCGCGCCCCCGGCCGCGGCGGCGTCGTCAACGACGACGATTCTTCGGCGTCGTCGCCGACGTCAGGCGACTCGGATTCCGGCGACGACGACGATGACGAGGACGACGACGCTAAACGCCGCGCTTTGCAGTTGGCCAAAGCGAAAACGAGGCTCACAACAAGCAGCATTTTGCAACGCGTGCGCGTTCATCAGCTACGGTAAGCCAATTTTAGCGTCTGTTTAAACTTGTAATCGTTTAAATTTGCGCTTATTACTCCGAAAGTGTAAAGTTGAGTTTAAACCGATTCGTAATCGTACGGGATGCGGCGCGTTTTTGCCTAAAATATGCCCGTTTAAACAACGTGAGGGAGCGTCCGAATTTTAACCCGTATCTTCCTCGTTGTACGATCTGGTTATTTCTTCTATTTAATTTAAACTGTACATAATTTGCTGTTTGCTTACATTCACACTAAATCAAGTTCGTTTGGATCTCATTCTGTTAATAATGTTGTTGATGTCGGTTATATATTTAATTATTTTGCACACGCGGTGTGTAGAAACTACAATGGTCGCAATGAAAGATGACGTGCTATCACCCTCAGAATTATAATAGATGGTGCGTCGCGAGCGCCGCGTTTCGTCCATCATGCGCTATTATCTCTTTTTTATTATTATACGCTATTAATCTGTATCATCCCGTTAATCTGGCCATGCAGACGGCGCAATTTAGCTATTAATAGCGCAAACAAGAAGGAAGCGCGCACGTGAATGTTGGAAGCGTGCGCGTGAATGTCGTTCTATATTTAGGCGAGCCAGCATTAAAATCAATATTTTTGCAAGCCGAGCACTGTCTATTAATTATTATTTATATATTAAGTCATCTAAAACACTTCAATAGCATTTTTAGGGTATTTTTATAAATCAATTCAAAATGTTTGAAAACTCCTCAATCAGTGCTGCGTACATCGCTCTGTATTACGTATCTTTCTGCAAAATTCTTCATCGTCCGTCGCCGGCTTGCAAAAATATTGATTTTAATGTCGGCTCGCCTAAATATAGAACGACATTCACGTGCGCGCTTCCAACATTCACGTGCGCGCTTCCTTCTTGTTGCGCTGTTAATAGCTAAATTGTGCCGTCCTTATCGCCAGATTAACGGGATGATACAGATTAATGGCGTATAATAATAAATAAGAGATAATAGCGCATGATGGACGAAACGCGGGGCTCGCGACGCACCATCTATTATAATTCTGAAGGTGATAGCGCTTTATCTTTCATGGCGACAACTGTACAGTATACTTTTAGTGTGTTTGAAATAGCTGCATGTATGTGAATTCTTTTCAATTTTTTGCTTCTTTTATTCTAATTATACACAATATCGTGAAATTGTGTAAGTTTTTTAACCTCGCTTCCAAATCTTCAATTTTTCGATATTTTTCGAAGAAAATCGTTTCATCCGTTCGAGCTTTTGCGGTGGTGCAAAATTTAAGAGCATAGAACGGGAAATTTGAAGCTTTAGCGTTTTGCGTTAATTTGTCGATTTCCACAGAAGAATTTAATAATTTTTGTTCGTTTAATCAATCAGCGTTCTATTTATCTTGTTTATTTTTATCTTTTTTCTATGCTATTTACCATTTAAATATTAATCTGGCGGGTTGACTGGGTTTATGAAGCTGTTTCAGTGCTGAGCTTAAACCGCTCAACACCTTACATACATCATCTTTGGAGGTTTCCCCCCTCCCACACGTGGGCGGGGGGGCTTTAAGGCACCCCCAGAAACCAAAATACCCCCCTCCACACGTGGGGTTGGGGCGAGGGTTTGGGCGTATGCACCCCCAGAAGCAAAATACTCCCCCCCCGAATAGGCGTTCACTCTTCGAGAAATTTTGTCGTACCCTTCGCAGAATGTGCAATTTTATGAAGTATTCGTACGTAGAGCAAGTGCTTTTTAAGCGTCCTTGCTCGGAAGCGTCAAATTTCCGGCGCTTAACTTCATATCCGCGTTTTTGACTTTTTCAATTTAATCGAATTTCTATAGTTTTTTCGAAATTTCTCATGCTCTTAAATTTTAAAAACATAGAATATCATAAGGGAACGATCACCGTTTTTGGGTCCAAAAAGGGCACTTCAATGCACTTCACCTCTTAAATGCAAAAGATCAGGGTCGGTTGATGGGGGAGGAATAAAGTATCAGAAGTCCAAAATAGTGAATTTAATGTCGCTATTTTTGCTATTTATACGGCGGAAATGGCCATAATAGCCTATTGAACGCTTTTTAATGGCAAAACTCACTAAAGCATTTTTAGTCCATTTTGACAGCGTCATATCGCTTTTAACACTGAAAAGTATAGAAATAGATCAGTTATGGGCGTTTTTTGAGTTAATGGCACATAAAATTATATCAATTAGAATTTTCAGGATAATGGTGTATGCCCATAGCGACGTATTGCCCTTGCCATCTGTATTTCGGCATTTTTCACCTTGAAAAAGTTTGACGCCCCCTACATGAATTTCGGTCTTGTCCACCATAAATGCTTAGCATCACACGTGGGCGTGGGGGGATTTGGGGGTATGCACACCCCTTCACCCAGAAATCAAAGTACCCCCTCAGAATTCAATTTTTGAAAATTTTTCGTTTTCGCAATTTTTGATGCCAATGGATAGTACTCGAGGAGAAACGTTGAAAAGTTGAGTTTTTTAGCCATACCACCATTTTCAAGACCATTTTTTACCTGAAAAATCTTGCACCCCCAGAATTTTGGTGCTGCCCACCTTTGCTTCGCATGCGCTTTTGGAGGTGAACCTAAAAATTTATTGTATAGTTTTGTTTTTGGGCTTAAGAACGATGACTATGCGTCAAATACACACGCCAATTTAAAGCATTTTTGACGATCGAAATTCTTTAGAATATGAAAAAAATAGGAAAAAATTTCGTATAATATCCAAAAAAAATTCGAGTCAATGGACTAACAATAGTCAATAAATGAGCATTGCACGAAGCGCCGAAAATTTTGTAACATTTGAAGGAAAGAATCACTAAAAATGCTTGAAACAATGCTTTTGTATGTTTCATCGAAAAATCAAAAATTCAAGAGCGATGAATAATTTTAGGCGGGGATTACCCCCTTTCCAAACATGCACAGTATCGGAATTCTGGATTGGAAACCAGCTAATTTTTCTGAAGCGCCTTTTTAGCTTAAAGACGGTTGATATGCTTCAGAAAATGATCTAGTGGTATGCCTAATTATGTTTTCGTTTTCCTAGAACTCAAAAACCTGAAGAATTTCCCAAATTGAATGTAAATTTGTCACCTTTTAATCAAGCGGATACCAAAAATGCTTAAAACGACACCCTTTCTACGAATTTGTGTCTGAAAAATCGCTAGTCATGGGATTCTGGGGCGATAAATTGCTAGAAGTGAAGATTTTCTGTTGCTTGCAACCCGCTGAACCCTACCACTTTCACCTCTCCTCACCTTCCCTCTAAAAATCGAGTGTGCTGGTGACCAGACATGCGCAGCATGGGAATTCTGGGGGGAATTTTAAGGTGCCTTTTTCTGGGCCTAAAAGTTATGGGTACGCGTTAAAAACATTGTTTTTCGGCGTTTCTGACGATGCTGTTCCTTTCTAGATAATAGAAACATTGAAAAATTTCGAAAAAAATATCAAAAAAGTCGAATAAATTGAACAAAATATAGTCAAAACCTGAGCATGAGCGGGAAGCGCCGGAAAGTTGATACTTCTGAGCAAATAGATGGCTAAATTCCTCGAAGAGCACCTTTTCTATGACTGTTTAGCAAACTTTTTGGAAATTTTTGAAAAATCGCGAATTCTGGGGCGGGCGAAAAATTTCTAGGGAAGGAGGTAAAACTAATTCTGGGGGAGGGTGTTAAAATTTTTCTAGGGGTTACAACCCCCCCCCCAAAAACCGCCTCCCTCCCCCAAGATCATGTTTGCTGGTGACCCCCCGCCGGAAACTTTGACCCAATCCGTTCATCGTGCGTTTTGCTCGCGGGCAGATGCGAGGAGAAGAGGGGGACCACGCGTTCGAAGCGATCGCGTTTCACGGCCAGGTCGCAGGATCTGGGCCTCAATCCGGCTAACGTCAGCGTCCGGAGCCGGCCATCAGCGGCCGAGCAACGAAACGCTCAGATAACCTTGGGCCGTCGCGCTGAGCGTCGACTCATGCATCACGTCGAACAGCTCGGTGACGCTGCTAATGATGACATCATAAAAGAGTCGCGTCCGGCGGCTGATGACGTCATAAAATCGCGTTTCACGACTGATGACGTCACAGAACCGCGCGCGCAGATTCATGACATCACCAAACAAGCGTGTCTTGTCACCGTTTGTCGTACTTCTGATGACGTCACGGGGTCATTGGGTGACGTTGGCGCGCCACATCGTGCAGTCGATGACGTCACCAAACACGACCTCGCATCCGATGACGTCAAGAAATCGCGCACGCTGATCATTGATGATGTCATCGCGCCGCCGGATTCGGCGTCGCGAACGACGAATGATGTCATTGTTGCGCCATCGAATGACGACGATGACTTCAGCGACCACATCGGGCGGATGGAAACTGTTTTGATCGAGGCGATCAATAAAGCGGGCCCATTCGGTTTAACATTAAATGAGATAAAAGCGAGTGGATATTTTTAATGCATCTTCCAGTCGGATTCTTTCTCAGTGTCTATAGTATAATATATATATATATATATATATATATATATATATATATATATATATATATATATATATATAGTATATAGTATATATATATAGTATTAGAGATTTAGGCCAGGCCCCGGGCCGGGAGCCGGGGCGGCTCCGGGGCCGGGGCCTGCAAAAAATAATTAGAATGCATACAATGACTGCAAAAAGAGATGTTTTATTAGTCAGAAAGCATAAAAATTGTTATTCGTTCCAAAGCATTAACAATTTCCTTAATCAATCAAAGTCTACGCATTTTAAATTAGCACTGAATGTGTCATTTTTAAGGCATTTCATACTCGTTTAAGAAATCCAGTGACAAATAAGTACATCAGACAGATCGAATTCGAATCGAGGTAATAAATTAGGAACAAATTGTGACAAACAAAAAGTATTCGAATTTTTTTGTTGAAAACTTTTGGCTAATAATTTTTTGTCCAGCCTTCACGTGCGCGCTTCCTTGTTGGCGCTATTAATAGCTAAATTGCGCCGTCCGCATCGCCAGATTAACGGGATGATGGAGGTTAATGGCGCTGAGTAGTAAAAAGAGATGATGGCGCATGATGGACGTAACGCGGCGCTCGCGACACACACATCCATTATAATTCTGAGGGTGATGGCGCGTCATCTTTCATGGCGACCACTGTAGATAAGCTGAAGGACACGCAAAGAGTAAAAAACACGTATACTTTACACTTTTGTGCATACAACCATCGTGTGTAAAGAAATTTTCAGGTCAGATTCGTAATCTACAGCTCGGGGGCAAACATTTTGAGGAAAATTGGCCCTCCGCAAATTATTTGATTTTCCGGTTTACACTTTACACGCTCATTGCTAACTCGGTATTGAGTGTAAACAAAAAACGACCGACATCGAATTTTTTAATTATCCATCGGTTATAAAAAGCGCACCTCCCAGATGTGTGCCGTTATAGCTGTGAGGGGGGAACAACGTTTCGCACTCGCAGTGATAAACTATATGAGAAAAAAGGAGGCCAGAATCATTTTTCACCCCCGCAAAAAATTTTTCACCCCCCCCCAGAATTGGCGATTTTTCAAAAGTTTCCTAAACTTACCTGAAAATTGGTGGAAAAACTGTCTTTTTAAGGGTTTTCGGCTATCTATTAGCTGAAAATCGCCAAATTTTCGGCGCTTCGCGCCATATATTCATGTTTTAAGCGATATATTGGTCAATTTATTCGATTTTTTTCGAAATTTTTTCATGATTTTATGCTCTAGAAGGATAGAGTATCGTCAGAAACGCCAAAAAACGATGTTTCTTAACTGCGTACCGGCCATTTTTGGGCCCAAAAAAGGCACTTTAGGTTTTCACCTCCCTCCAGAATTTCCATGCTGTGCATGTATATATATGTATATATATATATATATATATATATATATATATATATATATATATATATATATATATATATATATATATATATATATATATATATATATATATATATATATATATAATATATGTATATATATATATATATATATATATATATATATATATATATATATATATATATATATACATATATATATATATATATATATATATATATATATATATATATATATATATATATATATATATAATTCCGGGTGCCAAGTAAAAATCATTTTGAGGGGGGTTGCGACCTTCGGTTATTGTCGAGAATGGCTAGTCGAAAATTAGAAAATTTTGAAAGAATCAAAGCAGAATTACACAAAACAGAAAACCAATGATAATTCGAAGTAATTTGTGAGAATGAACGAAGTCATGCGCAAATCGTGTTCGGCTGACCTTTGAGCGGGTCGCTCGCAGCCAAAGTATGATCTTGTAGTGGGGGTTTTCAACCCTTCCAGAAAAGTTTTCATCCTCCCCCAAGAAAATGTATTCACCCGTTCTAGAATTCGCTATTTTTCCAAATTTCCCGAAATATGTACTGAAAAGCGTCTATTCTTCCGCCAAATACTCATTTTTCACTGTACTCTGTTCAGTTTTTTTCGAATTTTATTTGGTTTTTTCAATTTTTTCAGTGTTTTCAAAACTTTAAACCCCTCGCCGAATCCCTATGGTGTGCATGTCTGATTACAAGTCGGTCTTTTCTTAGTAAGAGAGAAAATGGCTTTCCATTTCCACTCTAAACGTACAAAACACTTCTGAATGGCTTATAAAGCAAATTTTTGCTAAAATTTGGTCGGAGCGGGAGAAATGTATTTTTTCGGAAATCTAGGACGATTAATATAGGGATGAATTAAAGTGTGGTCGGCGAAATTTCGGGCGATATATACTTTCTAACTGGGAATTTGCGAATCATCGTGGGCCATTTTGCGTTTGATTTTTTTCTCGATTTTTTCGAGATTTTGCCAATGAACTTTTCTGTAAATAACTTTGAAAGCTTGAAGTCCCTATTAAATTCACGCCGCTCTTTTCAAGCATTAATAAGCGCGCTGTGCTACCGTTTTTTCGATATTTTTAACGATGTGGCGAAATAAGATGGGAAATTATCGAGCTTTGCACTACGTTTTATCCCTAGTATGTGCACATTTTCAATATTAATTCAAAATACTGATTTTATGTCATTTTTCTTTTACTCCTATCATTGTAGTCCGAGTTTACACTGCGATAAGATTTGGGTCCTTAGATCAGGCAACTCTGTAAATCATGGTACATCCCCAGGCACGTAGCCGGCCGTCCTATTTTTGGGGGCCAACACCAATTTTTGGAAGGGACTGAGCCCTAAAAGTCCAAAAATAGCACAAAATAACGTTTAAAAAATCCTATTTTTCCGATTTTTGTGAATTTGGGGGTGGGGGTCCGAACCTCTCTTCCCCTCTAGAGATGCGTGCCTGTTCATTTCACAGACTCAAGTTGATCGGTTCGTTATTTTCGATATCTAAATAATTTAGTCACTTCAGTCGAACTAATTGAGATGACTTCACACTTTTTGTGTAAAAAATACGTGCGACTGGGGGACAAGCGCCGAATTGGCACTGCAGCGTTTGCTGATCTATAAAAAGGTGTATCGTTGCGGTACAATGTCGTTTCGATACGTTTCTTCGGCTCATAGCGATCCGTGGTTTGTTAATTCGTTTAAACTTCCCAAAGACTTTCGTTCTTTAAACGAAAATGCGGAGGAATGCCAAGAAAAGTTAGTTTACACTAGTTGGCTATTTTTGTTTCAATTGATCGCTTGGACTATAGATTCGTTTCTTATTTTTATTTTCATTCTTTCTTACTTTTGTCGATGAAGTTTAGTCGCCGTGCAAGGTTTTAACCATTGCTTAGTTTTACACTTTAGTGATTTGTCGTACTATTTGCGCCTGAGTTTACATCATTATTCCTCTTGTTTACACTACTTATATTCCTTCACTTCCTCCATTAATCTTTTCTTCGTCCTATATTCTATTATCCCGAATTGTGCGAATTTTAGGGGTAATTTCATAGAAGTGTAAAGTAGAGTCGTTGCTTCGCTTAGTGTCAATCGAACTTTACAACGAAACGCATTTTTTCAGAAATTTAGAGCTTTTGATTTCCTAATTCTAGAAATTCAGTGATTAATACTTCACAAATGATTTTATTATCTCATTCTGAATTCAGACTTGAGTTCGCCTGTTTCCATAAGTCGAGCAAATAAACAAATGAATAAATAAATTATGTAAGCATTTAATTATTCAATTATTAATGGTCGAATAATTAATTGAATGAATAAATAAATTAATTAATAAATAAGTAAACGATTAAGAGTGGAAAACCTATGAAATTATACTGACATTTACGCTAAAAATTAATATTAGTCCGACAGTTGACGTTATAAAACAAGAAAAAACGCAAAAAGTTGAAAAAACTGCAAAAATAAAGAAAATATTCCCTCTACTTTACTTTTTAAATCAATAAAGTTCAAATTAAGAATTTTTAATATAGGTACATACATCGGAAAATAGCAATGTCTGTTGAAATTCGGGAGAATTTGAATACGAAGTAGGAAAATTTTACCGTCAGGAAAACGAAAAATTAAATTATTAGGAAAGCTTACAAAAAAATTTAAATTTACAAAAAATTAGAATAATTTACATAAATACGAAATAACAAAAATTTGATATAAATGTGAATTTCAAAATAAGTAGGCTAATTTGACCTTAGACAGCAACAGGAAAATTCAATTACAAAGTTAGTAGGAAAATTTCACTTTAGGAGAATTACAAAATGAAGTTTCAACATGAAAGCAAAAATGTAAATTAATAAGAAAGTAGGAAAATTTGAAAATTGAAAAATTCTAAATTTGAGAAAATGAGAAATCCACTAAAATTCAAGAACGTTCGATCAGAAAATGATAGAAGTCGTATAAAAATTAAAATTTTCGAATAAATGTGCAAATTTAAATTAAGAATGTCACCGAAAATTTAATTTTTTATTATGGAAATTCAATTTTTTTGGGAAATTTTAATATCGGAAATTTTTTCATTTGAAATTTTGTAATATTTAATTATGAAGTAGTAAATTTTTTATGAAAATTTAAATTTCAGAATGAATGGGGGAAGTTTAATTTTAATAATTTTGGGTAATTTAATTATTAGGAAAATTATGGTGAGATTTTTGCCCTGGCCCTGGATTCGACCCGACAGCATGCTGAATAGGCCGATATTTAGGTGGTTGTGCGAGGGTATTATTTTGCGTGTTTTTGCCATGCCCGAGTGACTCATCTAGGATTTGTACGTTCAGTTTAATACGGTCTTACAACGAACGAGTTTGGATGAAATTCTTGAAGTAAAAACATTTTACCATTTTTATTCGATTTTATCTAGGTACTTTTGCATAATTTTTTCTATTGTTTTTTGTTTATTTTTCTACTCCTTTTTTATTTGTTCTGCCACTTTTTCTGTTGCTTTTAAATTTTTTAAAATTTTATTCTTAAAATTTATTCCTGTTTTCTATGTTTTTTTGTCCATTTTTCTATTGTTTTATTTGTTTTCTACATTTTCTGTTATTTTTAAATTTAAATTTTTTGTTACTTTTAAATTGTTTTTTATTCTTCTGAAATTTTATTCCTCTCGCTTTCTAACTAACTTGTTAAACAATTAGGCTAAACTCAAGATTAGCCTTGAGTTCGGACTTAGATTTAGGCTACAGTCTTTCCTACAAGACGAAATTCGTCAAAACGAATCTGAATTTTTTAGCTTTTTATTTCCCTCATTTTTATCGTTTAAATTATTACTGCAAATTCGTATACTTAATGTTGTGTACCCTGTCGTGTTTTCCTTTTTCTTTAGTTTTTCCTTTTTTGCAGAGCGAGTCGGACAATGACATCACGTGAATACGTGTAATTTTGACATAAAAATTGAAAAATATGGGGTAAAATTGGAGAGAATATGGAAAGCTGTATAAAACGCTTTCTGGTAAAGTTTTCGCTGACATTTTAAGTGTTTAAACAGGCTCGCACTGTAGGTTCTGATAACACTTGCGTATGTTATACGCATGCGTTGAATGTAAAGAGACTTACGCATTTTAGATCCGGAAATGCAGTTTTTTAATTTTTGCTAGCTTATCCTGGGAAAAATGGTTTTTTCATTCAAATTTCTCCGATTTCTTCAAAGTAGCTCTGCTTTACACATTTTTAGTTTCACTATTTTTCCTGTCGATAATGGTTCGTTTTAAGTTCTTGGAAGAGGTTCGCTGCATTGAAAAGCGGTGCATCGAAGTGACGGTGAAAACGCCCGTGTTGTTCGGCTATAAGGACGGTGAGCGCTCGTAGACGTTGAGTGTAAACCATTGAATGAATGTAAATTAATAAATCGGAACGAATTTGTGCAGAGCTCTGAACCTTGTGAAGCATTATGTGCACGGCGTGTCGTTTTTGAGAATTTATTCTGATCTGCGGGATCAGCCAGAGTCACACCTAGGCGTGGTGGTTTGGGGGGTATGCACCCCCGAAAAACCAAAATACCCCCCCCAGAAATCAAAATACCCTCCAGAATTAAATATTTTATATTTTTTTCGTTTTTTTCACTAATTTTTTGATGCCATTGGATAGTGCTTGATGAGTAACGTTGATAAATAGTGTTTTTTCGCCACTCTACAATTTTCAAGGCAATTTTTTGACCTTTGAAAAATCTTGCACCCTCCCAGAATTTGGTTCTGCCAACGTATGGCCAGAGTGCGTTATGGGGCTAAAATGGCCAAAAAGTGGTATAAATTTTATTTGTACAAAAGGGTCGTTTTACTCGGCTTATTGATCAATTGCTAGTATTTTGCGTGAAATTTTCCCTTTTCATCCGCTTTTACCTTAATTAGGCATTGTTTTTCGCAGAAACTCTTTTCCTGTTCTTATTCTGGGGTTTAGTCATACTTGTAAGTCAAATTTAAGGATTTGAGTAGTAGACTATGTTTCGGGGAAGTGAACTTCCACTTTGGCAAAAAATAACAAAAAATATAAAAAAATGTATGTTAAAAGCATAAAAAGCAATTTTTGTCAAAAACTTGGGTTTGGGTAAAGAATGTCGATTTGGCTGAGACTGCCCACATAAAGTGAAGGTTGCACTAAAGTTCCTGTTAACTGCACGGCATGGCCGGTCTGGGGGTCGTATATTGAATTTTCCGGCTTTAATGACGTAAAAAACCGGTACAAAATAGCCTCAAAACTATGTCAGTCTAGAGTTTATTGTCAATTTAAAGCACTTTTGAAGATAATTTTTCATTCGCACCTTTTAAGCCTTCGTTTTACCTCATTTTTCCTCAAACCTTCAACGTTTTTTCTATTCAAACTGTCTAGTGGTCCCCCACCAAAACCCTTATATAGATTTTGGTCTATACCCTAACACCCTGAATTGTGTTGTTGTTTTTGTTGCGATTAAAGACGATGTAAAGCGAATCGTGACCATACGTAAGCAGCAAGAAAATTCTGGGGGAGGTGTGCAAGGTTTTTTGAAGATCAAAAAATGGCCTTAAAAATGGTGGTATGGCGATAAAAACACCATTTTTCGACGTTTCTCATCGAGCACTATCCACTGACATCAAAAAATTGCGAAAAAAAACGAAAAAAATACAAAAATTGAATTTTGGGTGGTATTTTGATTTCTGGGGGGAATTTTGGTTTCTGAGGGGTGCATACTCCCCCAAGCCTTCCCCCTCGCCCAGGTGTGATTGTGACTATTTTTAAGGTCCGAGGCGCGCACGCCTTATAAAAATACAATTCTTTTCTAGCAGTTAGAGTCAGAGGTTAAGTCTAGGATAACCTAGGTCACAATTAGGCGATCGCAGCTATTTACATATATTGCTGAGAGAAGCCCAGAAAAGTTTTCACCCCCCCACCGTTCGGAATTTGCGAGTTTCGAAAAGCTTCGACAACATCTGTGTAGAATAGGTGCTTTCTAAGCGATCTACCTTGCTCAATGTGCTCAAACAAGTCGAATTTCCGCGCCCTACACTCATTTTTTGACTATATTTTATTCGATTTATTAAATATCTTTTATTTTCTCCAAAATTTTTTCATGTTTTTCTGCTCTACAAAGATAGAGAGCGTCTTCCGAAACGCCGAAAAACGATGTTTTCGACGCGTATTTACAATTTTTTGTCCCAAAAGAGGCATTTCGTAATTTCAGCCTCCTCCCCAATTAGAATTCTCGTGCTGCGCATGTCTGGAAGTGACATAAAGTCCGGCGATGATGTGCCTAAACGTTCGAAATGAAAATTTTCGATTCATTTCAATTATATTTTTTCTTGACTCATAACTTAGATTTTTTCCTTTTAATAATTTTCTGCTTAAATTTTGTCGATCTATTACTCCCGCCTTATTGAAACTTCATTTTTTTGGGCAGCGAGGTCAGAGGTCAGGCACATAAATGGGAAGCACCGAAATTCTGGGGAGGGTTAAAAAATTTCTGGGGGGGGGTGAAAAAATTTCCAAAGGTCAAAAAATGGTCTTAAAAGTGGTCGTATGGCGAAAAAACACCATTTTTCGACGTTTCTCATTGAGCACTATCCAATGGCATCAAAAAATCGCTAAAAACCAAAAAAAAATTCAAAATTTGAATTCTGGGGTGTATTTTGATTTCTGGGGGGGTATTTTTTACTTCCGGGGGCGCATACCCCCCTACGCCCACGTGTGGTCAGACAGGTCATGGAGATGCCAGTTCATAATTAGCCCGTCACTGTCAATTATATTGCGTTTTGGTTAAATTTTGGTCCGAATATGGAATATTTCATATTTGGAAAATGTTATATTTTATTTTCTTCACAGCCGGTTACATTTTTTATGTTTACATTTTTATATTATTTTCAAGTATTTTTATCACAATTTTTTCCTCCAGTAAAAGTGGAAACAATCGAGACCTACCGTACGACCATTGATTCTGTGCCAAAATTTGGCACAATTTTTGCCCGTACCCCAATGCCGGATTTTACCCTCACCAGCGATACTTTGGGTCAACATTTGAAACTCAAATCGAAATTCAGATGACGTTTTTTTGACAAACACAATTGCGTTTTCGTTTCGTTCGATTCATTTTTCGTTTGTTTTTTTGTTTTCGTGTATTGTTATTTCTCAATAAAAAAGAAACTTATCAGATAAGTTATTTTAAAACCGAAGATGTTAACACTAAAAATGTTGAATTCAAAAAAATATAAAAAATGAGTTGTAATAAGTGAGGAATGTGCAGAATCACAATTATTTCGCTGAAATTTATATGCGAAACTTCCAGCTTTTTTAAATGTGAATATTTTCGGAGACGTCTTTTCGTCGACTGTCATTTCCCGAAATAATCTAAAAATTGCAAATTTATTAGAGAAAAATTCGCGTCACGGTCTTGTGACGAAAAGTTGCCCCAAGCGGAATAAAAATCTGAATTGGCGACCTTCGACAGGATGTAGAAAAATTTTCGGGTTAAACGAGCAAGCATACGCGTCTTTAGATGAGCACAGTTTCTGCACTTCACGATCATAGGTGAGCGGCACCAAAGTTTGGGGAGGGTGCAAAATTTTTCAAAGGTCAAAAAATGGATTTGAAAATTGTGGTATAACGAAAAAATACCATTTTTCGACGTTTCTCATCGAGCACTTTCCATTGACATCAAAAATTTGCGAGGAAAAATTTTAAAAAATTGAATTCTGGAGGGGTGCATTCCATACCCCCCGTGCCCAGGTATGTTCACGATGTCGCTTCGTCTATAGTCTGATTCACACAAGTTCGGTCATAAATTTTAAAATTATCTCCGACAAAAAACTGACAGGTTGCGATTATAGCATTGATCTGATATATAATTATCGTAACCAGTCGATGAAAATTCATAAAATTTATGCTGGAAGTTATGTGAAACGGACCATAAGCCCGATACAGTCAACTATTTCCTTTGCAACAATTTTAATTTTCTTTACGGGCGAACTTTTCCTCACCATATAACTTTCAAGGATCGTTTAAGCTGCCTTCTCAGGACAACTCAATATATGTACTCAACGAATTTGCACAAGCACGTAGCTCTGGGGAGAAGGGGGGTCCGCCCCCCAAAATCGGAAAAATAGGATCTTTTAAACGTTATTTTCTGCTGTTTTTGGGCTTAGTCCCCCAAAATTGGTGTTGGTCCCTCCAAAATAGGACGGCCAGCTACTTGCCTGAATTTGCAGTTTCGGATCCGCAGATTTCACTTACATATTTTACATTGAATCATGTCATTTTGATTATTTTACTAAAGTCTCCTCATTTTCTCGCTCGTGTTTACAATTAGAGTGCATTGTAAACTGGAAAGAAAGTTAAAAAATTGTCCGCGTTTCAGACAGACGCAAAAGGTTCCTTGCAAAATTAATCGTTAGAAATAGAGATATCTGAAATCGTGTCAGCATTTTCGAAAGCCGTGTGTTTGCTGCTTTCGTTTGATTTGAATTGTATCACACGCATGTTCTTTACAGTTAGCAATCATAAGTTGATATATGTATTTAATTTAGAATTCTGCGAAGTACCCAAGCCTCTAGACATGTCATGAGTTTTTGGAGTAACCGTCGCTTCCGAGTCATAGCCTATCCATCGGGCCACTTTGGTCGTAAATTTGGATTCAGAGGCCTGGGTTAACCCTTAGACCAAAATATGACGGACGAGCGTTCCATTGAGCTATGAAAACTATTTTTCCACAGACAGACAAACAAACTAACTCCGAATTAATATCATAGATAGTTTAATCTTTTTCCAGTGCAGAATTAAAATGTCTGTTCAAGCGTAATTCATTTCAGTATACATGATTTTATCGACAGCTTGCGTATTTTTTTAAGTTCACCTAATCAATTAATATACCCATTTCGTATGTCTCAGCCTCGGGCCATTCGTCCGGCTGACACGCGTTAAGAAGTTGAAAGCTGCTTTACTGTCGGGCGAAACGCGAATCGAATTTTTCGTACCTATGTACATCAGCTCGATCGGATTGAGGATTTTCAAGACGTTCGTACTTTGTTAAAATGTTGAGTTTGTTGTTACAAAATTGGGGTGGTGAGGATTTGGTTACTGCCAGAAAATTAGAAAAAGTTTGTGTCAAATGGGCCAAAAATTTAAATTTTCTATAATTTCCAACCCATTTCGACTATGCATACTCTTCGCAAATTCAGCCTCGTTCCTCCATCAAACACTTGAATATTTTAAGCATTAGCTCGGCAAACAATATATTTAATTTGAGTTTTTTCCTTTATTTTGAATATTTTTATTTCCCTATAATGCTGTTTCATTAATACTACCCTGAAGATTAAATTCATCAGCTTTTGTATGTGCATTATGTATACTTTACACTATCTGATATATACATTGCGGGTACTATAGTGAAGATCAAAAATCGGTCTAATTTACTCGTATTATAATATTTTGTCGCTCTAGGCCAGTGAAATTGATGCGCTAATATTACTAAAGCACGAGTCGGCGAAGAATAAGGCGCCCTACGATTTCGACGTCGATTATGACAATGTAAAGACTCAGCTTCATTTTGCCATTTGATGGAACGGCGTATCCGCGCGAATTTGGAGCGGCGATTTTAATTATTTACTTTAAGCAATGGCGCTTTTAAGTGCCATCGGATAAGCAAAAGTGTAGATTTGATATTTATGAGTAGTTTTTTAATATGCCAACCTTGATCTTCAGGCCATATTGCGTGCCCGATACTTATTGTTAAACTAATGTGTCTTATCGTTCCAAGCAGGCACAAATTTCTCTCCAATTCCATTTTTGTTTGGCGGAAGTAAGTGAACACTGATCAATGGCGGGCCTCTGGGTCCGCCCAGTTAGCTGAACTTTTACGATATATTCAAATTTTCTTGTGGATACAGGTTTGGGCCTTCACCTTGACGTGCCCTCTTGCGAAACCTTAATCCCGGGAAATTGAACTACCCTGATGATAAACGACACAAAATCGGTGTGTTGACTGCTTTCGTTTCAAGATCAGACTTCGTTACATACAAACTTACTGTTGCGTATGTATACATGACAGCTGCTAATTTAAGCAATAGCTGTCACAGGCACCTAAATCTGATTGCCATTAATAATTGCTTCATTACTTTGAGCAGTGGAGTGGTCCAGTGGCTTATGCGCACAGCTGAGGAGTAGCGCTGATAAAGGCTGTTGGTTTCTATCCAAAATTTTTATTCTCAACAGACAGCTCAGTTCGGGCTGGTGACTACCCGAACCAACACCCAGCCTGGTTTAGCGGCTTTTCACTGAATTTAATTTCCAGAATTATTTCGTTTTTCGATTGTTTTACGTTTTATGGAACAACAGCGTTTTGTCCTATCATCAATTTTTTAACTTTTCATAATTTTTTGGACACGCTGACACACATTTGCGGAAGAAGGGGCCACGCAAATACCCCCAAAACAATTGCTGCAGGACAGTTGTTTGCCTATCAATCGCTCGTCTAGCAGTTGCTCGCTGAACAATTAATTGCTCGCTTAACGGTTGTTCGCCTGACAATTGCTCGCCACTCAATTTCTCGCTAATCACTTGTCAAGCTTACCTCGCTTGAGTTAACACGCTTACTTTTCATCATGTATTATTCTTTTTATATAAATCATACGTAACAGGGGAGATTGGGTGGTGGATTCTCCAGCCAGTGGCCGTCCCCACTCATGGGCGTATGGGGTTGGGTTGGGTGATTTGCACCGCTTTCCCATCCTGAAAGCCAAATTCCCCCCTACCCAAAAAAACCGAAATACCCCTTCCCCAGAATTCGATTTTTTAAGTTTTGTTTTTGCATTTTTCGGGATTCTTTGATGCCAATGGATAGTGCCCGATGAGAAACATTTAAAAAATGGCGTTTTTTACCATACCACCATTTTTAAGATCAATTTTTGACCCTTAAAAAATCATCCCCAGAATTCTGGTGCTGCCCACTTTAAGCCGCCCCCGATCCCCGATTTCGCCCCCACCACAAGATTAAGGTTAAAAGTTGTATTTTTATGCAATTTTTAGATAGTTTTTTTTCTATATTTTTAAGAAAAAATCGAAGCCTGTTTACCCTTCGCAAATGATCGCCTATCTCTACCACCCATAACGTTGAGCCATATTTATGATCTGATTGTTTGCGAGAGATTATATTGCACTTAGCGGCTTATTAATGTAATTGCTCAAAATTATGGATGGTGGAGACAGCCGACCATTTACGGTGAAGGGTAAATAGCCTTCAGTTTTTGTTGAAAAATATAGCATAACCATCTAAAAATGGCCTAAAATTGCAATTCTATGCCCTCTTGCATCTTTGGTGGAGCGATATCGGGGACGGCTGACTTTTGCCTGGGAAATCCATCAACCAATCTTTCCTGTAAAACGTATGATAGGGATGGGGTTTATATCAACCGCAGAAGTTGAAAAACCCCGCAGATCACTGTAGACCCCAGAATTCTATTTTTATTTACATTTTTGGTGATTTCAGCCCATACCCAGAATTTTCTTGCTGATGTACGAGTATGCATGCAATCAATTGTTTGGCCAGCAATTGATCGGCGCGCAATTGATAGGCTAGAAATTGTTGGGAGATCAATTGTTGATGAGCAATTTTACAGTGATCTTAAAAATTTTGTGGACGCGCTGACACACGTTGGCATAAGGAGAGTGGAAGTTTGTGGACCAGACCGCTCGAGAATCTGGTTGACCCATAGAAATCAACGGATTTTTAGAATTGAATTATGAAGCTGATTCTTATGTGTCAAGTTGGCTCTGTGAAATTATTTCTGAATTGAATACTACGGATATGGAAAGTGCAAAAAACTTAATAGTTTTTTATTCGCAAGTATGATCGAAAAATGCATAAATGATCTTCAGTTCCACTATACTCGTAAACAGGCTTTGAAAATGGTATTCGTTAATTTAATTGGAATTATTTTATTCTTGCTGTTGAAACTCACAATTTGGTTTTGTCCATGCAAATGTGCATTTTATTGAGAAATTATTGCTCTCTTATCCCTTATACAAGGTGGGTTGCCTTTTCTTGTATGTATGTGCTATATAAAGTTATTCTGTGACGTATCACTTAAGTGCAATTTTGTAGGTTTTCTGAGTATGCAAGTTGGTCATGTAATTAAAAGATTAAGAGACAAAAATTTAATTAATATAAATAAACAAGAAAATTCAAATTGAATGTATTTAATGAATGAATATAGAAAAATTTTGAAAATTGAAAAAAACAATCTTCTAGTTTGCACTTAAAATTTTAGGTTTTTAAATCCTACTTTCGGTTTTTTATCAATTTTTAATGAATTAAATTTTTGACCTTTTTGAACGGTATTCGAACCATATTTTGACATATAACGGAGATTAGGGAGGTTTACGCCTTCCATAATCTAAAATACCCCCTGCGAAAATCGATTGGTGGGTGGTAGGAGCCAGCGGCGGCGGCGGCGGCGACAAAATCGTCCATAAACTGTAATTGTGTACAGGAAGTTGCTTTTGTTGCTATTCCACGATTGAGCTACTTGTTAAGGTTGTCTGGTACAACGCGAATCTTACCCACAGTAATCCATTGTGACCTGATGCGCGCATTGGAACAACGGGAATTCAAGGTTTTATTTAATTTTGCGGTTTTCTCTTAAATTTAATCCACATGACTTAGGTCACAAAAGTGGTTTAAATTTGTGATGCATCGATGAGGCTCAACACTTTCTTACGTCATCCCTTAATTCGATATACTGTAGAATTTCACAACTATAGCGTTACTTTTTAAAAAACCTTTGTATGCACTGTAAATGTTTCCAAAAACCACGAAGTTACACAATTGAAACGGTCTGGGATACGGTCCTTGCTCAGTAGATAACACCAATTGAATGAGGAGTCAGCACTGATACATAGATGCTGTAGGGTTCAACCCAGCAGCACCGCTTTTATACGAGCGAGAATGCACAATAATATATGGGATTGGGATTCATGATTATCACAGGACAGCTTAGTCTGAACTGGTGACTGTAAAGAACATGGTCAGCCTGAAGCAGGCCAAGTACAACCCTGACAAATGAAACTCGACTGACATGCATGAAGACACGCAGAGTATATTTGAGTAGCAAAATAAGAATATTATTACAGACTCGACAGAGATACAAAAGATATGCAGAGTAGCCAAATAGAAATTATTATAATAAATATGGAACTAATCAATGCATGCCCACCTTACCTGGGCGTGAGGGGTTTGGAGGTATGCACCCCCGAGAAACCAAATACCCCCCCCCAGAAATCAAAATACGCCTCAGAATTCAATTTTTGAAATTTTTTTGTTTTTATTCGCAATTTTTTTATGCCAATGGATAGTGCATGATGAGAAACGTTTAAAAATTGTGTTTTTTCGCCATACCAGCATTTTAAAGGCCATTTTTTGACCTTTGAAAACATCTTGCACACCTCTTCCCCAGAAATTTGGTGCCGCCCACCTATGATGCCCACTACCGTAGTACGCCAAGAACTGTGCATGTAGTGACAAGGCTGATTTCTCGAATCGCAGTCAAGATACCTAATAATACAAGCGTACGCACAATCAGTGAAATTAATCACTGCATAAAGAGTTATTGGATTAAGACGGTGAGATTGCATGTAAATATGCCATATTTTTTATTTGTCAATCAAACCGAAAAAATCTGTGTCAATTCAACGGCATTTTCGATGCGCACATTATGAATCCTGTGCAACAATGGGTATTATCCCAGCACATCTCCACCTTCGGGAAAAGGTATTCTTGAACATTGTTTTTTCCTGCAAAGTCATCTATTATAGTCATATTTGAAACGCTGAAGACGAATTTGATAGTCGTTTTTAACAAAAACGTGTATGTCCAATTATATATGCAAATTCATTTAATTTTAATTTAGATTTGAGATTGTGCATGACCGTTTATGGTTTCATTTAATTTGCTGATTACGATTAAAATAAACATTTTTAATAGAAAGGTGGACATTATTTAAAATTTTCTGTTTTCAGCTTACATTTTGAGCAAAATTGTCCCGCAATGCGCTGGCACCAATGTGGATGCACATAACTAAGCCTAAGCCTAGAAAATGGTCAAGAACAACCATGGATTGTGGTTCAAATTTGCTTAGGCTTCGGCTTAGTTATGTGCCTTCAAATTGATGCCAGCGCGTGGATAAGCCTGCGATAAATGCGCGGAAATGCAGAGCGAGCGAAGTGAGCGGAGCAATTTGCCCATTATGCCTAAGGCTTAACCAATGTCTGGCACCAATCTGACGCCTCAAGCAGTGATCAGGAAGGGGTTACCAACAAAAAAGCCAATTGAGCCAGCAGTTTATAACAGGTGTGGCAGCAGTTTAGATGAGTGTCATCAGTTTAGTCCAATGTGCAATAATTTGCATGTTAAAAATGACTATCATATTCGTCATCAGAGTATCAAAGGTGACTATAATCGATACATTTTGCAGAAAATAACATTGTTCAAGGATTTTTTGCAAAGGTGGAGACGTGCTGGGATAATACCGCAACAATGTTAGGGTATTCCAGCACATTTTTTGCTACATACGTCCTACAACTAAGAAATTTGGGTCAATCCTAGACAGACATTGCTACTGGAGAGGTGAATTCTACCTGATAAACTTAGGTTAATCCGATTTACAATCCTAATGCCCTCATCAATGTAGCGGTTATTCACGCCATCTCCATAAAAGGCCCGAAAATGCTTTTCATGACAGCATACGAAAGCACCAAAGATCGTCTGCTCTATACCTTGTAACATCCTTGTACGGGTTTGATTGTCAGCAGAGCGTTCATTTTCCCGTGCATCCGAAACATGCATAGGTCAGTGATGGGATGTAAATCCTATAAAACTTGTAGTTTAGATTTATCTCGATAGGCAGAAATAATGGGGTTTAAGCGTTTCTCAGTAAGCCTTACAGAGTGAGTGAAGACAAAAAATTTCTATTTTACATAAAAACTTTGCCTCGATTTTAATCATATTAAAAAAATATGTTGCATGAAATAATCACCACAAAAATTATTTTGAAACACAATATTCAACTTGGTCCTGCTATAAAACTGTTTTGCACTGGAAGCGTAGGTGGGCAGCACCAAAATTCTGGGGAGGAGGTGAAAAATTCCTGGAAGGGGTGAAAAATTTTCAAAGGTCAAAAATGGTCCTAAAAGTGGTCGTATGGCGAAAAAACACCATTTTTCGACGTTTCTCATTGAGCACAATCCAATGGCATCAAAAAATCACTAATAAAGCAAAAAAATTTCAAAAATTGAATTCTAGGGGGTTGTTTTGATTTCTGGGGGGGTATTCCAACTTCTGGGGGTGTATATCCCCCGAAACCCCCCCGCCCACGTGGGACTGGCATCGGGTGATTGCAAAGAAATACAAAAGATGAATAATCATGCGCGGAGCACTAGAAAATTTTGACTTATTCAAGATGTCTGAAATTCTTTAGGAAAAAATTTTAAAATTGAAAAAATTTAGCTTTCTAAAAATTTTTTTAATCATTAAAAAAGTCTTACAAAAAGTTGGGCTCTTTAGACGACTATAGTTATATAAAAACTCTAACTCGGACGCAAAGTGCCCTAAAATTCTGAGCTAAAAAGTTCAAGGGTGTGCTGAAATTTATTCTATTGGTATTTCATATGCGATTTGGGAAATTTCAACTATTTTACCTTTGGAGGACCATTGTCAAAAATACTTTGAGTAATTTCTGAATTTTGTAGAGAGTAGTCCCTCCTATTCTCACTATGTTCTTGCATTTAAACATAGGCACTTGGTTTACTGGAGCGGTGGTGTGGGCACCACACTGGGCGTGGGGGTTTAGGGAGGTATGCACCCCCAGAAACCAAAATACCCCCCCAGAAATCAAAATACCCCCAGAATTCAATTTTTGAAAATTTTTTTCGTTTCTTTCGCAATTTTTTGATGCCAATGGATAGTGCTTGATGAGAAACGTCGAAAAATGGTGTTTTTATCGCCATACCACCATTTTTAAGGCCATTTTTCGACCTTCAAAAAATCTTGCACCCTCCAGAATTTTCTTGCTGCCCACGTATGGTGGGCACTAAATTTTTCGTCGGCTGCTCGAATAGTTTTAATGTGGCCAAAATCTCGAATTCAATCACGTGCCCAATTGTCAAAATCGCTTTGGCCCCCTCTTCGATTTTTTGCTATGGTTGCGTATATGGCATCACTATTCTCTATATTTCGAGCTATGTGCACTTGCGCAAACAGGCCAATCAAGTGAAGGACGCCCGCGTCGTACAAAACATGAAAAAGCACAAAATCCGTTTTCTACCAAGCCGCTTGTATCTGGTTTTCTCTCGTTTTGTCGTTGACGTGTGAGATTTTACAGCTTAAAAGGCCTCAGGGGTGGGAATCGTAAGTCGGCAGCTGCCATATTCTGGGGGAGGTCCTGATGAGGCATAATCACCAAACACAGAACCGAAGATTCAATTCTAGTGTTCTATCGATTTTTGGGGGTCCACAGATTCTCGGGGTTGGGGTGTTTCAGACCCCCAGACAATAGGTGGGAGTCACAGGAGAGGTGCCAGATTTTTCAAAGATAAAAAATGGCCTTTAAAATGCTTATATGGCGAAAAAACACCTTTTTCAACGTTTCTCATCGAGTACTTTCCATTGGCATCAAAAAAATGCGAAAAAACAAAAAAAATCAAAAATTGAATTCTGGGAGGTATTTTACTTTCTGGGGGTTGCATACCCCCGAACCCTCCCACACAGGTATACTCCAGGCTTCTCCTCATGCCCGTACGTGATGGGGATTCGTGTCACAAGCTCGTTCATTTTTTCACATAAGAAAGTTAACCTCTTCAAATTCCATCTATCTACTTCGACCTGTTAAAAAATTGCGTTTTTAAGCATTTTATAAATGCTTTTAGTGGAAAACAGTGTGCGTACAACCCTACCTATTCCTGAAATGGCCCTATTCAAGAATTTTGGCCATTGCATTCATATGTCGTTTTACGCTTAAGTAAGCATCAGGCATGTACAGCACATATGTGAATTCTGGGTGAAATTTTAAAATGCCATTTTTGGGATCAAAAACGGTAATTACGCAATGAAAACATAGTTTTTTTTGCATTTCTGTCGATGCTCTATCTTTTTTATTGCGTAAAAAACGTTAAAAATTAAGAAAAATTTGAAAAATTCAATCAAAGTGGACAAAATGTTGTCAAAAAAGTGAGTCTAAGTCTCGAAGCGCCGAAAATTTGACACTTTTGAGGAAATAAATAGCTAAAAACGCTTAAAAATGCGGCTTTTCTACGAATTTTTTTTTGTAATTTTCTGGAAAATCGCTAATTATGCAGAGGTTACAAATTTTTCCGGGGAGTTTTTATGGAATTAAAAGTGTAAAACCCACTAGATCATGCATGCAAGACAGAATGTAGAAATAAATTATCACTTAAAAATATTTGGGAATAAACATTAAGTGTATCGCTGGATTAGACCATAGGTGGGCAGCACCGAAATTCTGAGGACTAGGGGCGGGGTGCAAAGTTTTTAAAGGTCAAAAATTGTCTTTTAAATAGTGGTATGGCGAAAAAACCCTTTTTAAAGCTTTCTCATCGAGCACTATCCTTTGACATCAAAAGATCGTAAAAAAGCAAAAAAATTCGAAAATTGAATTCTGGGAAGGTATTTCGGTTTTTCAGGAGAACAGGTTTCGGCTTTCTAGAAGGGGCATACCCCCAACCTCCCCCTTCTCCACGCCCACGAGTGGGTTAGACTGACAAACAGCGGTGTAACAGTTAAAGGAGGATCCCCAAAGTTGGTCGTCATGTCTCCAACCAACGATTTCAGACGCGTGTACCATATTGGATTTCTACAGATTATGTAAAGTTTGCAGCTCTGGCATTCCTCTTCTAGAGCGAAATACAATATGATTTTTGATGAGCAACGGATGTGCTTCTTAGTTTTTGCGATAAAAAAATTTGAAAAGACAAAAATATTTAAAAAATTAAAAAATAATAAAGCACACAAAAGACCTGAAGAAGCTGGAAATTTACTTTGGTTGAAGTAAGACATCAACAAGGCCAATATTCTCCAGAATCCGGGGTCCAAAATTTTTCAGAGACCGAAAAGTCTCAAAAACTTGACTATGGGCGAATAAAAGAGCATTTGTGACGTTTTTCATGAAATCCTATGTTTTCATTAGCATGCGAAAAAAGGGAAAACTTGTTGGAAATTAAATAATGGTCTGTGGGATTCTTCGTCATAGATAGCCATTTTTATTATTTATTATAATTTTATTTTTATTTTTTACATTTTTGTTTTTATTTATTGCATTTTTATTTTTATTTATTGTCTTTTATGTATACGTCTTATCTTCTGTTTAATTGTAGGCTATCGCACGATGGCTTACGTCCCATTGATCGTTCCAACCGTTTTGATGAATTCCATTTTCAATTGCGGCTACTTTCTTGGTATACCTATTATCGGATTGATTTTCTCAAAGAAAACTCGATCAATCGTCAAACAAATGTTATTCAGTAAATGAATATCGAAAATGGATATTTACGATTTTGATGGATCTCACTTTCAGCTCACTCCAATGCCGTAAAGTCACTTAGCCGAATAATGAAATTACAGTCTGTTTCATTTATCCGAGTTTTTTCAGTATATCTTTACGGAGGCTACAGTAATTCCTCCTTTCTTATTTACTGTAGATCGCTAGATCTCACTGTAGCTACGTTGCAAAGGAAGGTTTTTCAATAACGTTTTTGGGGCATAATTTATTCTCGTCTTTCAGCAGATCAATCAACTTACAAATAAAAATCGCGTATTCAGCTTATCCTAAGTTGACACTTTAAAGACAATAGACTCTAGGGCTACTACATGTACAACATAGGCATTATGTACACATAGAAGTTATGAGAGGGATCAGCTCCGTAATATTTTTGAAAAGTGCTTTTTTGGGTCTAATGCAAACAAATACTATCTTTCGCGTTCCGGGCTATGCTCATTCATTCTGGAGCTTAGAAACATGAAAAGATTTTGAAATACCTAAAAAGCGGTGTAAATTGGTATTATAGTCAAGAAATGAGTGTATAACGCGAAGCATAAAAACTTTGTCACTTATGCGCCAAAAGTGTCCTACGATTTTTCTTTGCAAAATCGATTTCAAGAGGTCGCATTTTTCTGCGATTTCTTTGGAAGATCGATCATTCTAAGATCACAGTCATTTTGAGGGGGTCAATAGCACAGGTGCTCTTAGGGGTGGGTTCAGGGATTTAGACCACACGCTCACGTTGGGGGGGGGGCTTGGGGATTGGGGAACGCCGGGTTTTTACCCCAACCCAGAAGTTAAACCCCCGCTTATTATTGTGGAAGCCAGAATTCTATTTTTAGAAAGATTTTTAGCGATTATTGAAAATTTCACACAGCCAGACCCCCAAAACATTTTTGCTGCCCATGTACATTCAAACACCCCAGATATTCTATAGAGAACGAGCATTGGCATTGTCAGAAACTGGGTTTTTGACGTGTACTTATCGTATTTAGCTAAAAAATTCACTACTTGAACAGAATACGAGAATAACTACTAACTTGCTTAGATTTTTGAAGGCCTTATTCTAATTACATAGGTGTATTATTGATAAGTAGGTAATATACAGGGTGGCTCGAAAATACGAGTACCTACCCAATGTTTTAGTCAAAAGCTTCGTTTGTCGTATTGCAAAAAACGTTTTTTGAAAGTACAAATAAAGGTAAACAAAATCGTGAAGTTTCATTGACTTACCTTTAATATTCAGTTTCCAATCAGAATTTTCGTGCACATCATTTTTTTAATAAGTTTTTACAACAGAAAGTCAGTAATAGAGACATGATTAGTGAGTCTGCTCGTAACGCTGATATATTTTTTTCTGTAACAGCCATTTTAGCATCTTTACACTATTGTTCAATTTTCTTAGCTTCAGAATTGTCATTTTTATTGTTCGTTTTAGTTCAGTTTTGTGAGTTTTTCATCACATTACGCTTTCTGTTTGTATTCAATCAAATGTTTCGTTCACAAAAATGCGTCGCAATTCTAGCAATCAGGAAGCATCAGTTAGAGATACTGTAGCCAAAAGTTTTTTCAATTAAATGAAAAGTCACATTAAAGTTGTGATGAAGATCCAATTTTTAATCAGTCTAAAAATCCGATTTTTTCAAAAAATCGGGGAGGGGAGTCAAAATTTTACAGCTTTTGGGGAACGGGGGGACGTCCGACCGATTTTGGGTGGAGGGATCCCTTATTCACCTTGTTACATGTGTGGATGTAACGGCTGGAAATTGGGGAGGGATCCTAGCCATTTTAAGGGGAAATGACTTCCAATTTCTGTCCAAAAATGGCCAAAAATGCCTAAAAACGGTCAAAAATTCGATTTTCTCCCATAAATAGGGAAGGGTCAAAAATATTTTGGCTTTGGGGGGATGGGGGACGTTTGACTTTGGGTTGGAGGGCGGGTTTCTTATTTGGAAGCTTGATTGTGTATTGCATTAGTGAATGAAGGCTTATGTTGGTGTACATTTCTTGGCAAGAAAGTGGCGCAGCGCCGAACATTATTTTTCTAAGTGATAAAATGGATAAAAGTCAAAGAGTGTTTTATGGTGGAAAAAATTGGTTAATGATAAACGGTTTTGGGATACATCTATTTAGCTTGATCTCAATTCGAAGTAATGAACATATAGTTGATAGATATCGGAGAAAGGCTTTTATAATACGCAGACATAAATTTTTTCTCAGGTCGAAAATTTCGTTCAGGCTTAGGTTTGACGCTAATCTGATGCTGAATTGTAACGTTCTAGGCGAGCAGCCTTGCCTAAAAATTTGTGGTTCGGTAAAGAGTCAAATTACTCAGTTTATAATGCGCTATTGTTTCTAAAAATTAGGCAAAACATTTTTCTTTTTATTTATTGTACGAAAGTTTGAATATTAATATTTTATAAATGATTTCAAATATAATATAATACATAGAAATTATGATTACATTCATAAGCACGTATACATAGATTCTGGGGTACTGAGCCAATTTAGGGAAGCAATTATCTCGAATAATAAACCATAGTAAAGTAAGGTATTGCATGAGCCGCTGCCTCCCTTTACGAGTATTTTAAATATACTTTTATGTAGTGAGTAGTAATATATTATGTTAATTTTATTAAAATGTTGCCAAATTTTTTTAAGTTTGTTTGTTTGTTTTTGTAATATTACGAAGTTTGGTGTGCATTGTTACTTTATTTAAATAAAATTAGTGGAGTTTTGTGCTTGCACTGCACAGTTACAGTAGTATAGAGACCCCCCCGAGCGCGTATTTCAGTGGTACCGCTATGTTATAACGTGTGAAAAAGTCGTACTATCTTTTCTACATAATGGTACCGTTTTCTGAAGGACCGAGAAGTCGAAGGAGCGGGAAATCGAAGGACCGGGAAGTCAAAGGACCGGGAATTCGAAGGACCGGGAAGTCAAATTTATATATACACACTCCTTTTGTGCTCAAGTTTAGTTGCATAATGTGTCTGAGCAAGGACCAGGAAGTCATATTTATAAGTTTTCAGCAGCAGCAGATAGCCTAGTAGTTATTGTGGCCCCCTGGCGAGTAGTACTATAACATATACAATGCTTAAGGATAGACAATGGTTAAGGATAAACAATGGTTAAGGATATACAACGGTTAAGGATAGGCAGTGCTATAACATAGGCAACGGTTAAGGGTATACAATGGTTAAGCATATACAATGGTTAAGCATTGGCAATGGTTAAGGATAGGACATAGTTGAGGAGTGGGAGGGGTCAAAATTGGCACAGTGCCAGCTTAGGCTTAAGATTTAAATAGGATTAAATCCGAACTCAGATTAAAACTAGACTAACCCCGAACTAAGATTAAACTAGACTAATCCCGAACTAAGATTAAAACCAGACTGACCTGAATTTAGTATGAAGCGACCCTAATTAAATTGTCTGACATACACACCCATACTAACGCGCCTGTGCCCTGGGGGGAGGGGAGGGGACCCCCCAATGCATCCTCCTTCAATACTTATAAGCAGTGGTCCGCTCTTGCTACCACTGCCACATGGGCTTAAATATGCTAGACACGCTTAGATGTGTTCATAATGTCTATAAATATGAATTTTTCTTGCAAAGTTTATAAATATGAACTTTTTCTACCAAAAGTTTATAACAATTTTCTAACAAAGTTTATAAAGTTTTCTAACAAAAATATAAATTTTTATCTTGAAATTACAAATAGTCATCGAAGAACTATGGCAAATATTGTCGAATCTTCTGCAGATTTTGGTGTCAGAGGGGCTGATTATAGGCCTCCGCCGGCAGACGCCAGTGATCTTTTTGATGCTGGTTCAAACCGATCGCGGCTTCTGAAGCGCAAGCTGCACCTTTGTACTGTATGTAATAAATCGTTTACACGTCAAAGCAGGCTAGCAGAGCATGAGAATTCTGCCCATTTAGGATCTAGGTTCAAATGTCCTTCCTGTGCCTCTCTTTTCAAATTAAGAAGAATTTTAGTTAATCACTTTGAGATGAAACACGTTACACGTAAATGTATGTATTGTGACCAAACATTTGAATCAAATGAGGATTTATTTTCTCACGCACATCTTAGGACATGTTTAAAAGTAAGACCTAATAACCCCATCATTCAGTCAATTGAGAGAGCCGAGCCAGTTGCACTAATTCCTGAGGACAAGCTTCTTCCAGAGGATTTGTCCGACTACCCTGAGGATATCAGGGAGGAAGTCAGGAGATATTGGCGACTCATTCGGACTACCAAAAGTGTGAGCGATGTGCTTGATCATGCATACAACTATAGATGGGGAACTGGTAATTACTTAGATATGCTTACAGACATTTTACAAAACGAAAAAGAAGCTTTTCGAGTAGATGCGGCAATGGGCTGTTTTCTTAAAAATCGTGAAACTGGAGCCAGCAATTATTGGTACGCGTGTCAAAACAACTTCACTCTTCTAGGAACCCCTATTTTAATAACAAATGGTAATGATATTAAAGGCTTAGCTGAAAAACTGGAGCTTATAGACGTTGAGGAGAAATTCAGTCGCCCAGATACAAAATGGGGACTACAGGCTATAACCAACGTCGAATTTTTTGTAACGCCTCAAACGAATTTTGTGAGTGGTTGCACAGATGAATCACTCCCACTAGAAGTAACAAATCAGTGACATACTCTACATATGACGCAAGATCATAACAGAAATAGTTTTAAAGACAATCTCTGCTTCTTCCGCTGTTTGGCACAATGTATTTTTGGAAATTTTGAGCCACATAATGTTTATCAACTTTTCGTTCAATATTGTAAAAAGAAAAATGATCAATCAACTGTTGCGAGTTTTATTGGTGTGCCATACACAGACTTGGAGATGCTTGAAAAATTATTTCAAGTAGACATTCAGTGTTTTCATATAGATGCAGACAAGCAGTCAGCTGTCTGCTGGAAGAATGTAGTTAGAAAGTATGAGAAACTATTAAATCTTGACATTTCTTACACCGTTTCTAGACAAGCTCACTATAGTTACATTAAAAATATCGATCAGTATGCAAAACGCTATGCATGTCTCACATGCAGTTGGCTGTTTCATAAAGCTGAATTATTAAATGACCATGCTAAAAATCATTGCAGACATGGTAAAACCAAACATAAATTCCCTGGTGGAATATTTCAGCTAAAGAAAACGGTTTTTGAACAGCTTTCCGAATATGAAATACATATTCCCAAAGAGCAACAATTCTGCCCTTTCTTTGCAGTTTACGACTTTGAGGCTCTTTTGATTAAGGAGCGTGTAGAAAGCTCACATAAATTACATTTTGTTGCCCAGCACCAGCCCATCTCTTGTGCAGTACACACAAATGTCCCTGGTTTTGACCCCCAATGTTTTGTAAACAAGAATCCTGATCAGCTTGTCATAAACTACTAACTCATCTTGAAAAAATTCAACAAAAACAAAGTTCTATACTTTTATCAAACTTTCGGCCTATTTTTCAAACCCTTGATGAAAAAATAATGATAAGTGAAAACTATATAAGGGAGCAAGAAGCCGATGTTAGACGCGAAAAAGGGCTTCTCAATAAACTAATTATCCTCAGAACCAGGCTATTTAAATACTGCACTCAACTTACTTGTCTTGGCTTTAACTCAGGCAAATACGATATCAATTTAATTAAACGGAACTTGTTCCCTGCATTGATTCAAAAAGTACAAAGTGATCCAGAAAATAATAAATGGCCAAAAGCTATCTTACGAAATGGATTCACACTATGTTTGTCAACAAGTATTCTCAAATTTCTCGACATTAGCACATATGTAGCACCTGGTTTTAGTTTAGATACATTTATGAGAGCATACAAAGCATCATTGACTAAAGCAAAATTTCCCTATGAATATCTAGATGCATTCGAAAAATTATCTGATACACAATTACCACCGCCAGGTGCCTTCTATAGTTCCCTGAAAGAGGAATGTATTAGTGCTGAGGATTATGCGCAGTGTCAAAAATACTGGCAACAGTATAATATGACAACTTTAAAGGATTATCTCATGTTTTACAACACACGAGATGTAGTTCCTTTTCTTGAAGCATGCACTACCATGGCCAATTTGTATTGGGCCAGATTTCGAATAGACATTTTTAGGGAAGCAATGTCATTACCCGGTGTCACTGAGCGCTACCTTTTCAAAAGCATTCCTGAAACCAAATTCCCATTATTCTCGGAAAATTCGAAACAAATTTATTATACTTTAAAATCTAGTATGCGCGGTGGCTTATCTATGGTAATGACTAGACTAGCAATAAAAGATCAAACATTCATAAGAAACAACCCAGCCAAACCAGTGAAAGCTATAATAGGCCTCGATTTTAATGCCTTATACCTGTGGGCGCAGTCTATGGACACGCCAACTGGTTATCATGATTATTGGGTGCTAGAGAAAAAGAATAAATTTCATAAAGTTAGCGCTTCTAAACCAATATCTGTAGAATATTTTGAATATGAGAGTCATAGGATAGGACATCACATTCAACATTGTGGTAATGATAAGGAAAAAACTGTAGGCCCCGCCTGCTTACCTGTTGACGGATTTTTGCGCAGACACACATACAGTGTATGAATTTTATGGTTGTTATTACCATTGTCACAACTGCCTGGCAGGTCAAAGAAATAAGAAAAAGGATCCTGAAGAAGCCTATTCATGGATTCAAACAAAAGAAACCTATATAAGATCATTAGGCTATAATTTGGTAAATATATGGGAGTGCAAGTGGCACTCCATCAGAGAAGAGTATTTGAAAACTCGACCAATTAGGAAATTTTATGCAAAAACTTGGGTTAGTGAAAGTGAAATGACCCAAGCAATTTTAGACGGGTCAGTCTTTGGATTTGCAAAAGTTAATATTTGCACCCCTGAAGATTAGAAACCACAATACGCCGATTTTCCGCCAATTATAAAACATGCAGAGATTAGCAGAGAGGATATAGGTCCTCTGATGAAAGAATATGCGGAGAAGAATGGTTTGCTGAAAAGGCCCCGGCAAAACCAAATTAGCAGTTATTTCGGAAAAGAGATTCTTCTTTCTGTAGAAATGATTAAGTTTTTAGTTCAACATGGACTTGTACTGGAAAAAATTTCAGAGGTTATACAGTATGACAAGTCAAGACCTTTTGAAAATTTTAGAGACACGGTAGTAGTATACCGTGTCTCCCTAGAGGGGGCAACGTTATAACATAGGCAATGCCTAAGCATAGGCAAAGGAGGTAAAATCTTGCGCCCTGGCCCAAAATCGTGGTCGCGCCAGGGCGCAAAAGGGTTGGGGGCCTGTCCGGACCTGCCTGCAGGGGAGGGGGCGCGCGCCAGCTTAGGGCCCAGGGCCAGGGGGAGGGGTGCAATAATCCAGGGGGTTATTACCCAGAGGTTATTATCCAGGGGGTTATTTCTGAAGAGGCGTAAGTCAAGAACCAGCAGTCGGATCGGGCTCAAATTTCCAGAGTATGATGTATATAGGCGAGGCATGCTACGCATAGAATTTCAGCGCGCAGCCTACAGTATACTAATTTACTTTACACTTTCTCGTATAGCACTATATTTCAAGAACTAGAGGGCGGATTTAGCTCAAATTTTCAGAGTAGGGTGAATACCCTATTTGCAAACTTTTACAAAAATTTGGAGTAAGTACCTACAGTATATCAATTTACTTTACACTTTCTCATATAGTACTATATTTCGAGAACTATTGGGCGTATTTAGCTCAAACTTTCACAAGCGCCACTGTGTTCACTATAGCCATTATAGTTAGTTTACGAAAGTAGTCAGCTATTTCGTCATCAGGTCGTAGCGATAATTGTCTACGTGCAAATTAATTATTTTGATGGCCTTTGGCCCTTCATAAAACAGAATATTGTCCGAGTAAACTTTAATTTGGTAGTCAGGTACCAGAACGTTTTGAATTTTTCAACAGCATCAAGACCGTATTTTTCTTTATCAGTGTTAAGACCAGCTTTGTGCATTAAGTCTAAAGCTAGCTGCTTTTGTAAACAATGTCGCCCTTTATCGCCTTTCCTAATAGACTCCCATTTAGGGCTATTGTCCAGTTTTGCTATTCCTGTAACAACAGCTCGGGGTAGTGATAAATTATCATTTGATGCAATTTTAATGTACGCTCCTCTGCCCAATTGTGGTTGTTTGTCTACTACTACTACCTTGAAGATCATATCTTCGTCGAAGCTAAGCTCCTTACTGGACTGTTCTATGTTTTCTATAATACTGAAAACTTTATCGGCGTTCAGATACTGACGCTGAGTGAAAGGGACTAATATAGGGAAGTCAAGGCACGAATGTTTGATTTCTAGACCTATCAGACTGTCTGCGGGGTAATGCTTGAGTATCTGCTGGCTAGCTTGCTCAAACATCTCTTCAATATCAGGACAGTCATCAAGATTTCGGAACTTTAGCCGAAACGTCCGTGCAGTTGACTTAAACCTACGAACAGAAGTAAATGAGTGTTCGCTTACTTCGAAAAATTGATCCATTTTTGAGGAAAACTATAACACATACTGCTTGACCCTTATTTATAGACAAAATTATTGCATTAGATGGTAAGAATCCAAAAACTAGGAATGATGTTTATAAATAGATGGAATGCTAAAAATTGTTCAAGAATGGAGAAAATACTTAAGAAACTGTACTACGATCCACAAAGTGGATACACTGGCGTTAATCAACTTTACACTCGCATCAAAAAGATTCGCCCGACTGTTATATTAGAACAAGTTCGTGCCTGGCTAGAAAAGCAACCCACCTATACATTACACAAACCCGCCCTCAAGCATTATTCACGAAATAAAGTATTAGTAAGCAGCATTGATGAGCAATGGTAATGTGATATTGTAGATCTTCAATCTTTAGCGAAGCATAATGATAATTTCGAGTATCTCTTGAATTGCATAGACATTTTTTCAAAATACGCATGGTCTCTTCCTCTGAAATCTAAAAGTTCAAAAGATGTTCTGACCGCTTTTCAAAGCATTTTAAATTCATCTAATCGAAAACCGTACAAGCTGCAAACAGACGCAGGGACCGAATTTACAAACAAGGAGTTCCAGAAATTTCTAAAATCTGAATCTATCGATTTTCACGACCAGAAGCGAAACAAAAGCTAGCGTAAGTTGAACGTTTTAATCGCACGCTTAAAGAACGTATGTGGCGGTACTTCACAAAGAGTAATTCGTATAAATATATTGACATATTACTCGACTTGATGAAAAATTATAATCACTCTAAGCATCGTACGATAGGTACATCGCCAGCTAATGTGACCGTAAAAAATGAGACGGACATCTTGAATAGAGCATTTAGGATTGATAAACAGAACGTTGTCTTTAAAGTCAATATTGGCGATAAAGTCCGACTGAGTAAAAGTTAAGCGCACTTTTGAAAAAGGATTTTGGCCCAACTGGACAGAGGAGTTTTTCGTAATTAAATAAAAAGATATGCTCGAACCCCATCCGTTTATGTTCTAGAAGACCAAATGGGCGAAAGAGTCGAGGGTATTTTTTATGAGCCTGAACTGCAAAAAATTGAAACAAAAACTGACGATTTGTACGTGATTGAAAAGATTTTGAAAAACGCGTAAGAAAGGCAATAAAACTGATTATTTAGTACGGTGGCGGGGGTACCCAGAAAAGTTTGATTCCTGGGTCTCGAACCTAATAAAGTTATAAATAGTAAGTAATTCTGTATTTCCAATTAAAGGCAAAAATGGAGATCAGCCGATGTTTTTCAGATCATATAAGTCGCATCGTTTGTCACAATACACTTACTTGTCTGATGATGCAATTGGAGATTATTTTTGGCCAAAAATGAGCGAGCAATATAAGCAAACATTGCTGGAATTTGATGAGAATGCCATGTTGAGCTTCTCAAAGTATATCAGAAAACTATTGAAAAAAGGGCGATATTTACACATTATTCAAATTATGGGAATTTCCTAAGTCCCGAGGCCAAATATTTTATTTTGCAAACCTT
>JAVLUZ010000154.1:10652832-10738119 GCA_036768485.1 Mermis nigrescens
AGAGATTATAATTTTGGTGGAACGTAAACTATCTTGTGGTCAGATTATATCAAGATTAATAAGAGAATTCAAGCGAGTTGTAGCAAAAATCATAGGAGATGATAGATATGTAGGGCACCCTGTATATTAGATCAATGCTATAATCGCAATCTGCCAGCTCTTTGTCGGAAATAGTTTTAAAATGACATGAAGTTGTGTGAAACAGACTGTAATATTAAGCCAGTTTAAACGCGACATGATTAACGATCGCCAATATTTTTTATTATTCAGATTACGTCTTGATTATAACGATAGAAGTCAGCATGCAAAAAGTATCTTATTTCGGATCTAGTATACAATTTACCCCCAGCGTTTTTTTAGCCGATCCATATAAGCTACAGTAAGCAATTTTTAAAAAGGAGATAGCTATAAGCCTAATTGCACTAATCTGGCAAAATTGATTAACTTACGGTGTAAACTTACTGCTTTAAAAAAATTTAAAAAAACGTATTTTACTTTACTTTAAACTTGCTTTAACTTGCTTTTTTTAAACATACTTTTTTTTTAATGTTAGGATGTTGAAATTGAGTTACAAAAAACTGCTTTGTTTGAAACCGCCGAATCGTTTTACTATTTTTAGATGCCATTTTAATACGTTTTGCAGAAACTGTGAGTGTAAAGCAGTAAGTTTACACAGTAAGTTAATCAATTTTGACAGATTAGTACAATAGGCTTATAGCTATCTCTTATAAGATTTGGTTACTGTAGCTTACATGGATCGGCTAAAAAACTGCTGGGGAAGGTAAGTGTATGCTAGATCCCTTGGCCCCATCTTAGAGTGTGAATTATACTTCGCCCAGAACTTACTCTGTGTTTAGTCAAAAGCATGAGGTGAACGGCACCAAAGTAATGAAGTTATGGGGTGTGCAAGATTTTTTCAGAGGTCAATAAATGGCCTTAAAAATGTTGAGTATGGCGAAAAAACATCATTTTTAAACGTTTCTCATCGAGTACTATCTATTTGCATCAAAAAATTGCGAAAAAACCAACAAAAATTTTCAAAAATTTAATTGTGGGTGTATTTTTGGTTTCTGAGGGGAACATACCAGCAACCCACGCGGAGGTAGTCAAAAATGACGCGGAGCTGGGCAGAAATGTAACCTTTGTACCTTACTTTATTGAATAGTCAGCTTGACCTGATTCATAAAGGGAAGAAGTTGACCGGACAAAAATAAGCAAAAATATAAAACACACTTTATTTCCAAAGTTTTGAAGATTGCATGCTCGAGTGACTATTTTAGGAATGCCGACCAAACTACCACTTTGCAATTGGCAGCCTACAAGAAGGACCCGTAGCTTGAAGCATCAGCTGCTGCAACAGCTGACTATCCTGTCAGCCTTGCATGCGCAAAGACGGCCAGGTTCAAAGCGTAAATCTCAAGGAAATGTTGCACGCTCTACTATAATCGTAGATTTGGGCCGAGTATGAAATGTAGCCAAAAAACGTGAATTATGTTTTTTCAAAATCTGTTCTTTACACTCTTTACACTGCTTATATTAACAACTTTCGTAATCAACAAAAGTGTGGGTTTTACTGGTCACAAATATACATAAGTTAAAAAGTCAGCGTGAACCTATTAGAGATTACTGCACAATTAATGACTAAGGCTGCAAAAAGAGGGCGAAACTGAGCTATAGTCTGCTTCAAAATTCTTGTGACTTTTTACAGTAAGGTGATTCGAAAGCAGTAAAATTCAGCCGATCGGTGTACAGCTTTTCATTCGGAATGGCTTTCGTCTATTGCACGTTACTTGGCTCTTAAATCTTGTGCTTTGGCACTTTGGTTCTGTTTGGCTCATAGGAGCTGTGAGCGCGAAATCAGCTGCTTTGCACAGGGAAAATACCTAAACAACGCACGGAGTGGAGAACTTCGGGATCTAGTATGCAGATTTACCCACCAGCGTTTTTAGCCGATCCATAATATATTGTAATGTGTCATGTGTAATGTATAATGTGTAATATGAACACTTTACACGTTACATTACACTGCACATGACACATTACGCAGTACACATTACACATAACACATTACATATTACACACTACACAAAAAAACGTTGGTGGGTAAATTGTATACTAGATCCGAACTTCGTATCTCTCGCTGTGATTTACAGGTAATACCGCAAATGACAGAATTAGGACGAATCTAGGAGGAATTTACGAATTGAGGCCCGAATGACAGAGACCTGGGTTCGTTTAACCCAGGGGTTGAAGGAGAACTCTCGGGTTAGCTTACCCGATGTTAAATTTAAGCCTTAGGTTGAATTTAGCCCGTATGACAGAGAGGTGGGTTAAACGCGAGGTAAGCTAGCCCATAGACTAAAGCAATATGACTCGACTTTTCATGACTTTAACCTGAGGTTAGCCCACTTGAATTTGCAATAATGCCGACAATATATCAAGGCAGTAAATGATCATTTGATCAGCAAAATTACATGCTGCATATTGCAAGCACTCATCGGCTATGTCATGTAGTACCTAGTGTATGTGCAGTATATATACACTAGCAAAGAAAAATGCTCCGATGGAACAAAAAAGTGAATATACTTGGAATTGTGGATTGTTAAGGATGTAAAAGGAGGGGACTAGGAAAAATCTGCCAAAGTCGCAAAATCTGCTAAAAATCATACTTTCTCTAAGCAACGCTAAAATCAGAAACCAACTCTTCTGCGGCCTCTAAAAGTGTCTTTTTCTAATAATGTCCGAAAGTTTCAAATAAGAGTGTACGAAATCTATCAAGGTTGCTTTTTTTAAATTGCTGGCACCTGATTGATAGAAAACTAAGAGGTATTGTATTTAAAGTTGTTTTATTTTGTTATGAGCATTAAAGCAAGCAAAGCAGGGGCCGATTGATTAGTGCACACAATCGTTTCGGGCATGCTAGTGTATCTACATTTAGTCTGTTTCAAGTCAACTTACGTGTTTCCTACTGTTTCAATCAACCATGTCTCAATTGTCTTCGATGTTTGCTCTTTCATTCAATTGGCTTAGAAGACTGTTAGTTTACTCAATATCATTCCCCATAGCTACTGCATAGCTAACGTGCTGCTGTTTCAATCATTTTATGGTTAAATATTCATTTTAATCTGTTGGCCGCAGAATATACATCGATTTTTAGCATTGCTTAGAGAAAGTTTGATTTTTAGCAGATTTTGCGACTTTAATGTAGATTTTCCTAGTCCCCTCCTTTTACATCCTTAATAATCCACAATTCCAAGTATATTCATCTTTTTTTGTTCCGTCGGAGCATTTTTCTTTGCTAGTACCCCTTTTTTAATAAGTATGATTTGAGTACATCAGTCAGTAAACACATACAGTAACATGCCACAATAATGACAGCGGTCCAAGAACACGGAAAACAATGCTGTTCTTAACATCAGCATTATCCTTTTCAAACTAGACAACCTTACATTATTTTGACAGATAAATGTTTTTCAGCGATTAACTTCACGCAAATATCAAGTGTAAGGAACACTAACGCTCAGATTTGGAAGTAAAATAAATTTGTAGTATAAACTAGATTTTAACAACAAATGATTAGTGCAAACTTCACACAACTACTAGGTGTAGAGAAAAATATAGTCAGATTCTCAATTCTGATTTTTCGTTAGAACATTTTGAAAAAAATTAAGCTTCCGCAAGGCTCTAGAACAAGAGTTGAGTTAATAGGCAGTGTAAACTTTACACAACCACAGAGTTTAAAGAAAATTTCAGTCGGATTCGTAATTCTGATATTACGATCAACATTTATGAAAAAATTAAGTCTCCACAATGGCCCAAGGACAAATAAATATCAGATGTGTTAACGTAGACTCAAGCTACGTTCACTTCGCTTACTTAACCCGAATCTCAAGCTTATGCGCTCACACGGGGGTTCTCGCCCTTTTTAGGGAGGTCGATCACCAGCCGGCGATTCGGGGGTAAGCGGCACCCGGCCTATTCAAGGTAGCCCGGCCCTCTACGCACGCACCTAATGAAACTTACTTACTTAACCCCTTTGAGATTAAGTACCTAATTAGAGTAAGTTCCCCGGAAAACTAATTGAGGGCTCAAAAAGATTATTATTTAACTTGTTTTGGACCGAATTCCGGTGCTTGAAAATATTAAGGGTTCCTAAGTATAGTGTAGCACAAGGACAGAATTCAACAGCACGGAAATTCAACCGTTAATTAAATAAATTAATTTTTACAATATTTTTTGGACAGAAAAATTATGAAGCAATTAAAAAAGCGACAGCATGGAGGATACATGCTGCTGACCGCCGTGTTGCAGCTAATCCCGGGGAAAATCGAACAATATTGTTAAAAACAGGGGCACAAAGCCCTGCCAAAGGCATACAACTGATGCCAATTGGCACAAACACGAATTATTAAAAACAAACCATACGGCCAAAAGAAGCGTGCACACTACTTGCAGGAAAACAAACAGGCGAGTTCTGCAGCCAAGCAGATAAAAAGGCACGTACCGAGTCTGCTCAGGTACGGCGACAAAAAGAAAAAAGATAAGCTCAGCGCGGAAGCTGGCGGAGAGGCTCTCAGGCTCAAAACTAATTGTAAAATGTAATATCTTAAAGTGCCATCAAAACTGCACTCGCACGCAGTTTTAACTGACGCGGAAAAAGAGGCGTAACAACACGAACCAAGAGATATGAAAAGGATCTATGAATACGACAATAGGCCTATGGGCAAAAGCTTACGTTAAGGTATGTACAAACGAGACAGGCACAAATATGAGACACGCACATATGATCTTTTAACACACCTAAGATATAATAACACACATGCCAATGCATACTCAAGTCGCATTAAGCCCGAGTGCCCTTTTCCTATCCCGGATTTTGATTGAAAATATTTTTATGAATGGAATGAAAAATATTATAATTTTTAGAGGAGGTGGTCCCGGGCGACTCACTTAAGCGTTGCGCTTAATGGTTGTGTACGTGTGTATGGAAATTGAGTACAAGAATGTACATCTGGGGCAATCAATTGCTTTTTTCATCTGTTTCAAAAAATCCAAACTGATTTTTTCCCGAAAAATTTTTTCAGGGTAAAGTTTACAAACATAAGTTTGGCACATACAAACGTACTAAAATCAAAGGGCTACAAACTGGCCCAAACCGAATTTCTTTACACTTAATGGGGCGTCAGGTTCAGATTTTTAAAGTTTACAACGTAGTGGACGGTGAAAAATACGTGTTTGTGCATATTTTTGTTCGCCACATATTTCTAAGGGGTAGCAAACAAAAGTATGAATTGAAAAAGTTGGGAGAGGTCATATAATATAAAAATCAAGTACTTTTTAATGCCTGCCGAATAAAAATATGGACAAACACGTATTTTTCTCACTGTCCATTACATTGTAAACTTTAAAAATCTGAACCAAACGCCTCATTGAGTGTAAATAAATTCGGTTCAGGCCAGTTTGTAGCCCTTTGATTGTATGTAGTATGTTTGTATGTGCAAAACTTAAGTTGAGCAAAATATTTGATATGATTTACCAGTTAAATAGGAGAAAACCTGTTTTTCCCATTTTACACCTCAGATTTCGAACTTTAGACCCCCATAAAAAACTCAATATTACGTTTTTTTGAACGCGGTTTGCTTTGACGTGTAGCCCTTAGAAGTTACTTTATTCTTATTTATTTAAATTATCTTAACTGATACCCGAAAAACTTAGCAGAGAAATCTTTGACAGAATCTGTTTTTTTACTCATCCACTAGAGTGTGAAGTTTAAATCCCTGGTACTGTGTATTGATTGTAGAAAAGTTTGAAGGTCAGATTCGTTATTCTGACCTCATAGAGAACATTTTTAAAAAAATTCATCATCCACGACGCTCTGGGCGGAAAAAATTTTTCAGTGTAAAGTTTACACCTGCACTGATAACGCAATATTGATTGTAAAGAAACAAAATAAATTTTGACGTATAGCGCTTAAGACGAGGTAGATTTTAAAGGTAGTTACCACGTTCTTTCTACTAAGTGGAGAATATGGCAGGGAAAAAATGTTTTTTTGTCTCAGACTCTTTACAATAAACCGCCTCTAAATTCAAAAAAATATTACTTTTTAAGAAAAAATAAAAAAAGTTTCCCCTAGATTTTATAACCGTCTACCTTTTGAAACCAATCAGACTGCATAGAATGTAAAACTGAGTTAGATATGCTCGTGCACATGAAAACAGTAAAAAACCGCCTAATTTACACTCCTGTGCAACAACTAATGCGTGCAAAGAAATTTTAAGACCAAATTCGTAACCTACTAATCAGGAAAACATTTTATAAAAAAATTAATCATCCACGACGCTATGGGCGGAAAAATTTTTCATTGTAAAGTTTACACTTGCACTAATAACGGAATATTGATTGTAAAGAAACAAAATAAATTTTGACCTGTAGCGCTTAAGACGAGGCACATTTTAAAGGAAGTTATCACGTTCTCTCTACCAAGTGGATAATATGGCAGGGAAAAAATTTTTTGTCCCAGACTCTTTACAATAAACCGCCTCTAAATTCGAACGTATTACTTTTAAAAAAATTAAAAAAAGTCCCCCCTAGATTTTTTATCCGTCTGCCTTTTGAAACCAATCAGACTGCATAGAATGTAAAACTGAGTTAGATATGCTTGGCCACACGAAAACTGTAAAAAAAACCGTCTAGTTTACACTCCTGTGCAACAACCAATGAGTGTAAAGAAGTTTTAAGATCAGATTCGTAACCTACTAATTAGGGAAAACATTTAAAAAAAAACTGGCCTCCACAAATTATTTGAATTTTTGGTGTAAGCTTTACACACTCACGACGCGCTCGGTATTGAGTGTAAACAAGAAAAAAATGGGGGCACTGAGTTTTTTTATTATCTACCTTTTAAAAAAACCGCACTTCTCAGATGTGTGCCGTTATAGCTGTGAGGGGGGCATATGTTGAGGGTACCCAAGTATATTAAAGGTACGCGCTAACGCGCTACCTATGATAGAAATGCTATACATTGTTCATCGACCATTGCTTAGTATATACGATAGATAAAAAGGAATTAAAACCCACTTTAAAATAAAATAAGATGTCCTTCAATCTGGATCAGCATCTAAACGATGTGACGATATTTGTAAAATATGTTCGAAATAATTTGAGCGCATAAATTTGTTTTAATAAATAGCATGGGCACTGATATTTTCTGCTTGCTCGATATTTGAAACAGCATTGATTCACGCATCAACTTAGTGAAATCAAAAAAAGTATGGCAGGTAATTTAATGACAATGACAATATACAATTTAATTCTGCAGCAGGGTTTAAAATCTCGGGTTAAACCGACTCTTGATAACCCACCGTTTTCTAAAGCCGTTTCCCGTCATACCAAAAAATTTTGATCCAAGATTTTTGCGGGATTTTACTCGACTTTAACCTGTTATCTGTTTCACATGAGTTCAGGTATAAATTTTAAAGAATTTTCATCAACAGCCAAAAGATCACGGTAATAATATATCAGACCAATGCAAATAATAGCAATCAGCTTATTGTCGAATATACAGGGTGTCTCATAATGATTTACCCTACCCGTATAGCCATATAACTAAAAGCTACATACGATTGCAATATACCATCTTGTAGAAAATAAATTCTGCGTCGTACAATTTACATCGAGTAGTTAACACTTTGCGTTTGTCATTTACACATGTGGAAAATAGAAGTCATCACAAAATCGTGTTTAGTTATCTGAAAATGAGGTTTGATTGCAACACTGCTTGTCTTCTTTATTGAATTCAAGCTTCCGAATTTAACAAGCTAGGTTAGCCGGAGTTATATTCATTTCTATTAACTGAAAATGAAAACTTGGGAGAAATTGTTAAAGATCGAGTGGATTATTTGATGCATTTGGAGGCAGGTCAAGGACGTCACTCGAGGGAAACATTGAAAAGAAATTTGGATCTCGTCTTGACCGAATTAGAATTTGACACTGAACTGCTTTAAAACCTTTTGTGTTCATTGCCAGAACGTTTCCAACAAGTTATGGAAGCAACTGGCGGTGAAACTGATTATTGTTTGGAATTTTTAAATTGTTTCAATTTTTTAGCATTTTTTGTTAAGCTTGAAAATGACACAAACCTATATGAATATGGTTTTTGGAAATAGCTCAATAAATGCACAATTAAATTCTTCTACAAGGTGGTATATGTCAATCGTGTAGCATCGACCCATATGGCTACAGGGGTAGGGTAAATCATTATGAAACACCCTGTATGTAGCCTTTAAAAAATTATGCCCAAACTTGTGTGGTCATTCGGGCCTTAGGAAAACGGCGTAAAAGTGTAGAACGTTATCTATCTTGTATAATTAGCAAATCATTTAATATGAGAGGCGGGTCTTCGCCGATTGGCTGAATTACACCTTACTGTGAAAAAGCTTCAAGAATTTTAAAGCAGAACATATACGTAGGTAATTGTATAACAGGTAAAATCTAAATCATATAGTGTGACATAGAAATTTCGCACTCTCATTACTAGCAAGATATTGAGTGTAACAAAAAATTGCTGATAATATTTTTTAACAGAAAAAGGAAAGCTCGATTTATCCAAACGTGTGAAGACTATCTAGAGCGTTTATTTGCTTTGTTCAATTTATTTTGTCATAAAAAGTCAAGGTACATGACATAGGTATAATATAAGGACAATATACAGCTTCGGAATATAATGAGTTGCGCCGTTTAACATGAAGGGATAGAAAAAATCATGAGGTAAACGCCAATCAATTGATGGTATCTCAGCCACGACCGCTTGAGCTTCTTCTGCAACTCTTATAAACTGAACCGAACTGGTCAGCAGTAACTCATCAGCTCTCGAGCAGTCTTTGTTAGGGCACTAAGCGAAATTACTGAATTCTTATACGAGTGTATAGTTACATACAAGTACACGGCCGTATTTAAGGGGTGCGGGGGAAGGGTGATTTTGGGCCAGAAAATAATTTTGAAAGGTAAAACGAACGGGAACATGTGGTCAATCTTCAAATTTTTGGCGCTTCGAACCAGATGTTAAGTAATTTCCATAATTTTAGCTCAAGCGTAGCTAAAAAACGACACTTTTATAGTGTTTTGAGTAAGAAGAAGACATTTCTAGAAAAATTCGAATTGGATTATCTTAATGGATAGAGCATGACGAAAAACGTCGAAAACTGCGGTTTTGAGAGCTACACAGACAAATATCCCGAGATATGGATCAATTAAGGTTGGGTCCCCCATAGATGGGCGAGGGGGTCTTGGGGGATATACACCCCTAGAAGTCGAGAAGCCCCGCAGATTACTGTTGACCATACCTGGGCGTAGGGGGTATGCAGACCTCAGAAACCGAAATACACCCCCTGCCCAGAATTTAATTTTTTAATATTTTTTGTTTCTTTTTTTGAATTTTTTGATGCCAATAGATAGTTGCTCTATGAGAAACGCTGAAAAAATTGTGTTTTCCGCCATATTACCATTTTAAGACCATTTTTGGACCATTGAAAGATCTCGCACTCCATAAAATTTTGGTGCCGCTCACCTATGCTGTAGACCCCAGAATTCTAGTTTTAATAACATTTTCGGCCAGTTTACCCACCTGCCCAGAATTTTCCTGCTGCCCATGTGTGGCCAACCCCTGGCCAACACTTGTATACGGTCCTGCACAAGCACATAGATGTCAGCATGGCTAAGCCGGTGTGACAGCTGGGAGTTGAACAGGAAAGCTTTCCTGATCAAAAATGGTCACAAAACGAGAACGTTCTCGTATAGGCGCTAAAATAGCGTAAACATTACTTCAATAAATAGATTATAGACCTCTTCAAGCAATTTTGCAGAAAATTTTAGATATTTATTAATTTTTGACTTTTATATGCTCTATATTACCAAAAAAATTACTGATTTTTCCACAGTGACCCGAGTCCCGTTCTCACTTACGTGCATATCCGGCTGTATGGCCTACAAGTTCTAAAGTCTCAATTATCGAAACTTTAAATAGGATAAGGCCAAAAGAATTGAAGTAAAAAGAATCAAAATAGAAGAAAAACGGAAAACGCTGACAATGAAACTTGGACCAATCGATTTTAAGTGTGTGAAAACATATTTTTCGGCTTCTTGTATATCTTAATGTATGCGAAAATTCTTGTCGAAAATTGTTACCAGATAAGCATTGTTAAATTTGAGAGCAATTGACAGGAACTGAATAAATGCAGAATGATGCAATGAAATTCCGCTCGGGATTATCAATTCAGTAAGGGCTTCCATCTCACATGGTAAAGGCGTCCATGTTTCCAGTAAATTATCACAAAAAAATAAATACCCAAGCACGTCCTCAGCTCCTACTTTCCCGGCACGGTCTGAATTGATACATACATGGAAAACAGCATAAAAGCAATGTTTAGAAAATAATTCTTGAAATAATAATAGTGCACTTCAATAAACTTGACCGAAATGTGCAAAAGTCGCTTTAGAAAAGCTAAAATTGGCCTAATTTTTAGTGTTTTTCTCTGAATCGTATAAGAAATTGGCCTTGTATGTATTTATCTCCGCTAAAGGGCAGAAATCAGACATCTTAATTGAAGACATGCAATAATGTGTGGATGCCTTCGACGTTTTGAAGCACGAAAACCGACCTGACAACATTCAAACAGGCGAACACCTATTATGTACCATTTTTAGAAATAATTTCTTTGTTCGCAAATGTTTAGTGCAGGTGGAATACGAGTTTCGATAAAAAACGGTCAAAAGAATTTTTAGAAAACCATATTAGTTTTAGGCTTTTATACCTTCAATTTATATTTTGACATATTATTTTAGCCTCGCCTAAGAAGTGGGGGAGAATTGAAGAAAGGGGCGATCGCTTCTATCAGCCCAAAATTTTTAGCGAGATAAGGAATGAATGTATTGTACTTTGTTTGGATTTCATCCGGTCACTGACCACTTTGTCAAATTTTTTGAGCGCTTAGCGTGGTTTTAGCAATAAAGAAATGAGACATTTTTTCAATAAAATTTCTTGAAATTCTGAGAACTTTTGCATTACAAATCATCGTGATAAAAAATAGACAACACTTGGTGAAGAAATGCTACTCCGCATGTGAACAGTGGGTTTTAGACTGGGGATATACCTTGCCTTAGTTTTGAAAAACTGGTTACTGTCAGGTAATTTCAATGAACATAATCTGCTACCGTGAGCATTTCCAAATAATCGTTGAAAAATACAGCTCGGTTAAGAAAAAGTTGAGTCACCTGTAAGTTTGTTTCAAAAGTACCGATTTTATCAGTAGAAAGTATCAATGTTTCTATAGTGAAACATTGTCTAAAATGCGCACTATTTCGGAAAAAATACATTTTTTTATAATTAATACATCTGTTATTTCGCCTCAGGGATGACATTTTAGTTTGCTCAAGTTTGCAAGAGTCTGTTACGACACACCTACGTACATATGCTAACAATGTGACTGCTCTTGAATTTCACCCTCTGTTCATTTGAATGCGCACCTATGCTATTCACTAGCATTACCTGTTCGTAAAGGTTCTGAACGTCGTGATATTTAAGTTTAGCACCGAGTATTTTTAATTGAGGATCAAAGCCGATCCCGATGGAGAGTAGATAATTTTTATGTCAAATCCAAGCACCATATTCGTGCATGTGTGTTCATGGACCAACATGCTCTGAAATTAATTAGACGAATGCATTCCGTTATCGAGCATTGATAAATTTTTTAAATAAAAAGTCTGTAAGAACCTGACAGCCTTTTAGTCTGACCTCTGTCAAAATTCAAGGTAAAATTAATTAGTGCAGAATGATTCAGAAACTGTCAACTTGAATTGCGGAACCTTTTGAAAAAATGTTGAGAAAATCGAAGTCGACAAGAAAAAGAAAATTAGAAGCGATTCAGCCTGTAAAATAAATGTCTTGCAGTCTAATACAACTGAATACAAGCATTAATCATTCCTATACAAGAAGATCTACTAGAATTTACAAAGTCGACTTGTCTAGGGACAAGCCATTACTTTCAATTAGGAAAACGTCGAAGAAGATTCAAGTTCGATCAAAGATTAGCAAAACGGTCTGGCAATTTATCAAATGCAATTTAATATAAGCTGGAAAAATTTATTTTGGAATCTCTAACTACACAAAGCAGGAAAAATATGAAAATAAAACACTATATATTTTTAAAGAATGCCCTACGGCGAGGTTTTAGATTGTGTCATGGGTGGCCGTCAGTTTAGGATGGCCTTTCCGACCCAGCGTGGCCGTCCATCCAGCGCCGCCGTCCGTCCAGGATGGCCACCATACGTGGGCAGCAAGAAAATTCTGACTGGGGGTGCAAGATTTTTAAAAGGTCAAAAAATGGCCTTCAAACTGGTGGTATGGGGAAAAATACACCATTTTTCGACGTTTCTCATTGAGCACTATCTATTGGCATAAAAAAATAGCGAAAAAAGCGAAAAAATTTAAAGATTAAATTCAGGGGGTTATCTTGATTCCAGGGGCGGTATTTTGGTTTCTCGGGGATTGCATACCCCCAAACCCCCCACGTCCAGGTGTGATGGCCACCCGTCCAGCTTGGCCGTCCATAAGTCTTCGTCTAGAAATCCTCTAAAATGTAATTTTACGCCCTTCCTTAAAAAGAGACGCATTGCAATTTCATTTTTTGACAATCAATGCATTGTATTTCGCTTATAATTTTAGAAGTTTAGGTGTGTCAATGTGAAGAAAGAGCAATAATAGATGAGAAAATAAAGCATAAGCATTGCAAAATAAATTGATTATAATTATGAATTGAAGTTCGAAATATTTATGATTTTTTTTAACATCATGTTGCGTGCGGGAAAAAGGAACTAGTTTATCCAAAGTTTCGGAAGTACGAGTATTTTTTGCAAAGGCCCAAGGCCCTAAATTTTTAAGCGCTTCGCACGCATTTATTCTTTAAGTATAATTTTCGTCTTCCAAACAACCCACATCGGGCACATTCATAAAGAATGTGTCAAAATTTTCTGACGATTCACACAAGCCTTATTCATTATCCATCAATACTTTTCCTTGCAGTGTGCCTGAATTGAGTATGAAACAAATTAAGAAATTTTAAGCACGATCGAGTTTGAATTTAACGTTGAGAAAGGTTATTTTCCCAAATACGCAGAGCCCCTATGAAAACAGACAAAACACTATTAGAATTTTGTTGAGATATCCAACTATCAAAAATTCAGTCACCCATACTTTAGAAATCACTTGCACGCCCGTAATCCAACATTTTTAAGAAAAAATTATTAGTGTTTTTAGGAGTAACTTAAGAATATGGTACTTTCTGAATACTAACACATAAACTTCAGAAGAGTGGATTTTTTTGCTCAGTACTTAGAATATGTTGAAAGAACAGCGCGGAAAAAACTTCATCCGTCTATGATCAATATTACAAAAGCTTTGGTTTCTTTAATTAGCCTCTTCTCGACCTAAACAAGCATCTTATCGAGCCTAAGTATTTGAAGATTCAAACAGCTGAATGCAGAATCACATGTAGATACCCAAAAGCAAAGAAAAAATGCTCCGATGGAACAAAAGATGAATATACTTGGAATTGTGGATTATTAAGGATGTAAAAGGAGGGGACTAGGAAAAATCTACCTAAAGTCGCAAAATCTGCTAAAAATCAGACTTTCTCTAAGCAACGCAAAAAATCGATGTATATTCTGCGGCCTCTAAAAAGTGTCTTTTTTAAATAATGTACGAAGTTTCAGAAGAGTGTACGAAATCTATCAAGGTTACTTTTTTAAATTGCTGGCACCTGATTGATAGAAAACTAAGAGGTATTGTATTTAAAGTTGTTTTATTTTGTTATGAGCATAATAGCAAGCAAAGCAGGGGCCGATTGATTAGTGCACACAATCGTTTCGGGCATGCTAGTGTATCTACATTTAGTCTGTTTCAAGTCAACTTACGCGTTTCCTACTGTTTTAAACCATCCATGTCTCCAATTGTCTTCGATGTTTGCTATTTCATTCAATTGGCTTAGAAGACTGTTAGTTTACTCAATATCATTTCCCATAGCTACTGCATAGCTAACGTGCTGCTTTTTCAATCATTTTTATGGTTAAATATTTATTTTAATCTGTTGGCCGCAGAATATACATCGATTTTTTGCGTTGCTTAGAGAAAGTCTGATTTTTAGCAGATTTTGCGACTTTAGGTAGATTTTTCCTAGTCCCCTCCTTTTACATCCTTAATAATCCACAATTCCAAGTATATTCATCTTTTTTGTTCCATCAGAGCATTTTTCTTTGCTTGTACCCCACTTTTAATTAGTATGATTTGAGAACATGAGTCACTAAACACATATAGTAACATGCCATTATAATGACAGCAGTCCAAGAACACGGAAAACAATAATGTTCTTAACATCAGCATTATCCCTTTTTCAAACAAGACAACCTTACATTATTTTAACAGATCAAAGTTTTTCAGCATTAACTTTACGCAAATATCAATTGTATGGAACACTAACGCTCAGATTTGGAAGTAAAATAAATTTGTAGTATAAACTACATGTTAACAACAAATGATTAGTGCAAACTTCACACAACTACTAGGTGTAGAGAAAAAATATAGTCAGATTCTCAATTCTGATTTTACGTAGAACATTTTGAAAAAAATTAAGCTTCCGCAAGGCTCTAGAACAAGAGTTGAGTTAATAGGCAGTGTAAACTTTACACAACCACAGAGTTTAAAGAAAATTTCAGTCGGATTCGTAATTCTGATATTACGATCAACATTTATGAAAAAATTAAGTCTCCACAATGGCCCAAGGACAAATAAATATCAGATGTGTTAACGTAGACTCAAGCTACGTTCACTTCGCTTACTTAACCCGAATCTCAAGCTTATGCGCTCACACGGGGGTTCTCACCCTTTTTAGGAGGTCGATCACCAGCCGGCGATTCGGGGGTAAGCGGCCCGGCCTATTCAAGGTAGCCCGGCCCTCTACGCACGCACCTAATGAAACTTACTTACTTAACCCCTTTGAGATTAAGTACCTAATTAGAGTAAGTTCCCCGGAAAACTAATTGAGGGCTCAAAAAGATTATTATTTAACTTGTTTTTGGACCGAATTCCGGTGCTTGAAAATATTAAGGGTTCCTAAGTATAGTGGTAGCACAAGGACAGAATTCAACAGCACGGAAATTCAACCGTTAATTAAATAATTAATTTTTACAATATTTTTTGGACAGAAAAATTATGAAGCAATTAAAAAGCGACAGCATGGAGGATACATGCTGCTGACCGCCGTGTTACGCTAATCGGGGAAAATCGAACAATATTATTAAACAGGGGCACAAAGCCCTGCCAAAGGCATACAACAACTGATGCCAATTGGCACAAACACGAATGATTCAAAACAAAGCGCACGGCGGAAAGAAGCGTGCACACTACGCAGGAAAACTAACAGACGAGTTCTGCAGCCTAGCAGATAAAAAGGCACGTACAGAGTCTGCTCACGTACGGCGACGAAAAGAAAAAAAGATACGCTCAGCGCGGAAGCTGGCGGAGAGGCTCTCAGGCTCAAAAACTAATTGTAGAATGTAAAATCTTGAAGTGCCGTCAAAACTGCGCTCGCACGCAGTTTTAACTGACGCGGAAAAAGAGGCGTAACAACACGAACCAAGAGATATGAAAAGGATCTATGAATACGACAATAGGTCTATGGTGCAAAAGCTTACGGTAAAGGTATGTACAAACGAGACAGGCAACAAATATGAGGCACACATATGATCTTTTAAAACACGTAAGATATGATAACACACATACCAATTCGTACTCACGTCGCATTAAGCCCGAGTGCCTATTTTCCTATCCCGGATTTTGATTGAAAATATGTGTGGGAAAGGAATGAAAAATATGATAATTTTTAGGGAAAGGTGGTCCCGGGCGACTCGCTTAAGCGTTGCGCTTAACAGTCGAGTACGTGCGCATGGAAATTGAGCACAAGAATGTATATACATCTGGGGCAATCAATCGGTTTTTTTCATCTGTTTTCAAAAAAACATAAACCGATTTTTTTCCCAAAAAATTTTTTCAGTGTAAAGTTTACAAAAACATAAGTTTGGCGCATACAAACGTACTACAATCAAAGGGCTACAAACTGGCCCAAACCGAATTTATTTACACTCCACTTTTCTGTGTTCAGAAGTCGGGAGAGGTCGAATGGGATAAAAATAAAGTACTTTCTAAGGGGTGGCGAACAAAAATATGAAGTGAAGAAGTCGGAGAGAGGTCGAATAGGATGAAAATAAAGTACTTTTTAAGTAGTGGCGAACAAAAATATGGACAAACACGTATTTTTCACTGTCCACCACAAAAAATCTGAACCGAACGCCCATTGATTGTAAATAAATTCGGTTTGGGCCAGTTTGTAGCCCTTTGATTTTAGTACGTTTGTAGAGTGCCATACCTATAGTTCCGCAAAATATTTGATATGATTTATCAATTAAATACGAAAAAACCTGTTTTTTCGCCCATTTTACTACCTCAGATTTCGAACTTTACACTCCCATAAACAACTCAATATTACGTTTTTTTGAACGCGGTTTGCTTCGACGTGTAGCCCTTAAAAGTTACGTTATTTTTATCTATTCAAATTATCTTAATTCATAACCGAAAAAGTTGGCAGAGAAATCTTAGACAAAATCTGTTTTTTTACTCATCCACTAGAGTGTAAAGTTTAAACCCCTGGTACTGTGTATTGATTGTAGAAAAGTTTGAAGGTCAGATTCGTTATTCTGACCTCATAGAGAACATTTAAAAAAATTCATCATCCACGACGCTCTGGGCGGAAAAATTTTTTCAGTGTAAAGTTTACACCTGCACTAATAACGCAATATTGATTGTAAAGAAACAAAATAAAATTTTGACGTGTAGCGCTTAAGACGAGGCAGATTTTAAAGGTAGTTTCCACGTTCTTTCTACTAAGTGGAGAATATGGCAGGGAAAAAATATTTTTTGTCTCAGACTCTTTACTAATAAAACGCCTCTAAATTCGAGAATATTACTTTTGAAAAAAAATTAAAAAAGTCTCCCTAGATTTTATAACCGTCTACCTTTTGAAACCAATCAGACTGCATAGAATGTAAAACTGAGTTAGATATGCTTGGCCACATGAAAACTGTAAAAAAAACCGTCTAATTTACACTCCTGTGCAACAACCAATGAGTGTAAAGAAATTTTAAGACCAGATTCGTAACCTACTAATTAGGAAAAACATTTTTAAAAAAAAATTGGCCCTCCGCAAATTATTTGAATTTTTGGTGTTAACTTTACACACTCACGACGCGCTCGGTATTGAGTGTAAACAAGAAAAAAATGTGCAATAAGTTTTTTTATTATCTACCATTTAAAAAAAACCGCACCTCTCAGATGTGTGCCGTTATAGCTGTGAGGGGGACACAAATTTCGCACTCGCTGCGAAAAACATATAAGAAAAAAGGATGGCCAAGTATATTATAGGTAGCGCTATCGCGCTAACTATGATTTACGTCGACCTAAGCATCTATGCATCGACCTAAGCATCTATACATTGACCTAAGCATCTATACATCGACCTAAGCATCTATACATCGACCTAAGCATCTATATATCGATCTGAGCATCTATACATCGACCTAAGCATCAATACATCGACCTAAGCGGGAGCGACCTCGACCTAAGCAGCTTGAAACACCTTTTAGATATACTAAGCCTAAGCCTGAGTATAATAGAAGCAAAAACTTAGATTTTCGTATATCTTATCGAGTAAAACCGAAAAAACATGCAAAAAAATATGAAAATTTTTTAAAAGTTTTTTTTAAATTTCAAACAGCTTTCCGCGCCTTTTTTCTTTTTTCTCCTTCATTGCTATGCTTCCTTCCGTTATTTCAGCCCATAGTATTTATTTCTGACAAATGTGTAAGTCTTTGGATCGAGTCGTTTAATCGTCCCACACAACACTCAAATCGAGAGTTGCCTGCAACTTTGCAAGTATGGCTCAGATTTTCACCAAATTTTCTTTCCGCGCTTCAATTTATCATGTTCTATCATTTTGGCAAAAAATTTTGACATTCCATATTCGTTTTGCATCTTTACTGAAAGTACCATATTCTTAAGTTTAGCCGTGTTTTTAGTTTAATTTATACATCTTAGTCTTTTAGAAGAATGAAGACAGCTTACTTCACTTTTTGGATCGTTTTCACTTAATATAGGCACCCAATCACCGGCTGTTTCGCTTGATGAATTACCATAAGACGCTATCCTATCCCGATTTGGTCCTAGAAGCAGTGTTAACAGCTTTAGTCTGAAAAGCTCGCAATCGCTGGATGCGTCGAAAGGTGGAATTCTGAGAAATATATTAGAAAAGCGTTTAAAGTGTTTCTCGGGCATCCTAAAATATTTGGTTACATAAAAGTGATAACATTATTTTTATAATGTGTGCTCAATATTAAAAAGTATATGCATGAGAAAACTTGAACCAGAACCATGCCCCGTGCAGGACACTCATTGCAAAAGCTACGGAGGGTCAGTGCCCGAAATTATGAAAGAAATCATCGAGTGAGACCCGAACTAGTTCTAACATTTCATAGCTTCGACCCATAAAAAGTGATGACTACACATTTACGTTTGTTGTATAGTTTCTGGGGGTTGGCTTAATTGTTTCAGCTTGAAACATCAGATAGCCTCAGAAAACCATTCGTGGCATTTCTAAAGTGCGCAGTTTTTAGGAATACGTACACAAAAAATCTTCGACAAAATTAAGGAACTATGATCGAAAGAGGACTACCAGGTGCGTACCGGCCAATGAATAAACTTATATTTTGGTCTGAAATGTAGCTTTAATGCATTGAATAATTTTTCAGTTTTTGGGAGAATTAAAATTTTGCTTCTGCGTTTATTCTGCAGCTTGCAAAATGAGTAGCTGACGGTCAAGGTGCCACCTTTTTTAAGAAAAAGTTTGCAAGCTCCACACACCATTTTCATACAATCTGAAGAATTCGGCACATTTATGCTCGCAACTTTTGATTAATTGATACTTATGAAAAATAAGAACATTAATTAATCTTTGGGCTTTTAGTAAGCGTAATGAAAATAAGATTATATCATGTACCTGCAGTATAACTGCAGGCTAATGCAGTGCACTTCAACTTCGAATAATTTACCTCAGTGAAATCTGTCTTTTTAAGATTAACACAAGGACTACTTGATGGATTTTAAGAAAAGACGAGTAAAATATTGTAGGAAGATTAGTTTGACATTGAAGTATTTTGCCAGAAAAAGTTATGCCAACTTATGACTACAGTATGCTAGCCTCTAAAAAGTGTTCAACCATTGTATGGTCACTACAGTATACAGGTTTGGTTTCATATTTTGGAACATGGCAATAATTATATATTTTTGTGCTCTAAATTTCACCCCGTTTTTTCCTGTTTTGGAATAGTTCGTCCAGCAATACCAATTTATTTTTTCCACCCCCATGACGTTTCCATTTTACTAGCATTATGTTTCATACATTTCAATGTTCACGCACATTTTGGAAAGCCCAAAAAAAGTTCTTACGAATGATACCTTATTTGTTCGATAGTAAAGAATTCAAGTTTTTCAATATGGCCGCCAGGAAGTCTGTCATAGTGTAAGTTTTGACGTTTTTTAGCTTTTATTTAGTAATTTTTTGACATTCGTTAAACTTTTCAGTAAATCGCTAGAAAAGTTATTCCTCTATCTAATAAGTTTTGTCTCATGTTTTGATTAATCCTAGTTTTTTTGGTAAAGTTCAAAAACCTTCAAAATAGTTCATTGTTTCACGTTGTTTCACGAAAATGACAATAATTGCGCTCTTAAACTATGATCGCATGAAATCGTAATTTAGGTGTGAATGATAAACTATCACAGTTTGGTAGCGCATTAGCGCGTACCTGTAATATACTTGGGTACCCCCAACATATGTCCCCTTACAGATACAGGACATATCTGAAAAGCTCAGTTTTTTGAAGATAGATAATAAGAAACTCGATAGGAATTTTTCTCTTCTGTTTACACTCAATATTGAGTTTGTAATGAGGGTGTAAAGCTTTGGTGTAACAGAATAACACACAGGGAATTTAGTGGTTTTTTCTGCAGCATAGTACACAATTGTTGCGGATAGACATTCCTAATAACAAGGAAGCAATCACAAAGCAACTAATCTTAAGGGTTCTTCATTAGTTTATAATTTATTTTTGTGTTATTCTTCATTATACTTCAATGTATTATTATCACTACTTATTCGTAGTAATCTTTCTTTGTTTCCTTTTTTATTCTTTGTTTTTCACTTTAAAGATGTGCAAGATCAGCGACAAACGGCGGAAGATAGGTATCAAAAAATCCAGACCACTAAATTTAGTGTTCAGTCTTTCGACTGTTGTTAAATGAAAAAATGGTCAAAATAGCCTACGTAAAACGCATTTATGTGGTAAGTTCGCCTCTTCCAGCATGTTTAATCAGTTTTGACTGCAATGAATCAGTTTTATTGGAAAAAATTTTGTAAAACAATTAATTTGACGTAGAATATCGTGAATTAAGCCATTTTTTCACGATATTGGGCATTTTTTAAATAAATAGAACTTAAACTTTTGTCCTCAAAAATATTGCCAAAAAATATTGTGTCAGCTCAAAATCTCGTATACCAGCCAGCCTTCCCAATTCATCAGGGGTAAGACTCCTCACCACGCGTAGGCGCAGGAGGGGGCATGGAGTGTTCAACCTTCGTGGATCATGTACCCCAAAAAATCGATAAAGGATCACCACAAATTGAATTTTTGCTATGCTTTTTCGAAATTTCGGCCAGTTTTACTCTGACCAGACCATCAGATTTTAGTCTCTACCCATGGCATTCCCATGTACATGAAAGCTCACTTTACAAAGCAGGCGCTGAGCTGGTCATAACCAAAAGCAATTGGGCTTCGAATGCCCTCCTGACACTGTGAACCGGGTGAAGTCGGGCGGACAATCGTTAACCACTGAGAATTATTTTTATCGATCGATATTGATCCAGCGCTGCTGTCATTTGACGTAATAAGGTGGCCAGCCAAGACAGGCAAACCGAAGACGTAGCCTGGGTTGCCACTACGCTGGTAATATTCGTCTAGATCAGGAATCGCACTTTTCTTAAGAATTCAAGATTTGCTGTGTCACTATTCAAAAAGCAAAGATTTGCCCTAAAAAATCAAAACCAACAATAGATGAAAAACTTCATTAATGGAATAGAAGAAAGCGAGGTTTTGCTTTCAGGATGCATTTCTTAATTTCAAGAATTTACAATTGAAGAAAAGTGAACTAGAACTAGATACATCGATAGCTCATAAAATTTTGAAGAAAACGATGTCCAACTTGGCCAGTAAAAGCGGGCAATAAAATTTCGAAAAAATGCTTGAGTACCATTCTGGGGTCTATCGATTTTTGGGGTGGCCTGCCATATGATCTCGGCGCCTGCATCCTAGCAGTCTAGAACTAAACAATTTGTACTCGTAATCACACGTTGGTGTAGGGGAAGGGGGCTGGGGGTATTCACCCCAGAAGGCAAAATAACCCTTATCCCTCAAATCAAAATGCTCGACTCCTGAATTCCATTTTCGAAAAATTGTTTTCGCAATTTTCTGACGCTGATAGATAGTGCTCGATGAGAAACATCGAAAAAATTGTGCTTTACTATAATATCATTTTTAAGACAATTTTTTGCCTCTACAAGATCTTGCACCCCCAGAATTTTCGTTCTGCCCACCCATCTATGTTCATAATTGTGACAAAGTGCCGAATATTATAGTTGGGAGCAAACAGAGGCGAATTTAAGGGTGGAGCGGGTGGGGGGGTGGGGCGGCCGCCCCCTTATTGGCCCAAAATAGTGCGCGAAATTGAGGATTTTTGAGCGATTTTTGGGTTAAAAAGGCTAATTTTCCGCCCAAGTCACGGTTCCGCCCCCTTAGAGGTACCGCCCCCCCCCCCCCTTAGGATAATCCTGGATCCGCCACTTGGAGCAAAAGAGATAGATTTTCGAAGTAGGACATCGAGCTGCACATTAGTCGACAAAACTTGATCAGAAAAGAATAAAAAAATTTGAAATTTAATTATGAGGGGTATCCTGACGTCTAAGTGGTCCTTCTAGTTTTGACACGTGGTTTTCACACAATCTAACGAAGTCGGTACATTCATGCTTGTAACTTCTGACTCAATATTACTTAGGAAAGAGATGTAAACAATAAATAAATAGAAATGCGACTCAATAAATATTTAATGATAAAAAATATTATATAAATAATTAAATAAATACTAAATGAATACAGAGTGCAATCAATATCTAACATTGCATATTGAAGCTTGCTTTCCAGTGAAACGGCTCATTCTATGATTAATCAACAACTACATCATGGATTTTGCCATATAAAATGTTCTGCATATAAAGCTTTAAGATAAAACCATTTTGTCTTGTATTCTTGCTATACTTGTGCACGCATATAACAAATTAGTCGCAGATTAATAAAGGATAATACGCAAGCATTCACAACACTAGATAATATCACGTTTTTCGGACAAGAAAGCAACAAATTTGTCTGTAACAGCCAAATTTGTATATGTTAATATCAACCCGTAAATTTTTCTACAGATATTCAAAATTTTTCTCGTATAATGATGGAGCGACCCTAGAAATTTCAATTCGTGCATCGGCAGAAAAAATAAATTAATAATAATAATAATAATATTAATAATAATAATAATAATATTAATAAAAATAATAATACTAATAATAATAATAATGATAATAATAATAGCAACAATAAGAATAACAATAATAATCATCAACATCATCATCATCATGGTCATTGACATCATCACTGATGAGGATAATAGTGAAAATATTATCGATTATAGTTGAGCAAGATACTAACCACACGAAAACTGATTGAAAATTCTCTCCTGACGTATTGGTCAGATATCCTCACAACGCCGACGGCAATGTTTGCGTAGGCAGCATAAATATTTCCTAGTTCATCAACCATGATTGTATAATGTACCTTAAATAAGCCAAATATCTGAGTTCACATCTGATACAGTAAGTGATGTTTAAGGAATTTAATCTTTATTCTAAGCGGCGCTTAGATTGATGATTGAAAATCTTTTACGACTAAGGACAGAAAAGTTGCAAGTGTTATAAACACTGTCGTTCACTTTACAGCGTTACTACGCCGTCTAAAAAATAATACCAAAGCTTCAACCCGTTGCGGTTACAGGTTGAAACGTAAGTGAAATATATTGTATTCTTATAACATTGAATTACGGGTTGAAGAAAAAAGTTCAATATTTGAGGTTTTCATACTATATTGGTTTTATAGCCTAACTTTAAGTCGGATTCGACAGTTCAAACGATTTACGGGAATGTTCATTTTGTGCAGAGTCTGTGCTCGATCAAGTTCCCATTAAAGTCCTTTCCTCAAAATATTCTTAAAATCGGTGTGAAAGAAAAATGATCTACACACGCACATTTTTCCATCACTTTGCAGTTTAAGCCTCGTTTACCGTGTGTTTTCACAGTCAAAAGTTACAATGACAGATCGCCTACCTAACCTGTAAAATATACCTGCTTCACTTACCGTGTCAATTATTAATTACGTTTTGTGCGATTTTTTATGCTCTTTTTAAATACCTATGTACCTGTAAAGAAAAATGCTCCGATGGAACAAAAAAGACGAATATACTTGGGATTGTGGATTTTTACGGATATAAAAGGAGGGGACGAGGAAAAAGCTACCTATGTTCATGTCTAAAGTTGCAAAATCTATCAAAAATCAGACTTTCACTAAGCAAAGCAGAAAATCAAAGCATATTCTGCGGCCTGTAGATTGAAATAAATTATCGAACCAAACAATGATTGAAAACGCAACAAGTTAACTATGCAGTAGCTATGGAAAAGTAGATGGAGTAAAGTAGAAGCAACTCTGTAAGCCAATTGAATGAAATAGCAAACGTCGATGCATTCAAGATAATCAAAGAAATTGTTGGATTAAAGCAGTAGGAAACGCGTAAGCTTACGTGAAACAGACTACACATAGGTACGCTTGCGTGCCAGGTTTGCCGAGTGATTTTGTCAAAAGAAACCTCAATTTTAACCTCAAACTGCCTAAAAAAAGCCCAACCAAGGACTAAGCATAGGCGAAAAATGTCAATCGCTAAAAAGTGCCTCCAACTGCCTCAAAAAACCCACAAAATAAGGGAAAAACCCACAAAATGGTGGAAAACCCCTACTCGTCAACCCTGCTGCATGCCCGCAACGATGTTATGCTAAGCAATTGACGCCAGGTTTGATTGCTATAATGCTCATAATAACAAAATAAAACACCTTTTAATTGCAATTGCAGATAGTAATTGATTAGTAACAGCGTTGCAATTCGCAAGCAGTTTACAAAAAGTATACATTTTAGGTCACTTTTATTCACTCCTTTGTGAGACTTTGAAAATTATTTGAGGAAGGTTACATTTCTTCTGAGGCCGCAGAATATACTTCGATTTTTTCGTTGCTTAGAGAAAGTCTAATTTTTAACACATCTTGTGACTTTGATATTCCTGAAACTAAATTTAATTTTCAATGTGAACTTTACATAAGTTCCGTGTGTAAATAAAGCATACAGTCAGACTTGTAATCCTGACCTTGCGACACATATATTTAAAAAACTGGGAATAAAATAAATTTTTAGTGTAAACTACTCAATAACCAGTCAGGAATAGTGCAAAGTTTACACAACTACTAGGTGTAGAGAAAACAAACAATCAGATTCGTAATTCTAAAGTTACGTGGAACATTTTAATTGCAAATTACCCTCCTGCAAGGCTCTAGAACTAAACTTGAATCGCAGTGTAAACTTTACACAACTACAGAGTATAAAGCAGATTTTAGTTGAACTCGTAATTCCGATATCACTCTGATATTACGATAAACAGTTCTGGGAAAAATGAGTGTCCACAATGGCCTAATGACAAATAAATATTCGATGTAAGTCACTTTACACCACTATTTAGTGTTAACAAACACGCCAAAATAACGTATCACATTTGCCTTCTGGCATATTTTCAGGCTTCACATCATGTCCAGACTCGTAGCCGGAGAAGTTGGCAGAAAAAACAAGGCAAAAACACGTTTAGCATACCCAAATTTATGACTTTACAGCTCTGCAATTTGCTATGACTTCCTAGAAAGTACTCTGTTTTTATTTTATTAGACCTATCCGGACTTCTAAACGAAGAAAGCAACGAACAAAAAAAGGATCTAGTATACAATTTACCCCCACCGTTTTTCAGCCGATTCATATAAGCTACAGTGACCAAACTTTACACAAATATTATCAAACACGTTCTGACTCGAATCAATAAAAATAGTAATCTACAGTGTAAACTAATACTCAATATCAGTGGTGTAGACTTAATTGGTTTAAACATTTTTGGATGATAGGGATAAATTAGCGGTATTGTGTATGTAGCAAACAATGCGACTTTTGGATTTGGACAGAAGTTTGCCTGATAAATTATCCGCAGTAAACTTTTTACAAAAATATGGTATTTTGACGAGTGGCCACTTTTGTCGAAATGGACATGTTATGAATCTTAGTGACACGCGGGACAGGTGGAGATGTCGTACCCGAGAATGTCGGCAAGATATTCCATTTAAAAAGGACACGTGGTTGGAGAATACTAATTTATCTTTCAAGGATGTTATTTTGTTTACCTATGGTTGGGCTCATGAGATGACGAGTGTGGAATTTTGCGAAAGGGAATTGTTGATTGGCCACAAGACTGTTATCGACTGGAATAATTCTTTGAGAGAGGTGTGTGCCTGGACTTTGCTACAAAATCCGATTATGATTGGTGGTGCAGGATTGACTGTGGAAATTGACAAATCGTAGTTTTCTTGCCGCAAAAGTAATGCAGGTCGTGTTTTGCCTTCCCAATGGGTTTTCGGTGGTATTTGTAGGGACACCACTGAGTGTTTCTATTATGCTATACCCGACCGTACTGCGGGTACGTTGATAAAAGTTATTAAAGAGTGCATTCGTCCGGGGACTGTGATTATGTCCGACCAATGGGCATCCTACCGTACTATAAAGGATGCCAGTTTTACTCATTTGTCGGTTAATCACTCGTTTAATTTTGTTGACCCAGATACTGGTGCTAACACGCAAAAATTAGAATCAATGTGGGCTAGAGCAAAAAGCTCAAATAAAAAGCGGTGTGGTACAAGCGGAGACTTGTTGGATAGCTATTTGTGTGAATTTATGTGGCGAAAGCGTGTGCAGAATGATGATTGCAAATTCGAACGTATTTAAGAGGACATAGCGCAATTTATGCCAGCTCCGTGAAATTGTTCTGCTTATTTTCGAAATTAGTTGCTCATTTTAACATTAGTGTGATTAGCGTTAGTTCTATCTAATAAATTATTACTTATTTGTTCAATGTAGGATGCTGATTGAGTTACAAAAAACTGCTTTGTTTGAAACCCACCGAATCGTTTACAATATTAAGTTGTCGTTAGTACGTTGTAAACTGTGAGTGTAAAGCAGTAAGTTCACACCGTAAGTAAATCAATTTCGCCAGATTAGTGCAATAGGCTTATAGCTATCTCTTTGTAAAGTTTGCTTACTGTAGCTTATATGGATCGGCTAAAAAGCGCTGGGGGGTACATTGTATACTAGATCCAAAAAAATTGACAAAAACGTATTGTCCACCATCCACCACGTCGTAAACTTTGAAAATTTGAACCCAAATCCTCATTGAGTGTAAAGGAATTCGGTTCGGGCCAGTTTGAGGCCTTTGAATCATGGTGCGTCAGTATTGGAAAAACTTATGTTGCGCTTAATATTACAGATACTAGCAAAGAAAAATGCTCCGATGGAACAAAAAAGACGAATATACTTGTGATTATGTATTATTAAGGATGTTAAAGGAGAGGATTAAGAATAAGATACTTATTTATATGCCTAAAGTCGCAAAATCTGTAAAGAATCGGACATTTTCTACGCAACGCAAGAAATCGAAGTATATTCTGCGACCTGCAGATTGAAATAAACAATCGAATGAAAGAACGATTGAAAGAATAGCAAGTTAGTTATGCAGTAGCTATGGGAAATCAGAAGGAGTAAACTAGGACCTCCTTTGCAAGCCAATTCAATTAAAAAGCAATCATCGATGCATTTCAGACAATCAAACAAATCGTCAATTTAAAGCTGTAGGAAACGCGTAAGCTTACGTGAAACTTAGAAACATGCATGTAACAGCTCGGAATTCGGGAAGGGGTCCCAGCCACAGCTGGGCGTAGGGAGGGGTGTATGCACACCCCGAGAAAACGAATTTACCCCCAGAATTCAATTTTTGAAAAATTTTCTTTTCGTTTTTATTCACAATTTTCTGATGCCAATGGATAGTGCTTGATGATAAACGTCGAAAAATGATGTTTTTGCGCCATACCGTAACCATTTTTAAGGCCATTTTTTGACCTTCAAAAAATCTTACACCCCTCCCAGAATTTTCTTGCTGTCCACGTCTGGTCCCGGCCATTTTTAGAGGGGGAGGGGTAAATGACCTCCAATTTCTGGCCTAAAACGGTCAGACAACACCTGAAAGCAGCCAAAAATTCAATTCTAAAAAATCGGGGAGGTGGAGTCACGAATTTTCTGGCTTTTGGGGAAGGAAGGGGACGTCGAACTTTGGGTGGGCTGGATCCCACATCCCTTGTTGAATATATGCCCTGAAATGCAAATACAGTTATAGTCGGTTTCACATATCTTCGTTCTTGAAATTTAGGGATGTTTATCGTCAGTAAGCTAATGGTTACGATTATTATATATCAAATCAATGCTATAATCGCAATTTATCAGCTAATTGTTATAGATAGTGTCAAAAATTACGACCGACTGAAGTTTTGTGAAACAAACTATAGTTTTCTGTCAATTATGATACGAAGCAAGTCAGCCTTGCGGGTTGCAAGAAATTCATAAAAAGTAATCATTTTACATTGTTTATACACTCTTATGCGAAGCATCGAAAATGATTTAAAGAAACTTATACTTTTTCAGACGCCACATAATACACTTAGAGTTTTTGCGTTGCTGAGAGAATGTCTGACTTTTAACAGATTATGCGACTTTGGCATATGCATAGGTTGCATATTCCTAGTCCCTTCCGTCTACATCCTTAATAATACCCCTTCTCAAGTATATTCATCTTTTTTGTTCCATTGGAGCATTTTTCTTTGCTATTACCCTACTTTTAATCAGCGCGATACAAGTAAATCAGTGAGTAAATACATGAGGTAACATTCCACAAAAATGTCAGCAGTTCAAGAGCGCAGAAAACAATATTGTTCTGGACATAAGCACTATCTTTTTTAAGCAAGACAACCTTACCTTATTTAAGTAGAATAAAGGTTTTCAGCATAAACTTAAAGCAAATATTGGATGTAAAGAACACTTACGCTCAGATTCGAAATCCTGACGTTTCATGGAACATTTTGAAAAAAACATTAAGCCTCTGCAAGCCCTGGAACTAAATTAAATTCTCAATGACAACTTTCCATAGCTACTGAATGTAAATAAAACGGATCTAGTATACAATTTACCCGCCATCGTTTTTTAGCCGATTCAAATAAGCTACAGTGACCAAACTTTGACAAAAATTATCAAACACGTTCTGACTCGCATCAATGAGAATTGTGTTGGTCACTGTAGCTTATTTGAATCTACAGTGTTGGTCACTATAGCTTATTTGAATCGGCTAAAAAACGGTGGCGGATAAATTGTATACTAGATCAATAAAACATACAGTCAGATTTGTAATCCTGATCTTACGGAACATAAGTTACGTAGAATATCTGAAAAAATCACGCTTTTGCAAGGCTCTAGAACTAATGCTGATTAGCAGTGTAAAGTTTACACAAGCACAGAATTGAAGAACATTTTAGTTCGATCGTAATTTTAATATTACTTTGATATTACGATCAACATTTCTGAAAAAATAAGTCCCACAATGACCTAAAGACAAATAAACATTAGATGTGAACCGTTTTACACCACTGTTGATTGTAAACAAATGCGCACAAAGAACGTATCACGTTAGATTTCTAGTACATTTTTAGCCTTGAGATCATCTCCAGCAGACTCACATCCGGAGAAGTTAGCAGAAAAAAGACAAGACAGAAACACGTTCGACACACCTAATTTTTGACTTTACACCTGTCAAAAAAAGCTAAATATGATGTATACAAATGCCTTTTTAGTAACGTATATTCCTAAGGCAGTGATTTTTTTTTATTCTATTTTACCTATCCCGACTTCTAAACGAAGAAAATAGTAGACAAAACTACAGACAAAAACGTATTTTCTACCTTCCACCTCATTGTAAACTTTAAAAATCTGAACCTATTTCCCCATCGAGTGTGAAGAAATTTGGTTCGGGCTAGTTTGTAGCCCTTGAATCAAAGTATGTTCGTATGTGGAAAACTTCTCTTGCGCAATATAGTTTAGATATTTACCGCCACTGATTTCAATCTTTATACCATTATAAATAGCTCAATATTCCGTTTTTTAGCGCAGTCTGTGCGACCTGTAGCCCTTGAAAAGTACTATGTTTCTATTTTATTCAATTTATCCCAACTTAAAAGCGAAAAGGTTGGCACAGAAATCTTAGAGAAAATCTGTATTTCTCCGTCGACTAGAGTGTAAAGTTTAAATTTCTTGATCTATCTACGTATCGAGCGTAAAAAGGTTTGCTGGTAAGCAAACAGTAGCCTATAACTCACAGTACATTTATATCATAAAAAATTTCTTGAAACTCATAACTGGAGTTGTTGGCAGACATATACAAATGGAATATCGACCAAAATGTGTTTTTTGACCCCCTGATTTTTACACTTTATTCCGACTTATAACCGGAGAAGTTGGTAGAGAAATCTTAGACAAAACCTGTTTTTTACGCCATTCACTTGTATGTGTAGTTTAAACTCCTAGATCTAACTCAGTATTGAATGTTCAAAAGTTTGCTGGTAAGCACAAAGTAGCCCTTAGCCGTAGTACATTTCTATCAAAAACAATTCCTTGAGAGTCTTAACCGGAGTTGTAGCCAAACATCAACAAGGCAAAAACGCAACCAAAATCTGTCTTTACAACAGCAAATTTTTACATTCTTTACCCCCTCCCCACCCTCGAGAACTAAGGTGAAATTTAAAAGACAAAAATACAAATATTTAGAGAAATCTATTGTCTGCAATTCTGCCCCATTAAATTGCATGAGGCATGTATGCTGAGTTGTGTACAAGGTGGCTAAAAAAACCGTCAAAGATTTTTATATGTTATAACGTTACGCCAAACCTTTCTTTATACGCTCATTACACATTCGGTATTCAGTGTAAACAAAAGTCTGCAAAATCTTTTTTAATTATCTTCATTTCGAAAAACTGTACCTCTCACCTCTCAGTTTTCAGCTGTAGGGGGTGCACAAAAGCTAGGGTACCTAAGTATATTATAGGTACGCGCTAACGCCCTACCTATGATGTTATTTTCACGAGAACCATTTATGAAAAGTTACGATTCAAAAAGGCAAAAAAATGCATTTTCTGAAAAAAACCAAGGTATGCGAGTAAACAATTTAAAAGGAATAGACCACTACATTGGCATTAGATAGGTCAGATGGCCAATTTCTCATCTTATTATTTTTGTGATACCGATTGTAAATATGCCAAAAATGCTGATAAAAACATCAGGAAAGATCGGATAAACTTGAATTGGCTAAAACGTCGATGTGGCGTAGTAAACGAAGAGTTTACAGAAAGGAAACCGAACGCGACTTCCGCTGTGCGAAATCTGGATCAATTGTTTTGTTGTTACCGTTTTCCAATTAAAATGATTAAATTTTCAAGTTTAAATTGATCCTCGAAGCACAGAATAACCTCTAGCAGACCGAACACAAATTTAATCTCAAAAAATTATCAAGAAGCTTCCCACTTTTTTTGAGCTTTCACAATTTGGACCGTAGCCGAGACGACCGATATCGAGAAATTGATTGGCGACTATATGTACCTAAGAGGCGAAAGTGGATTCGGCGGACCTGTGGCGCACTTTTCTTGGATCTAGTATACAATTTACCCCCAGCGTTTTTTAGCCGATCCATATAAGCTACAGTAATCAAACTTTACAAGGATATAGCTATAAGCCTATTGTACTGATGTGGCAAGATTGACCAACTTACGGTGTAAACTTACTGCGTTACACTCACAGTTTCCAACGTACTAATGGCATCTAAAAATTGTGAACGATTCGGTGGGTTTCAAACAAAACAGTTTTTTGTAACTCAATCAACATCCTAAATTTAAAAAAAGTAAGTTTAGAAAATGTAATTTAAAAGTCAGTTTAAAGTAAAGTAAGTTTTTATTTTTATTTTTTTTTCAAGCAGTAAGTTTACACCGTAAGTTAATCAATTTTGCCAGATTAGTACAATAGGCTTATAGCTATCTCCTTGTAAAGTTTGGTTACTGTAGCTTATATGGATCGGCTAAAAAACGCTGGGGTAAATTGTATACTAGATCCCTTTTCTTGAACAGCCTAAAATTTAGGCAGGAACCATACTCGCCGTATACTAGGAATCTCTTGCTCAACTTGTTACAGTAATTGTGAATATCCTAATGCGGTACATGCGCTTAACTAAATAAGATCTGTGGTACTTTGAAGGGAACGTTCGAGCAAGTTCCATCATTTGGGTTCCAAACTGGTGGATTGCTTGTCAATCCACCATCTACGGCCCTGGTGGATTTTCTGCTGAATGCCTCAGGGACTTCAGTCCTGCTGCTACTGCTGACTGTCGCAACGCTTATCAAATTGGCAGCCACTAAATCGAAATATAATTTTTATTATTTTAATAATCCACCTGAATGAGGCGCGTGTGGTTCAGGATTTAAATGGCAAGAGCAAAAGAACTATACTATAGAAATATTAAAATTGCAACTGAAATAAGTAAAATTCTAATTTTTATTACATAAACTTGCTTGAGTCTATTTTAAAACAATGAATTTGGAGCTATTTTGTCAGTTTTTTAAAATTTTCATCGGAAGAATAAATAACACTTAAAGTTGCTTGCTTTACCTGCTTTTAAATTTAGAAAAATCATTAAAAGTAACAGAAAATCACAAGAGTAATCGAAATAATATTCGAAATTTAAAAATTGAATTGACACAAATATTTTCACATCTCATTCCCAAGAGGCTTTCCTCCTCCACATTGGCCACCAAAATTTTCGCTCCAGTTTTCACTGCTTTCAAGTAATTGATAATCAGATTCTCGGAATTCGGTGAGCAAATATTTATTTTATCAGCAGAAATTATTCTTTTTTCTATGAAATCCATACGACTGAGTGGTTGGCATATACAGGGTGGGCCAAAAAAGGCTACATTCCGATTCAAAATGTCATTACTTCGGCTGATGTGAACATGAGACGTTAGAACTGGCAACGTTAGATAGATACAAGTGTCTTCTTTCGAATCGGGTAAAACATTTTGGCCAGCTGCCAGCGTTTCGTGCACTACGGCTATTTGTTTGCACCTCACTTTGATATTCTTCTAACCTCAGAGTTTCTGCATTGTATCACATTACTGCGTATGTAGTATTCCTTTTTTGACCTGTTTGACAATAAATACCATCACAAAAATTAGGTAGCACAGTTTTTAAACCCCCAGAGTAGATACGCTTCCTATTGAGTGCAAAAATTTTAGGATATCGTGAAAATAGGATGCAAATTGATGGCAGGACCAATGACGCTATTGGCCTTTAAACAATATTAAAATAGGGTGTAAACTAATTGCCGTAGCGCTCGAAGCATTAATATCTCATCCAAAATTTTTTACACGATTCGTAAGAAGACATTTTTATCTATCTAATGTTGCCAGTTCTAACGTCTCATGTTTATATCAGCTGAAGTTATGACCTGTTGAATCAGAATGAAGACTTTTTTTGGCTTATCCTGTATAAGATAAAAAATGGTGCATTGATGCGATATGAGCGTAAATTTATAACTTCTTGTCAAAACAAATAATGCAGTCAGTCTTATTGAAAATACAGGTAACATTTTCAGCCTTTATTTTACTCCATCTTTTCAGTAAATTTCCGAGTTTTTTGAATTTATGAAAAGTTTTTGGATCAACAAAACTATGGCTACAAGTCACAAATACACTATTCTCTAACCTGTTGAACGACGTACGTCCTTTCTAAGAACATGAAGAGGGAAAGATTTGATACATTTGAAGAAATTCAGCTAATTGAACAGCATGTCATCAAAAATGATTCTTCGGCGTAAAACGCCAAAAATTCGAGGCTTATGAAATGAGCTAAACGTTAGCTACAAAGCTTCATTCAGCACACTTTGCAGGAATTTTTATCCAAAAAATCGACAATTTGGTGAATTTCATCACAATTCTTTTGCGAACTTCAGTAGTCATTCTGGGGCTGAATTCTCTTCTCCAAGAACAAGCACCATTCCGACTAAAATCCTTCGTAATTACGCGTTAAATATTTTTTCGATCTAACTTGACAAAACTTTACTTAAGGTGTAGAAAACACTTCTTTTGTACTCATTAAGTATGTCAGTCGGAGCGAATTGATTTGCATATAATTATTGCTTAAGTATTTATTCGTGAAATTACTTTCGGTTTATATTTTATATTTTGCTCGAATTTAGCCTCAGACATGTCTAGATAGTAAGTTCAAACTGTAGATTAGCGTTAATGTTACTTCTGTTTTTATTATAATGCACAATAATTGTAAATTATATCGCGGTTTAGCTAAATAGTCAAGACGTAACCTTATTGAGCTGATTAAGACATAATGATTCGGAAATAAGGGAATAGAAAGGAAATCCAGACAGAACTTTAAGGTTGATCTAAGCTCTTTGAATACCAACAGGGATGTTGGTAATCAAAAACGGAACCAAGCCAGAATGCGCGCGATAAACATAAACTCAATAAAAATTATGGATCAATTAGTACTGTAAAGTGTGCTGAAGAAATGGCAAGATTCAGTACATAGTTATGCGCATAGAACGACTTTGCAGCATACGTGGGCGTAGGAGGGAGAGGGGGTTGGGGTATTTACCCATCAGAAACCGAAATATCCCCTAAAATTCAATTTTTGAACTTTTTTTGGGTTTTTTTCTCAATTTTTAATGTTAATGGATAGAGCTCGATAAGAAAGGTTGCAAATGGTGTTTTTTCGCCATACCACCATTTATTTTTTGACCTTCGAAAAAATCTTGCACCCCCCCCACCCCCACCGCCCCAGAACTTTGGTACCGCTTAACTATGCTGTGCACGCGATACGAGCGATAGTGAATTTGATATAAAGTGCGGTAAAAATCAAAGGAACTGTAGAAAGTATGGCGGACGCGGAATGAGGTCAAAAGGATAAAGTTTAGTCAAAGCAACAAGTATAAAAACGCGGAGACCTCGTGCAAAATGTATCAAGAGTTAATGTAAGCAAAGTGACCTTCTTCCGACCGGATTAGCTTAATTCCTTTTAGCCGTCAGACTGCACAACTCAAAAAGCTATAAAAGCCGAATTAAAGATGCCGAATTGTTCAGTGTTTTTGTCTGCTCATGGGTCACACTGACTGAGCGATTTTCGCTCAGGTGTTGCCCGTTTTTTTGTGTTTGCGTCTTGAAAGCTCTGAATCGTTCCTAATTGCAATAACTTTTGTCTCTAATCTTAACTAATTCTCCTATTAATCCTCAGCTGCGCTCTGCGACAAGTCCGGTTCATACATGGGCGTGGGGTTTCGCGGGGGCTGCACCCCTCATAGGAACCAAAATACCCTCCAGAATTCAATGTTTAAATTTTTTGTTTTTTTTCGCAATTTTTTGATGCCAATGGATAGTGATCGATTGAAAACGTTAAAAAATGGTGTTTTTCGCCATACCACCTTTTTAAGGTCATTTTTTGACCTCGAAAAATTCATGTACTCCCAGAACTTTTTAGGCCGCCCACCTATGGTCCGGCTGCTTGGCTAAAACCCGAAACCGTCACAATCGACTGGCCATTATTTGTAAATAATTTCTTTCAATAATGGATAATCAAATCGTAAATATTGTTGATTTAAGGACTTTTGCTACCTAAGAAGGTCGGTCCTGACAAGTATCAGGGTACCTAAATTCTAGCCGATTTTCCAATTCCATCAAACTACATAGAATGATTTAGGAACAAGATTCTCTAAGCTTAGATAATATTGATAATTTGTACGTCTCAGCATATCAAGGCAGTTATATGTATAACAGAGGAACAGCATTGTCAATCTGGAAAGGGGGTCAGAAATTCAGCATTTTTGACCAAAATGACTTCAAGAACTAATATAAGCACTGAAATAGTCACAGTTTAGTTTAATTTCAAGCCTTTTTGAAGAAAATTTTGAATTCCTGTTTATTGTCGGCCTGAATTTTGCCGTATTTTCCCAAAAAACTCTTTATTTTTTTAATCCGCTACGTGCACGTCTGGTTGGGAATCGGTAGCACAAATCGGCAGGGCAGGTTGGATCCGAAAATTTTCAAAAGTGAAAAAGGATCAAGAATATTCAAGCGAAAAAACGTTGAATTATGGAGGTCTTAGAATTTAGGTATAGGTCCCAGAGGAGTCTGGGAGGGACTGCAGGCCACCAAGCCCATGCATCATATTTTTTTATTATTCACAAAATATTGTCTTTTGTGTTTTTAAGTGTCTTCGACAGTAAAATCGTTCCTACTATATGAATTTCCCTGAAAGACTTCAATTTTGTTCAAAGTAATCTTGAATAATAAAGAGCATACGTCGTTTAAGCTCATTCGGTATTGCTTACGAAACAGGCCTAGCATGAAACACCTAAACGTTTCGTGAAAACAAGGGGTATATAAAAGAAAATTTTTAAAATTTTAGTTTTCAAACTTTTTAGAGAAAAATCCGTACCTACGTAACTACACTCGTTTTATTAAAGAGTCGGCCTTTAAACACCGATTTTTTTTAATTTTCGGCGAAAAACTTCCTAGCATTGCTAAAACTTAAGGTTTAATAACAGAAAAATATTTTAAAATTCATCAAGGTTTGTCGAAGGCACGGTCACAGAATGTGCGATTGTTTATGATGTCAAAATAAAATTGTCAGGGCCTGATTGCACCAAAACTGATAAGTGACAAGTTAAGAGTGACTAGTGATAAGCACACCTGAGCGTGGGGTGGGGAGGGGTATTAGGGTATGCACCCCCCATCCCCGAGAAACCAAAATACCCCCCAGAAATCAAAATACCCCCCTCAGAATTCAATTTTTAAAATTTTTTTCCGTTTTTTTCGCAATTTTTTGATGCCAATGGGTAGTGCTCGATGAGAAACGTCGAAAAATGGTTTTTTCGCCATACCATCATTCTTAAGGCAATTTTTTTACCTTTGAAAAATCTTGCACCCCCTCCCAGAATTTTCTTGCTGCCCACGTATGGTGACAAGCCCATCTAAGCGTGGGGGTTCGGGGCGGTATGCTTCCCCAGAAACCAAAATACCCACCCAGAATTCAATTTTCAAAATTTTCTTTTGTTTTTTTTGCAATTTTTTGATGCCAATGGATAGTGCTCGATAAGAAACGCTGAAAAATGGTGTTTATTTCGTTATATCACCATTTTTAGGGCCGTTTTTTTCACCTTCGAAAAATCTTGCACTTTTGCATTGCGTTAAGTAACACAAAATATCGAATAAACTTTTATCATCGTCATACGAAGTAAGACAACTTCTCTCGAGTATGTCAAGTTTAGTTTCAGTCTATATTTATCGCCCCCTTGAGGTCATAAAATTTTGTTTTACTTATTTCATTATGACGTTCAAGAACTTTTACCGCTGATTACGAAATGTATGAAATATTTGAAAATTCCAATCATTAATTTACCCAAACTGAAACTTATGAGTTGAAATAAGAAAGGAAGAATTTCATTATTAAGCGCTGATCATGGCATTTTTTCACTTTTCTTCACATAAGATGATTTCCGCATCATCAATGCCGAATTGGTCTGTATATAAACTGTGTAGTTTTTGGGAAAAAACAGCAAAATAACAATAGTCAAGGCAAAATACAAGCCTTATCTAGACTTGTCTGAATTTCACTAGTTTTGACCAGTAAATTTTTTACTTGTGATTTGGTAGAACGGTTTACTAGTATACTAGTAAATTTTACTTGTCAAAACGCATTTTTAACTTGTTTTGACAAGTTACAAGTGCTAGTTCGACAAGTTTTTGGTGGAACCCGATTACTTGTCGGTCTAGTTCTTGTCAAACTTGTCAGACTTGTCAAGGCTCGGTGAAACCGGGCCCAGGCTGTAAATTTGAATCAAATTCTACTGCAAACTAGCATCGATTTTTCAAAGTCACCGGGAAAAAAGCTATACTTGATTTACATCTGCATAAATGTCCTAATTGAAGCTTTTTTTACCGTAATCAAATTGCGTTTCGTTCGCTGAGCCCGAAACCTGGAGATGATGCAGCACTTTCATGGCATGGGCATTCTAAAAATAGTAAGCTGGTGTATAATATACTAAATTGACTTAATTTTAAGGCCTACATGATATGCAGTAGGTCTAATTCTAATAAGAAAACAAATTATGAAAGGACAACTTTATAAGAATCAAAATACGCAAATAAATATATGTAAAAATAATTTAATAGCTAATATTATAATATTTAAAATTAAAAAACGAATTCGTATTAGTATAGTACAAAAATATTATTATAACTTATTTTCGTGTTTTAGGATTTGTGTTTAACTTTCGCATCCAATTTGCAATTTCAGCTGCCCCCTACTCTAGCCGAGCCAAATTTACAACCAGTAGAATCGAAAAAAGGTTAGCGTTGCGTCGCTATGTTCCAAGCGGATAATAATAAATAATTCTTTTATATCATTGAATTGCAAATTTAGGAAATTGAACTTGAATAATTACAGTATAATAATGCAAGTAATTTATTATACTAATTTAATAATTAAGTCATTCATCTGATTAATCAAACAATTATATTCATTAGGTTATTGATTAATTAATATTCAATTATTAATAACTCAAATCACTAAATGCATATTAAAATCCTCACGGAATGAATAACCTAAAGGAATCAAAAATCTAAAGAATAGATCTGTCTGTATCTAATTGATCAAAATTCGTCCCTAATCGATATTCAATCCTGTGTTGTCTTGAAAATCAAGCTTGTTGCATACAACGAACAAACTATTAATTTTACCTCTTTGCACGGTATCAAAACAGACAAATTTATAGTCACACATACAAAAAAATTGAAAATCTAAATTAAAAATGCAAAAATCAGTAAATGTAGGCCAAACGAGCTCTTCGGGTGTTTTTGATACCTGAAAATGACAGGTAATTTTCAGCCTTAAAAAGCTTCCGACCCATCCCCGCCCCCGAATTATCAATTTTATATTTCTGCTGTTTTAGGTGCGTTAGAGATTTTTTTAGGCAAAAGTATCATTTACCGAATAAGTGTTCTGGACTATATTTTGTACAGCACATCTTTTTTCAACTTTTAATAATATAAAAAATTAGCATCATTATAAACATCGAAAAATAGTCTCCATGACATTTGCCTAAGCCCATCGTTTCTAATTCTAAAAAAGCACTTTGAAAAAATTTTGGGGCTGACCTAAAGGAAGTAAGATGTCGTTTTAATACAAAATATATCGACGGACCGTTTCTAATACGCTATACCGCCATATGTGGGCGGCACCAAAGTTCTTGGTGGGGTGCAGGATTTTTCAAAAGTCAAAAAAAGGGCCTCAAAAATGATGGTATGGCGAAAAAACCCATTTTTCAACGTTTCTCATCGAGCACTATCAACTGGCATCAAAAAATTGCTAAAAAGCAATAAGAAATAAAAAATTGAATCCAGGGAGGTGGTATTTTGGTTTCTGGGGGTACGCATACCCCCGAACCCCCCACACCCAGGTATATATATCGCATTAACTTATGATGTAATGGAAAATCACTGTGGCGAAAATGCAATTGAGCATTCTTCCTATAGCTATCAAGACGTTGAAATTGCAGCATTAAAATTAAATGAAATCGAGACGATCAAAATATTTAATAAGCAAGCTCTTCAAACCAGGCGAGGAATGAAATAAAGCATATGAATATACAGAGGTCGCGCACATTTTAAATTAACTTTTATTTAATATAAAAATACCTTTAGATATTAAATAATAGCATCACCTTTTCGCCATGCATTTGTTATATGTCATTCTTTTCTTCATTGTATTCAGCAATGTTTTTTAGTGTTTTTGCATTATGCTTTACAAATTTATGTATAACTGAGCAAAAAAAACTTTGATGTGTTCAAACTGATTTTTCACCTTAAATAGACCAAATACGGCGTGATAATTCTGTACATCCATATGCCAAGCATGCGTGCATTTGAAATCGAGATCAGAGGTCGACTCTATGCAACGCGCTTCCGAATTGATCAAAAAGCCTGGCGTAATGCAAGGACAAAAATACATAATAGTAGAACAGAAATGACTAAAAGGATATAATAGCCGAGTATGACTAAATATTCCAGCTGCACAATTATGAGAAATTAAAATTTTAATCGTGTTCTTCAAAAACTGTACAGTAATAAGCTCTAGAAAATCGTAGTAGATTGAAATGCTAATCAGAATTTATCTAAATTTTCAGTGAATAATTTAAAATTATAATAATTCGACAAAAATAATCAGATGCATTCAAAAACTAAAAAAGTCATTTAACTTTTATACGTCTTTTAGTTTCATATTGAAGGCTAAACATTTAATTATCTAAGCTACATATTCAATATTGGAACATTAGGAATTATGAACCAAATTGGAATTAAAATTTTATTAGATCAAAATTTATGATTTGTGGATTATTACGCGCTGGCGAATCATAGTTGCAGAAGCCAGTAATAAGACCATTTGAAGGCACGATAAATTCGGCGACATAGTTTTGATCGTACAAAGAGTAAATCACACTTCCGACCTGATGAAAAAACGCAGAACGGAAATGAGAGTTAAGTTGACAAATGTGAGTTGCGAGGGGGTTTGTGGACCGGATCTAAAGAATCATCTCAGAAATTTGGAAAGCCTCAGATTTGCGATGTTTTACCTTAATAAATAGAGTTGGAAGAGAAATGTCGAAAAACAAAATTTAACCCTGAAATCAATTTTTTAGCGCAAAAACTTCCGAACTTTCCGACCTCACAAAATTCAGTCGGACGAGCAACCAAGATAAAACTGCCGTGACCTCTAAAGTAAGATTCGAAGGTAAACTAAGTGCGTTCTAATTTACATCGAAAATGGTTTGAAAAATTCGAAAATAAATGAAAATAAGTCTTATAGTATGCCCAGCTTATCAAATTAATAAATTCTACCGTTTTTTGTTCAAAAAATATTTAAAAAATACTATTCAATTTTTTCGGCCGCTGTTTCTTAAAAAGACAAAAAAGGACGGAAAATAGAACAGACGAGAATAAAAAGAGGAGGAATGTAGACAACTTATGAAAAGCTAAAAAACGTACCTGCAGCATGCAACAAAAAATACTCTGTTCCCCAGTCGTATGTAAAATTATGTATAACATCACGCTAAAAAAGCTTTTCTGCTTTAAAATCGACGGAAGAATGGATTTATTTTGCTAAAAAGCACTTGCGCAAAGTTGATCGGTATCTTACCGTATAATTGTCATGCAGTATGGTGGAAAAATCAATATCATCTGGTGTAAAGTCGACAAAAGCGTCAAATTTTGTTTCCATAATCGATAGCAAGTTATCGAACGATTCCCGAGTTTCTATCAATGACGGTTCCTTAAGCCTACTTATTTCTTCATTATTGTCGCTATAGACGCACAGTAATCCGTCTTCGTCTGAGGCGTGGTAGTCGGTATTATTGAAAATTAGTATGTTTTTGTCAATGCATCTTTTGTGCCTGGCCCTTTGGAAAAGTTAAGGGATGCTATTATGGTTCAATTAGCGGCAGGTAGGACAACTGATTTGAATCGCAAGTAAAAAATCATTAATTGCTTAATTTTTACACTACTTAATTATAACAAATAATAGAAATCACAAAAAAAACAATTGTCAAGATTCAGCCTCCGTTTTAATAAAGTCGTACTTTGGTTCGAGCCAGGCTCAAACCGTAATGTCAAAATTTAGTTGCTTTTGATTAATTACTGGCGATACTCAATTAGTTTATTACTTATGAACGACTCTATTTGCGAGCATACATTTACAGCCTGCGAGGTCCGAGAGGGGGAGGGAGGGGGGCGGACCCCAAAAAGTATTTAAAAAGTGCCTTTTTCGTGCTGAAAAAGGATAATAAAACGTCAACACTGTTTTCTTGACGGATCACACAATGCTCGTACTTTTTCTGGAGCATAAGAAAATTTCGCATAAATTCGAAAAATAATTAATTGAACAGATTGTATTCAAAAAAGTGTATGTGGCGCGAAGCGCCGAAAATTTTAGACTTTTTGAGTCAAAAATAAGATAGAAACGGTTAGACAGTACACTTTCTTCAATTTCTACAAAAAATCGAAATTCTTTGGGAAGGAGATGCAGCCTTTTTTGCGGGGGTTAATTGCTATTATGAGGGAGGTAAAACTCCCTGATTCCCCGGAAATGTTAGCAAGCAACATTCTTTTATATCGTTGCACATCGAGCTCTATCCATTGGTACCCAATCATTACAAAAAATTTAAAAAAAAAACGTTTTTATACTCGTCGAGCGGGTTTGATTTCTTTTCGATGAACTGGGAGAGGTCTAAGCCCTGACAATTCCACCGGCTCGTACGAATGAGACCTCGCGTAAGTTTGGATTAGAGATCTAGGGTGTGGGGACTTGAAGGTGAACCGGAAACCACAGAAGCGAATTCGCCCTGCCCTCAGAATTATGTTCTGCGTGCGTTGTGTGGTTGAGAAGTCACGAAATATGCTTCAACTTGGCCATACATCACCCAAGTAGAAAGACCCAGCCAAAGCCTAAATTTTTCTTCCTTTTGCATAGATAGCCACCAGGTGCCTACTGCTCTAACGCATCGCAATAGTTTTTTTGTTGTGCATCTTTCAAAAATAATTTTCACAGAAAAATAACATACATATTCAGAAAGAGCATATAAACTTGGACTAAATGAAATTATTAACTGTCTCAGCATGTAAAAGTGTAGCTTAATATGGACTAGGAATTTTGGCTATGATGACGCACTTCGACTGCAAAAACATGATGGTAAATGGAGAGGGTTAAACTGTGGGCTTGTCTGGCAGCACGGTTGCATTTCTATGACACATTAAATAATCGTTAAGAATAACGTTGTAAACTAGTATGCTGAATAAATTGATATCTGGAGAGGGCCCTTAGTCGTGGCCAGGGGCGTATTTAGGGGGCGGCCCCCTCCTTAGTTCAAAATAATGCGCGAAATTAAGGATTTCTGAGCGATTTTTAGCGATTTTCGGGTTAAAACGGCTAATTTTTCCGCCCAGGTCAAGGTTTCCCCCACTTAGGAAAATCCTGCATCCGGCACTGGTCGTGGCAAAAAGAGATTTTTCTTTCCGAAAATGAACTTGAGATTGTGTTTCTTAGCAACTGCGCAGAAAGCCGGAGAAATGGGACTCTTTTTCTTGCAATACTCTTAGGTATAGTCTGCTACACAGAGGCGGATTTAAGGGGGCGGGGGCGGCCGTCCTCCCCCCAGTGGCCAAAAATATTCGGCAAGATAAAATATGGATATGCAATTTGCAATGATTTTTGGCCGTCAATGACCATAATTTCTCAAATTTTTCCGGCGCTACGCGCCGGATGATACCTATTAATGACATTTATTTAACTTCACCTGATAACATGGTTTTTTTTATTCGGCAAAGATTTTTCCCGATGTACAGAGACTTTTCAGGACCGTCTTTGTACATGTACAAAATTTTTGGAAGACAAAAACTGCAAAAAAGTCTAAATTAAAAGAAATTTCCGGCGCCACCGGCGCTTCGCGCCGAAATGAGTAATTGTATGTCCTATATATCTTTATAATGGCAAAAATTGCATGTCAAATTTTTCGGCGCTTCGCGTCGTTTCAAGATGATTCTTAATGATTTTTGTTTATGTACAAACGGACCTTATACAAAAAAGCACTGCCTTAAGCCATTTTCCGTTCATGTAGGATTCAAAACATTTTAATAGCAGAAACAGCTATTTTTGCATATTTTTCTTCTATTTTCAATTAAGAATTTCGATGTTTCGCATCAAATGCTATAGATACAAAAAATCAACCATTTAATCATGCTCCGAGATATCTATCCGCCTTAATTTCACAAATTATCCGGCGCTTCGTGTTGCACAAAATTGTCTAGAATTTTAAAATTTTAGAAAAAAATATTGCTTAAAAAGTGATTTTATGTAAACGTATACAATGTGAAACACCGAAAAAACGCTATTTCGCGCGTTAAGGGCAAACTTTCGGACATATTTTGACTGTTTTTGGAAAAGTTGGGATACCGCCCCTTAGGAAAATTCGGGACAGACCCGGTCTTAGACTTTTGGGGGCCCTGTCAGAAGAAACAATTTGGGGCTTCTTGGTCTGGTGGCGGAAAACTACGAATATGAGCATTAAGCTAAACCATGATTCATGACTTTAAAAAGTATCTGCTTTCACTGTACTACAAGTTATTAATCTGTTTTATCCAGACGGTGAATGCAGAATTTTTGTGGGGACACAGCATCCCAACTTTTTCCTCAAAAAATCAAAAATTGGTACATCTTCAATATTCGCGTACAAAATAGCGGTTTTCGTTGTTTTAAAATTTTTTTGTTCAAAATTATTTCTTGTGCAAGATTCGAAAAATGCTAGAATTTTTGACAACTTTCGCAAAAAATTCTGAGTCGGAAAATTTTTTGAGAACGTAGGTGTATGATGCGGAAGGATGTTCTTATTACCTTTATTTGTGCACTGAGCAATAAACTTCCACTAAAACATTTGGCGCAAAACACCGAAAAAAAAAAAAAAAAATTTATGCTGAAAAAAGGCACGTGGACCTTCTAGATTTAGGTGACGATAATTTTATAGTCAAATAATCTTTACAACTATGTTAGGCCAAAATGTTGATTTAGAGTTTCTTAAAAAAGAAAAAACAAATATATACTTTACTTTAATCGCAAAAAAATGTCGTTCACAATAGCCACGCTTCAACATTCATTCAAGCTCGACTCTACTCAAAACTTTTCAATTTCCTTTATACTCAATTCTGGTCATTGCATTGAAAAACAATACAGAAAATAAATAATTCTGCGCTAGGCGCCGCGTTAAGAAGACAGAAATTGTAGAAAAACGATAAATCTGGCGTGGAGCTCCTAAAAATTTCAGGCTTGTTAGCTCAAAAGTGTGTTAACTCTAATCTGACGGTCTTTTAAATGTATTTGAGAATTCGCACACTGCGGTTTTCCTCTCCGGGGGACTCTTACAGTAAATAATCTACATACAAAATTTTGGGGGACTGGTCCCCCAGTCCCCTATTAGATATGTATCTGCTGAAGCATAAGAATGATAACTTTTGCTGTCAAAAAATAATTCATGAGGTAAAAATATACATAGCTTCCATCCAGACCGACAAAAATCTAAATGAATATAATTAAGGTGGAAACCTTATTACGATGAGCGATAGGAAATAAAAATCATTTCAAGATCTATATTCTTCATCTCTCATCAAGTAAATTAGGTTGATTTTTCGAAAAATGTTGCGTCGAAGTGATTTTAAATAAAAATAAACAAAGTAAACCGCTGAAAAAGCGCTATTTCGCACTAAATGGTAAATTTTTGGACTAATTTTGACTGTTTTTGGAAAATTTGGGGTAACACCGCCCTCCTTAGGAAAATCCTAGATGCGCCACTGCTCACACATATACTAAATTTCGACTTGCAAACTAACAGCTTGCTGATAATAACTTTTCTGTAGCATATGTACCACAAAATGTCAATTATCATAGGAACCTATTGTAAAAAACAAAAATTAAGAAAAATTGTAGGCACGTGTGAAACAAACTATAGGTCGTACAAGAAATTGGTGAGCTGCGCCGAAAAGTATTTGAATTTTCAATAACAGAAAGGTCACTTGGTATATATTTGCTGAATGGGAGCGTTAAGAAATGCAAGCTCGGACGATTATGACGACCGCCCATTATCCACTAAATTTTTTCTTGCTTGGTGTTTTAGGAGCCCTCTGGGGCCCTGTGCGTTTGCACACTCAGCACATGCCTAAGACCGGGCCTGATCCGAGATCCGCCACTGCTGCTACACATAACTTCATCCATAAATTTTATGAATTTTTATCGACAATACGCCGAGGGTTAAGATAATAATAAATCCGATTAATGCTATAATCGCAATCTGCCAGCCTATTATCGGAGATAGTATTGGAATTTATGCCATACTCATGTGTAATTGACTATATCTTTGCTGCGTTTAATACACTAACTTGGGTAATATTATAAAAATCTGACATTTTACGGGGTAAGTGTAAAGAGAATATTGAACAAACAATCACAAAAAATCTTTGTCTCACTGCAAATGAGCTTCAAAACATCCGAACAATTCCAGTTCGGTGGAGGTGCAATCCGGGTCACAGCAACAACCAAAATTACACACTATTCCATTTATATTGCACGCGCATATACCTTAAATAGGACCGGAAGTTTAATAAATTAATAATAAAAATTAGCGTATTTAAAGAAGCTGATATTAATATACTATGAATATGTTAGTGAACAAGAAAACATACCCGCAATAGGTTAAATTGATTAATATTTTATTATTCACTGATACATATAATTTCCCATCGCTAGAAATAGCCCAAAAATTCAATTTAGGAGGTCCTTAGAATTTCCGGGGGAAAGAGGTGTGGAACCCTGTTCGTCCAGTGTGGCGATATCAAACTTTACTTTAAAAACTGAGCTAGACGGAGCCATATTTGATATAACATATGTAGGTATCCTAAGGCATAGGGATAATACACAGCGTGCGTAAGTATACCTCCAAAATTTTTTTCGTATGCGTCTAAACCATTTTCAAACACGACAACAATAACAATAAGCCAAAAAATCTGATAAAACATTATACTAGACGAAATGTAGAGAATTCTTCTTCCCAATCATGTGATGATCGCTGGCCAAAGCATCAAGTTGATCGGGTAGGCGCTTGGAAGACGTTCAGAACTGAATTACAACAACAGCATTCTTTAGTTACCATGGAAACTGTAAAGACGTACATAGTCTGCTGACAAAATATCAGATTATATGGTGTTATCGTAACTGAATCAAATTATTACACCGCATTACCACATAATTTTCACTAAAGATGTTAAAATTAGCATTTGAAGGCTTGCTATACTTGAGTTAGACAATAACATGACATAAATTTATGCATTTTAGCATCAGCATTCTAAGAGTTTTCATCCAGCATATATGCAGGTGCTTCAAGGTCCGACGCTACAGTAATAAGCTTACTGTAAGTCTAAAAATACAAAGTGGTCAATGGTCACTCAAAAAAGTGTTACATACCTTTCAGGTTTGTTGAGCGAATCTCACTTGCTCCAATTTTAAAAATAAAATGTTTCAGATAGATAACTTTGAGGAGCAAGTATTTAGCCGAAAAAAATGAAAATTTCTTATGCCATTAGTCCCTCACATTAAAAAATAAGGAAAAATTGCCTAGACTCCCATACACTCTGTAATGTAGTAGACAGCTTAAGAGTAGTACAATAGTTACGTCTTTAAATGAACTTTTTGTACAATATACGCGGGTGAACAAGATTCGCTCGTTCTTCCACTTTGCTCAACACAAATTTGTGTCATATGGGAGCCATATTGGCAAAATAATTCTTTAAGCTCTATGTATCTGATTACGCGTTATTTTAGGTTCAAGCTGATTTTGAAAAGCGCAAGAAACGAGTTTTTAAATGATTATTTGTTTGATCTTGCTGAGCCAAAAAAATTTTAATACGACTGCCATTCTTGTCACCGTAATTCTTGACTGCTTCGGGGTAGTCACCAGTTTTTTCAACAAATGGATAGAAATTATGATGCTCTTCTTAATGAGCCATGTCTCTAGTTATGAATTTGCGCCGTTCCTGAATTATTGGCATTTTAAACCAATAAATCATTAATGTCTCGCTAAAAACGATGTGTAAAATTCAAATTCAGATAGCAAGAAATTCTGAAAACGTTATTGCTAAAAAGTGCTCGAATTTACAACTAATATTATTATGCTTTGTGAAACAGGAATTCCTAATAAATATTACTAATATCAAGTAATATTTTTTATGAAACCGGGCCCAGGGCCCAGTTTCATAAAGCCTTATATGAATTACTAATAATTATACCACTAATATCCTAATAAATATTAGGCTCATTATTTTTTGTTACACAAAAATTGATAATATTATTAGTACTATTAATAATATTGGTAATTAGTAATCAGTATTACTCCATTATTTTCAGTTTCACAGAGCAATAATAAATATTACTAATATTATTACTAATTTTACTAGTACCTGTGTATTGTTGATTGTTGTTTTGTGCATTGATTTACTGTTTGTGTGTAGATTATGTTTTTTTGCATTCACTAATTTAACTTTTTATAATTTAGCCTTAGGAGTTTATCATGCCGAAAGATGACGAGATTAAGTTAATATTATTGAAGCGCACTATTGATTCGAAGAAACTTTTATTCGCCTAATTTGATGATAGTATAACCGCCAGTGATAAGCAACAAGAATGGCTTCAAATCAAAGATTACACCATCAGTGTAGGATTTTTTAATTTGAAGGATAAAAAAATCCATGGACGTCACCAAAATAAGCAAGAGCGGCTAAATCTTCTTTTTCAGAATCGGAACTTAAATCCATTTTATACAAATTCTGAAAATGGAAAGTATGCATATATATTACTCATACATAATATCGAATGGCCATACAAAAGTGAACGCTTCAGGGAAAATTCTGTAACTTTATGAAAAGTAGTTAAAATTATCTGAAATTTCGCAAAAGTATCGTTAACTGTTTGCACTAACTAAGAAACTAAATTTCGCATACATAGGGAGTGAACTTAAGATTTATTAACCACTAATACCCTCAATTATTGGTGAATAACGACTAATGAAAAATTTGGCGGATATCGGATGAGATTTCCTTATTATTTGTGCCACATATATGTTTATGAAACAGACGGTAATACATCGGCTACTAATGTGGTAATAATATTGGCGATTATAGTAATATTCATTAGTAATTTGGTAATATTTTATGTAACGGCCGACTAATATCTTAGAAAACCGGTTTTTTCTATTACTAATATTATTACTAATATTCATTACAAATATTATTATTTTATGTGATACAGGAATACCTAATAAATATTACTAATATTAAGTAAAATTTTTTTATGAAACCGGGCCCTAAATTCAGTGGCGGATCTAGGTAGGGGGAGAGGGGTGCAATAACCCAGTGTTTCCAAAAACAGTTGAAAATAGGTCCAAAAATTTGCCCTTCACGTGCCAAACAGCGTTTTTTCGGCGTTTTACATTGTCTACTTCTATTTAAATTAATTTTGAACGCAATATTTTTTCTGAAATATTTTTAATTTGTGACACTTTTCTGCGGAAAAATCAATAAATTGCTTTGACTCAAGCAAAAACCCAACGCGGAGCGCCAAAAAAATTGAGAAATTTAGGCTGAAGGATGTTTAGCAGCTTGATTTACTGCCCGTTTTCCTATAATTGTTAGACGCCGGACTTCGAAAATTTTTTCACTGCATTTTACCGATTTTCACAAATTTATTACAATTTGGAATGCAGCTTTGTATAGCTTTAACATGGTAAAATAATTGAGTTCTTATGAGAAAGAGAATTAAATTTACTTTCAAATTCTCCTACAAAAATCTATCAGGTAATAAACATAATGTAATCTGAATCCACACAAAACCACTAATGAAGCTAAAAAATCAGATATAGTTTTTTCAGTTAATCTGAAGAAATACCGAACCGATTTGGAAAAAAGTAAAGTTTTCTAAATACAAAGCAAATAATGAAACTATTTTTGCCAAAAAACTTTCAATTTGTTATAACTACAGTATACCACATAGCAAAAATAGCTCAAATTTCAACATGGCCGCACTTTTTACTAGTTTATTACATTTTGCTGAAAACTAGCGAAATAGTTGCCTTTTAGCTTCCTCTAAAATGTTCATTTTTTGGTTTTTCCTCTAAGCCCGCCGTTCACTCTACAAACGCGTTTTAAATTTTTTCCACTATGGCTGCCCCCAAAAGCCATGCTTATTGTGTGTTGCCGATTGTATTTTTTTTGAATGTTTGAGCTCAATATGAAGAGAGGGTGAAGCGAGCTTTTGAATAATTAATCACTCGTCTAATTTGATCAAGAATTCACACTTTTCATTTCTAGCCATGTGGGCAGCCATATTGGAAAATTACTGTAGTTTTGAAGGTTAAGATAGAAAATTTTATGCTCTTTTTAATGAGATAGGTTTAAGGGTCTGGTTCGTGATACTTCGTTAGATCAACTTAAAAAACCATTGTTGTACGCTGAAAACGCAGTGAGAAGTTATGCTCGAAAATAGAAGAAATCTATACTGAATTAGTTGTTTCTGCCATTGAAGTTGTTTAAGAAGCAATTCCAGGAGCGAAAAATGGCTTCCAGGTCTCAAAGATAGTAAATAAAAGTCATTAGTACGTAAGTATTATCTGGCGCGAAGCGCCACGAAAGTTTGAGAAATTATGATCACTGACAGCCAAAACTCATTGCAAATTATGTACATATGCATTCTTTATCACGCGAAATATTTTCGGACAATGGGGAGGGGCGGCCCCGGCTAACCCCCCTAGGTCCACCCTTGCTTAGAATGTATATTTTTTTGCGGTAGAATAGGTTTTTGTAGTAACAAACGCTTTCATGACTTCTAAAACGATTTACAGTCGGGCATTACAGTATTTTCCATTTGAGCATAATTTTTGAAAATTTTCGACGATTAAGCCCTATTCAGAAGTATCAATCGGCGACATCGCAGAAATCCTATTCATCAGCTGATTCACAAGTGGCAATCGAGGATCGCCGACGTCGATTTAGCTGACCGATCGGCAAAATCAAGAAATCGCCGACTATAATCGGGCAAAATCGGCGATATCGCCGATTTTTGGGTTGCGATTTTCGATTTTGGTCGGCGATTCTCCCGATTTTGCCGAAAAATCGGGAGAATCGGGAAAATCGCAACAAAAATCGGCGATGTCGCCGATTTTCCTGATTTGAATTGAGAATCGCGACCACTGTAGAGATAGAACTTGTTTCTATTTCTCCCGATAATCGCAAGAATCCTACATGATGAAGGGGCCAAAAATAATGTAATTGTGTAGAGGTACTCATGTTGCGTGCAGTTAATGCACTTTGCTGGTGTGCTAAACTATGTGTGTATATTTTGCAGTCATTCTCTAGCTAATACATACATACGTCATCATAAAAACGGCATATAAATTTCTTTTTATTCTACGGAAGTGGGTGCATAATTGTTATAAGCTAGTCCCGAATGGCGGCATCGTTTGATGAACGGCTTATTGAATTTGTTAAATATTATCCTCATTTATGGAATATCCGCTTGACCGACTTCAAGGATGCATAAAAAACAAAACCCTTGGGGAGAAATTGCGACGGAGCTGAATAGTGATGGTACGATTCGAAAATTGTATAATGCATGTGAGTTTGCTTCGAAAACTTTTAATTTTTAGTAAGAACTAGCGAAAAACGATGTGAATCTTTCAGTAATTTGTAGCTTAGATACAACTGCAGAATTTCGGACAAATCCACTGTCCATCGTGACTGCTAATAATATATAATGTACCTAGTCGGAACTGCAGAGCATTTCTTTGTGGCCTAGTTTTGTCCATGATACATATCTGGAATATGCATAATCGGGGACAAAATCGTCCAGAATAGACCACTAAAACGGGCATAATCGGCTATGTTAACAAAGAAAATTGGGAATAATCGCCGACAATGGCGATTCTTCCGATTTCGGTCGGCGATATTGCCGTTGACTTTGCCGATTTTAATCGAGAAAATCGCAGAAATCGCCAATTAAAATCGGCAAAATCGGCGATGTTGCGGATTTTACCTACCAAAATCGGGAAAATCGCCGACTAAAATCGGCAATATCGCCGATTTTGCCGATCAAAATCCGGGAAAATCGGCGACATCGCCGATTTTTACTTCTGAATAGGACTTTACCATCAAACGAGCTTGTTACTGAATACAAACACTGTCAATCATCTGCGACTGAAGCCCACTAATGTTACCATTTGTCACACCCTTTATCAAAACCGTGGATTTAGGGTTGATCAGATTAGATCTAATGCGATAGGCTTAAGTCCTATTCAGAAGTAAAAAATCGTTGATGTCGCCTATTTTCCCGATTTTGATGGGCAAAATGGCCAAAATCGGCGATTTTCCCGATTTTAGTCGGCGATTTTCCCGATTTTGGGGGGCAAAATCCGCGACATTGCCGATTTTGCCGATTTTGATCGGCGATTTCTGCGATTTTCCCTATTAAAATCGGCAAAGTGGGCAATATCGCCGTCTAAAATCGGCAGAATCGCCATTGTCGGCGATTCTTCCGATTTGCTTTGTTAACATAGCCGATGATGCCCGTTTTAGTGGGCTATTCCGGCCAATTTTGTCCCCGATTATGCATATTCCAGTTATGTATCATGGACAAAACTAGGCCACAAAGAAATGCTCTGCAGTTCCGACTAGGTACATTATATATTATTAGCAGTCACGATGGACAGTGAATGTTTGTCCGAAATTCTGCAGTTGTGCTTCAAATTAATGAAAGCGACTCAGAAAAAGCAAACTTACGCGTTCTATTCTTGCAGTTCTCGTGAAGAGTATGGCCATTATCATTCTCTTGTCTAAGGTATTTTACGCAAAGCATCCAAAATTTTTAAAATTTATGCTCAAAATGGAAGAAAACCATGTTGAAACAGCTGTTTATACCCCACAAATCGTTTTAGCAATCATGAAACATTTGTTTTAATAAAAAACATTACTGCCGCAAAAAATGACTTTCAAGCCACTGAGAAAGTAAATAAATACCTCTTTAGGTATTATCCGGCGCGAAGCGCAAGAAAAATTTGAGAAGTTATGTTAAACAACGACCAAGAATCATCAGAAATTATGTATCCATTTTTTGACTCTCCAAGTATGTTACGCCAATAGGGAACGGACCCCCCGCCCTCTTTATATCCGCCCTCGGGTACATCTTACCTCTCTGACTGAAGATGATTCAAGATTGCATCAGTAGAGTTGTCGAGGGACATGCAACCAAAAACGCCATTTTCATATTACTTAATTAACGATATTATAACGATATTAATATCGTTAGCGATATTAATATCTTTAAGTAGTTAAAGATGTTTTTTGGCCATCATTCTCATTAATGAAAGTTTGTTTTTTTGAAAAAATCGTTAACGACAGCAACAACTATATCTTTTTTCACTAACGACTACAATTTTAAAAATCTTTCAGTTTTTTACGGGCGCAGGGTGGGATCTAAACATATAGCCTGAAAAGCGACACTATTTTCAAAAACTTTCAGTGGTCAAAATGCAGAAAAAGAATTTTAACAAAGCACTCCTTTCAAAGTCGAGGAAAAGCAATTTCTACAGTTATGTACTTTTCTTAAGATTAGCACTTGTGTCATAAGAAATAACCTATTTATCAAGTTATTATTTATCATTTTTCGCCAAATATTCGTCAAGTTATTCAATGTTTTAAATTTTGCAGTTTTTCGCATGGTCATCCGAGGGTTAACTTACGTTCTTGTTTTTATAAAGTCCGAGAGAAACGACATTTCTTTGAACAAATTGAACGATTTGCACTTCTTTGACGAAACACCGGATCCAGTCGGTTGGGATTGGCTCTTTTTCTCTCTACTGTAATACGTACGCAAAGAATCCCATCGTTTTTCGCAAGTTTTTACTAAAAATTAAAAGTTTTCGAAGCAAACTCACATGCATTATACAATTTTCGAATCGTACCATCACTATTCAGCTCCGTCGCAATTTCTCTCTAAGAGTTTTGTTTTTTCCGCATCCTTGAAGTCGGTCAAGCGGATATTCCATAAATGAGGATAAGATTTAACAAATTCAATAAGCCGTTCATCAAACGACGCCGCCATTTGGGACTAGCTTATAACAATTATGTACCCACTTCCGTAGAATAAAAAGAAATTTATATGCCGTTTTTATGATGACGTATGTATGTACTAGCTAGAGAGTGACTGCAACATATACACACATAGTTTAGCACACCAGCAAAGTGCATTAACTGCACGCAACATGAGTACCTCGTACACAATTACATAATTTTTGGCCCCTTCATCATGTAGGATTCTTGCGATTATCGGGAGAAATAGAAACAAGTTCTATCTCTACGATTCTGGTCGGCGATTCTGCCGATTCAAATCGGGAAAATCGGCGACATCGCCGATTTTTGTTGCGATTTTACCGATTCTCCCGATTTTTCGGCAAAATCGGGAGAATCGCCGACTAAAATCGGGAAAATCGCAGCCAAAAATCGGCGATATCGCCGATTTTGCCGATTGTAGTCGGCGATTTTCCCAATTTTGCCGATCGGTCGGGTAAATCAGCAACGTCGGCGATCCTCCTGATTGCCACTTGTGAATCAGCTATGATTTATAGGATTTCTGCGATATCGCCGATTGTTACTTCTGAATAGGGCTTTAATCTCTCCAAAATTGGTGTTGGTCCACCCAAGATAGGACGGCCAGATACGTGCCTGTGCATTTTAAGGGTATTTTCTGTGCGAAACAGCCGGTTATGCATACAGCTTTAAGCAGGCGCTTAGCTAGCCGTCCTATTTACGACGGGATCAACACCAATTTTGGAGGGACTAAGCCCAAACGGGCCAAAAATAACACAAAGTAGTGTTTGAAAGTCCTATTTTCCGATTTTTCTGACTATTTGGGGGGGGGGTCCGACCCCATCATTCCACCCACAGATACAGTCAAGACCACAAGTAAGGTTGCTCAAGCGCATGTCCTACAGGCGCCTGGCAGTCAGAGTAACAGTCGTCGAACAGGCAATTTTCTCTCGACGCGGGTGTTTACCAATATCAGATTTTGGCCAACTCACAAGCAGGTCAGCGGTGCCTGTCGTTTGTGGTGCATGCGCATTAGCAGCGTTACTTATAGTCTTGACTGTACGTGCCTAGCTCTAAGAGCAAGACTGACAAAGAGTGCTGAAGCACAAGATTTAAGAGTTAAATAACGTGCAATAGATGACAGGCAACCGAATAAAAGGTCTTACGTTGACTGGCTGAGTTTTTTTGCCTTCAAATCAACGTACAATCTAGTCAGAGTTGTCACACCCAAGTTTCGCGTCACAAAATTATTCGCTCCTTATAGCATAATTTCACTTATTTATCTTCAATTCTCCTAATTGAAGTTTGCACAATTTGTCATAAGCTAGGGTCGGGGTTGATTCTCCTATGTATTGAAGAAAAACAACAACAATTTGAAAAATTGGCGATTTTATTGGGAATCAAAATTTATACAATTTCTGGATACGTTGGTGCGAAACGTGCTTTAAAATAATAGCGAATTTAAGGCGTAACTTGTAGGTTCGAATTGCGCTAGCTATGATAGATAAAGCGTCAGAGCTTGATGATCTTTTAATGCATGCAATAAGGCTAACACTCGGGACTTCAGGCTGGGACAAGGCAATGAACAGACGCAAGACAAAGGTAGGAAGAGCCAAAGCTTTGAGTCGCGCCGCTTTTATAGTAAAATCGGCGGGCGCACATGGTGTTGTTTTGACGACTCATTCTTGGATATATTCTGCTCACCTGTACTCACGTTTGCATCTGTCTGCATATATGCCCGTTTTTCTTCAACTTAAATCTTATGCTTTTGACTTCAAGTAATCTTTTTGATAACTTACTCACATGACCCAAAAGTTAGTGAACAATGTCAGTTGTTTGGGTATGTTTTGCGCGCAGTCTCGTGTTTTCTGATATTCTAAGTGTGGGAAGCTTAATTAATCTTAAGTTTCCATTCTTTCTGACGTCTTTCTGCTCTGTCTGGTTCTTAAAACTGGTTTTGACTGGTTTTGACCATGCTATTGCATAGAACCCTTGTTAGCCTTCAATTTTGCCTATTCGCATATTAACATAAGCATGAACGTTAACAGTATAACTACAATTCTTGGAAAAATATAAGACATTATGATAAGCGTTTTCTAAAACTTAGCGATTTATATTACAACATTGGATTTTGCGAATATTATAATATGAGTAAAAAATAAACAGAATTTTTGAAATATTAATAAAAAGATCATATTATATTAAGAAACAATGCTCACGTATTCTATTTGTACATATTAGATGCTTAAAATCGCGTCAATCGTGACAGAGTCTCAAGAATATTGAAACCGAATTCAGAAATTGACACATAAATCATTGAGCCAAATTTTGCGAATTGTGAATGATTCAGTCTATAAATTCAGATTATGGGTCCAGTGATTCTTGTGAATTTTCTTAAAATTCCGCAAAAGCTGCGATTTATGATATTTGGGGAAACGCACTTTAAAAATTTTTGCTAACGATTTCCGTCAGAATTCAATTATTGCAATTGGCAACATACGAGTAGTCTGTACCAAGTCAACCCAGTGTTGGGTACGATCTTGTGATGGAGTTTATAGCCATACTATTATTTTAGGACCACTTTTTTTACTTTTGAAAAATCTTGCATACCCCTCTCCCCCAGAATTTTGGCGCTGCTCACTTATGGTAACGACCATACGTGGGCAGCACTGGAATTCTTGGGGGTGGGGTGCTATGATTTTTCAAAGGTCAAAAAATGGCCTTAAAAATGATGTTAAGGCAAAAAAACCATTTTTCAACGTTTCTCATCATCAAAAAAATTGGGAAAAAAAATTTTAAAAAATTCAATTGTGAGCGGGAGAGGGGGTCATTAGGTTTCTGGGGGGTAGTTATTTTAGTTTCTCTGGGGGCTGCCAACCCCACCCCAAGCCCCACGCCTAAGTGTGGTAACGACGTGTTTTCCGGCCGTCCTTAATGAAACAATAATTATTTACGAGAGTCGTTATTAACGAAAACGATATAAATTTCGGTAAATTATATTGTGAAAATAACGTAAGTTTTTTTGTACATACATCTTAGCTAGCGCGTTAGGGCGTACCTATAATATACCTGCTTGGCCTTCTTTGTTTATCACATCAGCGTGGTGCGAATTTTATCTATACCCCATCTTCCCTATAGAAACAATGGGACGCTTCTGTATTGTGCGGTTATCATAAAATATAGAGGATACAAAACATTATGCGCTCTCTTTTTCTTGTGCACACTCGATACCAAGATTGTAATGAGCATGTAAAGTTTTAGTGTGACTTATAACATATAAAAATTTTTGACACTTGTTGAAAACATTTTTAGGACAATTTAGTGTAAAAGCCCTCTACAATTTAATATCGAAATGTTGAGCACAAAATTTTCTAGAAATGGTATTTTTTGTTTTTTGAATTTCGCATTAATTCTCGAGTGGGAGTGTAAAGAGTTTGAAAATCTAAGTGTATAGAAAAACACATTTAGTTCGGGTTGTCTAGTTGCCTATGCCTGCAAACAACTCCAGTTATGTGTTCTAAGAAATTTTTACTGATTCAAATTACCTACGGTTTTTGGGCTACTTTCTGCTAAATATTAGGACTTTTGAAAGCTAAATACGGACTTAGATTTAGGTTTTTAAATTTACTCTAGTAATTGTTGTAAAAATTTTGTCTAAAATTTCTCTGCTAATTTTCCCGCATATAAGTCGGGATAATTTGAATAAAATACAGATAAAGTACATTTTAAGGGTTAGAGTCGCATGAAACCGCATTAAAAACGCAATATTGAGTTATTCATGGGGGTGTAAAGCTCGAAATCAGAGGTTTAAATGGACGAAAAAAACGTTTTTTCTCTATTTTGATTTGTGCATATCTCAAATGTTTTGGAATACAGAAGTTTTCCACATGCAGACGTACCACGATTCAGATGCTACAAACTGGCCTAAAGCGAATTTGTTTACACTTAACTGAGGAGTTAGGTTTAGATTTTTAAGCTTTAAAATGTAGCGGATGGTGAAAAAATACGTGTTTGTCTCTTTTTGTATTCGTCACTTTTCCATTTAGAGTCGAGATAGGTCTAATCGAATAAAAATTAAGTAGTTTCTAAGGGGTAAAGGTCACAGCAAATATCCTTAATTTACATAAATATTAAGCTTTTTCGGGAGGTGTAAAGTCAAGTGAATTGTCTTTGGGCCATTTAAGAGACCTAATTTTTTCATAAATGTTGATTATTATATCAAAGTAATATCATAATTATCAATCCGACTAAAATCTTCTTTACACTATGTGATTCTTATAAAGTTTAATCTGAAAATGAACTTCAGCTCTAGGGCCTTTCGAAACCTTGATTTAAAAAATGTTTTATGTAATCTCGGAATTGGGAATCTGAGTGTTAGTTTTCTCCTCACCAATTACTTGTGTAAAGTTTGCGCAACTCATCCATTGTGAATGCGTAATTTACACTACATATTAATTTTACTTCCAGAGCGGTGCAATCTGTGAATTTTTTAAGAATATATATTGTAAGATCAGTGATTATGCATCTGACTGTTTGTTTTCTTTAAACCCAATAGTTATGTAAAGCTTATCACAGCTAATTATATATAGTTCTAGAGCCTCGTAGAAGCTCAATTTTTTGAAATGTTATATGTAAGTAAGAGTTACGAATATGACTATTAGTTGTGTGATATTTGCACTATTCATGTATTGCTAATGTGTAGTTTACAATCTAAATTTATTTACTTTTAGAGCGTCGCAAAATGTCAATGTTTATCAAAATATATATGTAAGGTCAGGATTACGAATCTGACTGAATATTTTCTTTATCCCCGGTAGTTATTTAAAGCTTACACTGAAAATTAAATTTATTTTCGGAACGTTACAGAAGCTTAATTTTTTCAAAATGTTTTATGTGACATCAGGATTTTGAATCTGCACATAAGCGATCTCTACAACCTATATTTGCATACAGTTTATGTTGAAAACCTCTGATCTCTTTAAGTTAGGTATGGTTGTCTTGTTTTAATAAGATACTGCTGAGTGCTGATGTTCAGAACAAGATTGTTTCCCGTTTTTTTGTGTTGCTGTCATTATTGTGTCATGTTACCGTAAGTGTTTACTGACAGATTTAATCAAACCATTCTAATTAAAAGTAAGGTACTAGCAAAGAATAATATATCTGATAGGTACAAAAAAGACGAATTTACCCTGGGATTGTGAAGCATTATAGATTAACAGGGGGGAACTAGGAAAAAGCTACCTATGTATATGCCTGAAGTCGCAAAATTTGCTGAAAATCAGACTTTCTCTAAGCAACGCAAAAAATCGAAGTATATTCTGCGGCACCTAAAAAAGAGTTAACCTGCTTTAAACAATTTTCAGTGCTTCACCTGAGAATGTATAAATATAATTCAAAATATTAATGTTTCTGTATAAAGCTTGCAAGGAGCAATGCTGACTTGCTTAGTCATTGTAATTGATAGAAAATTAATTGCAATTGTATATAAACGTGTTTTATTATATAATCAAGAGAATTACAGCAAACAAAGCAAACCTGGCATTAATTGATTAAAGCATACAATTATTGCGGCAATCAAGTACCTATATGTAGTCTGTTTCACGTAAACTTGCGCGTTTCCTACTGCTTTAAACAAACATTTTTTGATTGTGCTGAATAAATCAATGTTTGCTATTTCACTCAATTGGCTTGCAAAGCCTCTCTTAAGGCCCATTCATGCTTTGTCCGGCTCCGTCCGATTTGGTGTTTGAATGCGAAAATTGACAGAACCACTGCGGCATGCTGTGGCATGAGTCCGGCATAATCCAGCATCATGTGGCACACGTCCGACTTTCTCAAGCGCATGACGTCATAATCTGAGCTGCGATGCGGATTTTTTGCCGCAACAGACAAGTTGGGTTGGTTTCAACTTTTGTTCATCTGGCAAACATGAAATGTATAGCTCAGCGTTAAAAAATCAATATTTTTAGCAGACTGCACCGTACTCGTCATAAGCGCATTGAGGCTTGGAAGATTGGCGTCAGATCCAGATCCAGATCATCTGGATCTGGATCTGGTTATTTTCTGATCTGGTTATCTGATCTGTATCTGGATCTGCCAGAAAATCAGAACCCGATCTTTATCTGGATCTGGATCTGTTTAGTCAAGTTATATCTGGTTAGACAGATCAGAAAGTTATTTTTGCACGATGGTCTTTCTGTTTTACGATTTACTGTAGTTAGGTTATCTAATTAGTTGTAGCCTTACATGCACGGATTGTGTCTCAACAGCCCCACCAGTCCCAACAGCTCCACCATCCCAACAGCCCCACCAAAAATCCCAACAGCCCCACCAGTCACAACAGCCCCACCAGTCACAACAGCCCCACCAGTCACAACAGCCCCACCAACTCCCACCAGCAGCCCCACCATCCCAACAGCCCCACCAAAAATCCCAACAGCCCCACCCATCCCAACAACCCCACCAGTCCCAACAGCCCCATCCATCCCAACAGCCCCACCAGTCCCAACAGCCCCACCAATAATCCCAACAGCCCCACCAATCCCAACAGCCCCACCAATCCCAACAGCCCCACCAATCCCAACAGCCCTACAAATCCCAACAGTCCCACCGTCCTGACCAACCCCACCGTTCCAACAGCCCCACCCATAGGTGGGCAGCACCAAAATTCTGGGGGGGGTGTAAAAAATTTCTGGAGGGGTGAAAAAATTTTAAAGGTCAAAATATGGTCTTAAAAGTGGTCGTATGGCGAAAAAAACACCATTTTTCGACGTTTCTCATCGAGCACTAACCAATGGCATCAAAAAATTGCTAAAAAAGCAAAAAAAATTTTCTGGGGGGTATTTTGATTTCTGGGGGGGTATTTCAACTTCTGGGGGTGCATACCCCCCAAACCCTTCCCACGCCCATGTGTGAGCCCCACCGTCTTAATAGCCCCACCAATATTCCCAACAGCCCCACAAGTCCCAGGAGCCCCACCAATTCCCAGCAGTTCCACCGTTTCAGCAGTCCTACCGTTCCAACAGTCGCACTGTCCTAGGCACACATAAGCGTGGGGAAGGGATGTTTAGAGTGTAACCCCCGAACCCAAAATTCTGGAAATCCCCCAAATCATGTTAAACCCCCAGAATTTTATTTTTAGCACATTTCTCGGTCACCTTAACCCACCAGACCCACAGAATTTGTTCGCTGCCAATGTTGGTTCCAACTGCCCCACTGTTTTAATCATAGATGCACAGCAGGACTGGTTTGGAGAAGGAGTTTTGAGCCAAAAATTGACCTCAAAACTGGTATGAATGTTAAAATAGCGTAAAAACTACGCTAATCCACATTTTCTGGCTATTTTGAAGCAGATAGCGTGAAAGTTTTGATTTTCATTTAATTTTAACACTTATCTTTCCTTTTTCACTAGAAATTTTTCATTTTTTTCTGGCAGTGTAAAGTAGACCATAATGAGCAGGAATCCAATCTTGCGAGATGACTCGAATGAGGCAAAATCCTGGATTGCGCACAAATGCTGAAGCCTCAATTCTGACAGGTCTACCAGTTTCTCAGGTAGACTTATTCTGAAAATGTAAACCTGCACACTCGTTTATGGTCTTGATGAAATATACGAATTCGGAAAATAGACAAAAAATATCTTTGATAAAAAATTAATATTGCCTGATTTTATTATATCGTATAATAGCGATTGCAGTAATGGTGAGGCTGCTGGGATTACTGGTGGGGCTACTGGGACGGTGGGGCTGTTGGAACGGTGGGGCTGTTGGGATTGGTGGGGCTGTTGGGATTCTTGGGCTGTTGGAATTTGTGAAGCTGTTGGGATTTGTGGGGCTGTTGGGATTGGTGGGGCTGTTGGGATTGGTGGGGCTGTTGGGATTATTGGTGGGGCTGTTGGAACGGTGGGGCTGTTGGGACCGGTGGGACTGTTGGGACGGGTGGGGCTGTTGGGATTTTTGGTGGGGCTGTTGAAACGGTGGGGCTGTTGGGACGGTGGGGCTGTTGGGACTGGTGAGGCTGTTGAGACATCACCCATGCACGCGGGGTGGAAGGAGGGGTCTGCTGGGCGTTTTGACCCCCAGATCCGTGCTGACCCCTCCAGAATGGCCAAAAAGTGCCGCTGACCCCCATGATTTTATGCTTTCAGAAAAATTTTGGAAGCTCTGCAGAAAAGTAATTTAAGTGATAAAAATATATTGAAGGTTGTTTTTTCACATAAATTATCATCAGAATTGACCTTTGAGAGACTTTTTTGCCTAAAAATGGAAAATCATCAAATTTTTTCGAAACATTTTTGTTGAAAAAGTTGTTTCAGTCGATGCGCGACATCGAGAAACGTCTAAAAACAATGTTTTCAGTGCCCAAGGGCCATTTTTATCGTTTTTTTGATGTTTGAAAAAAATTTGAACTTGACCCCCAGAATTTCTATGCTGTACATGTATAGTTTTAGTAGGTGCATCTGTCATTTTTCATGAATTTTAACAGCGTTTTTCTTTGTTGAATTGAAATTAAGCTGGTTTCTTCTTAGTATTGCATTTTGTGTTGTTAGGTAAATGTATTGTTTGTGTTATTTGACAGTGATATCCCCTGAAATATTACACCCTTTCTTTCTTACAAGCGATCGAAAGAAGCATTTGTTTCTCCTGTTTAACCACAATGTTGCCAAATTCCAGACATCTCACGTTCCTGTGAATATTTAATGCCGTTTTGTTTATAAAGTTGTCAATTAAAGCTGTTGTAATAATTTTTACATTTTTATGCCTCAATTTCATGCCCATTGGTAAAAGTCTAAACTTGTGAGTATTTACTTTTAGACAATTTTCACTGATATCATTTTTATGTAAAAGCTCTAAAATGCAAATTTCCCTCGGCTCTGCCCCAGACCCCTCTGGGGGCTCTTATATTAGTCCTGCCAACCCGAGACCTCCCAATCCATGTTGATTCGGGCGCTTTACGCCCTCTTTTTCAGCGATACAAATTGCTGCACAAAAAATATTTTTATCTGGATCTGTATCTGTATCTGGATCTTTTTAAATTTTGATCTGGTAAAACGATCTGGATCTGGATCTGGTTATTTTCTGATCTGGTTATCTGATCTGGATCTGGATCTGCCAGAAAATCTGAACCCGATCTTTATCTGGATCTGGATCTGGGTAAAAATCTGGATCTTTTACATCACTAGAGCTGGACATCAACGCCATGAACTTTAACAAAAATAGTGGGCAGATTTGTCCCAGCATGGCTTACAATAGGAATATTAGAGTCTAAAATTTTAGATGGAGGTAAATTGAGTTTTTCATAAGTCGTGCAGACGCATGCTAGGCGTTTGTACTCTTCAAGAAATTCTTGTGACGCGAATAGATTAGGACGCGCTGTCTTCTGGCCCTTTCAGCAGTAACCGTGTTTACATCATGAGGAGATGTAAGGGTTGGCTGCGGTGGGGGCGCATTCATGGTGGGTTGGTTATCAGCTGTATATGTGACATATGGGCGATTGAAATTGTTGTCATTGCGATAATTTGAGTTGTAATATGTGCCACGCTGTTCATTTGGGAACTGCACAAAAGGTGTATTTTGTCTTGATTGATTAGTATAGCGATTATCGTAACGCGAATTTTGATAATTTGCACGCGAATTTTGGTAATAATCATTACGATTTTGCCTGAAATTCGATCGTGGTTGCTTAGGTTCAAAGCGGTTATCATTATTCGCATAGTTAGATGAACGATGTTGACTAGAGTTACAAGATCGTGATTGAGATCGATGTCTATTTTGCGAATTCGAACGCGATGGTGAACGATTTTGACGCGAAAAAGAACGCGACTGGCTGCGTTTGCGAGCCATAGAGTTGTAATTTCGATCAGATTGGGTATTATAATTAGTATTATTAGACGCTTCTTGTCTCTGACGCGTAAAACATTCCTCATAAATGTGACCTATGCGCTTGCAAAAGGTACAATATTTACGAGAGGAATTTTCTGGCTTCTCAGCACGCGACGAGCGATGAAACGTTCTATGACGCGGACGATCTGAATCATTTTGGTTAGACGCGCTGAGGAGTATCTTTAGGTACTGCGCTGCCTACGGGAGCAGCTGTTACCGATACATATGGTGTTAATGCTTTTTTCTCCTCAAATTCCTTATTAGCAAATTCAGCGCTTAGCGCATTGTCTAAAAATTCAGCTAATGATGCTCTAGGCTTTTTGTGATATGCCTCTTTTGAAATATGTGGTAATAAACCTTCTTTTAATTGATGTCGCATCAAATTATTGAAATGGTGCGAGTCAACTTCAAGATAAGGGTCAGATTTTATTAATTCTTCGCGAAGCGAGAGATAATAAGATTTAACCGATTCGTTAGGCTGCTGTTTATGTGTCAAAAAACGAGTAAAGAGCGCACCGGTGTCCATTGGACAGAATTCGGCTATTAGCGCTTGTTTAGTTTTTGAATAAGATTGTTGTATATCAGCAGGTAACGAACGGTATAAACGTGAAGCATAGGGATCTAGAAATCCAGTCATAAATTTTAAACGATCAGCTTTGTCGATATCATAGGTATCGGCAAGTGATTCAAATTCTGCAAAATATGCTTTTATATCCGTTTTATCGCCATCAAAAAATTTTTTATTTGCAATTGCAATTTGCATTTGTGCCATAAATGGTCCGCAATTCAAGGAATCAGCGAGATGCGATTTACCACGCGAGCCTTCAGATGAAGAATCTGAACTATAACGATGACGTCGTCGGCGCGATCTACTTTTGCGACGCGAACGACGGCTGCGCGGGCGATCATAGCTATTTGATGAACTTTCATCAGAAAATTTTACATGTCTTCTTCTACTAGATGATTCAGGGAGAGGCGCAGATTCGTTTTGCAAATTTGCAGGTTCATTATTAATGCCAGATAAATTTATCTCAACAGGTTGCGTTTCAATATTAGAAGAATGCAAAATAGGGTTATTAGGTGGTATTTCCACATTCACGGGATTAGGTACATAATTATTTGGAAAAATTTCTCCTTGAGGTGGAAAATATTGCAGCGGTGGTGGATTTAATTGCTGCTGAGAGTTCGCATTCGAAGAATTAGGTACGAAAGAAGGCGCATTACGATTTAAAGACAGCAACGGCCGAGATCGCGACGTCTGCGAAATCGGTACCGACGGCTGCGAAATCGTAGGTATGTTATCCGAAAAACCCGAGTTTTGCACTGGTTGCAAACCCGTGTTTAAAGGATTTTGTGACAAATTAGATAACTCAGGCGCGCGGTTCGTACAACTTTGAGCGATATTTTCGGGAATAGCTTCCGAAGGTGAACGTGAATTAGATGCGCTGTTGCCAGTGGACAACAATGAAGATGCACGATGCGTACTTTGCGCACGATTTGCACTTTGCGCATTAAATTCAGAAAAATTTGCGCTATCGATTGAGTGGTTAACGCGCTCAGACGGATTATTTTCAATGCGATTCGAAACTGGTTGGGGTTTAAGCATAGTGCTTAGCTCCAAACGCAGTTTACGCATTTCCTCCGCATTTTCCTTTTTATCTTGATTTACGCGCGTAGAAAGATCCGAAAATTGCAAATGAATGGCTTGTAACGCTTTTAAAATAAGATCATTAGTCACATTAGCACTAGCACAATCTTCGTCGGCATTTCTGCTATGACTATGATTACTTTCTACGTCAGAATCGGGATTTTCGCGCTCCGAACTGGTTTCAGGATTATTTGCCGTGTTAAGAGTAGTCGTATTATCGATCATTGTATGATTTGATGAATTATCAATGTTAGGGTCCGAACTAGTTATCGAAGTTTGATTAATGCGTGCTTGCACGGTAGTCAATAACAGTTCCTCTTCGGACTGTGTATTGCTCGCGGCATTTAGTGACGCGGGTAATTGATCATTATTCGCCTTACTAGTTACGTCTTTGTCATTTTTGTCATTACTCGCAGAATTACTCGCGCTATTCGAGTCAACAGGCGCGGTGGGTAATTGGCGAGATGAAGTAGGTGGCGTAGAAGGTTTTTTCAATTTAGCGGGCGGTGTCCGCAAAACCTTTTTTCCTGCCATTTTTATGTGTCAAAAATGTCGAAAAATATGACCTTGGGTAAAATAAATTTCAGTACGTCGAAATTTTGCCCAAAATAAATGTTTCGAATTTGGCCTTTGTTGTTCCGAAAACAGGTTTTTTCCACGTGAATAGTATTTACTTACGTGCAGTAAGATATACCTGACATGAAATGATCGAAAACAGGTAGGACTAAGCCTAAGGCGCAAGAAAGTGTACGTGGTTAGAAAAAGAGATAGGTAAAGACCTAAGTAACGAAATTTCGTCGTGAAGAGATTAAAATGATAAATCGTCGCCTGAGGGTCGACGTTTATAGAAAAATGCGAGCGTGATAGCTGCCTTCGTCGATGAAAATCCGACGGGAATAGAAAAAATAACGATGACGTTACCACGATACACAAAATCTTTACCACGGACGCTTACTTAAATTGCGCACTGCCACGATCGCGGTCGATACAACAACAAAGGTGAACGGAACGTTACACATTTTTAGATGGCCAAAATAATGATTTTTGGATCGAAAAATAAATTTACGATGATTGATCAGTTCGGCTGTAGCTAGCAGCCTAAAAGAGGGACTATCCAGTGTAAATACATGGCCGCCCTAGTGTCTACAGGAATCGACGTAGGAACCGGATGTATTTGCCTTCGAGACTTACTTAGGTACGTAGGTACTTAGATCTGCACTTAGCGCTGGCCCCGATCGCTTAGCCTGGGATCGCTTCGATCCTTGGACCCTCACAGACCTTACGGCTTCGATCCCCTCGGTCCTAATTTGCTGACCGCTTCTGGTCGGGTGATCTCAGCAGCTACGCCCTAAGACCTAAGGCTACCTACCTAGTCTCGGAATTGCCGCGGAGGTCAGTTGACCTATCTCAAACCTCAAGTTGATTATTTAACTTATTTTCAAGATTCGATTCCAACAGAAATGTTTTATGGTTCCTAATGTGTATAGCACAATAAACCTTGAAAACAACAACAACGAGCTCTATACTGATCAATCATCCTTAAAGATTAAATAATGTTTTTGATTAATTTTTGGTTTGAGAAAAGAATTAAGGTTTTCGAACAAAATAAGTAATCATATGGAATTTACCTATCCGTCCACTCAGAAGAGTCGAAATCCTCGACGTGGGAATTTCCGACCTTACCCTCGGTATATCCAAAACCCCTGGGTAGGTTTTCTCCAATTTATTTCAAACGCTGAATACTCGGCCTAACTGCCGGACAACAAAAATAACGCAAAAGAAAAACAAAACGTACGCAACTATACACTCGTACGATTGCCAACAAGAATGCCAACAAGACTAACTACACTGGCCTCAAGGGACCATTACAGTAAAATAAACAAACGTCAAATTAACGTAATACTGGAACACTTTTATCTCAGATCAATTATTCTAAGCTAATACGAGCGGTATGCATTAAACAATTACTATTATCATATACTTAACTCTATGTTACCGGACAAGTATCTTATTGTTTTTTATTATTGAAAATTGGGAAAAAGTGGGAAGACCGAAGGCATAGCCCACAGTACACTATCGTGGATAGCTACTAGTATTGGCTATGTAGTGGCTACCGCGAACTGCTAAGGCAAGTTCGCCAAACGTGTAACTCTCGTAGTTACATATAGCATAAAATAATTGAGGAAAATATAGCCAAAGCATGAGTATAAAGGCAAGGAAGCGCAAAAATTTGGCACTTTTGAGCAAATAGATAGCCAAAAACGTTTAAGAAAGCATCATTTCTACAAATTTCTCAGAAAATTTTTGGGAAATTTCTAAAAATCGCCAATTTTTGGGGGAGTGGAAAAATTTTGCGGGGTGTGAAAACTGTTCTTGAGGGTTGGGGGGTCAAACCCTCCCCTCAAACCCCCTCTCTCCATGAACATACGTGGGCGGCAAGCCGTGGGCGGCTGGATCTGTATCTGTATCTGGATCTTTTTAAATTTTGATCTGGTAAAACGATCTGGATCTGGATCTGGTTATTTTCTGATCTGGTTATCTGATCTGATCTGGATCTGCCAGAAAATCTGAACCTGATCTTTATCTGGATCTGGATCTGGGTAAAATCTGGATCTTTTACATCACTAGAGCTGGTACATCAACGCCATGAACTTTAACAAAAATAGTGGGCAGATTTGTCCCAGCATGGCTTACAATAGGAATATTAGAGTCTAAAATTTTAGATGGAGGTAAATTGAGCTTTTCATAAGTCGCAAGACAACGCTGTAAGCATTTGTACTCTTCAAGAAATTCTTGTGACGCGAATAGATTAGGACGCGCGCTAGTCTCTGGCCCTTTCGCAGTAACCGTGTTTACATCATGAGGAGATGTAAGGGTTGGCTGCGGTGGGGGCGCATTCATGGTGGGTTGGTTATCAGCTGTATATGTGACATATGGGCGATTAAAATTGTTGTCATTGCGATAATTTGAGTTGTAATATGTGCCACGCTGTTCATTTGGGAACTGCACAAAAGGTGTATTTTGTCTGGATTGATTATTATAGCGATTATCGTAATGCGAATTTTGATAATTTGCACGCTGAATTTTGGTAATAATCATTACGATTTTGCCTAAAATTCGATCGTGGTTGCTTAGGTTCAAAGCGGTTATCATTATTTGCATAGTTAGATGAACGATGTTGACTAGAGTTACGAGATCGTGATTGAGATCGATGTCTATTTTGCGAATTTGAACGCGATGGTGAACGATTTCGACGCGAAAAGAACGCGACTGGCTGCGTTTGCGAGCCATAGAGTTGTAATTTCGATCAGATTGGGTATTATAATTAGTATTATTAGACGCTTCTTGTCTCTGACGCGTAAAACATTCCTCATAAATGTGACCTATGCGCTTGCAAAAGGTACAATATTTACGAGAGGAATTTTCTGGCTTCTCAGCACGCGACGAGCGATGAAACGTTCTATGACGCGGACAATCTGAATCATTTTGGTTAGACGCGCGAGGAGTATCTTTAGGTACTGCGCTGCCTACGGGAGCAGCTGTTACCGATACATATGGTGTTAATGCTTTTTCTCCTCAAATTCCTTATTAGCAAATTCAGCGCTTAGCGCATTGTCCAAAAATTCAGCTAATGATGCTCTAGGCTTTTTGTGATATGCCTCTTTTGAAATATGTGGTAATAAACCTTCTTTTAATTGATGTCGCATCAAATTATTGAAATGGTGCGAGTCAACTTCAAGATAAGGGTCAGATTTTATTAATTCTTCGCGAAGCGAGAGATAATAAGATTTAACCGATTCGTTAGGCTGCTGTTTATGTGTCAAAAAACGAGTAAAGAGCGCACCGGTGTCCATTGGACAGAATTCGGCTATTAGCGCTTGTTTAGTTTTTGAATAAGATTGTTGTATATCAGCAGGTAACGAACGGTATAAACGTGAAGCATAGGGATCTAGAAATCCAGTCATAAATTTTAAACGATCAGCTTTGTCGATATCATAGGTATCGGCAAGTGATTCAAATTCTGCAAAATATGCTTTTATATCCGTTTTATCGCCATCAAAAAATTTTTATTTGCAATTGCAATTTGCATTTGTGCCATAAATGGTCCGCGATTCAAGGAATCAGCGAGATGCGATTTACCATGCGAGCCTTCAGATGAAGAATCTGAACTATAACGATGACGTCGTCGGCGCAATCTACTTTTGCGACGCGAACGACGGCTGCGCGGGCGATCATAGCTATTTGATGAACTTTCATCAGAAAATTTTACATGTCTTCTTCTACTAGATGATTCAGGGAGAGGCGCAGATTCGTTTTGCAAATTTGCAGGTTCGTTATTAATGCCAGATAAATTTATCTCAACAGGTTGCGTTTCGATATTAGAAGAATGCAAAATAGGGTTATTAGGTGGTATTTCCACATTCACGGGATTAGGTACATAATTATTTGGAAAAATTTCTCCTTGAGGTGGAAAATATTGCAGCGGTGGTGGATTTAATTGCTGCTGAGAGTTCGCATTTGAAGAATTAGGTACGAAAGAAGGCGCATTACGATTTAAAGACAGCAACAGCCGAGATCGCGACGTCTGCAAAATCGGTACCGATGGCTGCGAAATTGTAGGTATGTTATCCGAAAAACCCGAGTTTTGCACTGGTTGCAAACCCGTGTTTAAAGGATTTCGTGACAAATTAGATAACTCAGGCGCGCAGTTTGTACAACTTTGTGCGATATTTTCGGGAATAGCTTCCAAAGGCGAGCGTGAATTAGATGCGCTGTTGCCAGTGGACAACAGTGAAGATGCATGATGCGTACTTTGCGCACAATTTGCACTTTGAGCATTAAATTCAGAAAAATTTGCACTACCAATTGAGTGGTTAACGCGCTCAGACGGATTATTTTCATTGCGATTCGAATCTGGTTGGGGCTTAAGCATAGTGCTTAGCTCCAAACGCAGTTTACGCATTTCCTCTGCATTTTCCTTTTTATCTTGATTTACACGCGTAGAAAGATCCGAAAATTGCAAATGAATTGCTTGTAACCACACCTGGGCGTGGGGGGGGGGGGTTTGGGGGGTATGCACCCCCAGAAACCAAAATACCCCCCCCCAGAAATCAAAATACCCCCCCAGAATTCAATTTTTGAAAATTTTTTTCGTTTTTTTCGCAATTTTTTGATGCCAATGGATAGTGCTTGATGAGAAACGTCGAAAAATGGTGTTTTTATCGCCATACCACCATTTTTAAGGCCATTTTTCGACCTTCAAAAAATCTTGCACCCCCAGAATTTTCTTGCTGCCCACGTATGCTTGTAACGCTTTTAAAATAAGATCATTAGTCACATTAGCACTAGCACAATCTTTGTCGGCATTTCTGCTATGACTATGATTACTTTCTACGTCAGAATCGGGATTTTCGCGCTCTGAACTGGTTTCAGGATTATTTGTCGTGTTAAGAGTAGTCGTATTATCAATCATTGTATGATTTGATGAATTATCAATGTTAGGGTCCGAACTAGTTCTCGAAGTTTGATTAATGCGTGCTTGCATGGTAGTCAATAACAGTTCCTCTTCGGACTGTGTATTGCTCGCGGCATTTAGTGACGCGGGTAATTTATCATTATTCAGCCTTACTAGTTACGTCTTTATCGTTTTTGTCATTACTCGCAGAATTACTCGCGCTATTCGAGTCAACAGGCGCGGTGGGTAATTGGCGAGAAGAAGTAGGTGGCGTAGAAGGTTTTTTCAATTTAGCGGGCGGTGTCCGCAAAACCTTTTTTCCTGCCATTTTTATGTATCAAAAATGTCGAAAAATATGACCTTGGGTAAAATAAATTTCAGTACGTCGAAATTTTGCCCAAAATAAATGTTTCAAATTTGGCCTTTGTCGTTCCGAAAAACAGGTTTTTTCCACGTGAATAGTATTTGCTTACGTGCAGTAAGATATACCTGACATGAAATGATCGAAAACAGGTAGGACTAAGCCTAAGGCGCAAGAAAGTGTACGTGGTTAGAAAAGGAGATAGGTAAAGACCTAAGTGACGAAATTTCGTCGTGAAGAGAGAAAAATGATAAATCGTCGCCTGCGGGTCGACGTTTATAGAAAAATGCGAGCGTGATAGCTGCCTTTGTCGATGAAGATCCGACGGGAATAGAAAAAATAACAATGACGTTACCACAATACACAAAATCTTTACCACGGACGCTTACTTAAATTGCGCACTGCCACAATCGCGGTCGATACAACAACAAAGGTGAACGGAACGTTACACATTTTTAGATGGCCAAAATAATGATTTTTGGATCAAAAAATAATTTTACGATGATTGATCAGTTTGGCTGTAGCTAGCAGCCTAAAAGAGGGAACTATCCAGTGTAAATACATGGCCCCTAGCATCTACGGAATCGACGCAGGAACCGAATGTATTTGCCTTCGAGACTTACTTAGGTACGTAGGTACTTAGATCTGCACTTAGCGCTGGCCCCGATCGCTTAGCCTGGGATTGCTTCGATCCTTGGACCCTCACAAACCTTACGGCTTCGATCCCCTCGGTCCTAATTTGCTGACCGCTTCTGGTCGGGTGATCTCAGCAGCTACGCCCTAAGACCTAAGGCTACCTACCTAATCTCGGAATTGCCGCGGAGGTCAGTTGACCTATCTCAAACCTCAAGTTGATTATTTAACTTATTTTCTGGATTCGAGTTCGATCAGAAATGTTTTATGGTTCCTAATGTGTGATAGCACAATAGACTTAGAAAACAACAACAACGAGCTCTATACTGATCAATCATCCTTAAAGATTAAATAATGTTTTTGATCAATTTTTGGTTTGAGAAAAGAATTAAGGTTTTCGAACAAAATAAGCAATCATATGGAATTTACCTATCCGTCCACTCAGAAGAGTCGAAGTCCTCGACGTGGGAATTTCCGACCTTACCCTCGGTATATCCGAAACCCCTGGGTAGGTTTTCTCCAATTTATTTCAAACGCTGAATACTCGGCCTAACTGCCGGACAACAAAAATAACGCAAAAGAAAAACAAAACGTATGCAACTATACACTCGTACGATTGCCAACAAGAATGCCAACAAGACTAACTACACTGGCCTCAAGGGACCATTACAGTAAAATAAACAAACGTCAAATTAACGTAATACTGGAACACTTTTATCTCAGATCAATTATTCTAAGCTAATACGAGCGGTATGCATTAAACAATTACTATTATCATATACTTAACTCTATGTTACCGGACAAGTATCTTATTGTTTTTTATTATTGAAAATTGGGAAAAAGTGGGAAGACCGAAGGCATAGCCCACAGTACACTATCGTGGATAGCTACTAGTATTGGCTATGTAGTGGCTACCGCGAACTGCTAAGGCAAGTTCGCCAAACGTGTAACTCTCGTAGTTACATATAGCATAAAATAATTGAGGAAAATATAGCCAAAGCATGAGTATAAAGGCGCGAAGCGCCAAAATTTGGCACTTTTGAGCAAATAGATAGCCAAAAACGCTTAAGAAAGCATCATTTCTACAAATTTTCAGAAAATTTTGGGGAAATTTCTAAAAATCGCCAATTTTTGGGGAGTGGAAAAATTTTTGCGGGGTGTGAAAACTGTTCTTGAGGGTTGGGGGGGTCAAACCTCCCCTCAAACCCCTCTCTCCATGAACATACGTGGGCGGCAAGAAAATTCCTGGAGGGGGTGCAAGATTCTTCAAAGTCAAAAAATGGCCTTAAAAATGGTGGCATGGCGTAAAAAACACAATTTTTCGACGTTTCTCATCAAGCACTATGCATCGACATCAAAAAATTGCGAAAAACACGGAAAAAATTTTCAAAAATTGAATTCTGGGGGGGGGGGTGTTTTGATTTCTGGGTGGGGGTATTTTGGTTTCTCGGGGGGAGCATACCCCGTCCGAACCCCCACCACGCCCAGGCTTGCCCAAGATCATGTATGGTGGACACGCGAACTGTATGAAGAAATCGTGTACGCTAGTATACAAGTCTGTGAAATGGGGCTTGTGCTATGAGTAGCATTTGAAAAAATTGATATTTGAAAGGTCAACGAGTTTTTGTGAGCTTCATAATAAAAGTTGTGCAAAAAATGATACAAAATGTTTTGATAGTTATTATGTATGGCTGCCTTGGACACATCGTAAAACTAAACTTTTTAAGAGCAAATATGGAACGTCAAAATTATAAGGTTTCGTAGACTTCTCTGTTATTGCCCTTTGGTTTACTCTTTGCAAACAATATTTTTTAATGGATTAGAACAGAAAAAGCTTAATTACCTAATCTCTGCTTGAAACATCAGTCTAAAATTTTTTGTTAAAGCATAACCTCAAAAGCGTCTTCTTCACTATATTGCTTATTGCTGTTAGATTCATAATTGTCAATTTTATTATTTGCTCTAGTTCTATTTCGTAGGATTCATTATTACACTTTAACTGCGAATATATTTTACAAAAAAAGTTGGTTTTACAAAGATTCGTTGCATTTTCGCGATTCCTGTTAATCCGAAGTCGCAAAAACCATTAGCCAAATGTGTTTTTTTCTATCGAATGATTTAAATAGCACCACCTTAAGTCAAGCAGAACAAAATTTATAAAGAACAATATGTATCGTTTTTGGACCACTCTGTATTTTGGGGTATCATTCGAGAAAAATGAGTTTCGGAACCAGCGAACCGCGATAGGAGAAGCATAGAGGTGTTAGAACAAACGAAGACCAGCCAAGTGGCAGCCGCGGAAAGAAAACCGGAACGTTCAAGCTGCAAAGCTGATGGAAATATGACAGAGGAAAGAGTGAAGCGATCCTGAACCGATTAGTCATGTGATAAGTTTATTTGGAATAATAAAGAGACATGCGGATGTGTTTGACTCCTCGTAACTCATTATACTGTAACATATCACGTTTACCGCATTAGTGTAAAGGACCAGGAAGTAGGTAATTTTTACCCCCATGAGGTGGGTGCGGGGAAATGTGGGACGTTCAAAGTACAATGAAACAGACTATATGGAATAAAAAACAGACATGCGGATGTATTTTACTGCCTGTAACTCATTATACTGTAGAATATAATGTATATAGCATAAGTTTAAAGGACATTTACATAAAATCATGAAGTAGGTAATTGATAACACCATGTAATTTATACCCCCATTAGGTATGTGCGGGTAAATGTGGGACGTTCAAAGTACAATGAAACAGACTATATGGAATAAAAAACAGACATGCGGATGGGTTTTACTGCTTGTAACTCATTATACTGTAGAATAGAAAGTAAATAGCATAAGTTTAAAGGACATTTACAAATAAACATGAAGTAGGTAATTGATAACACCATTAGGCGGATGTGTTTGACTCCTTGTAACTCATTATACTGTAGAATATCACGTATACTGCATTAGTTTAAAGGACATTTACATAAAATTATGAGGGAGGTAATTTTCACCCCCAATAGGTATGTCCTGATAAATAATGGACGTTCAAAGTTCAATGAAACAGACGATTCCATGATCCGAAATGATTGGTACGGATGTAGGAGGGACATAAACATTAGGGAGGAACGTACTTATAGAAACGATAGAATATGGTATTAGTAAAAATTTGTTGAACACAAGTTTGGTCTTGTTACTGATCTTAGTAAAGCCTTAACGCATTTGATCAAGTACCTTCCTTTATGAAAATTATCTAATCACAAATAGTACTGTATCACAGAAATCGAACGACTTTCTATATTCACCACAGGCGACGATGGGATTGGACAACATTTAAGAGACTGATGTGCGATTGGTAGGAAAAAGCGCAAAACTTTGTTTTTTTTAGACCTCTGCAAAATCCGTCAACAGCGAATCAAATTGATTCGCGCTAAATTTTCTAGCATGACTGGAAAAATGACCTATAAAAAGGGGATGCAGAGCCCACGCGCGCGTAGTCAATTAGATCACAGTGTGCCGACGGGTGAATATGTTGGAAATGGGTGGCATGAATAATGTGTCAATAGTATGATGAATAATAGTTTGTAAAATCGCGATTTACATATTGTTTGCGCTGGAAATGAATTATAGATATGAAGTGATACACTGCACAAATAATTACCTACATAAATGTTTGTTATTCAGGGAACGATTTAAATGAATTTATTAAAAATCGTGAAATTTTGCGAAGATCGTGATGGGTTGCCCGAGAAGCTGGCGGAGTTGGGACTGGTTCCACGCGCAGGCAAATACGACTGTCCAACATGTGGCGGGAAGATGGTTCTAATCAAGGATGAATCATGGGTGGATGGATGGATATGGACGTGCCGGGCGCGTGTGTCGGTCAGGAAACAGAAGGCGCGGCCTTGCGGAGTGCGAGTGGGCTTGCGCAAGCACACGTTTTTGAGAATTCGAAGTTACCGATTTGGAAAGTTCTTGGATTCATCAATTTCTGGGTCGGAGGTGCAACTTTGCGATTTACTGGCGAACAGCTCGAGATGGCCCAAGAAAGTCTGGTCAACTGGTCATCTTACTGCCGGGAGGTCGTATTTGATGCATTCTTCACGAACCCAGAAAAACTCGGTGGCCCTGGGAAGGTCGTTGAGATCGACGAATCCAAATTCGGTAAGCGAAAATATCATAGGGGGCATTCTGTGGAGGGCCAATGGGTCTTCGGCGGCTATGAACGGGGCTCCGGTCGCGTGTTTATGGTAGCCGTTGAGGCCCGAGGGTCTGACACACTGCTACCCATAATCCGAGAGTGGATTAACCCGGGTACGACAATTCTTTCTGACTTTTGGAAGGCATATGACTGCTTGGGAGACCATGGCTACATTCACATGAAAGTAAATCATTCTCTGAATTTTAAAGATCCTGACACACAGACACATACTAACGCCATTGAGTCCTCCTGGCGAGCAGCCAAGTCTAGTTTTGCATCGTCAGGGAGAATCAAAGCACACGTACCCGGTAATCTAGCTCAGTACATGTTCCAAAAGCGATGCAAGGAAATGCAACTTGATCGCACGGTCGAGTTTCTGCGGATGGCTGGGCAGCTGTACAATCCGTGTAAGCCCAGTGCACCACAATTTGACGAGGACAGGGACAGCCGCGAGGAATTGGAGGACAGTGACAGCCACAACGAATTGGAGTTTTAGTATAGTAAGTTGTGTTGAAAACATATTTTCTGATCATTCAGTTCAGCTTAAGACGGGCTTAGGCTTAGGCTTAGTTATGTGCCTTCACATTGGTGCCAGGGGATGATGTAAGCCTGAGTCAGATGGGGCAAAAATTGCGTGCTAGCGACGCCGCTACGCAATTTTTGCCCCATCTTTGGCTTAGGCTTAGATCATCCCCTGACACCAATCTGAAGCCTCAAACAGCGCTTTTTAGGCTTCTAATCATCAGGAGCAGCACTATGAACCCAAGATATGCCCTGAACCAAGTTTGCAATATGCAAATTAGCCTAATTTGCATACTATGCAAATCAGGCTAATTTGCATATCAAAACTTGGTTTCCGCGGCCAGTTTAGGGTTTCTAGTGATGCTCGCGATGATTAGAAACCTGAAAAATGGCTGTTTTGTAAGAAATTGAAAAATCAGTAATTACGAAAATTTCCATATTTTGTAACCTGTTGAAGCGTTTGAATCGTTTCAGACTAATTTGAAAAAGGAAAATGCACTAAAAATCGATTTTCCGATTTGTCTTTGTATGTAGCTTCCTGCTTTTTTTCCTAACCTGTTTCGCTATTTTATTTGATAAGATCAGCTAAATTCATTGGAAATCAGTGTTTGCGAGTAAAAACCTTTTTCCATTACAATAATGAAGACTCATTGGCCATTTCATGACAGAGGGACCTAAATATTTCAAACATGAAAAAAGCGATGAAAGATTCATCGAAAATTCTACTTTTCAAGATTTCTCTTCGAGCTCTTCCATTAAAAATGATGGAAAATGGTTAATTTTTTCAAAATTTTATTCTGGAGTTTGTAAAATTTATGGGCAAGGATCACAGATAGATTTATACACTAGACAGAGAGAGCGTAAATTTAACAAACCATGCATGTTAAAAAGTCCAAAGTGAAGCGATTGTCTATTGTCCGAATGTATAAATTTTTTTAGAATCGATTACAACTGCTGTAAAGTTTAAAAACAATTTTCAAAGTTCTATATTCCAGGCGACACATCAAGCTTAGTGACAACAAATTTGGCAATTAAACTAATCGCGACATTATATTTCATTATACGACCTGCAAAAAATTGCAATACACAGTATAGTTGAATTTCGATCATTATGTATACCTACGGTGAGGCCCGTATCCAGGATTCGGCCAAGGGGGAAGGGGCGGACCCAACGTAAATTGGTCTATACCTGAGAAAATTCTTCTGTACAGCTCGTAAAAATTGCATTCTTCGACGTTTTTCGGCATGCTCTATCCAATAAGAACATCAAATTCAAAAATTGCTAAAAAAATTTTCTCCATCAAAAGGCTATAAAAAGTGTCGTTTTTTGGTCGCACTTGAGCCAAAAGTTTGGTAAAGAGTTCACATCTGGCGCGAAAAGCCGAAGATTTAAAGCTTTTACGTCAAATACATGCAATTTCTCTATCTCCTCGTGCATTATCTAACCTTTCAAAAATTTTCGACTAAGCGGTAGGGCGGCCGCCCCACCCCCATAATTAAGGTCGTAACATAATATTAGCTATGCTCTCTCAGCAAAGTCAAAACATCACATTTACTCTAGGTCCTTTTTATTTGAAAAATTTAACTGTGAATTCAGATGGATGCCTTGAGAAAAAATCTATCATGAATCTGTTTTATTTACTGTTTTTTTATGGATTACAGTTTTTTCTGATTTTACGCGAGGGTCATTTAATTAACCATTTTTATGACTCTATAAGATTGACGTGAATCTTGCACAAAAATGGCTTCCAGCAAAATTGACGTTTTGAGCGAACTGAATACGCTTATAATGAAATTTCGCGAATTAAATCATTTTCTCTTTTAAATACGGTTGTTTTTTGAAATTTTTTTCTATGATTTCACATAACAAATAAAATATGAATTTCATTGCATTTCACCAAAAAAAAGGTAAATGGTAAAAAAGTTTTTCAACGAAGTTGGTCGAAGGATCAAATTTTCAATTTGGGAAAAACAAGGGTCGATTTCAGAAACATAAGAAACTAGCCTGCCTGTGCTAGATAGAAAAGTTTCCATAATCTTACAAATGATAGAGAAATCTCTGAGCATAACCTAATTAACAAGCAAAGCTACATGATCAAATGAATAAAAAATGAAATACGTACATAAAAATACAAAACAAAATAAAATAAATAAAAGTGCAGAAATAAATGCGAAATAGTTTACACTGAGCAAGAGTATTGTCGACGGGAAAGGTTGATCTGGCTTTAACATAGTATACGCCGCATCAAAATGATTTCTGTACTAACAAATACCATTACTTCGGCATGCCATAAGCTCCTGCAATGTTGTCTCATATGTATATGCTAATCAAACCATACACGGTCAGCTGCCGAATTCTGGGGGTCTGGGTGATGTGAAACTGGCGAAAATTACAAAAAAACATGCCAAAAATTTAATTCTAGGGGTCATCGGTTTCTGAAGGTCTGCCAGACTCTCAGGGTGTAGACCATACCTGGGCGTGGGGGTGGGTTTGGGGTATGCAACCCCCAGGAAAAAACACCTCCAGAAACCAAAATACCCCCCAATTCGATCTTTGAATTTTTTTTTGTTTTTTTTCGTAATTTTTTGATGCCAATGGATAGTGCTCGATGAGAAACGTTGAAAAATGGTGTTTTTTTTGCCATACCACCATTTTTAAGACCATTTTTTGACATTTGAAAAAATCCTGCACCTCCTTCCCCCTAGAGCTTTTGTGCCGCCCACCTATGGTGTATACTTCCAAAACCCCCGCTCCCGCCCACGCTTGACGCCAACCCCCAAATACTATAGTTTGTTAACTATGTACCTGCTTTTAAAACGTTTTTAAGCATTTTTCGCCATTTTTAATCAAATGCAACAAGTCTGTTCCTCCCATAAAACAGCTGACTACAACACAATCAAGTCTCGTTTAAGTTTGGCAGCTATTTAAGACGATTGGTACGCCGAGTATAATTGCAAATTTTAGGAAGACAAAAAACAAGAAAGCAAAAGCCTTGGCTCTATGCTAGCTATTGTACTTGATCGATAAAAATATCTATAATTTCTAAATCTTTTATTGTCTTATTATCTTATTATTTAATTATCATTTATTATTATTATTATTTATTACATCTTTTGTTTAATCTTTCAGTGTAAACAAGATTCTAGAACAATATATACGTAAGAACGTGAATCAAGTAACTTTTTGGTATATTTTACGGCTTCAAGCGCTTTTCAAGCCAATCATAGCTGAATGAAACAGTGACGAATTCATGGTTTCCTGAGAGGAGGTGTTATTGTAAGGTAACTCCGGAAATCTGTTCATTACTCATAAAATTGAGTTTTTTGGTCGTTTTCTTGCGGATAGATTTCTTAAGATCAGAACAATGAATATTTAATCAAGGATAGAATAAAATTAATCCGGTTGTAGGCATTCATGTACGTTAAATTTAGAGATCATTCATTCTTTGATAAAACAATCAAAAAACTAAGGATACTCAATTTTTTATGAAAGCCTGTTCTTCAATTAAAAAAGATCGACGAAGCATACCAGGAAATACGGCCTCAATGTACAGGGCAGCGAGAAAGTATATAACGCTATATATGACGAGAAACAGCATGGGCTACATGCAATTGAAGTTATCGTGCATATCGGGCGACAGATGCAAATTGGATCAAAGTAGGCCATCGCCTTCCCCTCCCACATCGAAATGTAATTGCAGCCAAAATCGAACGCAAATTGAGCAAGAAGACACTAAATTTAACAAAAAACAACTGCCAAACATGAAAAGAAAATTTTTTGATCGCGTTTCATAACAGATCGGTATGTAGATGGCTGTCGATGTTTAGACACGTTTTTTATTTTAATTATATTCTAGTCTATTTTATTTGTTTCCTTTTATTTATTTGACTTCAGTCGGTTAAAAGAAGACATTATTATTGCTCAGTAAATGAACGGAGCGGCAGCAAAATAGAAGAACGGGATCTTCTCATCCGACGTTGGTCCCCGGACTTTTCAAACCCATTTCCAATTTTAACTCGAAAACCTACTTTTTTTAGCTTTCGTGTATTTTAAGCATTTTTAAACAAAACATAAACGCTTGTTTACATTCATTACAGAAAACGGTCGGTTGCTTGCACCCCGAATTCTAAATAAATTTATATAAATTTTAAATTCAAACATCTCAAAAACCCTAAATTGTGCTGAAAATGATGTTTTTCACAATACTCAATAAAATATAGCCAAGCATTGACGTAAATAGCAGATGAATGAATGTGGCAGTGAAGTTTTAACAATGAGTAGAGAGAAAATTTTTTTCTGATCTTAAGATCAGAAAAATTTTTGATTAACATAAATTTTAATGATGGATTTAGAAGGCTTATTTTTTCGTCGATCCTCGGAAAAAAGACAGGAAACAAGAAGCCCTCAAAAACGTGGAAGAAAAGAAGTTCGATGAAACTAAGTAACAGATTTTCTACTACCCAAAATTTTTAAAACTTAACTATAATTTGGCAAATTTGTCCAAAATTATGTCATACTCTTTCCTCCAGACAACTCATGCCTAGGCATGAACGTCTAGACCACCAGAATGGAAAAAAAACGAAAACTTCATAGGAAAATATGACAAAAAAAGTGTCTATAATTGATCAGAAACTGTATTTAACGTAGTTTTAACGCTATTTTAGCAGTTATACTAGTTTTTGAGGTCAGTATGGATCATAAGAGCTCAACTTTTAAACTCCAGACCGGATGACCCCCTCCTTAGATCGGACATTCATCTGAGGTCTAGCTAGACTCTGGACATGCACACCAAGGCCGGTCTAAAACGAAGTTAAGCCGACCAGGAGGTCAGTCATTTAAATGTTTTGGGGCCGAACTAACCTCAAAACTGGCATAAATGCAAAAATGGCATAAAATAGCTAAAATAGGTTACTTCAAAGAAAAATTTTGTGGGTTCGGTTTGTTGACGTTTTGCGCAATATGGATGCTTTCCATATCAGCTATTCGTAGACGGTCCGCTGCTCGTTCAGCTATGATGCATTTGTCCACCTCCTCCTGCTCACGAGGCGTTAAATCTGATTGGGTATAATGTTCTTTTTTGTCCTTTACCGGGCATATTCGGCCGCTAAAAAGGAAGGATAGTCAATAGAAAGAAGTACAAAGCGTGTTGTGTACATATACCTACGTATAAATTAGGTAACTTCGAATGATCAGTAAGCGTGTACCCGTTGTTCTTCCAAAATTAGACCTTAGCTGATCTAAAGATATTTTTGTAACGATATCCGAGATACATAGAGACATCGAAAAAATTCATATGGTTTTTGTAAATATATTTGGTTTGGATTGGGTGACTGGATGTATAAAAGGACAGCATGCCGCCCGAGGAGATACCCTAACACACGTACAGCTACCTAAACAGAACCCAATATATGTACATACGGGACTTACCTAAGTACCTGGCTACCATACGTGGGCAGCAAGAAAATTCTGGGGGGTCCAAGATTTTTTGAAGGTCAAAAAATGGCCTTAAAAATGGTGATATGGCGATAAAAACACCATTTTTCGACGTTTCTCATCAAGCACTATCCATTGGCATCAAAAAATTGCGAAAAAAACGAAAAAAATTTTCAAAAATTGATTTCTGGGGGGGGGGTCTTTTGGTTTCTGGGGGGTCCAGACCCCCCCAGATCCCCCCACGCCCATGTGTGCTGGCTACACTTAGCGCTGGTCAGGTTGCTACGGCGATTCGCCTTTACTCAACCGCTTGACCCTCAAAATACTTAAGACCTAAAAACTCCTCGGACCTAGATTTGTCCGTACCAGGGGAGATTTAGGTACCTACGCCCTAGATACCTAACGCAGCAGTAATTAAGTAGCCCCAGAATTTCGCCCTAGGTCAGTTGACCTATTTTGGACCAAAATAATAATTATCGCGAAAGTAATTAAGAACTTGTTTTCGCAAAATACTTATGGCGAAAACTATCAATTTTTCGGTTTCCATGAGCATACTGAGCTATGAATACAACAGCATAGAGCTCTCAACCGGGCAGTCATCCTATATTAAAACTACATATGTAATAATTTTTATGACTTTTAAGATAGAAAGTTTGATGAATGAATTTCCGATAAAGTGAAAAGTAAAAGATAAATCACCTGGAATTTTACGACGGATAATAAAATATAGGGCCGTTGAATCAAGGGCTGGGACGTTGAATCAAGGGCAGGGCCGATGAATCAAATGCTGGGCCGTCCACCATACCAAACTTGACCTACCTGCAGTATATGTTACTTCTAGGTAGTCATAAAAGCGGCTAAAGTTTCTTATATGGTTATATCACTGATTCTCCTAAAAATACTTTTTTCTGATAGATTCGAGGACGCTGAGTCCAGAAAAAAAGCGTTCAGGGGGCTGACGAATATTTGTGGAGATAGAGCCCTTCAAACTTGCAAAAAACGTGATTATTTTAATGTTCTTAGGGCTCTATCTCCACGAATATTTGTCAGCCCCAGAACGGTTTTGTTCTCTGGACTCAGCGTCCTCAAATCTATCAGAAAAAAGTATTTTTAGGAGAATCGGTGACAAAAAAATTTTTGAAAAAAAAATTATGCAAAAAATGCAAAAGCCCCTATTTTTAACACATCTACATTGAAGTTCTGAGGTTAGAAAAGCGTAAAAACACTGTTTTTAGGAAAATTGAGAAAAAAACCATACTAGATAAAATTCGGTGATTAGATCCATGCCATGCCAGCTAAAGTTTTGGCAAATAGGTACTTGCCCACAACTTGTGCCTTAGGCTTAGACCATCAGCTGGCACTAATTTGATATGCACGGCAAGTCCAAAACAATAACCGTGATAAATCGAGTACAACCTGCTTCGGCGTTTTTAACGTCAGAGCTTTAATGTAGATATGTTAAAAATGGGGGTTTTTGCATAATTTTTTTTGCACAATTTTTTCAAAAATTTTTTTTGTCACCGATTCTCCTAAAAAAGCTTTTTTCTGATGGATTTGAAGACGCTGAGTCCAGAAAACAAAACCGTTCTGGGAGCTGACGAATATTTGTGGAGATAGACCCCGAAGAACATTGAAATAATCACGTTTTTTGCAAGTTTGAAGGGCTCAATCTCCACAATTATTCGTCAGCCCCCTAAACGCTTTTTTCTGAACTCAGCGTCCTCGAATCTATCAGTAAAAGTATTTTTAGGAGAATCGGTGATATAATCATATTAGAAAAAATTCCATAAAAGCTAATTTATGTACACGGAAAATTAGTGAAAGAAAAACGACGATTAAGATGGCAAAAACGGCAATTCGACGAAACGCAGCTGCCGCCTAGCGTAAACTCGGCCAATAAAGTAATACCCATTATACGAATCTTCCAAAATACGACGCTCAATATATTATGACAATAATTTTACATGAATGTGACTTTAACGTTTTAACAGTAAGTTTTGCATAGACGGCGTCTACATACAATATTGATATTTCCGTTCTTAACACAGGCTTAACCGGATTAGCGGTCATGTTGCCTATGTTTTATATGCCAAGAAAAAGGGAAGCGTAATAAATTTACAAGATAGCTCACATTGCATACCTCTCGCGATGTATGTCTCCATATGACTCGAAGAACTGTAGAAAATAATATTTAGCGTATTAGTTTAAAACACTTCTGAAGTCACCATAATTTTTTTCAGAAACCTCAAAGTTAAATCAAATGGACAAGAAACAAATATTTATTATCAGAAAAGAAATTTGATATTCATTAGAAAGTAAATCGGTAATTAACGCACATCAATAATCTCTTTTTCTGAGCCAGTGAACATTGTTTCGAGAAGGCACTTTTTTCAGATACCGTAGAATATGGATACTTCGATTTTTTTGCGTTTTTAGCGTAAGTCTAACTTTAAGCAAATTTTAAAAACTTTCACAGATATTTTTTTGAACAAGACAACCTTATTAAAATAGATCAGAAATTTTTAGCTATGAGTACATACATATGTTTGTACTTTGTTTGTCAAGCCGGCGCCTTTCATTGATCAGAGCAGCTCGTCTTTCGCCGTCTACCGTACGTTGTGTAAATTATATGGGTTGATGGGAGTTGTGAAGGTAGGTACCGATAGCTAAACGGGCAGCATGCCGCCCCTATAGTTACCAAACCCACAAACACAAACCCAAACAACCCAAATAATTACCTTCGGGAATTACTTAAGTACCTGGCTACTCTTAGCGCTGGTCAGGATGTTAAGGCAGTACGCCCGGTGTCACCCGTTGGCCCTCAAAGTACTTAATACCTAAAAACTCCTCGGACCTAGATTTGTCCGTACCTAGGGAGAATTAGGTACCTACGCCCTAGCAATCCTACACAGCAGTACGTAAGCAACCCCGGAAATTAACCCTTAGGTCAGTTGACCTATTCAGGACCTAAAATATTAAATTCGCGAAAGCCTGAAATGATATTATCGCCAGTGAACTTATGGCGTTTTTTTAACTTTCAATTTTGGTTCCAATAGCACAATACATATTGAATACAACAACTAAGAGCTCTAGCCCGGGCAGTCATTTTAACGTAAAAATTATGTAATAATTTTTATGATTTTTGGTTCCGAAACTTGAATGGATTCTTTCTAGAAAAGACGAAAAATAGTAAAATGTGATCACCTTGAATTTTACGACGAAATAAAATATTTTATGAAATCGTCGAAGGCCGGGCCGTCCCAACCGTTCCTTCTGCCTGCAGTATAATGCACTTCAAGGCAGGTAAAAATGCTACGTTTATGTACAAGAAAAAACAACAAAATTGAACGGCTGGATACGGCGAAAAGAAATGAATAAAACAAAAAGACGAGCGCTGCTATACAAGCGTCGAAAACGGCCAAGAGAATGATTCCTTCCACTAAATTAATTACAGTATATCTTCAAATCAATAATATGCTTATAACAAAAAAGATTCGCACGTAGGCGGAGTCAAGGGGCGTTCCGATCTCAACACAGGCTTAACCTGATTAGCGGTCATGTCGCCTATGTTTTTAATGATAAAAGAAGGGGGCGTATAGTAATATCCACAAGATGGCTCACATAGCATACCTCACGGGGTATGTACGTGATTTGCCAATGGACCAATGGGCGCGTAGGGACTTTCGCGTCCGAGCGCCATGGCTAAAGGTGGGTGGTTAAATAGCTGAAAGTTCGCCTCCTTCGGCTGGAAACGCTCGGGAAAGATAATTAGGCGAATATTGGGCCAAAAACGATGCGGTCAACGGCGTTCCGCTCGATAACGCGAAACGCGTGTAGATACACTA
>JAVLUZ010000154.1:10738219-10945406 GCA_036768485.1 Mermis nigrescens
AATAGACCGGTCCTACGGTGAAACAATGGTTGGAAAAGCAGCCCACCTACACGTTACACAAACCCGCCCTCAAGAGATATTCTCGAAATAAAATGTTAGTAAAGTAGCATTGATGAGCAATGGCAATGTGATATTGTAGATCTGCAGTCCTTAAGCAAGTTTAACGATAATTTTAAGTATCTCTTGAATTGCATAGACATATTTTCAAAATACGCATGGTCCATCCCTTTGAAATCTAAAAGTTCAAAAGATGTTCTGACCGCTTTCAAAGCATTTTGCATTCATCAAATCGAAAACCGTACAAGCTGCAAATAGACGCAGGGACCGAATTTACAAACAAAGAATTTCAAAAATTTCTTAAATCTGAATCTATCAATTTTTTCACGACTAAAAGCGAAATGAAGGCTAGTGTAGTTGAACGTTTTAATCGCACGCTTAAAAGAACGTATGTGGCGGTACTTCACCAAGAGCAATTCATATAAATTTATTGACGTATTACCCGACTTGATGAAAAACTATAATCACTCCAAGCATCGTACAATAGGTACCTCGCCAGCTAATGTTACAGTTAAAAATGAGACGGAAATTTTAAATAAAGCATTTAGGATTGATAAACAGAACGTTGTTTTTAAATTTAATATTGGTGATAAAGTCCGACTGAGTAAAGTTAAGCGCGCTTTTGAGAAAGGATTTTGGCCCAACTGGACAGAGGAGTTTTTCATAATTAAGGAGAGGTTTGCTCGCACACCGCCCGTTTACGTTTTAGAAGACCAAATGGGCAGAAAAAGTTGAGGGTATTTTTTACGAACCTGAACTGCAAAAAATTGATATATCCTCGGATGACTTGTTTATTGTTGAAAAGATTTTGAAAACGTGTAAGAAAGGCAATAAAACTGATTATTTAGTGCGCTGGCGAGGTACCCAGAAAAGTTTGATTCCTGGGTCTCAAACCTGATAAAGTTGTAAACGTCTAAAGGCCAGATTTTTACACTTTGCAATATTTTTTGTAAAGTTTGGAATATTTTTTGTAAAGTTTGGAAATTTTTTTGTAAAATTTGGAATATTTTTTGTAAAGTTTGGAATTTTTTTTGTAAACTTTGGAATATTTTTTGTGAAGTTTGGAATAAATTTTACGTGCTTAAGCATAGTACTTTTGCAAAGTTTGGAATATTTTTTGTAAAATTTGGAATATTTTTGTAAAATTTGGAATATTTTTTGTAAAATTTGGAATATTTTTTGTAAAGTTTGGAATATTTTTTGTAAAGTTTGGAATATTTTTTGTAAAGTTTGGAAATTTTTTTGTAAAATTTGGAATATTACGTATCTAAGTTGCATTTTTCAAGCATTGTTGAAACTATTTTATATGCTATATGCAACTCATGCTTGTGTTTTGCACCTGTGAGAATCATTTTTCCACTTGTAAAGAGTAAAAAAGTCACTTTTCTAAATTTGTATACTAATCCGGGAAATAATTCTACTTCATACATGCATTTCCTTTTCACCAGCTCATAAAACTTACAAAGATCAATGCGGAATCCCAAGTTAGCTGAGCCAACAAACAGCACTGGCTTTATTTTCAACATGAAATTCTCCATCTTCAGTATATCAATGAATGTCTTTATCGTATTTTCGCCTTCTTGCGTAGTTTTAGCTCCAACACATACAATTTTACCCGACTTGAAAATCAGCAATGTTGCCTGAGGTAATCGAAATATGATGCCTGGAAATTTTGAGCGATTGTATTGCGCAGTATTTGGCAATTTAGGGTAGATATCATCTAGATTCAGCGTATTTGGTAGTGCTGTAGTCAGCACAATGTTCTGTATAGTTACCATTTTCTATAAATACTTCATGATAAACTTATATTTATACATATAACCATGATGTTCCAACATCCTTTCACCTGCCTTGTTTCAGGACCAACCAAGTCTGGCAAAACAACATTTGTCACGCGATTAATCGAAAAAAGAGCACACTTGATTGATATTAAAATCAAAAAGATTTGGTGGTGCTTTGCAGAAAATCAGCCTCTTTATAAAAAATTAAATGATGTTTTATTCATAGAAGGGCTTCCTGATTTTAATTACTTAAAACAATTCAGTCATGTGCCACAACTTTTGATTCTCGATGATCTTATGCAACAGAGCAAGGGTAATGCCCAGATTGTTCAACTTTTTACGAGGAGTTGTCATCATTGGAACATTAGCATTATACACATTGTTCAAAACGTTTTCTTTGATGGTCTAAGAACTTCACGCATCAACTCTGATTATATAGTTTTATTCAAACACCCTGCTGATCAGCTACAGGCACAAATGCTTTCCAGACAGCTCTATCCTGCCAACGCTAAATATTTTCTAGAAGCTTATTCAGACGCTACTTTTCAGCCACATGGTTACCTTTTAATTGATCTAACTCAAAATGCTAGAGATGAGCTCAGGCTTAAAACAAATATTTTTAGCCCTCATCCAACTGTTTATGTGCAGAAATCTATAAATACTAGTAGAGACATTGCAACAAAAAAATGGGTAAAGAACGATTAACACGCAATATTGGTTGTTTACATCTCCTAAGTCAAGCAAAAAAACCTCAAAGAACCGCAATTATAAATACTGCCAGCAAAGATCAAATCCTTTGTCTCTGTGACTGTGCAAACAACTTTCTGAATGGTAATATTCCTTTTGCTGAGAAGGATATAAATAAACTTCGAAGATATCAGAATCAAATAAGATACCTGGCAAAGAATAGGCAGGCAACTACAAAACAAAAGAAAGATATTATAATACAGGAAGGTGGTTTCCTTCCTCTTTTACTTACTCCTATACTTACAATAGCTGGTAGTTTGTTAGCTGATGCAATAGCTGGTAGAAAATGAAACATACTGAAAAGATGATTCTTATACCTGCTGAAATCAGTGAGCGGACTAAACCTATTGATGTTGTGCTAGATTCCTTGGATAATAAAATGCAAAAAGTTTTGCATAGCAAAAGTGTAGCTCCTGAAATAAAACTCATGAAATACAATCAGGCGCTTAACAGATTTAAACGACTATATGAACAAAAGCAGCAGCCATATAGAGCTAGTATAGTTAAAGATGCAAAAAATGCTTTGAGTGATGAAGATGTGCTCGTTGGTATGCCAAAAAATCAGATTCCAAAGGCAAAACTCCTTCTTCACTACATTCGTACAAATCCATTTATTGAAATTGAGCCTGATGGCGAGCTTGTGATAGATGGCAATAAAATTGAAGGCTCAAACATTACAGATTTAGTTAATGATCTTGCACGTGAGCGTAAGAAAATAAGTAGGCATCCTGGCACAAAAGAATTGCTGAAAGTGTTTAATCGCACAAATGTTCCACTGGAAAGTATAGCAAATAGACAAGGTAAGGAGATTTTTGCTGCAGGTAGTGAATTCGACTGGGATGAAAGTCTATAAATACTTATCATATTTAATTCCTTCAAACAAAATTACAAAAATGCACGTTCAATTCAATCCTAACGATTACAACATTTGGTTGGACTATTACACAGGGCAGGCTGCCCAAACAGGCTATGGGTTGGAAGGGTATAAAGGCATCCCATACCAGCGGGGCGTGGGTCTTGGCAGCTTTTTTCGTTCGCTTTTCAGAATGGCAGTCCCAGTTTTGCAGTCAATTGGTAAGCAAGTTGGAAAACATGCTCTAGTTGCAGGTTCAAACATAGCATCTGACTTGGCCCGAGGAAAACCGCTTTTTGAATCTACTAAAGAACACTCAAAGCGAGAAGCTGCACAACTTTTTGATGAAGCCTCTCATGCCCTTCAGCAGCAGCAGCAAGGAGAGGGTCTTGGTAGTCGCCCAAAGTCTATAAATACTAGCATGATAGATGCTTTTTCGAAACAAAAAAATGGCTCTCGTAAACGGAAAATCTATTCCCAGTACTAAAACTGAATTGGACCTTTTCACGGTCCCTCCTACTCAAGTAGTGATAAAACGCGGTTTTTGGCATGAAATTCAACCTACAAATCCTATTACCAATGAGGGGCCCTATGAATTTAGAGTACCTCCTGATCCACATTATATTCAGCTCAATAAAAACTACATTTATATGCTACTGAGAATCAAAAAACCAGTTGTTGCTGCTGGAGCAGCAGTGCCTGACTATGCGCCTATCAATCTTATTGGTAAGACTTTCTTCAAGCAAGTAAAATGCTTTTTAGGAGGCAAATTAGTTTTTGACAGCTCTGATAAATATGCATATAGATCATATTTCGAAACTGAATTGAATTATGGGTACGATGCCAAACATTCACACTTGCAATCTGCGCTGTACTTTCATGAAGGTGGAGGCGATGTTGACACAAAAGAGAATGAAGCTTTCAAGAAACGTTCAAAAATGTTCAAAGATGAAAATGTTGTGGAAGTCGCGGCCCCACTGCACATTGACATGTTCTTGCAAGACAGATATTTAGTTAATTTTACCGATTTCCGCCTAGAATTACACAGAAATAATAATGCGTTTGTTTTGCAGTGCTTTGAGGATGTCAGCCTTGACTTAAAAGTCTCCCAAATGAAATTATTTATTCGAAAAGTTGAGGTTTTGGACACTGTGAATTTAGCTCTTGAGCAAACAATGCTTTCATATACAGCAAAATATCCCATAAGGCGTGTAGCTTTGACTAATTTGCACATTTCAAATCCTGCGAGAGAAACGCCCAATTATACATTGTTCACTGGTCAGCTGCCTAGGCGTATAGTGTTTGCCTGTGTTGAAGGCAGTGCTTATCGAGGCAACTTGGCAAAATCGCCATTCAACTTCAAACCGTTCAGCATAAATGATGTAAAAGTAACGTGTGGAGGTATAACATATCCTGCTTACCCACTCAGCATTTCATTTAAACATGACAGGTACTTGCAAGCTTATACTCAGATGTTTGATGCATTAGATATTGGGCACGAAGGTAATTTTATTAGCAGAGAAGATTTTAAAACAAGTCACTGCTTCTTTGTGTTCGATTTGACCCCTGATGCAGATGATGGAGGACACTGGGACCTAGTTCGTGAAGGAACAACGAGCATCGCTGTTAGGTTTTCTGAAAATTTGCCAGATTCTGGCATTGAAATCATTATATATGCTGAATTTGATAACTTAATAATGATTGATAAAAATCGAAACACGTTTCATGACTATGATGCATAAACATGAACACTATTGAAATATTCAAAATTCTCAGACATAATAATATATTTGCAGGCGTTTTCCCCATAGATCTTCTGCCACCTATAAAAAATTACCCTGCGGCTCTGGTTGTAAATTTGGACTCCAGTAAGGAACCAGGATCGCACTGGGTCGCAATTTATTTCCAAAATAAGAAGCATTGCGACTATTTTGACAGCTATGGGTTAGAACCAAATATTCAATTACATCAATACATTTCTGATAATGCGCTCTCATTTACATACAATAATATACAAGTACAAGGGCTTTTTTCAATTAGCTGTGGTCATATGTGTATCTACTTTTTGGTCTGCATGAGCCAAGGCATAAGTTTCACAAACATTGTTCTGTCTATGCTTAGTAAAAAAATTAATAAATACTTTAATAAACTAGAATTATAAACATGGATACAAAACAGTTTTACATAACGCTTCCGAGCAATTCCCAAGAAACAAATACTACAGCCACATTTGTTACCAATCTGCCTAGACAAATCGCATTAACTGGTGACTGGGATGTTGGGTTACCTGAAATAATTTATGCAAATACATGGCACAATGTTGCCGAGGAGCAGAATATGATACAATTTTACGATTTGAAAAATAATGTTCGAATAAAAATGCTTATTCCTCGAGCAAGATATCTAAATATACATGATATTGTTAAAACAATCAGTGAGGGAATAAAAATGGTTAGTTTGAAAGAAAAATTTGAATACATGCAATATTTCGGTATAAAGTATGATGAAAATGGAAAATTTTGTCACTTAACAATCAATACTGAATATATTCGAAGTGTGAAGCTGACAAAGCATTTAATGTATATGCTAGGATTTCTAGAAAGTCAGCTTAGCGATATAAATTATACTGTCATTCAGCATAAATGATGTAAAAGTAACGTGTGGAGGTATAACATATCCTGCTTACCCACTCAGCATTTCATTTAAACATGACAGGTACTTGCAAGCTTATACTCAGATGTTTGATGCATTAGATATTGGGCACGAAGGTAATTTTATTAGCAGAGAAGATTTTAAAACAAGTCACTGCTTCTTTGTGTTCGATTTGACCCCTGATGCAGATGATGGAGGACACTGGGACCTAGTTCGTGAAGTAACAACGAGCATCGCTGTTAGGTTTTTCTGAAAATTTGTCAGATTCTGGCATTGAAATCATTATATATGCTGAATTTGATAACTTAATAATGATTGATAAAAATCGAAACACGTTTCATGACTATGATGCATAAACATGAACACTATTGAAATATTCAAAATTCTCAGACATAATAATATATTTGTTGGCGTTTTCCCCATAGATCTTCTGCCACCTATAAAAAATTACCCTGCGGCTCTGGTTGTAAATTTGGACTCCAGTAAGGAACCAGGATCGCACTGGGTCGCAATTTATTTCCAAAATAAGAAGCATTGCGACTATTTTGACAGCTATGGGTTAGAACCAAATATTCAATTACATCGATACATTTCTGATAATGCGCTCTCATTTACATACAATAATATACAAGTACAAGGGCTTTTTTCAATTAGCTGTGGTCATATGTGTATCTACTTTTTGGTCTGCATGAGCCAAGGCATAAGTTTCACAAACATTGTTCTGTCTATGCTTAGTAAAAAAATTAATAAATACTTTAATAAACTAGAATTATAAACATGGATACAAAACAGTTTTACATAACGCTTCCGAGCATTTCCCAAGAAACAAATACTGCAGCCACATTTGTTACCAATCTGCCTAGACAAATCGCATTAACTGGTGACTGGGATGTTGGGTTATCTGAAATAATTTATGCAAATACATGGCACAATGTTGCCGAGGAGCAGAATATGATACAATTTTACGATTTGAAAAATAATGTTCGGATAAAAATGCTTATTCCTCGAGCAAGATATCTAAATATACATGATATTGTTAAAACAATCAGTGAGGGAATAAAAATGGTTAGTTTGAAAGAAAAATTTGAATACTTGCAATATTTCGGTATAAAGTATGATGAAAATGGAAAATTTTGTCACTTAACAATCAATACTGAATATATTCGAAGTGTGAAGCTGACAAAGCATTTAATGTATATGCTAGGATTTCTAGAAAGTCAGCTTAGCGATATAAATTATACTGTCGCACAAGAATTAATCATAGCTGCCCATCATACTCCTGACATGCTGGGTGGAATGCATAATTTTTACGTGTATTGTGATATAGTTGAACCTCAAATCGTTGGAAATGTTTTTGCACCGCTTCTGCAGGTTGTGAACATATGTGGGCAGCAAGAAATTTCTGGGGGGGGGGTGCAAGATTTTTTTGAAGGTCAAAAAATGGCCTTAAAAACGATGTTATGGTGATAAAAACACCATTTTTCGACGTTTCTCATCAAGCACTATCCATTGGCATCAAAAAATTGCGAAAAAAGCGAAAAAAATTTTCAAAAATTGAATTCTGGGGGAGTATTTTGATTTCTGGGGGGGTATTTTGGTTTCTGGGGGGTGCATACCCCCACAAGCCCCCACGCCCAGGTGTGGTTGTGAATATAGAAGGAAAATATATGGATATTGTTAATCATGCATATATTACTCCACATTATATACCTGTGCTCAAAAAGTCATTCAATACCATTGAAGTGAACATTAAAAGTGATCAAGATAAACCTGTGCCTTTTGAATTCGGCAAGACTATAGTTAAATTGCATTTTAGACGCCAGTAGGTTATAAATACAAACCATTGATCAGAAAATATAAAAAATGATTTTCTTACTAGTGGTTTTATATTTTACATACGGGGTTGACACATACTGTGATGATTATGCGAATGAGTCTACGGTGGTGTGTCATAATTTAGCAGACTATAGTAGGCTTCCAAGATCGGTCCAAAGCATGATTTTGAGAGACAGCTGTGATTTTCAAGTTTCCGATTGGAGAAATTTGACAACATGCTTACCAAAACTTGAGTCTATGAAATTTGTGCCTAAATGTAACAGCTGTTTGAAAATTGATGAACATTTTATTGGAATAAAAATTGAAGGCAGGTGTTTGGAAAGCGATATAAAATGCAGACATAAAGAAGATTTGAATATCATTTCAAATGAGATTTTGAGTTGTATTGCAATGTTATGCACTCTAACCATCCTCTACATTATTCGCTTTATTAAAAATGATATTTTAAAGCATCATGCGGCAGTCAAAATAGCAATATAGTCATTGCATATTTGAGCAAAAATGCGCTTATTATAAATTCGCTGCCAATGCGCTTATTATATTCATCATGTTTCAGTCTATATAGCTTCGCCAGTAATCCTTATTATAAATTCGCTGCCAATGTGCGATATTACCAGCTGCAAAAAATGCTTCGACAATGCGCTTATGACGCACACTGTTTCGCCAATTTTTTAATCGTGTAGGTATGCACCTTACAATATGAATGTTAATTCATTGGCTTGCTCAGCTTCCCCATGCCTCATCATTGCGCCCTGAGAGAAAAGCCAGGGCGCAAGCCAGGGCGCTCCTCCGCCTATGCTATAACACAGGAGAGGCTGCTTCTCTGCAATCGGGTGGGCGGGGCCTATAACACAAAACATAGCTGTATATACTTTTTGTTGCGGGCTAGGTCACACGGTTAACTACTGGCGATCGCGAAATTTTTCATGGCTATTTGCTTTATTGCTTTCTTTGTTTACTATAAATGTGCTAAGCTTGTTGGTAAAGGTACATTATATATTATTTATTATTAATAATATATTGCATACATTATATACAGTCATATTCAAACGAGAAAACATTGTGAAATTCAAGCGAATTGATAACAAACTTCATTTCAATTCGTGAAGTTTTTTTCCATGCAACTTTTCACCTGTTTCTTTTGGTGCATTCAAATAATACAGGTTGATTTTTTTAACACTCGTCGGACACCCAGAGTCAAACGTGCAGGAGGGAGAGATTTGGAATAGACTCCTTCCAAAATAAACAAGTAGGAACTTTTCTGGAAAAAATACGGCGATAAGGTCAGAAATGGATGAAATAAATTTCTTTTTAAATGCATGAAATGACGAGAAAATGTAAAGCTTTTGCGTCTTCTAGCATTTACGCGAGTTTTTAAGGCTATTTTTTGCTCAAGAACTCTTTAATCGACACCTCCCCCACATCTGTGTCCACGACCAGACATGGAGATAGTAATGGTTTGAAAGGTTCAGAATCCCCAGAATCAAAAATAGAAAAGAGGCAAAAGACTAAAAATCGATAAAAACAAGAAAACTTTTTGTCATTTTTGCCCGAAAAGCTCTTACATTAGACCCCCAGACTGGCTCACCTCGCAGACCGATCATGCTATGCATCTATGCTAATGAATTTCTGTGGGTGATTCGCTGGTAAATCGAAATGTAATAATCCAGGCATTGACATTCATTTATGGACTGAAATAGTTTTCCTATGCTAAAAGAGAAAAATGACGATACTACATGTTTTATTCGCATTCATTTACGAACTCTAATGACAACTGAGATAAATAAAATGCAGCGCATTGTTTCAGGAGTTTTTACTGTAGTTGGAAATAAGTCTAGACTTGTCTTTTCAAGTCCGATTTATTATTGAAAAGGATTGGACTGACAGCTAAGTTTTTAATTTATTTTTTTTATTTTTCAAGACTCGTTTACTGATCTCGAGATTCGAGCCTAATAGTAATACAAAAATGATTTCGGTAAAAAATGAAGATAAAGGCTCGAGTTTTGCCTAGCACGGCTGCTGTACACTCGAATTAGTCTTTTCTGTGGGATAGAATATTTCAGAAAATTATAAAAAGTATTAACGGTACCTTGTGATTCGATTATCACTTGTTTGATTAAAATATTTATACCTACTCAGGGGCGGATTTAAGGGAAAAGCGGGGGAGGGCGGTGGCCGCCACCCAAGGACTCAAAATATTTAGCGAAACAAAGAATGGATATGTAATTTGCACTCTTTTGTTGGCCGTCAGTGATCATAATTTCTTCTTTTTTTCGGGCGCTTCGCGCGCCGTAAAATACCTATTAATGGCATTTGTTTACTTCATTTGCGACCTGAAAGCCATTTTGTTACTCAAAATATAGCTTCCAAAACAATTCCAAGAGCAGGAATAGCTATTTTAGCATAGATTCCTTCTGTTTTTGAGCATAACTTTCAAGAAATCTTCGGCGTTCGGCGTCAAATGCTACTAATACAGGAAATCGAACTGTAAATCAAGCTTCTAAATCTCCTTCAGCATAAATAACGCATTTTTGTGGCGCTTGTCGCCGGAGTTTTGCTAGGGTCGAAGAAATTTTATTGATTTTTTGCATAAAATTATTCCGCACGTGAAAGGCAAATTTTTTGACTGTTTTTGGAAAATTGGGGTACTGCCCCTTTTCAGGAAACTTCTAGATCCGCCTTTGTACTTACATATGTGTCTCTTTTTTATTAACGGCATTTACTGGCTTGTTTTTCGCTCCAGTGCATGCTTGGCTGATTACATCTCAGTTAATTGAATCGAAGAAAAATTTTATCCATGAATCTCTCTGGCCCTTAACTCCTCTTCTTACGCCTTATCGTTTTGTCATGAAAGCGCCGTTTGGATTTGCAGTACATCTAACTCTATGTGTTACTGCCATTCGATCTTTGACGCTACAAATATCTGCCCGCTCGTGAAATTCGATGCTTCACATTTAATTATGGTCAGATTAGATGTCTTACTTTAATGATGTACATACTTGTCATCATAGGTGGGCAGCACCAAAATTCTGGGGCTGGGTGCAAGATTTTTCAAATGTAAAAAATGGTTTAAAAATGGCGGTATGGCGAAAAAAACTATACTTACGGAGCACGATCCATTGGCATAAAAAATTGCGAAAAAACGAAAAACAAAAATTGAATTCTGGTGGGATATTTTGGTTCGTGGGAGAGGAGTGTTCGGCCTTCTGGGGATGCATACCCCCAAACTCCCTTTACCCTCATCCCACGCCCACATGTGCTTGTCATGAATTCTTACGCAAATATTCGGCTGCGCTGAGAACAGATGAACTTTGTTCAAATCTCAAGTGTGTGTAATTGTGAAAGGATTGAAGTGGAATGCATATCTTGAGCATCGTTTCTATTTTAGAAAAACCGATTTTAGAAAAACTTGAAAAAATGCAAGAATGGCTGTAACAACTAATCATAATAGAACTGCCAATTTTTTTGTTGGATGCGCAAGGTCACGCTAGCAGCAAACTTGGGGCTTGATCGCATACATTTTTATATACTCTAGGGCGCTAAAATTTGTGAAGCGCGAAAACGTCTAGTTTTTCGGATAGATTTTTTCTATAGTCTGTTCCATTCCAAATGTTACGTTTTATTTAAATTCTTATTATTGTATTTATTTTCCACTGCACAGGTGGCGTCTTCAGTTACGCTCTTGTTGCAGCTAGAGTGCTTTAACTATTCTCATTGATGTTCAAATTGATTTGCTTAAAATGTGATACGTCTAATAAACTGCCGCAACAACCTAACCCGTAAGATATTCTACTACAGTAATAAGCCCTAAAGTGGTAATGGGTTGTTTGGAATGGAGCAGACTATAGTTTTAGAACTTTGGCGCAAAGCAACGTCCGGAAATTTTGTTCTACATTGATTGTGATAGATTTTCTGTCAAATTTGGTACAAAATGAACTCTTGTCTGCAGAAGTCGGTTGATTATTGAACTTTTTATGAATGTTTCCTTTTCTTGGCAATAGGTGGCTTCGCATGCGCGAGATATAAGTATTTAGGTAAGATGTAGGCTTTTTTGAATTTATCTGCATCTTAGTATGTATCTTTCTGGTTTTTTTGAGCTTTTCTATAACAACCTCGTTTTCCTTTCAACTCAACCAAAAATAATGACTATCTTTCTACAGAAAACAAAAAAATATATTTCATGGTAGAAATTACCTGTCTTACTGTGGGGGTTTTAATTTTTTTCTATGTTAATAACTTTTTCCAATTTTTTTCGGAGCCAAATTAAACGCAAAATAATAAGAACTGAGTTTGCAGATGCATGAAAATCTAACTCTTGCGTAATTTACTACTATTTATAATTCGTTGATCGAGATTGAATGTGTTTTATGTGCCGCATATTTCAGAAATTGAAAGGACCGGTTTATCTGTACAACAAAACTCCGCTTATGACCTTCTTTGTCGGGTACCCTGATTCCATCAAGACGGCCTTAAGGAACCGTGATTTTAACGAAAGCGTAACTCGACCAACTAAAAGCGAAATTCAGGATTATAATAGAAAAAGAGCAAGCCATGGTGGGAAGCCATTGTTACCGCCGAAGCGTCTTTCGTGAATATGGTCCGCTGCGGCGAACAAAGTCGCACCAATTTTCGTGATCTTATTCAATTGACGAAATTGTCTAATCGTCAGGAATTTTCTCTCCTCGTCGCTCGCAGATTTGAAAGCGTTTTTCTGCTGCGTTATGTATATATATATATATATATATATATATATATATATATATATATATATATATATATATATATATATATATATATATATATATATATATATATATATATATATATATATATATGTAGATCAGCCTTTGTTTGACGCGTACTATATGTAGATAGGTACGCGTTTTTCAAAAATCGGAATCGATTGTTGTTTTTCCATTGCTTTTGCTCAGTGCCAGAATAGCGAAACTTGATGAGGGTCATTCTTAAGAAGCGATGGAGCCCCAAAAACCTAATTCTGGGATCATTTTTCGGTCGCACTCGTTGGATAACGAAAAAACTTAAACAGAAATTGCTAACGTTTTTATACTTTTTAAATATTTTTCTAAAATTTTCGTCCCGGGCCTTAGATTTTAACGCTATTATTTTTGAAACCCCTTCTGTCCTTTCTTCACTTGAGTCGAAGATAAACCTACTAACAAGATTCAAGTTTACTAGTCGATTTTTTACAAATGCTCACTCAATTATTGTAGTTTAATGTAATAAAATCGTGAATGATTTGTTTGCGCGTAAATCCAGGTACATACCTACTTAGAAATGTCTCGGCTTACTGTACTGATCAGACGTGATCGTGAATTTTTGGTGATCTAGGCAGCAGAATGGAAAATTGGTATTTACTGTAGGTCGCTAGATCTTACTGTAGCTACGTGGCAAAGAAGGGTTTTCCAATAACATTGTTGCGGCATAATTTATTCACGTCTTCCAGCATATCAATCGGCAAACTTATAGTATCGGGGACCGGCCGCACAGTCCGTTTTTGGGGCGGAGCTTCGTTACAGAAGGAAAGCCATGATTGGTCAGACAAATAAGTGGTCTACTGCTTATTCTCACATACAAACCGTCCCAATTCACCGGCTGTCCGATTCTACCAAGAAAAAATAGTTGATTTTTAGATTGCCCAAAATCCTTTTTCTCTGACCGTTTTGATTGTCCGACTTGTATGATAATCGCATTTGTAAAAGATAGCTTAAGGGTAGTTTATAGATTTGTTTTAGTGATTAGCATAATGGAATAAGACTTATTTAATGTATGAATTATTACGCTACTAATCTGGCTTACCCAAAAATGTTTTTGCTCAGTCGTTTAGTTAAGTTGTGAGTGACATTTTCTAGATACTAAACTATTCTGACACTGTAAGAGTTATTGTGAATATTTCTAACAAATTTCGCCGCCCCAAAATCATTCATGGTTTCAGGCAGCCACCTCAGAACAAAACTAGAATACTTGAATAAAACTGAAAATATGGTTTTTCTGACGGGAACAGTGCGCGCATATTTCGTTTTACAAGAGCAAGACAAAATAAAAAAAGACGTGCACAAATGAGTTACTTTTCTCATTGTGCCGGAAGCATAACAATTCAGTACATTTTGTACAACAGAGAATGCCAGTTTATCATACTCGTTTGAGTAATATTCAAATAAATATTGTCGCGGTATTATGTAACAATAGAAACTAAATATTGCACAGATAGGCGGCCACTCGGGACAGTATTATTAAGCCGTATTTGACTGTGGACGGCCATCTTGGATGGGCAGCCAGCGTGGATAAACGGCCAGGCTCGATGGGCGGCCACCCTGGAAAATTCACGCCGTAATCGTTACACTCATACAGCATGGGATGGTCACCCTAAGTGGACGGTCAGGCTGGACGGACGGTCACCCTGGACACAATCCCGAGATCCTGACGGCACTTCACTTGACTCGCGCATTATTTCTTCAAATTTTTCGGATAGCGTTTATTTCTTGCGATCGTCCCTTTCAACCAATTAATACAAAATTTATTATCAATGGGGGAATAAAGCTCACAGATATAATAATTTTTTAAATGGTAGGATTTAATATTTAAACTATTTAATCGAGTCCAAAACGCACTAAATTGTAATAGAGCTTCGTGTTATCATAGGTAGCGCTTCACAGCGAGTGCGAAATTTGTGCCCCCCCCCTCACAGCTATAACGGCACACATCTGGGAGGTGCGGTTTTTTTAATCGATGGATAATTAAAAAATTCGATGCCCATTTTTTTTTGTTAACACTCAATACCGAGTTAGCAATGAGTGTGTAAAGTTTAAACCGAAAAATCAAATAATTTGCGGAGGGCCAATTGTTTTTTTAATGTTTCCCCCGAACTATAGATTACGAATCTGACCTTAAAATTTCTCTACACTCAATGGTTGTTGCATAAAGATGTAAAGTACACGGGTTTTTTACTCTTTGCTTGTTTCCAGCTTATCTAACTCAATTTTGTTTTTTTTGTGCAGTCCAATTGGTTTTATAATGTAGAGGGTCACAAAATCAAGAATAACAATTTTTTCTCTTTCAACGCAATATTGTGTAGCGTAGACGGTTTTTTATTGTTTTTCATGTGCGGAAGCATATCTAACTCATTTTTACATTCTATGCAGTCTGATTGGTTTTAAAAGGTAGACAGTTATAAAATCTAGGGAAGTATTTTTAATTTTTTTCGAAAACGTAATATTTTCAAATTTAGAGGCGGTTTTATTGTAAAGAGTCTCGGACAAAAAAATGTTTTTTCCTGCCATATTATCCACTTAGTAGACAGAACGTGGTAATTATTTTAAAATGAAATTTATTTTGTTTCTTTACAATAAATATTGCGTTATTAGTGCAGGTGTAAACTTTATACTGAAAAAATTTTTTCCGTCCAGAGCATCGTGGATGATGAATTTTTTAAAAATGTTCTCCGTAAGGTCAGAATAACGAATCTGACCTTTAAACTTTTCTACAGCCAGTGTTTGTTGAGATATGAAGAGGTGAACTTTGAATTTAACCTACATCTATTTTCTAATGCCGATAGATAACTTCGTATTGCAAATTGTTTGATCAGATTTTTCTTATTTCAGAGGTTTTTGACTCGTCTTTATTAAATGATTATTTTATTATCATAAATGCACTATTCTTAAACTTTAGTAGAATGATGAATATTTTTCAATGACAAACTAAGTATTGAAATCTACCGAGTCGAGTTGGCGCAGTGGCTTGCGCATCCGTTCTCGCATGCAGATTCAGAAAAAGACTAATGGGTTCGAATGTTATGAATGCTGACTTTTTTCATTTTTTTAATTATTTTGGCAAAACCATGCACTTCATTTGACTTATTCATCTATTTATGTTCTGCAGCTGACACTTTTTGTTTTTTGAATTTCGCCTTAGTTCTCGAATGGGAGTGTAAAGAGCGCGAAAATCTGAGGGTAAAAAGACACATTCTAGTCGAGTTTTCGACTTGTTTATGCCTGCCAAGAACTCCGGTTATGAGATTTAAGAAATTTTTTCTGACAGAAATGTACTACGGATCAAGGGCTATCCTTTGCTTGCCAGCAAACTTTTCTAGAATCAATGCACAATTAGTACCAGGGATTTAAACTTTACACTCTGAAGGATGAGTAAAAAAACAGATTTTGTCCGAGATTTCTCTGCCAACATTTTAGGTTATGAGTTTGGATGAATTGAATAAAATAGAAATAAGGTAACTTCTAAGGGCTACCCATCGAAGCAAGCCGCGTTCAAAAAAACCTAATATTGTGTTATTTATGGGGGGTGTAAAGTTCGAAATCTGAAATGTAAAATGGGCGAGAAAACAGGTTTTTCCGTATTTTGATTGGTAAATCATATCAAATATTTTGCGGAACATAAGTTTGGCACATACAAACATACTACAATCAAAGGGCTACAAACTAGCCCTAACCGAATTTATTTACACTCAATGGGGCGTTAGGTTCAGATTTTTAAAGTTTACAATGTGGTGGACAATGGAAAATACAGGTTTGTCCATTTTTTTGTTTGCTACTTTCTCTGTTCAGAAGTCTGGCGAAGTCGAATAGGATAAAAATAAAGTATTTTCTAAGGGGTACGCATCACAGCGAATTGCGTTTGTTTACATCAATATTTTGCTTTTTCGGTAAATGTAAAGTCAAAAAATGGGGGAGTTTAACGTGTTTCTGCCTTGTTTTTTCTGCTAAGTTCTGGAGTTATGAGTCTGGACATAATCTCAAGTCTAAAAATTAACTAGAAACCAAATGTGATACGCCAGTTTGTTTGCAATCAACAGTGCTGTAAAGTGATTTACATCTGATATTTATTTGTCCTCGGTCCATTGTGTTGACTTAATTTTTTCATAAATGTTGATCGTAATATCACAGTAATATCAGAATTACAAATCCGACTGAAATTTTCTTTACACTCTGTGGTTGGTGTAAAGTTTACACGGCATATTAACTTTAGTTCTAGAGCCTTGCGGAAGTTTCATTTTTTTAAAATGTTCTATGTAAAATCAGTATTGGGAATCTGACTGTTAGTTTTCTCTACACCTACTAGTTATATCAAGTTTGCACTATTCCATTTGTTGTTAACATGTAGTTTATACTACAAATTTATTTTACTTCCAAATCTGAGCGTTAGTGTTCCTTACACTTGATATTTGCGTAAAGTTTATGCTGAAAAACTTTGATCTGTTTAAATAATGTAAGGTTGTCTTGTTTAAAAAGGATAATGCTGATGTTATGAACAATATTGTTTTCCGCGTTCTTGGACTGCTGTCATTATTGTGGTATGCTACTGTATGTGTTTACTGATTGATTTACTCAAATCATGCTGATTAAAAGTAGGGTACTAGCAAAGAAAAATGCTCCGATGGAACAAAAAAGATGAATATACTTGGAATTGTGGATTATTAAGGATGGAAAAGGAGGGGACTAGGAAAAATCTACCTAAAGTCGCAAAATCTGCTAGAAATCACACTTTCTCTAAGCAACGCAAAAAATCGAAGTAAATTCTGCGGCTTCGAACAAGGTGTCTTTTTTAAATAATGTTCAAAGTTTCGGATAAGAGTATAAACGAAATCTGTAATGTTTACTTTTTTAAATTGCTGGCAAGTAGCAACGCCTTGATGTTCAAAAGCTTGTTCACTAATATTCCACTCAATGAGACCATCGATATATATATTTTCCTGACAAGACTTAAGGCTTTTACATTCAAAAGCCATCATTTTATGGCTAGTCTTGACTATAGTCTGTTTCATTTAGTTTTGAGGTTTTTGAAAAACTTCAACGTGATTACAAAAGTGTTTTAAACTGATACGGGAAATATGATATTCTACAGTATAACTTGTCATATGGAGACGTGCGCCATTGCTAAACCGCATTGCTGCATCAACATTTTAAACCACTTTTGTAGCCTGATTCTTGCGGGAAAATTTAAAAGAAAACCGCAAAGTTAAATGAAACAGACTATAGCTTCGTATCTTGATTGATAGAAAACTTAGTGGTATTGTATTCAAAGTTGTTTTATTTTGTTATGAACATTAAAGAAAGCAAAGCAGGGGCCGATTAATTAGTGCACACAATCGTTACGGGAATGCTACTGTACTTACATTTAGCCTCTTTTTAAGTCAACTTACGCGTTTCCTACTATTTAAACCAATTATTTCTTCAGCTGTCTTGGATGCATCGATGTTTGCTATTTCATTCAATTGGCTTAGAAAGACTGTTAGTTTACTCAATATAATTTCCCATAGCTACTGTATAGCTAACGTGCTGCTTTTTCAATCATTTTTATGGTTAAAGATTTATTTTAATCTGTTGGTCGCAGAATATACTTCGATTTTTTGTGTTGCTTAGAGAAAATGTGATTTTTAGCAGATTTTGCGACTTTAGAGTAGATTTTCCTAGTCCCCTCCTTTTACATCCTTAATAATCCACAATTCCAAGTATATTCATCTTTTTTGTTCCATCGGAGCATTTTTCTTTGCTAGTTTACGTATAAACAAACCAGCTTCATTTTTATAAGCCAGTTTCACATCGATTGAATATATATGCAATAAATTGAATTTAAATTTTTGTCCGACGCCCGATAGCCTCAAGCGAATCGCGAATAATACGTCAAATTACTAATAACACGAATCTTCATATAAAGTAGCTTACGTGGATTTTGTTTCGGGGGAGCATAAACAAAAATTTTATAAGACTACTTTTGCATTGAATGCCAGTAATGTTATCTATGAGTAAAACTGAGTTTTTCGACCTTTAGTAGTGTAGCCCAGTGTGTTTTTTGCACAAAGTCCGTTTGTACATGTACGAAGATGGTCCCCAAAAGTCTTTGTACATTTTGTAGACACAAATTTTTGAGTACTATAATATGGTACGGTAGCGATTTTAGGGTGGTAAAAACAGCTGTTCGACTTTTGGTAGTATATTTTAGCTAATTTTTGGGTCTCTAAGGGCAAAAATCACTAATAATCGTCTTAAAACGGCGCGAAGCGCCGAAAAATTTGACATTTTTCCTTTTGAAATGCAATTTCTGCCAGTATAAAGATATATAGAATACACAATTACTCATTTCGGCGCGAAGCGCCAAAAATTTTTACGAATTTTAGACCTTTTTTGCAATTTTTGTCTTCCCAAAAATCTTTGTACCTGTACAAAGACGGTCCCGAAAAGTCTTTGTACATCGGGAAAAATCTTTGCTGAATACAAAAAAACACTGATGTATCCTAGCTAATTTATGGGTTTCTGATGATCAAAAATACAAAAAGTGTAAAGCGGCTCGAAGTGCCGAAAATTTTTGGAATTTCTACCGTTTTCATGTAGAATTTACGGCCTTTCTATTGACAAACATTTCGGAAATTATAAGTGGCGCAAAGTGCCGAGAAATTTAGTCATTTTTTACCGCCCTTAACATTTTGTAGCTCTGTGAATACTAATAGTCTGACAGAGCAGAAAATTATCAAATTTGTACAAAACAATTTTGACAGTTCAAGCTTCTAACAAGAAAACTGCGAATTACTAACTTTGTCTGAAGATATTTTGAGTGATTCAGGCTTTTAAACGCAATGCTGGAGCTTTACAAAAAGAAAGAACAGTAACTGGCGGCGCTATGCGCCGCAAAATTTTGACGTTTTTGCACTTTAAACTCAATTTACACCGCTTAAATCATACAAAAAAGACAAATTAATGCCGGCGCGAAACGGCGGAAATTTTTAGAAATTCTCAGCACTTTTACCTGAGCTTGTTCTCCCTAAAATCTCGTTGCACATGTACAACGAGATTTTACGGTTGCGGGGGTCTGGGATGGCGCGCTCAAGCGTTCCCAGCGGGGTCCGGGGCAGAGTCCCGGAAAATTTTGTAAAAAAGCATTTCAATGTTAAATAGTAATGTTAAAATTTTCGCAAAATCGGCCAAATCTCGGTTCTGAATCAAGCAAGCCCAAAAACACTTGAAATTGATGAACTTCTACATTGCACAAAACTTCTGAGCTGAAATGCGTTTTTTGACCTCTGCTAATTTCATAGCGCAGCAACGGGTCGCTTCGCTGCCAATAAGATATAGAAAAATGTATCAATGAAAATTTTGTTCTTACCGTTTTCAGGCCCATTCTTGGCCTTCTTATTAACAAAATGCAGTTCAGAAAACAGGAAATGCGCAAAAACATAAGAAAATTTGGCCATTCCTTTCATTTAAAATAGGATTATGTGTCCTTGTAAAAAAAGACAAACAAATCAAAGAATAGACAAACTGGTACACAAAAGACAAACAAAGCAGAGAATAGACAAACTGGTACTTAATCATTTTCGTACTTTTACTATTATTATGCTCAACAAGCATGCGAAGTTTCAATCAACGAACAAATAGTGCATTAGATTACTAGATTTAAGTGGGGGCGGGGGGGCGGCCGCCCTCATAGGTTAAAAATATTTGGCGAGATAAAGAATGGATATGCAATTTGCAATGACTAGTGTCCATAGTTTCTCAATTTTTACCGGCGCTACGCGCCGGATGATACTATTAATGACATTTATTTACTTTCTTGGCGACCTGGAAGCCATTTTCTGTTCATATAGTTTTCAAAACAATTTTAACAGCAGAAACAGCTATCTTTGCATAGTTTTCTTATATTTTCAATTAAAAATTTCGATGTTTCGCATCAAATACTATAAATACAGGAAATCAAGCAGTAAATCATGCTTCTAGACGTCTATCCGCCTTAATTTCGTAAATTTTTCGGCGCTTCGTGCTAGAGTTCTGTTAAAGTCAAAAAAATTCAATTATTTTTTCGCAAAAAATTGTCGAAAATTTTGAATTTTAAGAAAAAATGTTGCGTCAAAAGTGATTTTATGTAAAAGTATACAACGTAAAACACCGAAAAAACGCTATTTAGCGCGTTAAGGGCACATTTTTGGACTTATTTTTGACTATTTTTGGAAAAGTTGGGATACCGCCCCCCCCCCTTAGGAAAATCCTAGATCCGCCACTGACCTATAATATACTTAGGTACCCCTAAAATATGTCTACCCCCAACAGCTATAACGGAAGACATCTGGGAGGTGCGGTTTTTTTAAAGATTAAACAAAGGATTATGCGGTTTTTTGTTCACACTCAATATTGAGTTTGTGATAGGCGTGTAAAGTTTTGGCGTAACGTTATATCAAAGCGAATTTTGGTGGTTTTTTCCCGTGGCTTGTAAACAACTGGGTATTGATGTCTCAAACAATTTAATGGTTTTGAATGGTAGAGGAAGGAATATTCCAGATGGTAGTTTTTGTTTTTTGAATTTTGCCTTAGTTCCAGAATAGGAGTATAAAGAGTGTGAAAATCTGGGGGTGAAAAAACACATTTTGGTCGAGTTTTCGATTTGTTTATGTCTGCCAAATTCTTTGAATAAGAGTCCCCCAAAAACCTATTTATGAAAATGTACTAAGGTTCAAGGGCTACTTTTGGCTTAGCAGCAAACTTTTTTACACTTAATGCGGAGTTAGATTTAGGGTTTAGACTTTACACCTAGTGGATGGTGTAAAAAAACAGATTTTGTCAAGGATTTTTCTGCTAACGTTTCCGCCTATAAGTCGGGATAAATTAAATAAAATTAAAATAGAGTACTTCCTAAGGGCTGCACATTGCAGCAAACCGCGTTTAAAAAACGCAATATTAATTTATTTATGGGGTTTAAAATTCGAAATCAGGGGTGTAAAATTGGCGAAAAATTACTTTTTTTCATCTATTTTGATTGGTAAATATCAAATATCTCAAATATTTTGCGGAACAGAAGTTTTCCTCATACAAACGTACTGTGATTTAAAGGAGTACAAACTGACTCAAACTTAATTTCTTTACTCTCAATGGGCAGTTACGTTCAGAATAAAAATAAAGTATTTTCTAAGGGGTACACGTCACAGCGAATCGTGTTTATTTATATTAATATCAAGCTTTTTCGGGAGGTGTAAAGTCAAAAATTAGCTGTGAAACGTGTTTCTGTCTTGCTTTTTTCTGATAACTTCTCCGGTTATGTCTGGACAGTATCTTAAGTCTAAAAATGTACCAGGAATTAAACGTGATACGCCAGTTGGGCACGTTTCTTTACGCTCCATAGTGGTGTAAAGTGCTTTACATATAATATTTATTTGTCCTCAAGCCATCGTGGAGACTTGATTTTTTCATAAATGTTGATCGTAATATCAGAGTAATATCAGAATTACAAATTTGACTTAAATATTATTTACACTCTGTAGTTGTGTAAAGTTTGCATTGCAAATTAAATTTAGTTCTAGAGCCTTGCGGAAGCTTAATCTTTTTCAAACAATCTACGTAATGTCAGCATTACGAATCTGACTGTTACTTTTCTCTACACCCAGTAGTTCTGTAGAGTTTGCATAATTCATTTATTGTTAATGTGTAGTTTACACTACAAGTTTATTTTACTTCTAGAGCGTTGCAAAACGTGAATTTGTTTCAACCTATGTTTCGTAAGGTCAGGATTACGAATCTGGCTGTATGTTTTTACACCTAAGTAGTTATTTTAAGTTTACACTGAAAAGTAAATTTAGTTTTTAGAGCGTTGCAGAAGCTTAATTTTTCTCGAAATGTTCTACGTAATGTCAGAATTACGAATCTGACTATTATTTTCTCTACACCTAGTAGTTGTGTAGATGTTGCACTACTCCTTTATTGTTAGTGTGTACTTTACACTACAAATTTATTTTACTTTCAGAGCGTTGCAAAACGTAAATTTGTTTCAAAATATGTTCCGTAAGGTTAGAATTACGAATCTGGCTGTATGTTTTTTACACCCAGTATTTATGCAAAGTTTACACTGAAAAGTAGATTTAGTTGCAGAGCGTTGAAGAAACTTCATTTTTTCAAAATTTTCCATGTAAAGTCAGAATTACGAATCTGAGCGTATGTGTTCTTTACACCCAATATTTGCCTAAAGTTTATGCTGAAGCCTTTGAGTTATTTAAATAAGGCAAGGTTGTCTTTTAAAAAAAGATAATTCTGATGTTCAGAAAAATAATGTTTTCCGTGTTCTTGGACTGCTGTCATTATTGTGGCATGTTACCGTACTTGTTTACTGACTGATTTACTCAAATCATGCTGATTAAAAAAGTAAGGTACTTGTAGAAAAAAATGCTCCGATGGAACAAAAAAGACGAATATACTTGGGATTATTGATTATTAATTATTAAGGATGTAGAAGGAGGGGACTAGGAAAAAACTACCCATATATAAGCCTAAAGTCGCCAAATCACTTAAAAAAATCAGACTTTCTCCAAGCAACGCGAAAAATCGAAGTATATTTTGCGGCCTCTGAAAAAGTATAACCTTCTTTGAAAAATTTTCAATGCTTCACATGAGAGTGTATGAACATAATCTAAATGTTTACTTTTTGTAAATTGCTCGCAAGTTGCAACGCTGACTTGCTTCGTATCGTGATTGATAGAAAACTAAGTGCAATTGTATTTAAAGGCGTTTTATTTTGTTATCATGAGAATTATAGCGAGCAAAGCTGACGTCAATTGGTTAATCGTTGTGGGCATGCAAGTGTACCTATATGTAGTCTGTTCCATCCACGTAATCTTACGCATTTCCTACTGCTTTAGGCCAACAATTTCTTTGATTGTCTTGAATGCATCGATATTTGCTATTTCATTCGATTGGCTTGCAAAGTCTCTCCTAGTTTACTCCATCTACTTTCCTTTAACTACTGCATAGGTAACTTGCTGCTTCTTCAATTGCTAACATGTTCTTTCCATTACGATCATCAAATTCGAACTTTTTGTTTAAATTTTTCTCACTCACAAGACTATAAAAAGTGTTATTGTTTCGGTCGCGCTTGGGCCAAAATGATGGAAAATACCTCATTTCCGGCACGAAGCGCCGAAAATTTCAAGATTTTACAACAAAGACATGCGATTTTCCAATCTTTCAGTGCATTATCTTACCTTTCAAAAAAAATTTTACGGCCAAGATGGCCGTCCCGTCCCCTCTTAAACACGGCCCTATGCGCATATGAGAATCCTTCCTTCGTTTGCTGTGTAACGAATGACGAATACCTATTGTAGATATGTACCTATAAATAACACTTGCAACAGTTTTTGTATCGTAAACGTTCAAGGTGTTGAATCGATCACTTATCTAACTTTGATGTACCATAATTTCTTCTTTTGAGTATGTAATCTCATGTTTGCCTGCTTTTAAAAATTTATTCGTGGAATCACATTTATGAGAAAATGTTAGCCTCATTAATTGAGTAGGTACTGAAATTTTTTTAACATCTATCAGCAAGCATGGGAGTGTGGTCGGAACCTCAATAATTTGAAAGAATCCACAAAAATCGGCGGACCCCAGAATTAAAATATTACTAAAAACCTATTATACAGCCTACGTAGGTATTACATTTTATTTTTGATATATTCAAAGCACGCAGTTTATGCACGAGGAAACAAAACAAACGAATAATACCTAAAAATAGTGACCAGGGCACAGTTGCAGACACACATGGGCGTGGGGGGTTTGGGGGAATGCACCCCCAGAAGTTGAAATACCCCCCCCCCAGAAATCAAAATAACCCCCCCCAGAATTCGAATTTTGAAATTTTTTTGCTTTTTAGCGATTTTTTGATGCCATTGGATAGTGTTCGATGAGAAACGTCGAAAAATGGTCTTTTTCGCCATACGACCACTTTTAAGCTAATTTTTTTACCTTTGAAAATTTTTTCACCCCCAGAATTTCGGTGCTGCCCACCTATGGTTCCAGGAGTTAAGGATGAGTGGAGTACTCCTAAAAAAAGATTTGTACTCCTAAGTGTGCACAGTGATCATAGCCTACAATTGAAATACTCTTGACATCTGCAACCCAATTCACTCCTAGCTTACTGCAACTGGGCCCAGGACTCGGCTGTACCAACTTCGTATAGCGTTTCACATATATGTAACGTTGCACCAAAATTAATAGTTTATTAGTCCATTCAGATAGATTAGTATAGGAGGTCTTTTCATAAGTTCCCTGGCATCGCGTCGTTGCAACAACGACAAATTTTAATAATATGTAGGTACCTACCTACTTGTATGAATGTAACGAACTTGACAGCTTATCCATTTGAAGTATTTTATATTTTCTCTTATAGATCTATAAAAGTTATATATATAATTATATTCTAATTATATAAGCTAATCTTGAGAAATCTGAAATTTGTCAAAAAATTTTTTGCAATGCTTTGATGTGAAAAATTTTACTCAATTTGTTCTACACTCTAATTTACTTCGCCCGAAAAAAAAACAGAATACATGATTGTCATTTGTATTTACAAAAATGCAGAAAAATCGGAAATCGTGATTATACGAAAATCCAAGTGTGATTGCTTCAATTATGACAATGAAGATTGAGAAAGAGGCTTTAAGGCGGAAGTCCAAAATTAACCTATTATCACTTCATTACCTGCACAGTTTAGTAGATTTCAAGAAGTAAAGCGTTCATGATGAAAGTCTCCGTCGATCTGTAGAAAATAACACAGCTTATGAACCTTTATGAACCTACAGATTTTTGGTGCAACTGAAACTTTTCTTTAAGTCGTTAATTAACTACTTTACATGTCCTATGCATGTTATTGGGAAATTCGAAAATTTTTGACCCCCTCATCTGCTGACACCTGCAAAGTGCTGCCGACACCCTTATGGATTTTCGATTTTTCAAGAAAAAGATCGTCTAAAATGTGCTCTTTTAGGCGTTTTTTAGTGATCTTTGACTATCAATTTTTCGGCGCTTCGCGCCTTTTTCTTATTCGTGCCTATATTCTGTTCAATTTACTCGAATTTTTCCGAATTTTTCGTGTATCTAGTTCTAGAATATCGTCAGAAATTAAACAAAAAATCGCTTCCGTAACGTGTGCCAATCGTTGTTAATCCCAAAAGATACTCGTAGTTTACCAAAATTTTCGGGCTGACCCCCAGAATTCCTAAGCTGTGCACGTGTGGTTCTATGAGCCTTCATAATAGTTCATATGTGAACGCCTTGGTACAACGGGATTTATACGCTTTACGAGTATGAAGTCATAGAAAAGTTCATGTTGATACAACAGGAACCAGTTTTTCACGGTTATCATATATATAAATAACTTGCAAAAAAATTGTGTTTTCAGCTAAATATTGTCTAGGAATTCTTGACCTCGGCGTAAAATCCGTGACATCAGAATCTCTGCAGAAAACAGAAATATGACAAGACGAGTGAGGGATGCTTAAAATCTGCGGTCCTAACATAAGTAGAAGAAGTTTTCCCACTATATTCGATTGATAACTTAGGGAGAGAACGATAAAAACAGCGACGCAGAATTAAATCAATAATTTTGAAAAATGAGCTTGCTAAGCGAGAGTTGTAAACCAAGAGAAAATTAAAGTTTAATCCTGCCATTACATTATGAAGAGAATTATAAAAGATTTTAAACTTAAAGAAAATGAAAAAGGTGGAAAGAATGTACGCGGCAGAATTCTAAAGCTTATATCTGCATTTTACCCTCAGATTAGAGTAAGCTTTGTTTACAAACCTGTCATGTGTATCAGCCGGTTTTTCAATAACAAGGATGCTGTAACTGCTAAGCTACTTTCAAATTTAGTATATAAGTATACGTGTTCTAGCTGTATAGCTAATACATTGGCGAAACTCGCTGACATTTTGGCAACAGAATAGCAGAGCATACTGGCATCTCATTTGCTACAGGAAAGCCAATTCAGGGTGATAGCTTATCTGCTATTCACAAACATATCGCAAATAGCAATCATCCAATTACATCAAATTGCTTCAAGTTTATCAGTCGAGCATCCAACTCTTTTGATCTTTTAATCAAGGAGTCATTATACATAGCACGTGATCGTCCCATTCTCAACAATAATGTTTCATCATATCCTTTAAATTTGTTGTAATTTACCAACTTCCCACCTTTTTCATTTTCTTTAAGTTTTAAATCTTTTATCATTCTCTTCATAATGTAATGGCAGGTTTAAGCTTTAATTTTCTCTTGGTTTACAACTCTCGCTTAGCAAGCTCATTTTTCAAAACTATCTATGGCGAATAGTCGGTTTTACAATAAATCAATAATATTCATTAGTCTCTTTTTTTGTCAGCTGCAATGCTTTTCGTTGTTTTGACCTGGGAAACTATTGAAGTAGTATCTTTATTGCCTTCTGATTTGCGCTGACGAAGATCGGCTTTATCTGACAATAAATTTGGAATTACTACTTGAAAAACAAACACAAAAAGTATAGTGCATGGGTTTAAAAAAACAATTCTAAACATGTGAAGTACCTACCTACCTACTTTCAAAAATATAACTGCCTTAGACTGTAAAAATACGGAGGAAGTGTTTCTTAGTACGGGTTTATGTACTAGTACTACTCTACATAACAGTGGCGGATCTAGGATTTTCCTAAGGGGGGGCGGTACACCAACTTTCCCTAAAACAGTCAAAAACAGGTCCGAAATTTCGCCTTTTATGTGCGAAATAGTGTTTTTTCGGTATTTTACGTTGTCTACTTTTATTAAAATTCACTTGGCGCGACATTTTTTCGAGACATTTTTAAATTTTCGACAATTTTGTAATAAAAAATCGTTAAATCCTTTTGACATTAACAAAAATCCGGCGCGAAGCACCGGAAAATTTGAGAAATTTAGGCGGAAAGACGTTTAGAAACTCGATTTACTGCTCAAGTAGTTGTATTTACAGCATTTGATGCGGAACGTCGAAAATTTTAAGAAAATATGCTTGAAAATAGAATAAATCTATACGGAATTAGCTTTTTCTGCACTCCAAATTGTTTTAAAACCTACTCCACGAGCAAAAAAATGGCTTCTAGGTCGCAAAGAATGAAAATATTAGTAGGTATTATCTGGCGCAAAGCGCTAGAAAAATTTGAGAAATTATGATAACAGACTATCAAAATTCATTGCAAAACACAGATCCATTCTTAATCTCGCCAAATATTTTTGGCCAATGGCGGGAGCGGCCGCCCTCTTTCCACCTTAAATCCGCCCCTAAAAGATTGTTAAAAACGCTCGAAGCAGCATAATTCTGAGGTTTTTTTGGAAAAACAAAGATTTTGCGAAGGATTAACCGTTTTTTTTGTGGTGATGATCAACCTTAGGGATTCACAATCGCCCAAGAAATAGCCTGAATTCAGTGTTTACATGAACCCCAAAAGTGTGAGAAAATATTAAAACTTGAGGGAAATCAACAGCAAAAATTGTACTTCCTGATAACAGAAGTTCAAAAAATTTATATCGTCCAGTCAAATGAACTGTAACATGATGCTTAAGACGAAAATTTACTAATATCGGTTTTTACATCATGCTCCAGTCTTAGATTCGAAAATTGATTCAAAGCAATTGGTAATTAATGTGTAAAATCAACCACTGTTTCCCGCCACATTTCTATGGCCTTATTCGACGCTAGCTCCTAAAAATAGTCTAAAAACAAATAGATTAATTTTGAAACGAAATTATGAATTTTCATTGTCACTAGAGTAAAAATGCAGAAATATTGAGACGTAAGAGATGGACGAGAGATTGAAACTTACCTAGTCTCAAAAACTTTATTTTGCAATAAGCGCTGTCAATGCAGCTTGTATTTAATTTATTAGTTTATCACATCAGAGATCTAATTTTATTTCTTTTAATTTTTTGACTTTGCTTCCTCCCGTAAAGCACGTGGAAGACATTTGACTCGGATTATCAAATTTTGCAAGTGTGCAAGTTAAATAATCACCTGTGTTTCCATTAGCCATATTGGTATTTTTGTGGCTGCTCTGTTTGTCTTTTGCTTCCCTCGAGTTGGGGTCTGAACGCGCTGTCTGCGGACCTTTTCCATTTTTCTTATCGCTCTTTTGATCTTTCGTTTGACCCGTCTGCTTCCTGGGATTTTTAGCCTTTGGCACGAAGTGATCAATGATCAGAACCATGAACTAAAAATAAATTCGCGGCAGTGAAATAGTAGGCAAAATTTAAGGATTATGCGTTCGGTAGAAAAATGTTAAAGGAGAGATATTATGGAAAAAAATATGATTGATGAAAAATCACATTTTTAATTCGCTAGTTTTATCATTTGACTTTCTTATATGTCAGGACGGAAAGCGAATAATATACATAGCAAAACGTCGTACGAATCAAGGCAATTTTATGCAGGAAAGCGGTAGAGTCCTCAAGAAAAGGATTGTGTTCCGGGTGACCGACAGTCCCGGGTAACCGACAGTCCCGGTTGACCGACACATGGTTTTAAAAATAGATCTGTCAATCAAAAAAAATTCGTCTGGCCGACAGTCCCGGGTGGCCGGCTGTACCGGGTGGCCGACAGTCCCGAGTGGCCGACTGTACCGGGTGGCCGACAGTCCTGGGTGGCCGACTGTACTGGCCGGCCGACAGTCCCGGGTGGCCGACTGTACCGGGTGGCCGACTGTACCGGGTGGCTGACAGTCCCGGGTGATCGACAAGTGGTATAATAATAGGTTTGTCATAAAAATTCCTAACTCACTAATGATTTCGGAATTAATGCTTTTTCATGTAGGTACCTATTTATGCACATAAATAGTTTTACCAATGCGATAACATTGCTCATACGAATTCATAGCAAATTTAAAACATGCAGGCTTTTGTAAAAAAAGGCCTTTTATTTACAATGCGTAATATTTTAGTGCTATCTTAAACTTATTGTGGCTATCCTACTTAAACTTATTGTTTAGTGCAATCCTACTTAAACTTATTTAGTGCTATCCTACTTAAACTGAATTAGTGCTATCCTATGCACTTAAACTTTTATTGTTTAGTGCTATCCTACTTAAACTTATTGTGACGAAAATGAATCTTTGATACAAAATTTTTACTTTTGATAGTTTATATTAAATATGTACATTTAATAAGTTTATATACAATATGTACATGTAATAAGTATATATTCACATTTATGCCAGTGAAAACTTTATTGCTATTCTAAGAGAATGAAAAAATTACGTATTTCGATTTTTAAAAAATGTACGTGCATATATACATACGTACGTATGTACACATATTCATAGTAATAGTACAACCGGGTCATTTGGGAATTTTTATGCCATCTATCGATCACCCGGTACAGTGTTGGCCACCCGGGACTTTCGGACACCCGGTACAGTCGGCCAATCGGGACTGTCGGCCTTCCGGTACAGTCGGCCACCCGGAACTGACGGCCACCCGTTAACAGTCGGCCACCCGGGACTGCCGGCCACTCGGAACAGTCGGCCAGTAGGTACTGTCGGTTACTCGGGAATTTTTGATTGACAGATCTATTTTTATACGATTTGTCGGTGACCCGGGACTGTCGGTCACCCGGGGCGTTACCAAGAAAAGCGCATTTCAGGGTTAAAGGAAGAAGAAAAATCACAGTCGAAAATATGAGAAAATATTTTTTGGACCAATTTTCTCGAATTCGTCTCTATATCATGAGATAAAATTAGTATTTGTGCTATTTAATGCTTGTAAATCGTAACACTGTTCCTTGAGATCATTTGTAGCTTATAGAGTGCATGTGCGATTGATTTGTTACAAGTCCCGTGACAAGTGAATTACTTTTATCGACCTGGATAATTGATACACTCGTTCAAAACTACAGCTGCAATTCATTTTCTTGTAAAATTGCGAACAATTACAAAATCGATTCAAAAGAGTGCTATAAATATATTATCAGGATTGAATAGCATAGCTTTACTCGCCCAGGAGTCAGCTTGGTAGAAGAATCGAATAGGTTTTTATCACATTTTTAAAGTTTGTCGCTTTCAGGATGTATGCTTTATATTACTGTTCAAACCTTCCTTCCAAAGTTCCTCAGCTCAAAATAAAGCAATAAACATTGAAAATTTTTCATTCTGACATCCATACATGTTCTGGGGGAATTCGAGGAGGGTTAATCTTTGTATCATATATGTAACAGGGAGGATTGGAGGATCCCCACCCTACGAAGGCCGTCCCCCATCCCCCAAATCCGGAAATTTTCTGACCCCCCGACTTAAAAATTTATTTTTTTGCTATTTTCAGGCCTTTTTTGGCCAAAAATTTACGGTCGTTTACCACCCCCCCCTAAACATGGCTGGTGACCCCCAACCAGAATTTCGAGCCGTTACATGTATGCTTTAGATGGATATGGATCATTGACCATACATGGGCAGCGATCATAGGTGGGCGATAACAAAGTTCTGGGGGGTGCTAGATTTTTTCAAAAGGTCAAAAATGGCCTTAAAAATGATGGTATGGCAAAAACACAATTTTTCACGTTTCTCATCGAGCACTATCCATTGGCATCAAACGATTGCGAGAGAAACAGAAAAAATTTTAGAAAGTGAATTCTGGGGGGGGATATTTTGGTTTCTGGGGAGAGTATTTTGGTTTTTGGGGAGGGGTGTATACCCCCCCAAACCCCCACGCCCAGGTATGGCAGCGACCATATTCTGGAGGGTCTGGGTGGTGCGAAACCAGCAAAAATCCCAAAAAGCATGCCAAAAATTCAAAGCTGGGGGTCTATCGATTTTTGGGGATCCGGATTTACATCTAGCAAGGAAAATTTGTTTTCGTTGGTTAGGCTGAGCTAACCATACTCCTAACTCCACCAATTATTCCTGATCAGATTCACATTTCAGAGAAAAAATTATCCTTTCACTCTTCATAAATACGTTTTCTGCAAGCTCTATTGAAGAATATTGCTTAGCCAGGTAAATGTTTTTTTGACTTTATTAAAATCTGAATTTTGTTCAGCGTCTTACCCCTTTTTGACTGCAATCAAACAACTTTTCCAGCGCATCGCTAAACCAATTATTCTATTTTGTAATGTATGTATCAACAGTGACGGATCCAGGATTTTCTGACGGGGGGGCGGGACTCAAAGTTTTCCTGAAAGTGTCAAACATTGTCCAAAAATTCGTATATTATGCTTAAAGTAACGGTTTCTCGCTGCCTTTTGATAGGCCAAATTATTGATGATGCAAAAAAGTAAAAAAATTTTGAAATTCACCAAAGTTTTTCATATTAAAAACTCGCAAAATTAATGCAGAAATCGGCACAAATCGCCGGAAAAACACTCGAGAAATAATTGTAGGAGCTACAAAATTTTTGTTCTGTACGAAAACTACTCTTCTGTCTGACGTACGTTTAAGTTTTCTGGGGCGTCAAGAGATTCAGTAAATTCCATCAATGAGTACTATCCTGGCGCGAAGCGCCGGAAAAATTTGAAAAATCGTGATAGAAATGGCTAAAATCATCAAAAAATACACATCTACTCTTCATTGTGCCCGAATATTTTTTGACGTCCCTCTAAATCCACCATTATGTTTCAGTAGATGCGCAGAAAAGAATTTTTGAATGAAAATGGGAAAATGTTCTGAGGATGTAAGAATTGCAATTTTCCGCTGGTAGGTACACAATTTCCTAATGTCGAAAATATGTTACATTCATACATGTAACAGGGAGATGGAGGTCCCCCATCCAAAGTTGGTCGTTTTTATTCCATCCTCCGCCAAAGCCAAAAATTTTTTAATCCCCCCTTACGATTTTTGAAAAAAAAATTGAATTTTCTAACAGTTTTTAGATGTTTTTTGGCCTTTTTGGATAAAAATTGGAGGTCATGTATTCCCCCCCTAAAAACGGCCGGGGACCTCCATCCGAAATTTCGAGCCGTTTCATGCACGGGTAAATTGCCAAATTTTGATTAGTTATCAGCTAACCTAAAGGTTTACGTACAGTCCAGCAATATTTCTATTTCAACTTACGAAACCCAATATACAGCCGACTGTTAGCGTTGCAACGGCGAAAATTCCAAATGACAGCAATGAAGGAACTCCTTTTTTGTCCACTAAATGAGTATGAAAATCTTTGGCTTTTATGCTGAATTTAAACAAGGCTGAGACCATTGACATTTGGAAAGAATGCGTCTTAGCGAAATGATAAAATATCAAGCTATAAGATTTAAATTACTGGAAAGAATCGGGATAACACCACGATGGAACTTTTTCCACGGACGACCACTGTTTCTGCTGTACGAATTTGATAAAATCCTCCTTGTCCTTCGGGCCATTGTATAATCGAAAGACTCCGTCTTTCACGCTGATATGCAAAATAACTCAAAACTGAGTGACTGCAATTTATTTATTAGACAGAGTGACTTACTGGTAAATGCTGGGCAAAGCAGTTATTAAGAAACGACCACTGAGACCTGAAAAAAATTTACATCGAACGGTGGGAAACAGTGGCGGATCTAGGATAAGGGGGCGGTATCCCAACTTTTCAAAAAAAACAGCCGAAAATAGGTCCAAAATTTGCCCTTCACGTGCGAAAGAGCATCGTTTGGTCTTTTGCATTGTCTACTTTTATTTAAAATCGCTTTTGGCGCAACATATTTTCGAAAAATTTTCGAAATTTAGTCAATTTTGCTTAAAAAAATCATTACGTTTCTTTGATTTTACAGAAAATATGGCGCGAAGCGCGGAAAATTAGTGAAATTAAAGCAAAAAACGTGTAGAAACTTGAATTACTGCTTGATCTCCTGTGTCTGTATCATTTAACGCGCAAAATCTAGATTTTTGAAGGCTATGCTTGAAATTAGAAGAAAACTGCTGGAAAAGCTGTTCCTGCTCTTGAAATCGTTTGAAAACCTATTTCATGAGCAAAAATGTGGCTTTCGGGCCGTCAGGAAAGTACATAAATAGATGTCATTAATATAAATTGTCCGGCGCGAAGTGCCGGTAAAATTTGGGAAGTTATCATCACTGGTGGTAAAAAATCATTGCAAATCACATATCAATTCTTTATCTCGCCGATTATTTTGGGCCTATAGGGGGCGGCCGCCTCCGGCCTCCCCTTAAATCCGCCTATGGTGGGAAATCCTTTTCAAATGATGCACGGAATACATCATGTTGTATACCTATATAATAAATGAGGGACCTGAAATCAGATATGGGATTAAAGAAATTAGTATTATTGTCCGCTTAAAAGTATGTTTCTGGTAGAAAAAGTTTATAAGAAAAACATTGAAAATCAAAATTTTCAAAAAATTATTAGAGATCATCGGTAATTCAGGATGAAGTCTCATAAAAATTTTGCCTCAGTTATTACATCTGGGGATCCCGATAATTGGGTGAACGACAATTGGGTGAATACGACAATTGGGTGAATGCGACAATTGGCTGAACGACAATTCGGTGAAAGACAATTGGGTGAAAATGATTTAACTGTATATGCTATTGGGTGAAAATACTTCAATTTCAGGCTGGAGGCCCGCAAAATCCGTTAGAACTGGCCAAAGCGGTGTTTTTGATGCATTCTCATCAATTTGAGCCCAAAAAGGGCACTTTGCAAAAAAATTTTTGGGCTCGACATCTACAATTTCCATGCTGTATATGATCGTAAATGGTTACACTAGCTACCTAATCATGTTTCTTTTTTCGATTACAATCAAAACAAATAAGGAGATGCGTGCATACGTATGTATTGACGTCAGGCATGTATTTCTGGGGGAAATGGGGGGTCCGGACCCCCCAAAATTAAGAAAAATTGGAAAAATAGGACTTTTTAAACGTTATTTTGTGCTATTTTTGGACTTTCTGTGCTTAGTCCCCAAAATTGGTGTTGGTACCCCCAAATAGAACAGCCAGCTACGTGCCTGATTGACGTGTCAGCAAACAAAACTGTACTAGCTACTGAGTCAAGGGTTAACAAGGGCCAAACAAACAAATATGTATATGTAGGGACTTGTATAGCTCTCTTAGAAATCGAAACTAGAAAGAATAAATTACTATAAATGAGCTAACATTGAGGCAAAGCTTTGTAAAAGTTTCCAGCCGTATTCTGACATGCAGTATGGGAATTCTGCTGAAAAAGTGAAGCTAAAAATTTTTGAAATGCTTTTTTGGGCTCAACATCGTAGATCGCGTCAAAAACATAATTTTGTTGGCGTTTCAGACGATACCTTATCTTTCTTACACATAAAATGGTTAGAAAATACCTAAAAAATTCGAATATATTTATGACGAAATATTATAATCAAAAAATGACTATATGGCTCAAAGCACCGGAAAATTTTTGCACCACCTGCGTTTAAGAGCTCTTCAAAGGTTTGAATTAAAGTGCATGAATCAAAACGACGATCATAGCTTTTAATGCTCTAACCTTTCTTGAGTAAAACAATACTCATTTTCAGCAGCTTGACTGAGGCCTCTATTCAACAAATATAGGATGCCTTCCACTCACACGCGGGCGTGGAGGGAGGGGGGTTTGGGGGGTATGCACCCCCAGAAACCAAAATACCCACAGAATTCAATTTTTGAACATTTTTTGCAATTTTTTGATGCCAATGGATAGTGCTCGATGAGAAACGTTAAAAAATGGTGTCTTTACGCCATACCGCCATTTTTAAGACCATTTTTTGACGTTTGAAAAATCTTGCACCCCCCTCCAGAATTTTGGTGCTATGTAGGAACGAAAGAATTTCTGCTTTGCTGTAGAACTGCAATAATTGTGCTATAGTCTGTTTCATTTAACTTTGAGGTTTTTGAAAAAAATCCAAACTGGTTACAAAAGCGTTTTAAATAATACGGTGAATATGATATTCTACAATATATTGAGTCATATAGAGACGTATACCACTGCTAAACCGCATTACTGCATCAACATTTTAAGCCACTTTTGTAGCCTGATTCTTGCAAGAAAATTCAAACGAAAACCGCAAAGTTAAATGAAAGAGACTATAGATGTTTTTCAGCGTCTCAAGAACATCAAAAATTCGATTTTCCATCGCACATTAGTAGGCACCTTCCTGCTGTTTAGATCGTTTTATTCTCAGAAAAACTGACTGGGACTCAATATTAATCCATCGAAAATTCATTCGCTGACATATCATTCGTGCAGTTTTCTAGGCATCCAGAGCCTTAAATTCAAGTATTTTTATCCAATCGCGTAGACAGTTTGATCATTCTCATCCAATGTCGCACTAACTCAATTATCTTTCACCGAACTGTCGTTCACCCAATTGTCGCATTCACCTAATTGTCTTTCACCCAATTGTCATATTCATTCAAGTGTCGTTCACCCGATTGTCGCATTCACCCAATAGTCATATTCACCCAATTGTCGTAGACCCTTACATCTGTTATCCAATCCCCAATCTTGAATTTGCAAATTCGCTTTATTGCATTGTAATCCCTATTTACCCAACTACGTGCATTTTAAAATCTTATAAGAAAAAATTGAAATCAAAAACGTTTATACAATCACGATAAATCATAACGAAACTATCAAGTGCGTCGATAAAATCGAAAAATTGATTTTCAAAGCTAAAAAATTAAACCATTTCAGCATTAGGAAATCAAAAGAAAGCCTACGCAAAAATCATCTCGCGCATGCATGTATATTTTGGGAAACTACTGGAATACAGGTACGACCTACTACATATTGATAACTAGTAAAGAAAAATGTTCCGATGGAACAAAAAAGACGAATATACTCGAGATTGTGGATTATTTAGGATGTAAAAGGAGGATACTAGGAAAAAGCTACCTATGTATATGCAATGCCCAAAGTCGCAAAATCTGCTAAAAATCAGACTTTCTCTAAGCAACGCAAAAAATCGAAGTATATTCTGCGGCCTCTGAAAAAGTGTAACCTTCTTCAAATAACTTTCAATGCTTCCATCACATTTGCTTGCAAGTTGCAACGCTGACTTGCATCGTATCGTGATTGATAGAAAACTAACTGCAATTTTATTTGAAGGTGTTTTATTTTGTTATCATGAGCATTATAGCAAGCAAACCTGACGTCAATTGATTAGTGCACACAATCGTTGCGGGCATACAAGTGTACCTACATTTATAGCCTATTTCACATAACTTCGTGCTTAAATTTTAAAACCATTGCCGACAATAAGCTGACAAATTGCGATTATAGCATTGATCTGATATATAATTATCGTAACCTTCGGCTTACTGTCAATGAAAATTCTTAAAATTGATGCACAAGCTTACGCGTTTCCTACAGCTTTAAACTAACAATTTCTTTGATTGTCTTGAATGCATCGATATTTGCTATTTCATTCAATTTGCTTGCAAAGTCTCTCCTAGTTTACTCCATCTAATTTACCATAGCTACTGCATAGCTAAGTTGCTGCTTTTTCAATCGTTTATTTGTTCAATAGTTTATCTCAATCTACAGGCTACAGAACATATTTCAATTTTTTGCAATGCTTAGAGAAAATCTGATTTTTAGCAGATTTTGCGACTTTAGGCATTTACTTAGGTAACTTTTTATAGTCCGCTCCTTTTACATCCTTCATAATCCACAATCCCGAATATATTCGTCTTTTTTATTCCATCGGAGCATTTTTCTTTCCTAGTACCCTACTTTAAATTAACATGATGGGAGTAAATCAGTCAGAAAACACATACGGTAACATGCCACAATAATGACAGCAGTCCAAGAACGCGGAAAACAATATTGTTCTGAACATCAGCATTATCGTTTTTAAAACAAGACAACCTTACCTCATTAAAAAAGATCAAAGGTTTTCAGCATAAACTTTACTCATATATTGGGTGTAAAGAAGACTTATGCTCAGATTCGTAATCCTGACTTTACAAGGAACATTTTGAAAAAAATTAAGCTTCTGCAATGCACTGAAACTAAAATTAATTTTCAGAGTAATTTTTATATAACTACTGGTTGTAAAGAAAACACACAGTCAAATACGTAATCCTGACCTTACGGAACATATTTCAAAAAAATTTCACGTTTTTCAACGCTCTGGAAGTAAAGTAAATTTGTAGTGTAAACTACACATTAAGAATAAATTAATAGTGGAAACTTTACACAAGTGCTGGGTGTACAAAAAACTAACAGTCATATTCGTAATTCTGACGTCATGCCGAACATTTTGAAAAAATTGAGCTTCCTCTAGATCTAAAGTTCGTTTGCAGTGTAAACTTTACACAACTACAGGGTGTAAAGAAGATTTTAGTCGGATTCGTAATTCTGATATTACTTTGATATTAGGATTAACAATTTTGTAAAAGATTAAGTGTCTACAATAGCCTGCAGACAAATATATACTAGATGTAAACCACTTTATACAACTGTTGAGTGTAAACGAACACGCCTAAGTGGCGTATCATGTTTGATTCCTGGTACATTTTTAGACTTGAGATCATGTCCAGACTCATAACCGGAGAAGTAAGCAGAAAAAAAGCAAGACAGAAACACCTTTGACACACCCAATTTTTTGACTTTACACCTCCCGAAAAACTTAAATATTGATGTTAAACGCAATTTGCTGTGACGCGTACCCCTTAGAAAGCACTTTACTTTAATTGTATTCGACCTGTCTCAACTTCTAAACGGAGAAAGTGGAGAACAAAAAAAAACGGACAAAAACGTATTTTCCACCATCCACCACGTTGTAAACTTTATAAATTTGAGCTTTACTCCCCATTCAGTGTAAAGAGATTTGGTTTAGGCCAGTTTTTGTAGCCTTTGAATTGTAGTAAGTTTGTATGCGGAAAAGTTCTGTTCCGCAAAATATTTGAGATATTTAATAATCAAAATAGGTAAAAAACGTGTTTTTTAGCCCATTTTGCACCCCTGATTTCGAACTTTACACCCCATGAATAACTCAATATTGCGTTTTTTAAACGCAATTTGCAGCGACGTGTAGCCCTTGAAACGCACTTAATTTTTATTATACACAATTTATCCCAACTTATAAGTGGAATAGTTGGCGGAGAAATCTTAGACAAAACTTGTTTTTTTAAAACTATCCACTCGTGCGTAAAGTTTAAACCCCTAGATATAAGTCGTATCAAGAGTAAAAAAGTTTGCTGGTAAGCACAAAGTAGCCCTTAATCCGCAGTACATTTCCATCAGAAAAAATTTTTAGGGACTCATAAGTGCAGTCGTTGGCAGACATCAAAAAGAAAAAAACGCAACCAAAATCTGTCTTTACACCCGCATTTTTCTACACTCTTTACACTCCACCTCAAGAACCAAAACGAAATTCAAAAAACGAAAAGTGCAATTTTAGATAATGCGATTCTCTACAAGTCTGTACCATCAAATAGTATGAAGCATTTAAGCTGATTATGTACACGCTGACTAAAAAATGCGTCAAAAGTTTGTATTGTTATAACGTTACACCAAAACTTTACACGCTCATTACAAACTCGGTATTGAGTGTAAGCAAAAAAAGTGCACAAATCTCTTTTCATTATCTATCTTTCAAAAAAACTGCGCCTCCTAGATGTGTCTAGTTATAGCTGTAGGGGGGCATATGATGGGGTTAATCAAGTATATTATAGGTACGCGTTAACGCGCTACCTATGATATCGAGTTCTATTTGCTTTTTTGTTAAGCCTTATGTTAACCATACATGATCTTAGGAAGATTGAGGGGTTTTTACCTCCTCCCCAATTTTTTAAACACCCCAGAATTCGCGAATTTTCCGAACGTTTCCTAAAATTTCCTAAAAACATTCGTGGAAAAGGTGCTTTTTAAGCATTTTTAGCTATCTATTTGCCCAAACGTGTCAAATTTTCGGCACTTCGCGCCACATACTCATTTTTTGACTATATTTTGCCCAATTCGTTCGATTTCTTTGTTTCTAATTTTTTATGTTTTTCTGTTGTAGAACGATAGAGTGTCCTCAGCAACGCCGTAAAAGAATGTTTTTGACGCGTATCCACCATTTCTGGGCTGAAAAAGGCGCGTTAAAACTCCACTACCTCCCCCACCAGAATTCCCGTGCTGTGCATGTCAGATGATAATTGAATAAAAAAAATAGTTACTAACAACAGACAATATTAAGCAACTAGTGAGAAAAACTTTGAATTAGAACAACTAAGCTGATTTATTTCCTTAGCATAATATTGAACCTGGATTTTCAGAAACGTCCACTTGAGCAACATTCAATTTACGAGCCTTCATATTGCTCCAATCCGCGTAAGCGTTCCACGGCCTTTCCATTTCTTTGCATGCCGGGCACCATGCTGCTTTACTAAAGCTTAAAATCATAGCAGATGTTAGAACCAAAAACTCATAACGTTGGTAATAGACACTACATTTTGCACTTACAAGACTAAACAAGAACAGTTTAAATAATAAAATTCATAGTATTCATTGCTCATTTAGCTTACTCGTAACATTCAATTCTAATTAATCAACTCGTCATCAACTGAATAAATAAATGGGAATTTCAAGGCTATTTGTCAGTAATAAAAGGCTTTTTTGGGCTTTTCATTATTTGCCACACAGGTTTATTTTTTCATAAAAGTATCTCAGATGATATTGAAGAGTGATTCAAATGTTAAAACGACATGAAGTTTCTATTTTCTCCTTCCGTCTATAGCCAGACTCCAAACCTCTACATGCACAGGGGCGGATTTAAGGGCGGCGGGTGCGGCCGCCTCCCAGTGGCCCAATATACTTGGCGAGATAAAGAATGGATATGTATGCATTTTGCAATGATTTTTTGTTTGTTTTTGCTTTGTTTAGTTTATAGTTCATACTTTACTCATAGTTTCTAAACAATGTCAACAGCAGAAACAGCTATTTCTGCATAGCTTTCTTCTATTTTCAAGCAAAAATTTTTAACGTTTTGCATCAAATGCAGCAAACACAGGAAATCAAGCATTAATGAAGCTTTTAACCGTCCTTCCACCTAAATTTCACAAATTTTCCGAGCTTCGCGCTGGATTTTTGCTAAAGCAATAAAATTTATTGATATTTTCGCAAAAAATGTCGAAAATCACAAAATTTTTCGAAAAAATGATGCGTCAAAAGTGATTTTAAATAAAAGTTGACAATGTAAAACGTCGAAAAAACGTTATTTGGCGCATGGAGGGCATATTTTTGTAGCTGTTTTTGGAAAAGTTTGGCTACCGCCCCCACCCCCCCTAGGAAAATCCTACATCCGCCACAATACATGCAAATCTTTATAATCATAATTTACAATGCACAATATATACAAAATGAAAATGTACGTAAGTAATAAAAAACAATGCAGGTAATTCGATAAATATTACATCGAGCACATAAATGATTTTCTTGGAGTCGAACGATAAAAGATGTAAAACCAAAATAAAACACAGAGGAATAACTCATTCTCTAGCTGTAGGTTGATGCTATCATAAGAGTCAAACCGAACTACTCCTTCGTGGCCGAATCAGAACTACGCTTCAATAAGGACGAAAAGGATTCGACCAAGGAAGTGAAAGAAAAATTTGAACAGATAAAAAGCATAAAAGAGCATAGCTACATCTGAATGAGTACTACGCTTCCCTTAGACAAAAAATTAGAACAGCGAAGTGAAAATAAAATTTGAATAAATAAAAAATGCAAAAGATGTATAAGTGTTATATCTGAATCAGTACTAAGCTTCAGATAAAGCGAAAATAATTAGAACGACGAAGTGAAAATGAAATTTAAATAAATAATAATAAATAAAGGATGCATAGCTGTAATTTAATATATGTAATTATAACTGAATGTCAAAAGTTTGATCTCGGTTTAAGGATGACGCATAAGTTACAATCCAATCGACTCACAAGTTGATCATCCATTCCCCTTTAAGAATGTCTCTCCAATTCTCATCGTCGATTTTGATCACGTGCTTGCTTCGCAAGGAATGAGCCGGCAAAATCCAGAAAATTAAGCAAATTAAGGGGACGATTAAAGTAAGGATACGCGGCGCCCTTAAGGCCAGCATATCCGAACTTAAGCGAAAACCCGAAATGTTTCCGAAGCACTGACACGAATACTCGTATATTCAAAACAGAAAAAAGCAACTGGGCGGTATGTGAATACCGCACTGTGTATTTCTTAGTGATTAAGTAAAGGAATTGAAAATAAACCAGATATTCTATTTTGTGCAACTTTTAGAAACACAAACCAACGCCGATAGTTCCAGTCAAACTAAACAACTGCCTAGTTCTTACCAGAACAATATGCATAGCGAAACAGAGACCAACTGTGAATTTTTGTACAATTCTGAACGATTTTTTTCTCGAAGATTAGGTTATTTCATGCGTACACGCGGGCATGACAAACTAGTTTTGTTGCTCACCTGAATACATTTTATAAATGAAGAAGTGGTCTGAATGAAATCGCGTATAAGAAATGCGCTGGACAACGAAAAATAAAATTGAAAATTAAGTCTCACGTACTTTAATAAGAGAAAAAATGATTTTATTGTTTTTGAAGCATTGCTGTAGTTCTAGAACCGTACACGCACATACTTCGTTTAGTACGGGTCATACATTTAGGACACTAAGGCGAGCATTCGCGCGACTTTGTTTTTCCAAAATATTTAACCAAACACGAGTTCGTTAAACTAACTGAGAACTTTCTGAGTACCGAAGTACTTACCTTATTAAGTGGGTCAATTAAACTTGAATAGGAATTAATCGTCATTATGACAAAATAAAAGAAAAAGAATGGAAAAAACGAATGAAATCGAGTAAAATTAAAATAATCATTAAAACATCGGATAAAAACATGATTTGAGAAACACTCGTAGCATGAATATATTAAGAGAGAATTTTAAGAATTGGGATCAAGAATTAATTAGTGAATAATTACGCACAAGAATAAGATTTATTCTCTTTTATTCTCACAAATTAGATTCTCACAGATTACTGGTTCTGATAAATCCGCTAGTAGGCTATCAATGTCTACAGTGATAATGATAATGGAACAGGTCATGCGTACAAGGCTCATTGAGCTGAGAGTAATAGAGAAGTCATGAGCATATGCGTCTACGAATATGCTCATGACTATTGAGGAGCTAAGACTCTCGTCCATCCCTGCAAGTCTATCATAAGAGGGTACCTGCTTGAGACACTTGAAAAAGAACAAGTGTTTTATACATAAGCATATTGAATTACAAAATACCTTAACAGAACATGCTAAAAGAAATGCATAAAACAAGCTCAATTTTTTGAATTATTAATATAAGTCGATAACGCTTCTTACTTGTTTTTTAAGCACTATATAAAAACATAATTTTTTTAAAATTCTTGTTAACTTTCAAAAACGTAATAGGCTATGCTGTGTCGCGCTTCTGACTACCGTCGCGTTTATGAATAGTGTCGCTTTTATGAATTGCGTCGTTCTAATGTCTTCGACCATATTTATTTCTCTGGATCATGAAATTTGGTCATTTTGTTTCCAGTCCATCATGTCTAACTGTACTAACGCGTTAATAATTTCAGATTTAATGTTCTATTGCAATCGGTATATTGATGTTTTGAAACATTTTTCTCACTGTTTTCATAAAAATCGCTTATGATGTGTACGCTTTCTTATCCTCGAATTTCAGATAAGTATCTTGATTCATATCCATGATTGTGTCCCGATTCTCCGACCGTCCCGATTCTCCGACCATCCCGATTCCCCGACCGTCTCGATTGTCCGACCATCCCAATTCTCCGACCGTCCCGATTCTCCGACCGTCCCGATTCTCCGACTTTCCCGATTGTCCGACCGTCCCGATTCTCCGCCTAATGCTAAAAGAGTTTTTTTTAAATTCGCGAGAATCTCGTTTCTCCGACCGTCCCGATTCTCCACCCGTCCCGATTCACCGACCATCCCGATTCTCCGACCATGGTAAGATTTGACAAGTTTTGACTACGACTGCATTGCACGATTTATAATGCAGTACCTACGGACGCATCCCACGCATGTGCATACATATATGTGTTTTGCGTACAGATATATACATACATATATACTTATTCAATCGACCACTTATATAGGTACATGGATACCTATTTATTCGATTAACCAGCGTAACGAATACGATGAAACTCTGCTCGAACTTATAAAAATAGAAACAAAAAAATGGAAAATGCAAATCAGACAAAAATATTTAGCGTTGTTTTCAAGACGTTTGATATACAAAGGTATATAACTGCATTAATACTAAAAGTCTGAGCTAGGCAAGGTGAAAGTTTGGTTTAACGATATAGTCTTAACTTTCTCGAGATTAGGGATGACAAATCGAATGTCATTATTTTACTTTCATGTAACTTCTGTTTATTCTCACTTTTTAAAGTCAAAACGTAACGAATAATTGTAATGTCAGACAAAAAAATTACTTTCAGTTTTACTGAATGACAAAAATAATACGTTATGAAAAAAATCCGTAAAATTACATAATAATTCAATCTCTAAATAAGTCCTTTATTACATGTATGTACAACCGCTCGCTATTCAGCAGTTGATTGACATGTGGTTTATGCCACCTGTCATATTTGAATCTGCAGTCGGAGAATCGGGAAAAGTCGGAGAATCGGGACGGTCAGAGAATCGGGACGGTCGGAGAATCGGGACGGTCGGAGAATCGGGACAGAGCGATATCCATATCCAGCGTCCGCCCAGCCCAAGAACACAGACCCAAGTAAACTGGCATATACCTCAAAAAATTCATTGGAATAGCCTGCGGAAACCACATTTTAAGACGTTCATGCTCTATCTATCTTCGGACTTTTCGAACAAAAACTTTCTTCTTCAATAGTAGGCTGTGAAAAGCGTCGTGTCTTGCTTTAGGCAAAATTATGAAAAATACTCCATATGATGCGAAACACCGAACATTTAAAGAATTTTTTACAGAAAGATACAATTTTTCATCATTCCGTGCATTATCCAAACACTGGAAAATTTTTCACTGCCAAAAAAGCGACCTCTCTCCTCTGCCCCTTTAATTCGTCCCGGTGTATGTCCATAGTGAATTCGTACTGAAAACTAAAAATAAAAAGGCACATCATTCGTTAAGCATGTTATGCATTAAATTATTAAACATTATTAAAATTAAACATTAAATTATTTCTCAAAGTCTTAGATAGTCAGAAACCACTTATTGATACCGCTTTCCTACTCTAATACTAAGTTAAAGTGAAGCCGATTGTGGAAGAAAATTATGAAAATATAAAAGTATTATTGAGCTATTAATTTATTACACTGCACTTCAATTATGTATTAAGTGCATTTTTGCATCAGCAACTAATTACTACTGACTGTTAAAACAATATAGAGTCCAAGCTAGACTCCAAAATCCTGAAATTTTCATATTTGTACTCAGTTTGGAGGCCAGTGCGAAGGAAAACATGCTTTGACGCGTTCATCAAAAGTCAAACTTAGAAATAAAAGTCGCAGAAAAGCAATAAAAAATTTGGACTTACTCTTTACAAACTCGATTTGGCTCTTTTTTAACGCATTTGGAAAATTTAATTTTAGCATTTAAAAAAATAGGTACAACGTAGATGAAAATTCAATTTCAATATTAATCAACAATACAACAATAAAGCGGCTAAGAAAAAACGACCTCGTCACTGACACGAATATCATCCATGAATACTGAGTCAGGTGCGGGCTTTTCAAAAATACAAGATTTGTCCCCTCTTTCATATAGTACGTCCTGCTTCCGGCTTCCACATCTGAAATAACAATCAAAACAGCTCCTCAAAGATCGCTTGTTAGAAACAATTGGCATAGTTTCAGAGCGCCTAAATCGAAGCGATGGATTTGTATTGACTCTACCATGCACTTTGTTCATTCTCAGCGAATCGGCAGCACTGCAAGATCTGCCACTTTGATCCGTGAGGCTCAAGGAAGCCTTTCCGTCCAAGTCCTTTGAGAATAGCTTGGAAAAAGGAAAGCAAAATACGCCTTTGGCGAAGTGTCTGAATTCTCGCATACGAAAGTAACAAAGAGGCTGGAATATCGAATGTAAGCCAATAAGAATTTGCAACGACCAACGAAATATGACTCGATTTGGCTGACGAACAACGCGAGACGATAGCGAAAACGAATCAGCTTTGCCCGTTGGCGAAACAGACCGGGCGTCGCTGAACATGTGTCTGTACTGCAAAAGTTGCATGGTTGCGTATGAAATTAAGTAAGTGGCATAAACTACTATCACAGAACCTATCACTATAGCGTACTTGTTCCTTTTCAGCAACTGAATGCTCACGCTTCTGACGTCAAAAGAAGCGGTGCGGGTGCCGTCGACCGCCCATCTGTGACGTCGCTCACACGAGGCCTTCGGCCGTACCTCATCGTGATGACCATAAGGAATTTGGGCTTCTTTGCTGATGGCGGTGGAAGAATTTGAGCTTGCGATTCTGTACAAACGAGAATCTTTCTTACGGATCATTTTGATTATTCGAATGAATACGGCGTAACACCAAACGATCACAACTAAGCAAAGTAGGCAAAATGCGATAATGCACAAAGTAATGATGTTGTTGACGTCGGTTGCCGAGGCTGATCGCAAAACCGCCTGGCTATCTATATTTGAATTGATGGAAAATTCGTCGAGCGATTTGTTGGCTTCGATTAGGCTTAAATTTAAATCGAAAATTTGTCGAAACTCAGCCAGTCGTCGACCGTAATCTCTGGGCACCAATATTTGGACGGACGTCGAACGTCGCGCAAAATTAGAACCAACGGTCACCATTGTGCATATAAGCCAAATGAGAAAAATCGCCACCAATACCATCCAACGCTTGAAGTGGCGTTCGTACCGGAACGGGTATTTGATGTAGACAAATTCGTTCAATGTGATCATGAGCACGTTCAACACCGTGGCCAAATTACAAAACCGAAATACCAAGCTCATGTATTGATTGAAGCGCATGGCGGCCAAGTGCCCGACGACGGTGGTTGAATCGCTGGTTCGAAGCATTCGATCGGCCAATGCTATAATGCACGCTCCTTTCAATAAATCGGTCAGCGCGAAATCAAAAATCAGAACGTAAAAAGCGTTTTGGAGCACGTGTCGTCGGTTGGCGATTAATACGATGATAATCGCGACGTTAATGGCCAAAGCGGCGATTCCAAGCCCAAAATACGACCATGCAAAATAAGCGCCAATCTGATCGATTTCCAAAATCGAAATTGATGTTATGCTTACGTTCATGCCATCTAGGCTAGAATCGGATCGATCAGACGAATTATCGTTCAGTGATTCGATGAATAAAATCGACGGAGTGCGTAATACACCGTTCATTTCGTACAGCGATTATTCGTTACAGCTTTTGTCCTATTTTGACTCGGCGGCTCAAGATACGTATACTGTATTAGTAGGTATGGATATGTCTTGATCAACTCTTAATAGCGATTAATAACAAATTGTGAATGGAAACTCTAAAGAATATTTGACGCATTATTCTCCGACTTAATGCTTTTTGTTCAATGTTAAATCCACGAAGAAAAACTTAAAACGTGTCCTCGTCGTTTCTCTTGCTCTCTCTCTCTCTCTGTTCTCTCTGAAGAAGATAAAAGTGAGATTCGTTATTAATGTATAAACAATTTAGGGCGCGTAAGATCCTGCACAAAAAAGTGTTCGTATGGGACAGGAAAGCACTTAATATGTATACACATAGTTACGTCGACAACGAGTTTTTTTGTTCGCGAGCTTTAACAAAAGGAATGAAGTGAAACGAAAGCAATATCTGTACGTAAGTATGCTGGTGCAGCATATTTTCAGGCACAATATAGGAAACTACTTTTGAATTTATAATAATTAATCTTTAAGTAGTCAGCATGAGCGCTCTAGCCATATCAGTTTGATAAGAATTAAGCCAGCCGAAAATGAATCTCAGTTCACAGCGTTCACGGCAGGTCCAAAAGATATCAGATTAAGGCGAAATATATGGGTAAAAATAAATGATGAGTACGTTTCCAGTAGTGAAAAATTGATGAAATATTTCGTTAGCTGTAATGAAGTCATTTTATGATTTCCAAAATATCCATCAGCTTGTTATCATACATGTACAGCATGAGAATTCTAAGGAGGTTAGGCCCATACATGGGCGTGGGGGATTTGGAAAGGTTTGTACCCCTCCCCCAAGAAGTTGAAAAACCGCCCGCAGATTACTGTAGACACCCAGAATTCTATTTTTAGTAACATTTTTGGCGATTTAACTCGTCCTTACCCCCCAGAATTTCGGTGCAGCCCATGTATAATTAGGTGCGAAAAAATCGTCAAAGATTGACTTTTTAGCAGCGAAAAACGATAAGTATACGTCAAAAACAAAAACACCGTTTTTTAACGTTTCAAACAATGTTTGTTCTTTCTAGAACATAAAAGAATAACAAATCTCAAAAAATTAAAAAAATCGAGTAAATTGGACCAAATGAAGTGAAAAAATGAGCAAATAGCGCAAAGCACCAAAACTTTGACACCTTCGGGCCAAAAATGAGCCAAGAACGCTTAAAAAGTACGCTTTTTACGATTTTCACGAAAAATCGATGAGTCTGAGGGGTCACAGCCACTTTGCGAGGATAAGTAGCCATTCTGGAGGATTAACTTCCTTCTCCGAAGAACACGTACCTCTATGACTTTTACTCTGAATTTATTTTTATTCACTTAGCGCCCAGATGACAACTTCACTAAGCTTTGAGAACGAAAATTGAAAATTTTATTAGAAACCGATTCCAGAAAAATAAGTTGGTCCGCCAACATTTTTTAATCAGCAAAAAATTATGAATGTACGTCGTCGTTGACAGAGAATCGCTTTCTGGCGTTCTAGAACAGTAAGTTAAAAAGTACCTAACGTACTAGCAAAGAAAAATGTCTTGATGGAACAAAAAAGGTAAATATACTTGAATTTCTTTATTGTTAAGGATGTAGAAGGAGGGGACTAGGGAAAATTTCTCTATATGCGCAGAAGCCATAGGAATGTGCTAACAGTTAGACTTTCCCTAAACAACGCAAAAAACGAAGTATATTCTGCGACCTATACACGTTTCTGCAGATTTTCCGTAGTTATTTCGATTACGATGGCGTGTATTTTTATTACTTTATTTTGAAAAATTTAAAAAAATTTTCAGTGGTTTTTCATGCAAACTATTGAGTTGGCCATGTAGGTGTAAAGTTTACACTATTATCTTTTACGTCAAAGCATTGTGGAAGGTCAAGATTTCATGAAATAAATTATACATTGATTATTTAATAGTCATGAAAATGTCTTCAATGCTCTTTTGCGAAACACTTAAAAACGTTTTGTGACTACAACCACATTTTTCACAGGCCGCAGAATATACTTCGATTTTTGCGTTGTTTAGGGGAAGTCTAAGTGTATTCCTATGGCTTCTGCGCATATAGGGAAATTTTCCATAGTCCCCTCCTTTTACATCCTGAACAATGAAGAAATTCAAGTATATTTACCTTTTTTGTTCCATCGGAGCATTTTTCTTTGCTAGTTCCCTTCTTTTATTTAATACTTCAGGCCATATATCCATAGGTGGGCAGCGTCGAGAGACGCCGAGTGGTAAACACTTTAACCTACGGATCTGAAGGTCCCAGGTTCGATTCCGCCTCGATGCAGTTCTTTTCGGTTGGCCAACCCAGCCTTCCATCCCTCCGGGTTCGATAAATGGGAAGCTGCACTTGTGTGGCGGAGGTTAAACCCCTTGGGACTTGCGCCCCCTTGCGGTATCTAGCTGAAAGCACATTGGGATGCATGGGTAAAACCCACTTTGGGGGTAAAGCTCGGCCTTTAACCTTTAACTTTTTAAGGTGAGCAGCGCCAAATTTCTGAGGGGTGTAAGTAGCTGCAGAAATTTCGGTTTACGTCTCGAACCCTAACACTAAAACGATTGCAGATCGAAAAATATTGCCTCAAAAGAGAAAAATTTTTGTATTATGAGATATTGTTACCCTCTACATTATAAAACTAATTGGACTGCGCAGAAACCAAAATTGAGTTAGATAAGCTTTAGGACACGCTAACAGTAAAAAACCCGTATACTTTATACTTTTGTGCAACAACCATTAAGTGTAAAGAAATTTTAAGGTCAGATTCATAATCTACAACTCAGGTGCAACATTTTAAAAAAATTGGCTCTCCGCAAATTGATACCCAATGCTCTGGGCGGGAAAGTGCTTCTCAGTGTAAACTTTACACTTGTGCTAATAACGAAATATTGGGTGTAAAGCAACAAAATAAACTAGGATCTGTAACGCTAAGGTCAGGGCACATTTAAGCATAATTAGCATGTTCCACCTACTTAGCGGGGTAGGTGAAGAAATTTCGTTTTTCGTCTCGAACCCTTTACACTAAAACGATCACAGACCGAGAAATATTGCGTTAAAAGAGAAAAAAATCTCACGTTTAGAGAAATTGTAAGCCTCTACATCATAAAACCAATTGGACTGCACAGAAACCAAAATTGAGATAGATAAGCTTTAGGAAACGCCAGGAGTAAAAAAATCCGTAAACTTTACACTTTTGTGTAATAACCATTGAGTGTAAAGAAATTTTAATGTCACATTCGTAATCTACAACTCAAGGGCAACATTTTTAAAAATGAAATTGGCCCTCCAATAATTGTTTGATACCCAATGCTCTGGGCGGAAAAGTGCTTCTCATTGTAAACTTTACACTTGTGCTAATAACGCAATATTGTGTTTATAGAAACAAAATCGACTAGGATCTGTAACGCTAAGGTCAGGGCACATTTAAAGCATACTTAGCATGTTCCGCCTACTTAGCGGAGTAGCTGCAGAAAATTCGTTTTTCGTCTCGAACCCTTTACACTAAAACAATCACAGATAGAGAAATATTGCGTTTAAAGAGAAAAATTTTACGTTTTGAGATATTGTTAACCCTCTAAATTATAAAATCAATTGGACTGCACAGAAACCAAAATTGAGTTAGATAAGCTTTAGGACACGCTAACAATAAAAAACCCGTATACTTTACATTTTTGTGCAACAACCATTGAGTGTAAAGACATTTTAAGGTCAGATTCGTAATCTACAGCTTAGGGGCAACATTTTAAAAAAAGTTGGCCCTCCGCAAATTATTTGATTTTTCGCTTTTACACTTTACACACTCACTGCTAACTCGGTATTGAGTGTAAACAAATAAAAAATGGTACATCGACTTTTTAATTATCTATCGTTTAAAAAACCACACCTCCCAGGTGTGTGCCGTTGTTGCTGTGAGGGGGAGGACGCAAAATTCGCACTCGCTGTGATAAACATAAGAAAAAAGGTGGCCAAGTACGAGGGTTTATCAAAAAGTTCTTGGTCGGCATGTTTATTGTTGATTAGTATAGTTGTTTATCATTTTCATACTTTATGCAACTATTAAAAACTCAAAATTTGAAGTTAGGCAAGCATTAAACTCTTGGTCAAACTTGGATGGAATTCGAAGGACATTCCGATCGCTCTGCAAAAAGCCTGCTGGGACAGTGCTCCTAATAAAACAATGATTTATGACTGATCCAAGCGATTTAGAGGTGGACAAGAAAGCATTGAGGATGACCATTGGGAAGGGCGCCATGTTGAGGCAATCCAGAGGAAAATGGGACTGTTGTTCAGGCTGTAGTTGAAGCAAACCAATGATTGTCACTAAGTGTTGTAGATAAGGAAGTGGGCTTGTCCTATGGATTAATTAAAACTATTCTGACTGATCGTTTGGGTTTGTGCTAACTTTCTGCAAGATGGGTTCAAAAAGCGTTGCAGTGCTGTTCACGATGAATTTCTTGCAACGCTTTTGGACCCCATCTTGCAGAAAGTTTGCTCAAACCCAAACCATCGCTCAGAATACTTTGAATCTATCCATAAGACAAGCTCACTTCCTCAGCTATCACACGTACTGACAATGGTTAGTCTGCTTCAATTATAGCCTGAACAGCAGCCCTATTTCCCTATAATTGCCTCAACAGGGCGCCCTTCCCAATGGTCATCCTTAATGATTTCTTGTCCACCTCTAAATCGCTTGGATCAGTCGTAAATCATTGTTTAATCAGGAGCACTGTCTCAGTAGACTTTTTGCAGAGCAATCGGAATGTCCTTCGAATTCCATCCAAGTTTAACCAAGAATTTAATGTTTGCCTAACTTCAAATTTTGAGTTTTTCATAGTTGCACAAAGTATGATAATGATAAACAACTACCAATCAGCAACAAACATGCCGACAAAATCGAAAACTTGCAGGTTGATGCAGTAAAGGTTCAGCTTCATAAACATATAATTTGTTTAATTCAATATTGTTTCGATCAAAAGTTATAGGTTCATTCCGGGAACTTTTTGATCAACCCTCGTATATTATAGGTAGCGCTATAGCTATAGTGCTAACGTTATATAAAATTAATTATATAAAATTAATTTAATTATAAAATTAATTTAATTATATACTAACATTATATACGCTATAGCGCTAACGCTATCGCTACCTATGATGAGCACGGCTGGTTCAAGGGATTTCTAAATTTGTTTGAACTGTGCATACACCGTATTCAAATTTTCTCAATTCTAGTTTAAAATTCAAAACGCGTTATTAGGTTGACATTGCTTTAAAGATCGGCGTAATCTTGGAATATTAAAAAAACCTTCAGTTCACAATTTTTAGATGATTTCAGTCACTTCTTCATAGCAAAAACTTTTGGCTTTTGACGGTTTATGCCCTATTTAGCCAATGTCCCAGAGAATTCTCTTTTGTTTTCCTCAATTTACATAAATTTTAAAACTTATATATAGTGTCTAAACCATAGATGCACAATGTGACCGGTCTGGGGGTCAGCCGGTATGGGGCGGTCAGTTGGTCTGAGGGGGTCAGTCAGAGAGCTTTTTTGGGCAAAAAGTCTTAGAAACTAAAATAAACGTGCAAAATTTGAAAATGGCAATACCAAAAAAATCATTACAGAAGACTTCAAGATCTTATGAATATAACAAATGATTGTGCCAAAAAAGCATAATAAATCTGCCTCATCATTCTCTATCTTGTTAAAATGTGTATTGCAGGACTGAAAACATGGGTCGGGTCGGGCGGGACCAGACAAGCATACCTAGAAGAACAACGGGAAAATTTTCTGACGAGAATAAGACAAAACTGAGGTCAGAAATGGACAGAATTTAAAACTTTATTATAAAAAGTATTTAAAATCTACCGAAGATATTTAAAATATTTTTGAACTAGTTTAAAGTTTTTTTAGCAATTATAAGGCATTTTAGATCAAGTAAGCTCTTCAGCTAATTATACAGGCCTGGTTGACCTTAAGGCTGGATATACTACGACCTGACAATGCATTTTCTTGGAGGCTTGAGGGTTTACCAGACATACACAGGGATTTTCGGAGTCTTGACCACACATAAGCCCAAAGCATGGGTTCGGGAGTTTACAACCCCATAATCCGAAAATCTGAAGATTATGGTAGACCCTCAGAATTTAATTCCGCCAAAAAAGAAAAAAGGCAAATTTCGTATTCTTAATTAACGAGAAACTACGAATTAACGAGGATTTTATGCTACTCTATTATTTTTATCAGTTTTTGAGGCCATTTTAGCTCTAAAAATCTCGCAGGTCGACACCCCAGCCTGGCTGACCCCCAAGACCGATCATGCTGCGCATCCACGCTGCCGACCCAAGCAAAATACGGCTGACCTCCGCAGAATTGCTGATTTTTAAAAGAAAAACGCTCTATTTGAAGCATTTATTACGTTTTCGCATAAAGCATCAATCTTATCGATGATTCAAGCCAAAATCGATTTTTTAACTATATAGAAGTCCATCTCATTCAAGTTTCGGAAAAATATTCATGTTTTGCGTCAGAAAGACGAAACAACGTCAGAAACGTCGATAATAGTATTCTGTGTAATAATGTGCTACTACAAGCCTTTAGCTTACTGAAGAACCAAGCACTATGAAATTTTGCTTGCCTATTGCGCATCAAAAGACAAATTGATAATGCAAAAGTGAATTATAACAAAAGTTTTATAAGGCAAACACCTAATGTACCTACATCTATAAGAATATGCAGCTGTTTGCATGTATAAGACCTGCTGCACTCGACAATTAGCGTTAATTAATATATGAATAAAAAATTATATGCAGGCAGATAAGGGATTATCTAAGCATTATTTTAATCACTACTAGGGCAAGAACATCGAAATATGATACTTATGCAGGTATTTTATCCATCTGAAAAACATTAATTCTGTAATTAATTATATTACGAATTTTCCTGAGTGAGTAAAATTTAATCGTAAAAGTGACAAATAACGTCATAAGATTCTCAGTGCCCTGACAGAAAATTAATCACAATAATTTATCAACAACGCAGAAACTGAATCTTATCGGAATAGCGACATTGTTATTGTTGGAACTTAATATGACTAGGTTCGATCTGAAGCACACGTTGAAATAGCCGAGCGAGATTCGAGGGTCGACATTCAAAGATCAAAAGGAAATGAGGGAAAATGAAGTGTTAAAAAAATTTAAAAATGGGGCGAAAAAAGCATTTTTCGATTTATCTCAATATGTTCTATCCACTAGCACCACGAGACGGCAAAGAGTTTCAAAAAATTTCACTCAAGAACCTTACCTTTTCAGCATTAAATCTACAGTTTATGCGGTTTTCAAGCCTGGCACGCATTGTGCAACATAAGTTTGGATCTATACGACTAGCTCTTTTTCATGGTCATGACAAATAGTTCCGTCAATAAATGTTCAGGAACGCATATAAGTTGTATAATAGTAATTTTAGTTACAGCCTAAATGAGAAAGGGTAACGAAAGCGAATTTCGGATTTAATTTCTGCGAATGACACAAGTCCCTGCCTGACGTACTCATGCTAGCGATTGAAGAAGTGAGGGGCACTAATTTTGTTGCAGATAAGCTACACTATATCCTATGAATGGATAAAGAAACGTTTGTTTAAATAATCTAGTTATGTATTATTCCCGCTTTGATTAAAGTCATGGAATGGAAATTTCGTTATCACGCTGTATGTGAATATTTTTTCAACATTTTTCTACGATTTCATATAGAAGCGCGGAAAGCTGCTTTTTAACAACATTTATGAGTTACGATAGCAAAACAATGTTTTTAAAAACTTTATGATCTATACGATCATGTAATGCATTGAAAAACGTCGAAAATGCACCCTGTTCCTGCTGTTCCGAAACAATTTTCGAGGTATAGACCAAATTCATACGTGTTTATCTTGTCAGAAAATGATGTTATCATGTCTTTCGAATAAATAAACGATAGACCTGAGAAACACACATACACAACGATATATAAAAGACGAAAACAAGAATACAACAAGTTACGCTCGCGTTCGTTCAAAACTGCTCACTTTTTCAATGATAATTTCTAACATTACGCGATTCAATAATAGATTGAGATACCCATTTTATCCCGTATTTCAGAGTGCAAATCGCAAACTCCAAAGTTATCCATGCTTAGAACTTCAGACAACTATCAGCCCTTACGCTTAGAAACGAAGCAAATCATATTGAACAATTACGTTCGGGGACATTTGTGCACGCAATCGCATAAATAATCATGAATAGTGTGAAAAATGAGGCTTTTAGCGACCAGGGAATCCACTGAATTCAAAGAGTTGAAGGTGCATTAAGATAATAAACGCCCTCACGCACGCTGGGTGCTTTACGGCTATTTTGCTGCCTTTCCTCTTACGAAAGCGGATAAATGAAAAATGGAGAAATAGTCAAACGTAGTTATATATCATAAATGATTTTGTTATATTTAGTTAACGAGTCCACAAAATGACTGATTGGAGTCGGCACACAGCAGTTGATTCTGACAATTTACATAAAAGCCGAATATGCAAATCTGACGTAGCATGACGTCAATGAGTTTTAGTAGCAATTTTCTTTGACTAATTATATACCTAAAGTGAGCTAATAGGTAGTAAATTCTCATGATTAATTCTAGCTTTATAGGAAATTGACATAACGCATAAAAAGTGCAATGTAAGTTATACTGATTAATGCTACTCATTAATAGCCCCCTGTCTGTTTACGACTCCAAAGAAACATGACTCTTAAAAATAAAAAAACTAGTACTAGAATTTAAGCTGATTCATCGTAGACTTAACTGCAACGATTCGCTCTTAAAATCTTAAAAAGTATGGAAAATTAATTTAAGCCAATTATTACTGCAACATATTTATCCAGACAGACGATACAGGCTTAGAAAATACGTCATTTTCAAGACTAAAGTTATACGTAAACAGACTTAGTGGAAAATCACGTCGAAAAATTTCTTACTTAAATCACTGGCGCATCTCTTTGTTCCGGTGTTAACTAGATTTTGCATATACATGTTATCCTAATATCTAGATGCCAAATGCGATTGCGCTGGCGGGCGAATCCGGTCTGGATGCATTAGGTACGCAACATTTTATAAAAAAATCGATTATTTTGCTAGGCAATTAACTAATGCCTCAAGCTTTCTTCCAGTGAAAACGAAGGCAGATATTCTCTAAATTATTTCTTGATGATGTCAAAGAAATTTCTTTTCTTCCGGGCCGTATTATGATTACGCGTTTAAACACGATGGCGTCCAGATTGATAGTCATAAATGAAATTCTTATGCTGTACCTTATATGTAAAGGCGTCAACAAATGAACAGACACATTGCAGCAACCATAGATGTACAGCGGCATGCAGACATTAGAGCGCCGACATTAGGGCGTCGACATTAGAGCGCAACGACATTAGAGCGCAACGACATTAGAGCGCGCGACATTAGAGTGCGCGACGTTAGAGCGCGCGACATTAGAGCGCAGCCATAATACATGTTTTTCACGTAACTTTACAAAACTTTTAAGCTGATAAATGAAAGAATTTGCCGATCAAAGCTTCACGGACAAAACGAGCATGCCTTTGAAAAAAGTCCTACTGTATCTTACACTCGAGACCACACCTGGGCGTGGGGGGTTTGGGGGTATGCACCTCCCGAGAAACCAAAATGCCTCCTCATAATTCAATTTTTGAAAATTTTCTTGTTTTTTTTTGTCGCAATTTTTTGATGCCAATGGATAGTGCTCGATGGGAAAGGTTGAAAAATGGTGTTTTTTTCGTCATACCACCATTTTTAAGGCCATTTTTTGACCTTTGAAAAAACTTGCACTCCCCCAGCATTTTGGTGCTGCCCACGTATGCTCGATACTATTTGCAACGATGCATATACTTTCCGATTCAGAATTGGATACGTTTTCTATTATAACGGGGTAAAGTTAACTACACGTATGAATATCTCAGTATTAGGTTGTGATAAATGCAAGCGGTTTCTTTTATTTTGTAAAGCAATGAACAGACTTTTGAATTCTTTCTTTACCTTCTGGTTGAGTAGTACAATGGTTGAATTGGTGGATGTACGAAAGCAGAAACTTTCACTTTTTTGCTTACCTTTGGAAAAAGGACAGTAACTTTTGAAGCAGTAGGTTTTGTGTAACGCCATTATACCCTCCCTCTTCACTTATTTTCTTGACACAGATTACGGTATTCATTTTACGCTGACCATCAATTTCCAATGTATCGACAGCAAATGTAACGAGTAGTCAACAAACGTCTACAGAATTTGATCAATGACTATGAAAATCGAAATCTGTTGCAGTTTTTGCGTGCATGCTCGCATAATTTTCGCTTTTAGTTGAGTAGGATAAGTTTACAAAAATTTTGATCTTTTGCATATACCGCAGTTTTATTAATGTTTACAGCAGCAATAAATTTCACGCTTGATTTGCACTTCTTACAGTAAATGTCTACAATTAAAAAATTGTGAAAATGGATACCGTAATCTGTGTCAAGAAAATAAGTCAAAAGGGTATAATGGCGTTACACAAAACCTACTGCTTCAAAAGTTACTGTCTTTTTCCCTATGGTAAGTACAAAAGTGAAAATTTCTACTTTCGTACATCCACTAATTCAACCAGTGTACAACTCAACCGGAAAGTAAAGAAATAATTCAAAAGTCTGTCCATTGCTTTACAAAACAAAAAAAACCTTATGCATTTATCACCACCTGATACCGAGATATTCATGCGTAGGTAGTTAACTTTGCCCCGTTATAATAGAAAGCGTATCAATTCTGAATCGGAAAGTATATGAATCGTTGCAAATAGTCTCGAGTGTAAGATACAGTAGGACTTTTTCCAAAGACATGCTTGTTTTGTCCGTGAAGCTTTAACCGGCGAATTGTTTCATTTATCAGTATGAAAGTTTTGTAAAGTTACGTGAAAAACATCTATTATGGCTGCGCTCTAATGTCTTTGCGCTCTAATGTCGCTGCGCTCTTATGTCGTGCGCTCTGATGTCGGCTCTCTAAGGTCGTGCGATCTAATGTGGGCTCACCATGCTGGGAGGAGGGTCAGCCGATTGTGGGGTCAAGAGATTTTTGGGCCAAACTGACCTCAAAAACTAGTGTAAGCGCTGAAATAGTGTTATAACTACTTTATTCCAAGTTTCTGGTCAACTTAAAGAAGTCTGAAGGAAATTTTCAATTTTCATTAATTTTTGACTTTTATTTTGCCTCATTTTTCCGAGAAAATTTTCAAAAATTTACAAAATTTTTTATTACTATTTCCATTCCATTCCCAACCACACTTGGGCGTGGGGAAGGTTGGGGGTATGCACCCTCCTCCGAGAAACCAAAATACCCCCCCCCCCAGAAATCAAAATACCCCCCCCCAGAGTTCAATGTTTAAAATTTTTTTGTTTTGTTTATTTTTTGATGCCAATGGATAGTGCTCGATGAGAAACGTCGAAAAATGGTGTTTTTTTCCGCCATACCACCATTTTTAAGGCAATTTTTTGACCTTTGAAAAATCTTGCTGCCCCGCCTTGAATTTCCTTGCTGCCCACGCATGTTCCCAACCCCCACGTGCCACGTGCATGTCTGGTAGTAACTCTTAGCACTCGTACAAATGAATCACTGTACAAATTACCTTAAATCCAAATACTTTAATTTCAATTTTTTCAATGCTAATAAACCCTACTTGGATTCATTGCATCCTCCAACTAAGCAGTCATTATGCCTCATAATAGCGGTGAAAATGAAAAGCGAAACAATTACAATACGCGAATAAGTATTTTGTTTTCATTCATTCATTCGATATTCAAAGACAAGGAACTAAAACTCGCTTTTTTTAATTCTATTATGCGCATGCGGTTTCTACAGCTGAAGGGCAAACTTTAATTATATCGATAACCTTTCGAGCTGATCGTATTTAATGATTCCACGAGTAAATGATAAAACGTGTTGTTTATGCGGTGCACAGCAACTGTTGATTTTTTGAATAGTCGTAAAAAACAACAAAACATTTTTAGGTCAAAAAGAGACCCACTGACTTCCGGGTGATTAAGATGAATTCATTTAGATTCTATTTCCGTGTCATAAGTATATTCGCATGAATTTAGATTTCTTTAGATAAGCGCAACTTTTATTAAACGGGAAATAAATGTTTGTTTTAGAGTGAAGCAGCCGAAAAGCTTTATTACTTTTTCAACACTATGTTCATTAAAGGGATACGTAGCAGATTTATTTGTAAGCGAAGCTTCGGATAATCATTCTGAATAGCAATAAAGTGATCATATATTTATCCGTGTTACGTAGGATCATTAAACGTAAGTGTAATTGATATATGGAGTGCTTCAGCGAAAAAAATTAATTAAATACAGGCCTTCGAAAGCGAAAAAATTTGCGTGAATAGCGAGTTGTAAAATAATCTTTCCAGAATCTTTTTCTGTTCCTCACCGTTGTCTGCACGCTTATAGGAATAAAATGAAACGTAATATAGTAAAATATATCAGCTGATCATTAGAAATGAGCCGAAACGAGCTACGTATATTAAAATAAAAAAGTTCAATTTCATTTTGAAGATGTACCAGCTTAAGTGTTAAGATGTTCTTGGAAAAAGAATTGACTTAAAAATGAAACTTATATCAGCTGCACATACTGGAGTTAATCCGACTCAAGTATGTGTGGTGTCCGTGGACATAGATAAATTTAGCTCATGCGTAAGTCATTTGCTAACTGAATATCAATATGAATACATACGTGGGCAGCAAGAAAATTTCTGGGGGTGCAAGATTTTTCAAAGGTCAAAAAATTGCCTTTAAAATGGTGGTATGGCGAAAAAACACCGTTTTTCGACGTTTCTCATCGAACACTATCCATTGGCATCAAAAAATTGCGAAAAAAACGAAAAAAACTTTAAAAATTGAATTCTGGGGGGGTATTTTGATTATTTTGGTTTCTCGGGAGGGGGGTGCATACCCCCCAAACCCCCCCACGCCCAGGTGTGTATGAATAGGATTCTATAGCACTAAATTGGTCTATATCTCGGGAAATTCAATTGGATAGCTCGCAAAAACCTCACTTGTTTGAAAAAATTTTTTTACTCAAAAAGCATCGTTTTTTGGTCGCGCTTAAGCCCAAATTATGGCAAATACTTCATATCTGGCACGAAGCACCGAAAACTTGGAGATTTCTCGTCAACACCATGCAATTTTTCCAACTTTCGTGCATTTTTTGCCTTTCAAAAAAAAATTTCCGGCCAAGGGGGCGCCCCTTCAAATACGGTTCGTTCCGCGTATACTGTCCTAAGGCAAACGTACCTTAACATCATGCAACTTGTATGGCGCAAGTTGGATCACAAATAAAAAGTTATTAAAAATGTAAGAAAAAATATATTAGCGAAGAAAACATATATACATCCTAACTTAATTTTTCTTGAATAATGCAAACAATACATGTTTAGGGAAATGATGCTGGCAGTTGCCATCGTTTCCCAGCGTAGCTGGTAGCTCAGGTGCACCGTAAACTTTTACTGAGCTAAAATGGCCCTAAAAATCGGTGTAAAACTTAAAATAGCGTAAAAACTAGCTTAATTGACCGTTTCTTAACGAATACAGAAATATATTTGCGAAAAATTTGGATTTCTCTCCTTTTAAGCTTTGCCTAAAATTTTACCGTTTGTCCTTTAGGTTGTATAGACTCCAGATCCCCTAAGAGCATGTCTGGTTACGATCAGTCATCGTGATCCAAAATCTCATGCTAAACATCAGGCATGTATCCAGATTTTATTTGGAGGAGAAAATTTTGAAGTCTTATATATGTATTGAGGTAATGCAAAAATAATGGCATTTTACGCATTTCCTAGTAAGCCCTAAGCAGTGAAGTTAAATAATTCAAAAAGTTGATACTTCGTTTTAAGAGCATGCAACTATCATCAAAGCTTACCTATTAGCTAAATACTCAACATCCTGCTCCACCTCGACTAGGAAATATTTGAAATTTTTTAACTTTACACTCAATTACTGGGGTTGAAAGGACACGTGATACAGAAAATTAATGATTTGACGCGAAGCGCACGAAAATTCTGGAACATTCAGCATATATATCTCAGCTTATGGCTTAACAAAACCAAACCTTCTTACAGATTTTGGGTATATTAGCTCAAAAACGCGATAAAAACCTGTTACGACAGTAGTTTTAAAGCACTTTAAGAATTTAAAATTGTTTCTTAGGTGGAACCTCGTGAAAAAGCTTTTTACAGTTCCTTTTGTCAGATGGATGCGAGCTACTGTAGATAATCGCATCATCAGATGGTCCCTTAATCCGGAATCAGCTGAGCGCGAACTCCTTTTGAACATGTCGCAATATCCATGTCGCGCTCAGCTTATCCTGAACTTTAATCGCGATCGAGATAAGCACGAGGTTTCTCATTGTTAAACTCATGGTGGGCTAAACAGAATGTTTCCAGCTCACTTAGGACGATGAGCTGACATTAGAGCGCAGCGACATTAGAGCGCGCGACATTAGAGCGCAGCCATAATAGATGTTTTCACGTAACTTTACAAAACTTTTATGCTGATAAATGAAAGAATTCGCCGGTTAAAGCTTCACGGACAAAACGAGCATGCCTTTGAAAAAAGTCTCTTGCAACGATTCATATACTTTCCGAATCAGAATTGGATACGCTTTCTATTATAATGGGGCAAAGTTAACTACCCACGCATAAATATTTCGGTATCAGGTAGTGATAAATGCATGCGGTTTCTTTTGTTTTGTAAAGCAATTTTTAAGCTTTTCTGCACTGTTCTGGCTGAACTAAGTGACTTTTGATACGTTTTTAAACGCATTTTTAAGCTTTTCTGCACTGTTCTGGCTGCTCCTAAGTGTAGCAGAGGTGCTACTACCTAATTTGAAATTGACACTCCAAAGTTAAACCCGTGAGGTTAATGTTATATTGTTTCTCAGTTATATCGAATATTAGCGCAGAAAGTGAGCAAGAGCCCGAGTAGTCGGTTAGTACTGCACACGGGATACAGAGCGGAAGATCCGGGAAACCGGTGCGGGTAAAATTTTGCTCACGCGACGGAAGGTATGCGGCGCAGTCCGTTACAGTTGGAGGTCTCCGAGTTCGAACTCTGGAGAAGTCTGCGCTCAAGCTTCTCTTAGAGGGGGAGGAGTGTAGCAGAGGTCCTACTACACAATTTGAAATTGATACTTTGAAGTTAAACCTGTGAGGCTAATGTTATATTGTTTCTCAATTATATCGAATATTAGCGCAGAAAGTGAGCTAGAGCCCGAGTAGTCAGCTAGTACTACACACGCGATACAGAGCGGAAGATCCGGGAAACCGGTGCGGGTAAAATTTTGCTCACGTAACGGAAGGTATGCGGCACCGCCCGTTACGTAAGTGACTTTTGATGTGAAATTTTTTTGATACATTTTTTAAAAAGTATTTGACATAATTTGTATGTCACAAAAGTTATCAAAAATGCATTTTGTCTTTTAATCTGCACTTAAAATGCCAAAGCGTCGCATACATGTAGTAGCAGATAAATTTACACTTCCGGCGGAGCTGTAAAATGGTCACGTATACAAAATATGCTGGAGGGCGTGAAGCGCCCAAGAAAATTGGTTGGGGGTTCAGGGGACGCGATAAAGGAACGCTTGACGGGGTCTGAGACGGAGCAGCAGAAAATTTTGAGTTTGAAGTTTTTAAGAAACAAGGTAACGATAAAAATCAAGGATTTTAAGTCACAACTAAAATTTGAATTTGAATCCACATTAACCACCTCAATAACATTTACATTAATAATTAGCAAACTTCCATTCCATCCACCAAGTATGACCCTCACATTCAGGCTTTTATCAGCACGGGTCCCTGTGCACCAATGCACAAATTCCCGACAAAAATTTTTTCACCGAGAAAATTTTTGTGCACTCTATTTTTTTGCTGAAATTCTACCAGCTTGATTTTCATCACAAAACAAGTCTCTGTGATTTTTTGAACTCCAGGTCGTTTTTATACAGAAAAGACATTCTGTCTACCTGTTATTAAGTTTTCTGTACAACAAAATTCTGAAGCCAGGCAGCTTTTTTGAAACAGATTTCAGCTGCTACCTTAAAACAGTACAGTGCCAAGAAAATCTAATGTTTTGCAATTTTTTCAAAGGTGCTGCATGGAAATATGCAATCAGTAATGCAATTCGCAGTGAAGAAAAAAATCACTTGACGTTGCATTTCTTACAAAATTTAGCATGATGTATTGCATATTCTGCAGAGACCTTGTGTATAAACGTGAGCACGGGCGGACCAAAAAATTATAACAGAACTGAAAAAATTACTTCTCATCCTCGGAAAAAGATCTGATATTTTCTGATCAAGATATTTTCTATTTCAATTCCGTTTTTTGGCTTCCATTTTGCCTCATTTTTCTCACAAAGTTTTCCATTGTTCCATTCTGGGGGTCTAGACCCCCCGATCCCCACACGTGTATGTCGGGTGTGGGTAAAATCCGGAAAGGGAAACGGAAACGATAGGTAAAATACGGAGACGGAAACGGAAACGGAAACGATGCGTAAAAGCTGGAAATGGAAACGGACACGGAAATGATGGGTAAAATCCGGAAACGGAAGCGTACGTTATTGTGCACACGGTTCCGTAATGGGTTTCTCCGCCTTAGGGGTACATAGTCTAAAATGCCATTACCTGGTTCACCATGTAGGGCCATTAGGGTGAGCACCACTAATCCCGTCACCAACAGAATTTCCCTCACTGAAGGAGGGTTTAGGGACTCGGAAACGAGGTACCCATTATTCATATGTGAAGCTGACCCCGGTTCCGTCGGGGGTTTCTCCGCCCTGGGGATGGTCCAAAGCACCGGGTCCGGGTTTCCCAGAGTAGGGCCCATCAAGGTAAACACCTTCAACACATTTCCGGCAAAATTTCTCCGACTGAAGGGGTTAAGGGGCTCGGAAATGGGGGTATCTCATTATTCATTTTATGAAGCTGACCCCGGTTCCGTTGGGAGTTTCTCCGCCCTGAGCGTAGTCTAAAGTGCCGGAACCGAAGTTCCTCGGGCCCATCAGGGTGAACACCCCGAACCCCGTTTCCGGCAAAATTTCTCCAAGTGAAGGGGGTCCAGGGGCAGGGAAATGGGGTACCCATTATTCATATGTGAAGCCGACCACGGTTCCGTCGGGTGTTTCTCCGCCCTGGGGTAGTCCAAAGTGCCAGAAATGGGCTTAGGGGCATACGTGGGCAGCAAGAAAAATTCTGGGGGGTTGCAAGATTTTTTGAAGGTCAAAAAAGGCCTTAAAAATGGTGGTATGGCGAAAAAATACCATTTTTCGACGTTTCTCATCGAGCACTATCCATTGGCATAAAAAAATTGCGAAAAAAACGAAAAACAATTTCGAAAATTGAATTATGGGGGGTATTTTGATTTCTGGGGGGGAATATTTTGGTTTCTCGGGGGGGGTGCATACCCCCCAAACCCCTACCCACGCCCAGGTGTGGTTAGGGTGTTCACCCTGATGGGTCATACTTGAGGTACCCCGGTTTCGGCACTCTGGACTACCCCTAGGGTGGAGAAAACCCCGACGGAACCGGGGTCAGCTTCACATATGAATAATGGGGTACCCCGTTTTCGACCCCCTAAACCCCCTTCAGTGGCAGAAATTTTGCCGGAGGCGGGGTTGGGGTGTTAAGTTTAATGGCCCTACTTGGGGAAACCCAGTTGCGCCACTTTATACTACCCCCAGAGCGGAGAAACCTCCGACGGAACCGGGAGAAGCTTCACATATGAATCTGAATCATCCCGTTTCCAAGCCCCTAAACCCCCCTTCAGTGGGATGAATTTTGCCGGAAACGAGGTTGGGGTGTTCATTCTGATGGGCCCTACTTGAGGACCCCGTTCCCGGCACTTTGGACTACCTCCAGGGCGGAGAAATCCCGGACGGAATTGTTCGCACAGTAATATACGTTTCCTTTTCCGATTCCGGATTTACCCATCGTTTCCATTTCCGTTTCCGGATTTTACTTTTCCCCGCGCATGTCTGCTTACGACCACAGGGAAAAGTGTATATGCATAAATTTATACGTTTACATAAAGCAGTTCCTACCCGATTAAAAATTTTGATTTCTCTGACTAGTATTTCTCTTCGAGTTCAGAAAGAGTATGAAGTTATTGTGAGTTGATTAAAAGTTTCGAATTCATGAAAAATTGAAAAATTATGTATATTGAAGCAAGGTAGCTCATGAGGTATAGATAGCAGTTCTGCAAAAAGTAGCGCAATATGTTCCCGTATTGAATTGTTCGTTAAAATCACATGAACCTTATGTCAGCTACGATACAGCAAAGCATGAGACACTTACCGCAAAGTACATAGTTCGATTATAATAGATTTGTGCACTGTAATGCTTCTAACGTGTTCAAGACAGCTATTTACATAAAAAGCGTAATCAATAATGTACATTATGGTGTGTTTGGCGAATCGTTTCGCTTACTTAGACTTTAATCACCTATCGATTTCGTTCACTAGACTTCAGTTATCTTTCAGCAGATTTAATATAATAGTAGAAACTAGCCCCCAGTCCCACTAGGCTCATTTTTTCGTCCCATCAAATCCACTACAAGTCCCACTAGACCCACCACGTGCATAATGAGGTGTTCTACAAAACCGACCATTTTGCGGCCGTCCCACTAGTCCCACCCACTGTCTCGGAAGACCCACCAGAAAAAGTAAAAGTATTCATTGCCACACACACACACACACCTTGACACACATAAGTGACAAGTACATAATACATCTGCGCTATTTACGATTGCTAAACTTTCTTTTGCATGCCATAATTCGTAGTGCATCTTTTGATACATAATTTGTTAATTAATTAATTAATTAATTACATATTTTACTCAATTTCCACAATTTATCGAATAAACTTTCTAATCATTTATGTTTTGCTTACAAACGTATAAGTATGTGAACAAAGCAATTTTTGTTATTTTCACATAAGCATGCGTGTTAGTAATAACATTCCTTTTTCTCGTAGGTCTTCCGAGACAGTGAGACTATAGTCTGTTTCACATAACTTCGTGCATAAATTCTAAGAATTTTCATCGACAGTAAGCCGAGGGTTACGATAATTATATATCAGATCAATGCTATAATCGCAATCTGTCAGCTTCTTGTCAGAGATAGTTTTAAAATTTATGACCGAAGTTGTGTGAAACAGACTATAGTTGGACGTTCGCAAAGTGGTTGGTCCAGTGGAGCACCTCATTATGCACGTGGTGGGTCTAGTGGCACTTCCGGTGGGAAGAGTAGGACGAAAAAGTGGGTCTAGTGGGATGGTGTGTCTAATGGGACAGTGGGTATAGCGGGACGGGTGGGTCTAGCGAGACGGGACCGAAAAAGGTGAATGCGTCAATGATACAATTTTCAATTTAACCTGCTAATTGAATTTATTCAACAAAACATCTAGCACTTTGTTTTGTGTAAGTATTCTTGCTTTACGAGTTCGCCCGCAAAAAAAGTATTCAGCGGTCATTTTAGATTCAGAAAACGACTCAGATGTCAGTCAAAAAAGTATTTTTGTATATTTCTGGTGATGCTCTTTCTGCCTTATATTAGGATTAATTTACTCTAAAATTCAGTACACACAGTGAATGAATCAAAAATGACTGTTTGACGGAAGCGCCGAAAAGTTGAAGTTTTCAATCCTGAAATAAACAAACCCTTCCCAGCAATTCTTGCTATAAGAGATTTCCTAGTTTCAAAGTAAATTATTGAAGCGCAAGACTATGAAAAAAGGAAGCAACTTAATTTTCAAAACTTTTAGTGCTTCTCCCGAAGAGTCATCCATCAAGCCGCCTTTTACAAATTTATTGCACTCGTGAGCTAAGAATACCTATTTGACATACGTTTCATACATGGAAGAAAAAGTACAACCTCACTCAACCTGATACGTATCAATGGGGGCCGAGTCGGTATCAATGGGAAGACCTGCTAATATCAATATAACATTTATCAAAATGCCATACAAGTCTGATAAAGTACATAAAATGATTATAAAATCAACTAATTAGTCAATTACTTGGAGGAAGGAAGATGAATCTTGGAAAAGGCATGGAATTTATTCGAAATTCAATTAATCAACCGAGTACTCGATAAACTGAAGACCAACGAACCAGCAATCAATAACTAATCAGACAACCAGTAGGTAATTAACCAATCAAGCACTAAGCAATCAATCATCCAATGAAGCAACCAATTTGTTAAACGACAACCAACCACAAAATTGGGCAGCTGGTATCAGTAGGGAGTCCGGCCTTTGTCCACGAAAGCTGCAATTGTATTTATCGACTTTAAAATCGACTATTCGACGTACATTTTGAGAAAAGTCATTTTTGTGAGACAGAATAATTACTAATACATTCAGTCATAAAAAATTCTTTTAAACATTATTTAAGATCCAACGATTTCAAGAATCGTGACTCACATGGTGAACAGGTGCGATGAAGTGAAGCACTTTGGTTTTTTCTTGCTTTGTGTTCTTCATTCCGTATTGTAATGGTAAAAAAGTAAGTGCATACATCGTACATTATACCATTGTTAAAAAACAAGCAGTCTTTCATTCGCAAAATATAAAATGTCAAATTATACTGTTAGAAAACCATTATAAACATAATTGCATCCATCGCTTAAGCCGCCTAAGACATGTAATATCCCAATTCGCGCAGAGAAAACAGTAAAGCGGGCTGGACTCTTTGAAGCGAAAAAATGAAAAACGATTGAATGCGCAATATTTGACAAAAAGCCGTACCTACATCAATCCTAGGAATAAAATTCAATTAGACTGATTATTGAATGTTGAGAAAAGCTCCTTTCGCAACTTATACAATAATTAATTGATAGAATAATCAATTTAGCGATATCGCTAAAAACATGAACGTTAAATTGGCAAAAAATTCGAATAAGGACACATCGGTCTCTAATTATATTACGACTTACATACATACATGTGTATAAGCAAAATGCTTCCATTGGCTCAATCAAAAAGTTCGAGAAAGATTGGTAACAACATTTTTTTAAAGAGTGTGCAATGATAAATGGAGTTTAAGAAAGGCTAAAAAGTTGTGACGACATATCACAGCGCAGCAGAAGAGAGTTTTCCTTAAAACCGGTTAATAGGATACAAACGGACGGCGTAAAAAAGTCCGGAAATCGTTCTTTTTATGCTAGAATATACTCTTGGGCCGGGCCGCATAGTCAAAATTAGTATAACTTTCCGGTCCTGCTGATATAAGCGGAATAAGTTTTACTTGGTAAGCATAATTCGATTAGCTTCGAACAAGAATTTATCGATTTTTGGTTGACGCGATTTAATATATTTTTATGGTGTCAATTATAATAGATGAGCAGAACGCGTAAATGAATAATCATGAAATATAAATACGCAGTTCCGGATTGAACATGCTTACGACATATATCTTAATTAGGCATTCTTTCATGTTCACGTGTTGCGCCACGCGCTTTTTTGACAATACTCAATCATGAATGATCTCAGTTGTTCATATAATTTTCTTGAATAAACATTAGAACGTATTTTGAAAATTAAAGCCCGTCAGACAGTAATTTCGATAGGACGCCAGTCGTCTCGTTAGGGCACTTTGTTTCAATTAGAACACTTTGTCTCGCAGGGCACTATCCGTTCAATTAGGAACAAACGAATTTTTTCGCAAAGACACTGCATTTTTGGCTTGAAAATTATCAGAAAAAATTTGCAAGGATAAAAACGAAAGCATATTTTTACTCATGCAAGGTTGCGACCAGACGCCTTTTTTGGGGCGATCCGAGGATTTGACCCCCGTAATGATTGCTGACCCACCGCAATTTGCGTCTGAACTCAAAAGTCTTTAATTTTCGAAAAATCTTATAAAATGTGCAGTTTCATACATTTTTAACGGTTTTTTTGGCTTAGAAGCATTGATTTTTTAGCGCTTCGCGCCATATTTCCACTTTTTACTACATATCGGACAACTTTATTTAATTTCTTAAAAATTCCTTATCTTTTCGCATGTTTAAGAAACAGGTACGTAGCTGGCCGTCCTATTTTGGGGGGACAAACACCAAGCTTTAGGGGGACTAACCCCAAATAAGCACAACATAACGTTTAAAAAGTCCTATTTTTCGATATTTCTGAATTTGGGGGTCCGAACCATAGGTGGGCAGCACCGAAATTCTGGGAGAAGGGTAAAAAAATTTTCAAAAGTCAAAAAAATGGTCTTAAAAGTGGTCGTAGGACGAAAATAACACCATTTTTCGATGTTTCTTATCGAGCACTATCCAATGGCATCAAAAAATCGCTAAAAAAGCAAAAAAATTTCAAAATTTGAATTCTGGGGGGTATCTTGATTTCTGGGGGGGTATTTCAACTTCTGGGGGGTGCATACCCCCCAAACCCCTCACGCCCATGTGTGGTCCGAACCCCCGCATTCCCTTCAGAGATACGTGCCTGTTAAGAAAGAAGTAGTTAGAAATTTCAAGAAGTGTTCTTTTACGCATATTCTTCATAGTAAGTTTTTGGGATCAATTTCCAGAATAGCCATGCCTTGCGTGATGATCACAAGCTATGACATGTCATGTGTGTATAGAGGAATGGTTTCTAGACCACCCGAATGGAAAAATGGAAAGTTCTTTGCTGAAATTCAAAAATCGAAATTTTTCTTTAAAATGCTTGAAATTGATTAGAAGATTTAAACCATAATCATTTTAAGGCTATTTTTAGCATTGATGTCTTTTTCAATAATCATTTCGGCCCCTCCAGCTGACCCCCAGACAGACCATGTTATGAATATATGGTTGCGAGTTCAGACTGAGTTATTAGTAAAGAATTAGACTTTGACAAGGAGACTTTAAATAAACACAAAAAATATATTTAGAGAAATGTAAAAAATATAAAACATACTTACTTCCCTGAACGCATTCACATTCAAACCGCCTTTTGCTCGAATGCTTTTCATTTTTGTATTCATTTAAAATACGTTTTGGTAAGCTGAAAATGATTGACAATTTTAGGTTGAATTCATAAGCAATAATGCACAACGGGACAATCATTTGGTAGGCCGCGTATGGTCATTTTTTCTTATTCATCGAATTGCCTAGCAACTGTCAACTCAGGCAAGTTTAGAGCTATTAATACCGATTTTTAGGGCCGTTCAGCTAAAAAAAGCTCGTCTGCTGACCTTACTCAGACTGGGATAGGCAGACCCACAGACCGGACATAATGTGCGGCGCCTAAGATTCTTTCGACTGTGGAATAGGAAGGAACCATCATCCGAAAAGTTCATGCCAAGTAAGCAGCTAATTGGACAAATTACATAATATTGGTAGTATTGTCTTGACTTGATCATGGAGCGACTATTCAGGGTGACCAGTCATCCAATCCGATGTGTATTATAAGCAGTTTAAGCGACAAACGAAGCACATGATACAAGATAATTTGTTACTCCAACCTTAGATTTTTCTGACATCCCCTCTAAATGCCCGTCGAAATTAGCAAAGGAAATTCGAAAAGATAAATGATGATTAATTCTGCTCAAATTATTCAAGCGAAATAATAGTACCTGCTCGAGGAAACTTAGAAAAAATGAGCACGCATGCATGTATGAAGTAGCCATAGTAGGCCCATAGTATGTTTCATTTAACTTTGCGGATTTCTTTTAAATTTTTCCGCAAGAATCGGGCTACAAAAGTGGTTTAAACTTTTGATGCAGTAATGCAGCTTATCACTGACATACCTCTCCAAGTGACTCGATATACTGTAGAATATCATATTCGTCGTATCAGTTTAAAACACTTTTGTAGTCACTTTGAAGTTTTTCAAAAACCTCAAAGTTAAATGAAACAGACTATAACTACAACATATGTTGTAGTAAAGTAGTGCTGTACAATGTCCCCTTATAAGAGTACTAATGGTCTCCAAACGCCTTTGTGCATACATTGTGTATATGTATGCAAAGTTTAGGGTATTATAATATGGTAAAATAACGCTTCCTATGTGGTAAAACTGTGGTTTTTGTAACGGGGGCGCCGCCTCCCACCGTTACGTGAGCAAAATTTTAACCGCACCGGTTTCCCGGATCTTCTGCTCTGATTCGCGTGTGTAGTACTAATCGACTACTCGGGCGGGCTCTTGCTCATAACTGCGCAAAGTATTAAATAATATTGAGAAAGAATAAAACATCAACGTCACGGGTTAAACTTCAAAGTAGACATTTCTAACCGTGTAGTAGCACACCTGCTACATTTTCGACCTTCGGTAGCGTATTTTAGCCAACTTTAGAGTTTCTGACGTTGAAAAATATAAGAATTTATCAGCAAGGCACAGGCAGTCAAAATTTTTTGATATTTGTACCGTTTTCAACTATTTAGTCATCTTTACCGCCTTAAACACATTTTTGAAGCTTAGACAAACAAACCTGAAAACTCAAATTTACACATGACAATTTTGACTTATTTCCCATAAGTTCAAGTCAAGTTTAGGCTTTTAACGGACAAACAGTGCAAAATAATGTAAGAGAAGCAGCACATACACGCTCATCGAGCTCCAGCTATTTATAAATCGTTTCTTCGGAGCTTTCCCGTCAGCTCGTTTTCGCTGTTCGGATGGGCTATTTACAGATTTCGCCTTGCGGTTCAAACCGCCGAGATAATGTTTTATCTCCGAATTGAATAGCGCATTCTTTGGGTTATTTATTGAGCAATGGTTAGGATTGCGAAAGCAACTGAACGCGGGCAAGTGGCGGGTCTTCGGACCTGCCCAGTTTTAGACTGCTCAATTACATTAATATATTGCATTACGTAATTATTTGACTGATTCTAGCTCTTGACCTTAAAGGAGAAGGTTTGTAAAGAGAAGGGAGTAACCGACGCAAAAAGCGAAAAATTTTGGTGGTTTTGCCTCTTAAATATAATTTTTGACGTTACAAACACATGAAATTTTTAGGAATTTTACACTTTTCTTATACTTTTTGTCTTCCCAAACATTGTGTATATGTAATACAAAGACGACCCCGAAAAGTTTTTGTACATCCGGAAGAATATTTGCCGAATACAAAAAACCGTGCATCGCGTTTGCTGTCCCGGCTTCCTATACATATGTATAGGGATCGATTTGAACGCAATTTTGCTTAAGCCTAAACCGAATTTGTAACAGGAATAGCGCTGCTCTCCTCGCGCTCTCTAAAGTCGAAAATACAAAATTGGAAACGACACAGACGGATATCAGGGTTGGTATAAAATTGCACGATTAAATACAAATAAACGATAATTTCAATTAAATTAACCCATTTTTCATTTGATATAAATTGTGATATCGTGACCTCATCGTCGTAATTACACACCAGTTTATTTTTAAGTTCCATCCACTTCCTGACCGACTGCTACACATCGATTGCTTTATCTGGATGGCAGAGTCCATTAACGAAGCTTATTTTCTTTCCCCGACCTGCCAGACCGGTCATGTTCTGTAGGCTTACTTCAAGTGATTTAGGAACGGGTCGGGGACTCATGAGCCTATATGGTACCCCTTAGGGATAAGCAATAATTTTTGAATCAAAAAACCAAACCCAAAAACAAATAAAAATTCAATTTTCATTACAAAATTGCTGGAAATAATCTTCGAATCATAAATGAAGTTCATATGTAGTTTTTATCGTTTATTTTGGATTTATGATTGCTTGACGAAGCTTAGAACTTTGAATTGATTGATTGAAAGACATAACGTATCTCTTAGGAGCATCCAACTATAGTCTGTTTGACATAATTTTGTGAGCAAATTTTAAGAATTTTTATCGACAGTAGGCCGACAGATTACGATAATTACATACTGTCGAAGATAGTTTTTTAAAACTACACCCAAACTTGTGTGAAACTGACTCTAATCCTGAACTACAGAAGATTTTATAGTCCGTTTCATTTAGCTTTGAGGTTTTAGAAAAAATTTAAAGTGCCTACTAAAGTGTTTTAAACTAATACGGTAAATATGATATTCTACAGTATATCGAGTCATATGGAGACGTACGTATTTGCTATGCCACATTACTGTAGCAAAATTTTGAAGCGCTTTTGTAGCCTGATTCTTGCGGAAAAATTTAAAAGAAAACCGCAAAGTTAAATGAAACAGACTATAGTTGTCTGAACTGCAGACACTGATCTCAGGATTTTGACAGCAACACGAATGAAGCAAAACTATTTTCAATGGCCAATCACATGAAAAGTATTCAAAAATCTACGATTTCATTTCAGCAAAACTATATTATAAAACGACGTAAACTTTCTGTGTGGCTGTACCCCGATAAATAATCACTATTTTCTCATGTTTTGGGTTAGTTGAGCCGTTATAGTTTCAAGCACACATGTTTACACCCACCCTCCAGAATCCTGGAAATCACCGCAAAAATCGTTAAACCCCCAGAATTGATTTTGGCTAGTTTTTCAGGATTTTCGCTAGTTTTGACCCCAGAATTTGGCTGCTGCCCACGTGTGATTTCAAGTGAATACTCGTAAATTAAAAATATGTGTGAGCCCATGATAATTATGCCTTCAAGAAACAATTTGTGATAAGCAAATCCTTAATGCTGGGCGAAATGATGAAACGCGAGAGACAGCAACTTCGACAACAAACAACAACTCAAAATTTTATGACCTTGCTCTTCTTATTTTTGTACTTATTGGCTGCTCCTATCCACAGATTTCTACAGCCAGAGGAACATAGTGATAGCAGAATAAGAAGCATTTTCAACCGTTTTAAAATGTATTTTTTCGGAGGATCACGAAATAATAATAATATATTGACAACAGATGACGTTGCTCTCTGAAAAAAACAGAACTGGTCAAGCTGCCGCAGTTTTTAGTGTTGCCGTTACATATAATTTGGAGAAGGCTTGCGCATTAGGCTCGGTCTCTGCTAAATTTTAACCGTATTCACACATTTTGTAGCTAAAAAAAGATATTAGATCAGTGAGAATGCATTTAACATCAGCGTAATATAGTTTCTATCATATCGTTAGCATTAAGCTTAACACTGCGCAATTTGTAGCACATTGAGCGATCTCAAGTATTCCCACTAGAGTAGATAAGCTTTTTTTGCAATCAGCAGCAAAACACAGCATGTAGCGACAAGGGCTAAGCTGTGATCAAAAAATGCTAAAAGAATTCATCCTGATCACTAATAAACCTTTTTTTGAAAGCTGGAAATGCTGGTAGAGATTTGGTTGTGATAAAATAATTATTAGCTTAATGTAGAGATACTGCGACATATTGTTTCACTTGCAAAAGTATAAATATTTCAGGCAATTCGATAAAACTACGAAGTGCGTAGTCAAACATTTAACTTGTTATTGTAGATTAAGGCATTGTAGATCATAGACATATTGCACTTGATCGTGGGAGCACGTATTATATGAACAAATCAGTTAGAGACACGTGTCTAAATTCTCATTGTGGAAAGAGTAAATTGGAGATAAAATGAAAAACTCTTACTACATAAATCATTTTTATGATTTGATAAGATTGCAGTTTGCATTCCACTTGCATTCCACAGAATCAAAAGTCTCTTAATCATTGAGCATATCGGTATGTTGCGCTTACTTCATTTAACAACGTTTATTCATCAGAATAGCACTAAGAATACTTAAGCACGAAACCAATAATTACACTAGAAATGTACAAAATATATACGCAGCATTCAAAAACACTCCTAACAAATAACTACGTATATCGTGGAACAAAATTTCGTTGGTCCTGAATCATAAAGAAATTTTACTTGCTTTTTTGCGTCCTAAAAGTGACGCCACTGCAAGCTGGAATTCTGCTGGAAATCCTGGAGGCTATTTCTAGTGGGTCGAATCCCATTAAAACGTGATTCGCGTCTCCACCAATCTTTACTAATTCATCCCTTAAAAGAAACTTACGGTCTATCTCGTATGAGGTCAAACTTACCATTCGTGCGTAAAGCTAGAAATTTTTTTAGTAGAAGACGCAAACTCCTGTCGAAACGTTAGGTAGAAGAAATGGAGTTCAAGGTTTCCATGTATTATTATATCATAATATTTTTATTATTATCATATTAAATGTTATACCTATTATATTTTATTACTCTTATATTACGTCTCTTGATGACTTCCGATCGATTAGCAAGTGTTGCATTTAGGAAGATCCACGACAGGGACTGTGGGTGAACGGTTGCCGCCACACGTGGGCGTTAGGGGGGTCGGGGGTTCAGACCTCAAGAATCCGGAAGACTACATTCCCAAAAATTTATAGACCCCAGAATTAAATTTTTGGCATGCTTTTTGGGATTTTTGCCGGTATTACACAATCCAGACCCTTGGAATTTGTCTGCTGCCTATGTGTGTTTGCTATGGTTGCTACTCCATTGGCCCAACATAGTTGGCGAGAAATAGAATGGATATAGGTAAATTTTGTAATGACTTTAAGTTAGTTCATCATAATTTCTTAAACGTAATAATTAGAAATTATAATTACATTTTTGTTTACTTCATTAGCTACTGGTAGCCATATTTTTGTGCCAAGAATAGGTTTTTGTAGCAAAAGAAACATTTTCGTGACTCTTAGAACGATTTTAGAAGCATAAACAACTATTTCAGCATAGTTTCAGCCATTCTTCAGAATAAATTCTAAACATTTTGGCAGTTAGCGTCAAATGCTTCAATGGGGTTGCTCGAAGTGCACAAGTAGAAAGCAGCAATTTAAGTCTCTAAACGTCCTGCTTAATTTCATAAATTTGTTGGTGCTTTGTGGCGGATTTCCGCTAAAGTTCAAGAAATTCAGGCAATTTTTCGACCAAAATTGTCAAAGATTCTGTCATGTTTCGAAACATATTCTGTAGCAGAAATAATCTTGAATAACAGTAGACAAAGCAAGACGGTAAAAAAATGCCATTTTGCGCACGAATAGCGAATTTTTGATTTTTGTATCCATTTTGACTGTTTGGGAAAAAGTTTAGTGCCCTTCGCTCACTAAAATCCAGGATCCACCACTGATACAATGTAACAAATTTAATTTAATTGTTTTGATGGTTTGGATTGTTTCACGACCGTTCGATTGAAAAAGTAGAAGTGAAACCGTTCGCTCTTATTAGCACTCAAGACCAGTGATATCCATAGATGCATAGCATAGCCGATCTGGGGGGTCAGCCGGTCGGGGAGGGCATCAAAAATTGAGCTTTTTGGGCCAAAATGACCTCAAAAACTTTATAAGCGCTAAAATAGCGTTAAAACTGCGTTATTATAGAATTTCTGGTCAATTTAAAGCAGTTTTTAGGCGAATTTTCATCCATTTTGGCCTTCATTTCGCCTCATTTTTCCCGCGAAATTATCCATTTTTTCATTCTGGGGGTCTAGATCCACCAAACCCCCGTGCATGTCTGGTCATGTCTTGATAAGGCTGATACAGTTAATCTGAGCTTATTAATGAGGTTTGCGTCATCAGTTGAACGAAAAATAGGTTTTCACTCCTGGAAGAAGAGACAAAAGTAATATTGAAATAATTTATTTAAATTAATTATGTGAATAAGCAATATTACTAAGAATTGGAAATCAGTGACACAGTTTTCCCCGCTACGTCAATTTCGTGAAAAGAACGAGACAAAGAGCCATTTTCCTGCAAGACATTATTTATGCTAGCGTTTTTTGACAAATATGAAATAGGGAAGCGTGAGATCGCTTCGGAAGCCTGTTATAATTCCACATTCGTAGAGCAGGTAAGATCTCTGCAATCCGCGATGAGTTACAGGTAATGACTTCTTAACGATTTTCGCAGCGATTTTTAAATTTTTTAAAACCTAACGCTTTATATGTTCTTTAAAATCTAGCGCTTAATATGTTCAACCGTTCACTCAAGCTATTTTTGCTTACACATGACGAATGTTTAAGCTAGGATAGCAATGTCTATAAAAAAACTTTTCCATACTTATCCACTGGTTCAGTGAGACCAATGGCATACAATTGACTGTTAGGCTCAGTCCTCAAAGATGCTGCCGCTGTGCTGACGTCATCTTGACTGAATCCGTCCGTAATGACTAGCGTCACAAGCGGAACTCCTCGCCGTCGGTCATTCAACGCTCGTCTTGCGACGCTTAGTGCTTCACCGGTGGATGTTGTGCCAGAGAAGAATGGCAATGCTGTAAATAACCTTATTCAAAGTTGCTACACAAAGGCAAAATTTTGAAAATTGATGCAGCCCAACTCTGATTTCGCAGGAATTTTCGACCGTTTTAAATTTCTAGCTGAATTCAAATATGTACAGGATGGCTTACCTCTCTATTCCATATTTAGTTTTTCCTCACGACAGTTTTTACTCATGCACCATAAAATTTTATCAGGTCATAAAGAAAACAAAGGTTTTATTATGCTAAGTTTTACACCATCAACGTTTATGCTTCCGAGTAGTACACTTTTGTGTGATTACAATAATTTAAAACTACAAATAACGTTCGCAATAATCGAACAAAACTTTTCGGTGCATTTTTACTTTACCATTATTAAAAACGCGAGTAATACGATTTTTTTGATTTCTGAATTTTCAAAGGGTATATTTTGTATACTTTGGATTCGAAAAAAACATATGGCATCAAGTTGAGAAAATTATGAGGTCAAAGCATGGAAAGCGATCCGCGATTCATCCAGCCTTAGCCTCTTCATTTTCCCAGACTTAACGTCGTGAGATTTTTTCTTGTGGAATTCATTAAACGCACAACGCACCCAATAACATTCAGAAATTCTAAATTGGGTTATTGACGCTTTCTAAGAAGTTGCAGTCGATTTGCGCCGAAAAGTTTTGCCTCAATATTGCTAAATTTATTTAGAGTTTCGAAAAATAATAGTGAACACGTGCTCTTTAAATGCATAATTTGTCAAAATAAAACTTTGTAAAATAAAATTTTTATGTATGCATTATAACAGTGGCGGATCTAGAATTTTCCTAAGGGGGAGGGTCGAAAAAAGGTCCTAAAATTTGCCCTTCACGCGCGAAATAGCGTTTTTCGGTGTTTTACGTTGTCTACGTTACTCTAAATTACTTTTGAAGCAACATTTTTTCGAAAAATTTGAAATTTTTGACAATTTTGTGCGAAAACAATTTTTTAATTTCTTTGACTTCAGCGAAAATCGGGCGCAAAGCGTCAGAAAATTTGTGAAATTTAGGCGGAAGGGAGTTTAGAAGCATGATTTACTGCTTGATTTCCTGTGTTTGCAGAATTCTATGTAGAACGTCGGAAATTTTAAAAAACTTATACTGGAAAATAGAGTAAATCTATGCTTAAATGCCGTTTCTGCTCTTGAAATTGTTTTGAGACCTAGTCAATAAGCAAAAAATGGCTTACAGACTGCCAAGAAACTGATTAAATGTCATTTATAGTATGATCCAGCACGAAGCGCTGGAAAAATTTGATAAATTGTGATCACTGACTCCCAAAAATCATTGCAAATTACATATCCATTCTTTATTTCGTCGACTATTTTAGGCCTATGAGGGGCCGCCCCCGCCCACCTCCCTTTAATTTGCCCCTGCTTTATAATTCTGGTAAAGTTTTATGTTGTTCAAATAAAAACTGATCTGACTTTAGAAAAACAAAGTATACAATATATATATGCGCGCCACGTCCCAGATATGGATATGGATAGCTAATTTGCATAAAATTTAATGATTTCTCAGTTTTTAATTTTTTTACACTTCTTTGTTTCCCAATTACGATCTCTGATAAATTTTGGGCGATACCTAATTTTTCTAATCAAGACGGAAATTACTTCATATTCGCAGAGCTGCTTAAGCCATATTATTATTATTATTATTATTATTATTATTATTATTATTATTATTATTATTATTATTATTATTATTATTATTGTTGTTATTATTATTATCATTATTATTATTATTATTATTATTATTATTATTATTATTATTATTATTATTATTATTATTATTATTATTATTATTTTTATTATTATTATTATTATTATTATTATTATTATTATTAATATTATTAATATTATTATTATTATTATGATTATTATTATTATTATTATTATTATTACTATTATTATTATTATTATTATTATTATTATTATTATTATTATTATTATTATTTTTGTAGTATTATTATTATTATTATTATTATTATTATTATTATTATTATTATTATTATTATTATTAATGTTAATATTAATATTAATATTAATATTATTATTATTATTATTATTATATATTATTATTATTATTATTATCATTATTATTTTTATCATTATTGTTAATACTGTTGTTGTTGCTATTGTTGTTGTTGTTGTTGTTGTTGTTGTTGTTGTTGTTGTTGTTGTTGTTGTTGTTGTTCAGGAAAAGGCTCTTCAAAATGGTACAATATACTGAGATTTTTAAGGCAAAAAGCTGTAACTTCAGCCCTGGAAGAACCTAGCATCAAGAACGACACTGCTGAGAAGTCCGAAGCCGATTTTTCACACAAATGTCAAACAATCGTTAAATAATTCAAAATTTAGTAATACGTAAAAAATGTTACGAATCCGATGGAATCAAAATTTATATTACTTTACGGACGATATTTTATCGTGATAAGCGAACAATGTTAAAAGATATGTAGAATAATATAATTTTCGGACCTGCTTTCCAGGAACTTAATGAGTGAATCAAAAAACAATTTAGACATAGTTCTTGTTTGACTTGACCACTCACAGTTTATGGCGGATTTCAGCGTGTCCTTATCGGTAAAAACTTTGAATTGAATCTGCATCCTTTGTCGAGTTGGTCCGCTGTATTCAAGCACGGCGACATGATGGGCCGTTGGATCAATGCTTAAGCGATCTATGACGCCGTGCATGAAAGAAATTTGGCGTTGAAAATCCTTCAATACGCTACCTGATGAGTCTAATATGAATAGCACATCAGCGGCACAACCTGGGAAAGATAATAAATTAATGAACAAAAAGCTATTTTAATGAAAATTATGTTCATTTCAGATAACTAGAAAATCAGATTTTTTGCTATAGAAAACAAAACACAGAAGAGACATTTAAACTGCAACACCACATTTTATTGCATAGCAAACCATTAAAAGATATATTATTGTCATTCCACATTCAACATCAATTTTCAAAACATGACTCAATTCTTTCCAGTACTAAAGCTTTATGATGAGCAGGATTAGTCAGTTTAAATAAATAAAAACTGCAAAATCTATGATTAGGCATAATCTGCACGTAAAGGATGGTATAAGTTAGTGTTGTAAAAGATTTCTTTATCTTTATCTTTTTAGCAAGATGAAGATAAAGATAAAGATATCTTTATCTTTATCTTGACGATTTCTTTATTTTATCTTTATCTTTATCTTTATCTTTTAGGAAAATCACAGTCTATCTTTATCTTTATCTTTTTGATAGGAATTTATCTTGCTAAAAAAGATAAAGTATGTACATAAGTTGGCACGTAATCCAAAATGTAGGTTTGACGTGAAATACATTTAGACGGATTCAAGTTTCAATGTAGTACAAGAAAAGAAAAGAAAACGATTGTTTAAAACCCTACGGCGTGCAGCCCAAACTAATGTCTGTATATCGAGGGTGTGGGTAAAATCCGGAAACGGAAATGGAAATGAGGGCAAAATACGGAAACGGAAACGTAGTTATAGTATTTTGCACACAGTTCCGTTGGGGGTTTCTCCGCTCTGGGGGTAATCCAAAGTGCCGGAAACGGGGTTCCCCAAGTAGGGCCTATCAGGGTCAACACACACAACCCCGTTTCCGACAAAATTTCACCCACTGAAGGGGAGTTTAGGGGCTCGGAAATGGGGTACCCCATAATTCAATTGTGAAGCTGAACCCGGTTTCGTCTGGGGTTTCTCCGCCTGGAGTGGACTAAAGTGGCAGAACTGGGGTTCCCCAAGTAGGACCTATCAATGTGAACACCCCCAGCCTCGTTTCCAGCAAAATTTCTCCCATTCTGGGGGTTTAGGGGCTTGGAAACGGGGTACCACATAATTTAAATGTGAAGCTGAACCCGGTTCCGTCGGGGGTTTCTCCACCCTGGGAGTGGTCCAAAGTGGAGGACCGGGGTTCCCCAAATAAGAGCTATTGATGTGAATATCCCAACCCCGTTTCCGGTTAATTTTCTCCCACTGAAGAGGAAGGGGCTCGGAAATGGGGTACCCCATTATTCATATGTGAAGCTGACCCCGGTTCCATTGGGGGTTTCTCCGCCCTGGTGGTGGTCCAAAGTGCCGGAACCGCGGTTCCCCAAGTAGGGTCCATCAGGGTCAACACCCCTAACCCCGTTTCCGGCTGAATTTCACCCACTGAAGGGGATTTTAGGGGCTCGGACACGGGTACCCCATTATTTATATGTGAATCTGACCCCGTTTCCGTCGAGGGTTTCTCCGCCCTGGGTGCGGTACAAAGTGCTGGAAGCGGGGTTCCCCAAGTAGGGCCTATCAGGGTGAACACCCCAACCTCGTTTCCAGCCAATTTTCTCCCACTGAAGAGGGGTTTAGGGACTCGGAAATCGGTTACCCCATTATTCATATATGTAGCTGACCCCGGCTCCATCGGTGGTTTCTCCGCCCTGGGGGTAGTCCAAAGTGTCGGAACCGGGGTTCCGTAAGTAGGGCCCATCAGGTTCAACACCCCCAAGCCCATTTTTGGCAAAATGTTACCCATATAATGGGGGTTTAGGGACTAGGAAACTTAGTAGCTCATTATTCATGTATGTAACTGACCATGGTTCATTCGGGGGTTTCTCTGCCCTAGGAGTAGTCCAAAGTGGCGGAACCGGGTATTCGCAAGTGGGACTCATTAAGGTCAACACCCCAACACCGTTTCCAGGCAAAATTTTACCCATGTACATATAGGAATAATGGGGTACCCCGTTTTCGAGCCCCTAAACCCCCTTGATTGGGAGAAATTTTGCTGGAAACAGGGTTGAGGGTGTTCAGATTAATAGGTCCTACTTGGTGAACCCCGGCTACGGCACTTTGGACTGCCCCCAGAGCGAAGAAACCCCCAACGGAACAGGGTTCCGTTTCACATTTGAATTATGTGGTACCCCATTTCCGAGCCCCTAAACCCTCCCTCCTCAGTAAATGAAAAATTTTTTGGAAAAGGGGTTGGAGGTGTTGATGACCCTGATGGGCCCTACTTGCGACCCCGGTTCCGGCACTTTAGACTACTTCCATGGCGGAGAAACCCCTAACGGAACCGGGGTTTCTCATATAAATAATGGGGTACACCGTTTCCGAGTTCCTAAACTCCCTTCAGTGGGAGAAATTTTGCCGAAAATGGGGTTGGGTGTGTTTACATTAATAGGTCCTACTTGGGGAACCCCGGTTCCGCCACTTTGGACCACCCCCAGATGCGAAGATCCTACTTGACGGAACCGGGGTCCGCCACTTATGGACGTACCGCTTCCGCGCCGAGAAACCCCCGACCGAACTGGGTAGCTACATTGTATGAATAATGAGGCTGCTGAATTTCTGAGTCCCTAAACGCCTCCTACTTGGGGAACCCGGGTTCCGCCACTTTGGACTACCCTCAGAGCGGAGAAACCCCCGACGGAACTGGGGTCAGCTACATGTATGAATAATGAGCTACTAAATTTCTTAGTCCCTAAACCCCCATTCTATGGGTAAAATTTTGCCGAAACGGGGTTGGGGGTGATGACCCCGATGAGCCCTACTTACGGGCCCCGGTTCCGGCACTTTGGACTGCCCCCAGGGCGGAGAAACCCCCGACGGAGCTGGGGTCAGCTACATATGTGAATAATGGGGTACCCTGTTTCCGAGCCCCTAAACCCCCATTCCATGCAGCGTTTTTTTGTACAAGGTCCGTTTGTACATGTGCAAAGATAGTCCCCAAAAGTCTTGGTACATTTCGTACATGCAAATTTTTGTGTACTAAAATATGGTACAGTAGCAATTTTAGTGTTGTAAAAACAGAGTTGTTCGACTTTCGGTAGTGTATTTCAGCTAATTTCTGGGTCTCTAAAGGCAAACATCAGCAAGAATTGTCTTAAAACGGCGCGAAGCGCCGAAAAATTTGACATTTTTCCTTTTGAAATGCAATTTCTGCAATTATAAAGATATATAGAACACACAATTACTCATTTCGGCGCGAAGCGCCGCAAATTTTTCCGAATTTTAGACCTTTTTTGCAATTTTTGACTTCCCAAAAATCGTTGTACATGTTCAAAGACGGTCCCAAAAACTTTTTGTACATCGGGAAAGATCTTTGCCGAATACAAAAAAACGCTGCTTCCATGCGTAAGATTTTGCCGGAAACGGGGTTGGGGGTTTTGACCCTGATGTGCCCTTCTTTTGGAACCCTGGTTACGGCACTTTGGACTACCCCCAGGTCGGAGAAACTTTCAACGGAACCGGGGTCAGCTTCTCAAATGAATAATGGGGTACCCAGTTTCCGAGCCCCTAAATCCCCCTCAAGTGGGAGAAATTTAGCCGGAATCGGGGTTTGGGGTGTTCACCCTGATGGGCCCTACCCCGGTTCCGGTGCTTTGGATTGTTTCCGTCTCCGTTTCCGGCTTTTACACATCGTTTCCGTTTCCGGATTTTACCCATCGTTTCCGTTTTCGTTTCGATGCTTGTGAAAAGAAAGAAATGACTTGCTGTCAGCGAGTAGCAGGCACATAGCTCTGGGGGAATGGAAGGGTCCGGCCGGACCTCCCAAAATTCAGTAGATAGGACTTTTTAAACGTTATTTTGTGCTATTTTTGGCCATTTTGGGCTTAGTCCCCCCAAAATTGGTGTTGGTTCCCCACCAAAATAGGACGGCCAATTACGTGCCTGGCCAGTAGTAGTATTACGTGGGTCAGTTAGATACCGCGGGTAAACCCCTAAACCTACATTTATGTGTGCTTCATGCCTATTACCTCTTTGACCTCTGGTTTATTGCACTTCACATACAACATTCTCCTATAGTCTGTTTCATTTAACTTCGCGGTTTTCTTCTGAAATTTTCCACAAGAATCAGGCTACAAAAGCGGTTTAAACTGTTGATGCAGTAATGCGGCTCAAAACAAGCATACGTCTCTATATGACTCAACATACTGTAATATATCATATTTATTGTATTACTTTAAAACACTTTTGTAACCGCTTCAAACTTTTTCAAAAACCTAAAAGTTAAATGAACCAGACTATAGGTCCAGGCGACCATATTTACACTTTATCTTTATCTTTATCTTTATCTTTATCTTTTTGGTTCCTTTATCTTGCAAATTATCTTTATCTTTATCTTTCTTAATTTTTTATCTTTATCTTTATCTTTATCTTTTAGATTTTAAAATTTCAACTTTATCTTTATCTTTTATCTTGCAAAAAATCCTTATCTTTTACAACACTAGAAGTACGGACCTCAAAAAGATAAAAAATTAAAATTTATTCACAAAAATAGACAAAATTAGTGTTAAAACTAGACAAAAATTACAACTTTCTTGCAAGAGTGCTCGACCAGAAAAAGCCTACTAAGGCTATTTCTATGTACATTGTTTTGACGTTTATGGTAATTTCAGAGACCTTGACAAAGCTCTCTGGCCAACCTCCCAGATCGATCTCACCCCCAGACTGACCACGCTGTGCTCCATGGGCATAATGGCCGTCAATATTTCTGCATTGTTATCCTTTTTTTACTCAAAAATCTCGATAAATCTTTTCTAACCCTTCGGAAGCGGCGGCAATGTCAGCGTTGTTGTTCGTGGAGCTTCCGTTTCTTGACGTCTTGTAGTTGAGACTAACATTGTAGTTTGACTGACCCTTGTAATAGACGACGGGGAAGGTCGCCTCTTAGTAGCAAATTCTTAATTAAGAAGTAATCATCTGAGCAAGAGTTTCTGATAATTTGCATTATTTCAGCAAGATTCTGCGTTTAAATCTTAGAATCCCAGTGATATTAGCTTATAATGGGACATTAGAGAGAATTTTTGTGCAACATTTTTTATCACATTGGTTTAAAGCGGCTTCTTGGTTACAGAAGGGTCACACACATGGCAAAATGGAATCGTCCGTCTCAAATTTTATGTTCAGATTTTGTGTAACCGTTTTTTCACAAGCTAAATACAGCGACGCATGAAAATAAAAAGAATCTCTTAAAATTACTTACTTAAGATTAATTAAGGACAAATAGCATATTTAACTTGATAAAATCAACATATAATTAACTTGTCTTTTAAACAATAAACGACGCGCTTGAGATTTTTAAGAAAAATATAGATGAACATTTTCAAAACTAAATTGCCCTGAAAGTTGGTGTAAACGCTAGAATATCCAACTACATCAATTGAAAGTTCCTACATGATCTTAAACACTTTATCAAAAAATTTAACTCTGGTCTATTTCTGAAAATTTTAATAAATAAATGGCAGTAAAATCTGCATACCTTCCCAGACATCAAAAACACAAAATAACAATTAAAAAAATGAATTCATCATAATTTTGAAAGCTTTTATTTACGGCGGCTGAGGCATAAAGACCGAAAATTTTGGCTCAAAACAAACAAACAAATTTGCGAGTAAAAATAAAGCGGTTGGCAAATCAAAACGTGGAGAACGATTGATCATAAAATATCGCTTTCACTATGCTTCAGATCGCTTAATTTGACTTATTTTTAACTAGTGAAGGTGAATTGAATACTACATTGTTTACCTTACCTCTAGTTTTTTGTGTCTGGGCAACCGATGTTGTTTTATTCGATGGTCTTTCTCCTATCTTCCGCAATAAAGGTCGTCGGCTCCTGACTTTCCGTAGCGCTATCGCCACCATCGCTGGAAACGCTTGGCAGCGGCGGGGGCGACGACAACGAAATCGTTGCCTGAGCCGTCGCCGCCAACTCCAAAATGCTATTAGCCTCTAATCCCGATTCGACATCATCCGACTTCTTTTGTCGTTGCGTTGCGGGTGGATTTCTCGTTGTTACTTTCAATGCGCGTCCCGACGGCGTTTTGGCGCTTGCGATTTCCAATCGGATGACATCAGGCACCAACGTTGTAGGGTAAAATTCGGCTGGTTCCAACGAAAAAGTCGATGTACGAAAAGGAGAACGGCTTTCGGCGTCAATCTTTGCCGCCGTTGCTGACGCTGCGTTTGTCGTCGACGACGTCGTTACGATGGTCTTTTCGGCGTTTGTTGTAGATTCCGATTCGCCGAATAATTCAGAACCGTTAGTCGACCGAGACGCACCGAGGGTTGTCTGGTTATCGAATGACTCGGTGGACGGCGGTCCATCTGAATTCCCAAATTATTTTTGATCTTTTGTTACCTAATGATATCATTTCATGTCCCGGCTATCCTTATGCGTTTGTTCTAATTGAGTCCCTTAGCTTATTTGTTAGAACTAATTAGCAGTGGGTTCATGGCTTCCATAAAGACTTTGACAGAGTTTTCCATTTAAAGTTAAGAAAACGCCCAATATATCTATAATTTGCGAATAGTAATGACACAGAATTGTTGAATTTTATAACATCCGTCTTCTCTTCAAATGTTTCTTGTACTTCACAAAAGCTCTAAACTTCGCATATATCACATAAAAAAGTTGCATGTTTTTTATCTTGTCAACACACGTTTGACCAGCATCTCTACTGCCTAGCGATCAATCCTTATAAGATTTTATCAGCCTCCTAGGACGACTCGTGCATAGCATAACTTTTTAAATAAAGACTATTAATTTGGTATAAGTGGCCGAATTTGCGAAGTGGACGATTAGGCAAGACACGGTGCTAATCATGCATGGGCAGCAGCCAAAATCTGGGGGGGCAAACCGGCAAAAACCCCAGAAAGCATGCCAAAAATTAAATTCTTTGAGCTTATTGATTTTTGCGGGGAGGGGGGTTTCAGATTCTGGAGGTGTAACCCTCCAAACCCCCATGCCCATATGTGGTGTTAACTACCCTTTCCTGAATTTAACATTTGCCGCATGAACTTCATTATTTAATTCTTTAAATGCTCATAAAAATGCTGCATCATCATCTGTCGAGTGAGCTCAATAAATAATGCAATAGAAGGATTATCTACCAATAAAGTTCTTTATATGACGCTCATAAACTTAGTCCATTTACTGTATAAAATTCAGCCGATCTAAACCCACTTGCATATGCTCGAACCACTTAAATAAGGATAAATTTAGCCGATTAGGCTTCTACCTACAATACGAAAAAATAAGAGCTAATCCATAAATTTTTGAACCACAGAATATCCTGTCTGCATATCCGAGGAATATTTTTATTTCAGTACAATTCTAACATTCGAGATGTCGAAAAATAAATGATATTTTACATGTTGTACTGATTTAGAAATTGGCATCTATGCAAATTTAAAAAAGTCAGCCAAAACTAAGTCTATGAATTTTGCAGAGAGGGAATGTAGGAGTAAACGTAAACACGATCACTTTAGATTATGATTAATTATAAGGTAACGTTACCCACAACAGATGATGACTCAATGACTTCTTTGCTAACGCTGCGTAAAAGGGTGAGCTTTGACGGCCCAAATGGATCGGTGAGGTTAGACTGAGAAAGCGGAGGTATTGAAGCAGGGGTGGTATCATTGTCTGAACTAGGCGTAGATTTTTCAGGAATCGATGACGTTGCAATTGACTTAGGAGTTTGAGTAATCGATACCGATCGAACTAAATCGCCAAACGGCAAAGAGCGAGTTGTTGTGTCCGTCAAAACTGTAGTATTCAGTTTGACCAAGGGCGGTTTTCTAGAAATTGCTGAATCTATCTTCTCGCTTGACTTGACGACTATAATACATAAAATTTTGATTATAATTGCTAATCACGATCAAAGATGCACAGCATGACCAGTCTAGTAAGTCAGCCGATCCAGTAGTGTTGAAAATTTAGCTTTTCTGGGCCAAAATGACCTCAAAAACCGATATACATGCTAAAATAGCGTTAAAACTACGTTATTCCATGGTGAGCCTTTTTAAGAAAAATTTTCAATTTTCATCTGTTTTTGGCCTTCATTTTGTTTTATTTTCCTGAAAATTTTCCATTTTTTTTATTCTGGGGTCTCTAGAACCCAAACTCCCCATGTGCATGTCTGATCACGATAGAGCCGTAAATGCAGGAAAAATTTCACACCTTTTCGGATATTTTATTCATTTTACTTTTTGCTAAAGTACCTACGTCATCTTCGTTTTAACATTGCAATTGGTTTAGCCTACTTTGAATATCCGAAGTTACTTTATTATATTTGTCATGGTGAGCCGACAATAGAGCGCACGACATTAGAGCGCGCGACATTGGAGCGCAGCCATATTTTTCACGTAGCTTTACAAAACTTTTATGCTGATAAATGAGAGAATTCGCCGGTTAAAGCTTCACGGACAAAACGAGCATGCCTTTGAAAAAAGTCCTACTGTATCTTACACTCGAGACTATTTGCAACGATTCATATACTCTCCGATTCAGAATTGGATACGCTTTTTATTATAACGGGGCAAAGTTAACTACCTACGCATGAATATCTCGGTATCAGGTAGTGATAAATGCATGCGGTTTCTTTTGTTTTGTAAAGCAATTTTTTAAGCTTTTCTGGACTGTTCTGACTGCTCCTAAGTGACTTTTGATGTGAAATTTTTTGAAATCTGAAAAGTTTTTTGACATAACTTGTTTGTCACAGAAGTTATCAAAAATGCATTTTGCCTTTTAATCTGCACTTAAAATGCCAAAGCGTCGCATACATGTAGTAGCGGATAAATTTACACTTCTGGCAGAGATGTGAAATGGTCACGTATACAAAATATGCTGGAGAGCGCAAAGCGCCCAAGAAAGTATGGTTGGGGGTTCAGGGGACGCGTTAAAGGACCGCTTGACGGGGTCTGAGGCGGAGCAGCAGAAAATTTTGAGTTCTTGAAGTTTGTAAGAAAAAAGGTAACGATAAAAAATTAAGGATTTTAAGTCACAACTAAAATTCGAATTTTAATTTACCTAACTCACCTCACCAACATTTGCATTATTGATCAGCAAATTTCCATTCCATCCACCAAGTATGACCCTCACATTCAGGCTTTTTTCTGCACGGATCCCTGGGCACCGGTGCACTAATTCCGAAAAAGTTTTTCACCGAGAAAATTTTTGTGCACTCTATTTTTGCTGAAATTCTACCAGATTGATTTTCATCCCAAAACAAGTCTCTATCATTTTTTTGAAGTCCGAGTCGTTTTTATGCAGAAAAGACATTCTATCTGCCTGTTATTAAATTTTCTGTACAACAAAATTTTAAAGCCAGGCAGCTTTTTTGAAAGCAGAATTCAGCTGCTGCCTTAAAACAGTACAGTGCCAAAAAATCTTACGTCTTGCAATTTTTTCAAAGGTGCTAGATGGAAATATACAATCAGTAATGCAAAGTGAAGAAAAAAATCACTTGACGTTGCATTTCTTACAAAATTAAGCATGGTGTAGTGCATATTCTGCAGAGACCTTGTGTATAAACGTGAGCACGGGTGGACCAAAAAATTATAACAGAACCAAAAAATGACTTCTCATCCTCAGAAAAGATCTGATATTTTCTGATCAAGATATTTTCCATTTCAGTTTTATTTATACCTGAAAAATGAAAAAAGAAAAGAACGGAAGAAAGAAAACGCTTCAACTATTCGAAGCGTTTTCTTTCTTTCGTTCTTTCTGTCTTTCTTTCTCATTTTCTCTGTTTATCTCGCATTTTTCAAAAAAATTTTTGGTCTCAATGGGGGCCCCTAAATCCGCCAGTGCATATACGCTCTAATGTCGGCGCTTAATGTCGCGCTCTAATGTCGGCGCTCTAATGTCTGCATGCCATTTGTCATCATCTTGTGTGACACGTTTGCGTATTTCACGCTGCTGATTATAGTATTAAACCAAATGATACATCGGTGAAGAATCGACTAGCGGGTTCTTAATAAATCATGAACCTATTTTTAAGCGATTAGTCCTTAAGATTATGAAGGCAATCCAAATATGTAGTACTTACTCATAGGTGCATACCTATTGCTCCAGTATCCGTACAACTTGCATTAAAGAGATCATCTTCGAAAGATCGTCCTTCGCCATTTCTGATTATTCTGCCTTTTGGACCAGCGTATAGTCTTATTTCTGGTTGATAAACTATGTCTCCGTAAGCGACCACAAAAATCTTCCCAGAATTTTCTCCCTTAAAGGTGTAATGAGAAATAAGACTGACTCTTTTAAACGTCGTTGTACATGAGCCTGACTTTTGTATGATCAAAATCTATCTTACAGCTTTTCATTTATATAGAGTTCATACGCTTAGCGAATAATTCATAACTATTTCTTATATTTGCCTCCACAACTATCCCGACTGCAAATCGCACTTCTTATAAATAGCCTCTTCAACAATTGCCTCCACCATTCGCTTCTATTATTGCCAGAGATGCATGTGGGTAGAGTTTGCGGTTTAAACCAAATATGGGCAGCAACGAAAGTTGAGGGTCTGATGGGAATTTGCGGAAAAGCGCCAAATATTTATTCTAGGAGTTCTACCGTATTACAATCACGTGTGGTCTGGATCCACAAAGGTCAAGATAAATGAAGAATAATTTTTTGGAAACAATCAAAATTTAAATCAAAAAATGAAAAAAAATTAAGTTTTTATGGCAAACGGACTTGAAATTGGTCAAAAATTGTCAATTAAGATAGTTTTATGCAATTTCGACCTTTACAGCAATTTCAAGGTTAATTTAAGATCATAAAATCTTTAACTGATTCCTTCTAAACCGATCTGATATCCTAGACCGGCGATGCTGTGCATCCAAGGTCACAAACTGACATGCACATAGGGGTATAGACCAGACATGCACGTGGGAGGTTTAGGGGTCTAGACCCCCAGAATGGATCAATAGAAAACTTTGTGGGGAAAATGAGGCAAAATGAAGGCCAAAAACAAATGAAAATTAAAAATGTTCTTAACAAATGCTTCAAACTGACCAGAAACTGCGTAATAATTTAGATTTATCGCTATTTTAGCGCTTATACAACTTTTTTAGGTCATTTTGGCCCAAAAAAGCTCCACTTTTGACCCCCAGATCGGCCCTGCTTTTCATCCATGGGCTAGACCAACAGAATGGAAAGAATGTGAAATTTTCTCGGGAAAATAAAACAAAATGAAGGTAAAAAACGAATAAACATAAAAAAATTTTTGTGCTTAAAACTGACCAGAAAGCGTGTAATAACGTAGTTTTAAGGCTATTTTAGTGCTTAAACCAGTTTTTGAGGTCATTTTGGCCCTAAAAAGTTTAAATTCTTGACCCCTAGACCGGCTGACTCCCTCAGATCGGCCATGCTGTGCATCTTTGATCATAAGCATAGATGCAAAGCATAGCCGGTCTGGGGAGTCAAGTCGGTCTAGGGGTCAAATATTGAGCTTTTTGGACCAAAATGATATTAAAACCTGGTTTAAATCATAAAATAGCTTTAAAAACGATGTTTATCTGAAGTTTCTGGTCAATTCCAAGCATTTTTGAAGAAAATTTTGAATTTTCATCCCTTTTTGGCCTTCATTACGCCCTATTTTCCTCAGATGTTTCCATTATGTGGGTCTAGACCTACAAAGACCACACGTGCATGTCTGGTTACTACACTACCCACTCAAAACTTACTCCTTAAAGGCACGAACTCATGGCTACGCCACCTGCTTCTTTGCATAATTGTTTGTTTATTGTTCATGATAAAAAATGTAATAAAGAAGCTTCACATGATTTAACAAAAAATGTAAAAAAACGATTGTGTCCCGGGTGACCGACCGTCCCATTGACAGACAAATGGTTTTAAAAATAGATCTGTCAATCGAAAAATTCCCGTCTGGCCGACAGTCCCGGGTAGCCGGCTATACCGCGGCCGACAGTCTCGAGTGGCCGACTGTACCAGGTGGCCGACAGTCCCAGTGGCCGACTGTACCGGGTGGCCGACAGTCCCGGGTGACCGACAAGTGGTATAATAATAGGTTTGTCATAAAAATTCCCAACTGACTAATGATTTCAGAATTAATGCTTTTTCAAGCAGGTACCTATTTATGCACATAAGTAGTTTTACCAATGCAATAAAATCGCTCATATGAATTCATAGCAAAATTTAAAACATGCAGGATTTTGTAGTGCTATCCTGCCTAAACTTATTGTGGCTGCAAAATTTCCGCTACATATTTGTGTAACTTAAGTGCTGCGAAAGTACCATCAAATGATTTACTCGCCGTTTAATCAAATTGGTGAACAGAGGCGTAGCCAAGACTTTTGTGCAGCCAGTTTCTCAGTTTTTAACAATAGAAGAATGCACAAATTTATCAGTACGGCGCGTAGCGCCGAAAAATTTCGTCATTTAGGCCTTTCCGAATCCAATTGTCCCGCATCTGGATTTTTTAAAATTCGCGAATTCCTAACGGTTATTCGAGATTTTTCATTTCCAACCTTTGCACAACCGTTACATTCAAAGTAATCAATGGTATCCCCACAAAAATGAATCTTTGATTACAAAATTTTTAGTTTTGATAGTTTATATCAAATATGTACATTTAATAAGTTTATATACAATATGTACATGTAATAAGTTTATATTCACATTTATGCCAGTGAAAACTTATTGCTATTCTAAGAGATGGAAAAAATTACGTATCTCGATTTTATTGCGCATGTGAAACTATGCTGTAGGCCGAATTTAACGCGCACAGGAATATAAGTAATTCAACATCTTGACGACGACTGGACAAAAATGAATCTTTGATACAAAATTTTTAGTTTTGATAGTCTATATTAAATATGTACATTTAATAAGTTTATATACAATATGTACATTTAATAAGTTTATATTCACGTTTATGCCAGTGAAAACTTTATTGCTATTCTAAGAGAATGAAAAAATTACATATTTTGATTTTGAAAAAATGTACGTGCTTACATACATACGTACATATATTCATAGTGTAATAGCACAACCGGGTCATTTGGGAATTTTTATGCCATCTATCGACCACCCACAGTCGGCCACCCAGGACTGTCGGCCACCCGGTACAGTCGGCCACTCGGGACTGTTGGCCACCCGGTACAGTCGGCCACCCGGGACTGTCGGCCACTCGGAACAGTCGGCCAGTAGGTACTGTCGGTCAATCGGGAATTTTTTGATTGACAGATCTATTTTTATACTATTTGTCGGTGACCCGGGACTGTCGGTCACTCGGGACCGTACGAGGGACTGTCGGTCACCCAAGACGTTCGTTACCAAAAAAAACAAGAGCTTTAGGTCATTCTAACTTACACATTGCGCTATTTAAAGGTATATGAGAATATGTAGTCTATCATGTACAAAATATCAACTTAGAACACCCATGATTTGGTGAGCACCCGAATCGGATTGGAGATAAGTTGTGCTAGTGAGTCGTGCTCCGTGGGCGTGGGGGAGGGAAATTCAGAAAGTTCTAGACCCCCCTGAGAATCCGTTAGACCCGCGAAATCGACAGACCCCGGAGTTGAATTTTTTGGTATGTTTTTTTAGGGATTTTTGCTGCTTTCACACCACCCAGACCCCCATAATTTGGATGCTGCACAAGTATGGTGTAATATAGGGGACGATTATCCATATCCCATCCATTAAACCCAAACACCCAAATGCAGGTACTGCACTGACCATTCTGTGCAGGGCTTGCGCTGCGGTCGTTACGCTGTTCCAGGCGTCGAACGAATTACCGTCAGTCATCAGAACAACGATGCGCCGGGCGTCGGGGCGCGAAAAGGCCTTCAAATGATTGACGGCCAAATGCACAGCGTCGGCAGTGTGCGTCGTGTCACCCAAAAACGCCATCGACGCCACTTTCTTGTAAACTTCAACATTGCTCTGATCGTCGCCCAGTTTATGCAACAGCTGAGCCGGCGCGCGACTGTATTGTATCAAAGCTACTCGTGTTGCCTGATAAAATCCTACCGCATTTTTAATTAAGTCGCGATTATAATAAATAATTTTTCTTTGATTTCAATTAATTTAATTAATTTCAATTACAATAATTAAAAATTAAATAATTTCTGATTTCGATAACAAAACACATAATTATCGAACTTTAATTCACGTTCCACTTTCCTTAGTTTTCACCTGAATCTTGAATTTTTATTTCTTCCACTATATTTAGGTTTTAAGGACAATCAGGAAATAGCATCCAGAAAATTAATGTCACTAAAAAGACTCAATTTTGTCGAGGCTCGAAAAATTAGCCTTTCGAAACAGATTAAAATTTGAGGAATAGAAGTGAAAAACTGAGGAAGAATAATAGAAAATAAGTAGTACACTAAAATAAGAGAATAGTCTTAATTGAGCAGACATCAGAAACAAAAAATTATAAAATCCGCTTTCAAGGTAGAAAATCGCTCATGCAGTCAATCTAAGAATGAAACTACATGATTTGACTAGTAACGAATTTTTATTAAATTTCCTTACAAAATTGAACGATTAACATTTTTTCACTAATTTTTTAAGTTGTGTGAACGGCTATTATCATAGGTAGCGCGATAGCGCTACCTATTATATACTTGGCCATCCTTTTTTCTTATATGTTTATCACAGCGAGTGCGAAATTTGTGCCCCCCCTCACAGCAACAACGGCACACACCTGGGAGGTGCAGTTTTTTTTAAACGATAGATAATTAAAAAACTCGATGTGGTTTTTTTGTTTACACTTAATACCGATTTAGCAATGAGTGTGTAAAGTGTAAACCGAAAAATCAAATAATTTGCGGAGGGCCAATTTTTTTAAAATGTTGCCCCCGAGCTGTAGGTTACGAATCTGACCTTAAAATTTTTTTACACTCAATGGTTGTTGCACAAAAGTGTAAAGTGTACGGGTTTTTTTACTCTTTGCGTGTCCTTTAGCTTATCTAAGTCATTTTTGGTTTATGTACAGTCCAATTGGCTTTATGTTGTAGAGGATTACAATATCTCAAAATCCTTTTTTTCTTCTTCTTTTTACGCAATATTTCTTGATCTGTGATCGTTTTAGTGTAAAGGGTTTGGGAGGAAAAACGAAATTTCTTCAGCTACTTCGTCAAGTAGGTGGAACATGCTAATTATGCTTAAAATGTGCCCTGACCTTCGCGTTACAGATCCTAGTTCATTTAGTTTCTATACACCCAATATTGCGGTATAAGCACAAGTGTAAAGTTTACACCGCGAAGCATTTTTCCGCCCAGAGCATTGCGTATCAACCAATTAGCGGGGGCCAATTTTTTTAAATGTTGCCCCTCAGTTGTAGATTACGAATATGACCTTAAAATTTCTTTACAATCAATGGTTGTTGCACAAAAGTGTAAAGTATAGTGTGACTAAGTATTAAAATCCGCCGATATGTTGAGTTCGTGCAGTGGCTAAGTATCCGTATCGCATGTGGATATAAAAAAGAATAATGGGTTCAGATCTTCTGAATACTGACTTTTTCATTTCTTTAATTCTTTCGGCAAAACCATGCACTTCATTTGACTTATTCATCTATTTAGGTTAAGTAATCCGCTGGCTTCTTCATTTATCGTTTTGTAAAACTCCAAATTTATGTTTACTATTTTATATTAGAGTCAGTATTTAATCAAAGGTAGCGCGTTAGCGCGTACCTATAATATATTTGGGTACCCCCAACACCTGTGCACCCCCTACATATATAACGGGACACATCTGGGAGGTGCGGTTTTTGTAAAAGAAAGATAATTTGCTGCCTGTCTTCTTTTGTTCTATTTTACACTCAAAACTGACTGTGTAAAGAAGGTGTAAAGTTTTGGCGTAACGTTATAACATATAGCGAATTTTGGGGTTTTTTTACCGGGCTTGTGGACAACTCAGTACTGACTCTTTAAACAATTTAATGGCATAGATTTGTAGAGGAAGGAATTCTGCAGATGATACTTTTTTGTTTTTTGAATTTTGCTTTAGTTCTCGAATGGGAGTGTAAAGAGTGCGAAAATCTGAGTGTGAAAAGACACATTTCGGTCGAGTTTTCGAGTTGTTTATGTCTGCCAACAACTCCGGTAATGAGTTTTAAGAAATTTTTTCTGACAGAAATGTACTACGGATCAAGGGCTATCTTGTGCTTACCAGCAAACTTTTCTACAATCAATACGCAGTTAGTACCAGGGGTTTCAACTTTAAACTCTAGTGGATGAGTAAAAAAACAGATTTTTTCCAAGATTTCTCTGCCAACTTTTTCCGTTAATGAGTTGGGATGAATTGAATAAAATAGAAATAGAGTAACTTCTAAGGGCTACACGTCGAAGCAAGCCGCGTTCAAACAAACGTAATATTGAGTTGTTTATGGGGGTGTAAAGTTCGAAATCTGATGTGTAAAATGGGCGAAAAAACAAGTTTTTTTCGTATTTTGATTGGTAAATCAGATCAAATATTTTGCGGAACATAAGTTTGACACATACAAACGTACTGCAATCAAAGGGCTACAAACTGGCCCGAACCGAATTTATTTACACTCAATGGGGCGTTAGGTTCAGATTTTTAAAGTTTACAATGTGGTGGACAGTTGAAAATACGTGTTTGTCCATTTTTTTGTTCGCCACTTTCTCTGTTCAGAAGTCGGGCGAGGTCGAATAGGATAAAAATAAAGTACTTTCTAAGGAGTACGCGTCACAGCGAGTTGCGTTTGTTTACATCAATATTTAGCTTTTTCGGGAGGTGTAAAGTCAAAAAACGGGGGAGTTAAACGTGTTTCTGTCTTGTTTTTTTCTGCCAAGTTCTGGGTTATGAGTCTGGACATAATCTCAAGTCTAAAAATGAACCAGAAACCAAATGTGATACGCCAGTTTGTTTGCACACAACAGTGGTGTAAAGTGGTTTACATCTGATATTTATTGGTCCCCGGGCCATTGTGAAGACTTAATTTTTTCATAAATGTTGATCGTAATATTAGAGTAATATCAGAATTACGTATCCGACTGAAATTTTCTTTACACTCTGTGGTTGTGTAAAGTTTACACTGCATATTAATTTTAGTTCTAGAGCCTTGCAGAAGCTTGATTTTTTCTAGAGTTTAAAAATGTACCAGGAATCAAATGTGAGACGCCAGTTGAGCGCGTTTGCTTACACTTAACAGTGGTGTAAAGTAGTTTACAACTCATGTTTATTTGTTCTCGGGTTATTGTGGAGACTCAATTTTTTTCATAAATATTATTCGTAATATCAGAGTAATGATAGAATTACGAATCTGACCAAAATGTTTTTTGCACTCTGTGGTTGTGATAAGTTTACACTGCATATTAACTTTAGTTCTAGAGCCTTGCGGAAGCTTAATTTCTTTCAAAATGTCCTACGTAAAATCAGAATAGGGAATCTGACTGTTAGTTTTCTCTACACCTAGTAGTTGAGTAAAGTTTACACTATTCATTTGTTGTTAATATGTAGTTTATACTACACATTTATTTTACTTCCAAATCTGAGCGTTAGTGTTCCTTACACTTAATATTTGCGTAAAGTTTATGCTGAAAAACTGTGATCTGTTCAAATAATGTAAGGTTGTCTTGTTTAAAAAGGATAATGCTGATGTGAACAATAATTTTTTTCCGCGTTCTTGGACTGCTGTCATTATTGTGGCATGTTACTGTATGTGTTTACTGACTGATGTTCTCAAATCATGCTAATTAAAAGTAGGGTACTAGCAAAGAAAAATGCTCCGATGGAACAAAAAAGATGAATATACTTGGAATTGTGGATTATTAAGGATGTAAAAGGAGGGGACTAGGAAAAAGCTACCTAAAGTCGCAAAATCTGCTAAAAATCACACTTTCTCTAAGCAACGCAAAAAATCGAAGTATAATCTGCGGCCTCTAAAAAAAGTGTCTTTTTTAAATAATTTTCAAAGTTTCAGATAAGAGTGTATAAACGAAATCTATAATGTTTACTTTTTTAAATTGCTGGCAAGTAGCAACGCTGACTAGCTTCGTATCCTGATTGATAGAAAACTAAGTGGTATTGTATTTAGAGTTGTTTTATTTTGTTATGAGCATTATAGCAAGCAAAGCAGGGGCCGATTGATTAGTGCACACAATCGTTACGGGTATGCTAGTGTACCTATGTAGATTCAGGCTGTTTCAAGTCAACTTACGCGTTTCCTACTGTCTTAAACCAACAATTCCTTCGATTGTCTTGGATGCATCGATGTTTGCTATTTCGTTCAATTGGCTTAGAAAGTCTGTTAGTTTACTCAATATAATTTCCCATAGGTACTGCATAGCTAATGCTGCTTTTTTAATCATTTTTATGGTTCATATATTTATTTAAATATGTTGGCCGCAGAATATACTTCGATTTTTAGCGTTGCTTACAGAGAGTGTGATTTTTAGCAGATTTTGCGACTTTAGGTAGCTTTTTCCTAGTCCCCTCCTTTTACATCCTTAATAATCCACACTTCCAAGTATATTCATCTCTTTTGTTCCATCGGAACATTTTTCTTTGCTAGTTTCTAAATGAATAAGATTTAGATTCCAATGAAATTACCGAATATGATTACGTACGAGTATGAGATCAAGGGATTAAAAAGAAGATAGTCGCATATTTATCGCAATTATAGAAGAAATTTAAGAAACTATCAAAACATATCTTACGTCTGTATTAATTAATATCCGTCTGCATAATTCAAGGCACTGTCGTTTGTAAGCATTAAAGACACTATCAACGCTTCCAGAACTATCCACTATCAAAATTAGGTCAAGTTTGTTCGCATGCGGACATACCATTCTTGGCAAAACAGGAGGCTTAGTAGACCTGGAAACGATAAAAGCTGTATAAACAGTTGACGACTGATTATAAATTGATAAAGTTCAAATAATACTCGTCTGCCCTAAATAAATAAAGCTAAAAATTCAGCAAGCACATGTTATATAGGTGGATTTATTTTATCCGTGTTACGTGTTTTTGAACCACCAAATAAAAAACAAGGTTGCACCATCAATTGATATTGAATACAGAGATAAGTATAACAAAGCAACCCAACGAGTCAGATTGTTGGGAAAAATCTTGTTCTATGGCTATCATTTGTCAGCTTCAGTACGTCCGCTGCTTTTTATGAAGTTCTTTAGCGAATTCCTCAATTCCGGCAAATGCTTTCCGAAAAATTGTAGCAAGTGTTTCTGTAACTATTTTTTACTGATAAGCAATCCGTTAATAAATCGGACGTAAACTTTTGAATTTTTAAATTTCAAATATTTTTAAACTCGGAACATTTTGAAAAAAATCAAAAAATATGAGTCATGCTCATTTGTCGATAAGTTACCTGGGCGGTGGCACGCAGTTGCCGGTCAATTCACGAATCAACTTTTTAAATTTGACAGTATCGCCGCTTTTAAAAACGTCGGCGTTGTTTTTGGCGTACAATTTGAGCTCTGGTTCATAAATGGATGTGCCGAAAGCGACGAAAATTTTTTTGGCGGCGGGGGTCAATTTTTCCAGTTCATTTGCAGCCGCAATGCTTGTGTCCCAGGCGTCGAACGAATTGCCGTCCGTCATGAGCACGAAAATACGCCGCGTGCCTTGCCTGCCATTGCGCGACAATTCGTCGACGGCCAAATGGACGGCGTCGGCCGTACGCGTCGTGTCGCCCAAAAAGGCCAGCGAATCAATCGCGTCGTACACTTCTTCGTCCGTCTGTTCAAACGAAGATTAAAGGCTTTTATTATCATCAAATATGCGAAATCTTTATAGCGCAATAAAAAGGAAAATCAAGTTAATTCCATTAAATATAGAGTGGCCCATAAGAAAGGCTACACCCGATGTTACATCTTAACTTGGGCAATTATGGATTTAGAATTTTGATGCCAGCTGCATTAGATAGATAAACATGCCCTTGTTTAAACCGCATAAAAAGTTTGGCCAACTGCATGCGCTTTGTGCGCTAAGAAGATTTGTTTAGACCTCACTTTGATATATTCAAACCCTTAAACCGGCAGCTGGAAAAATGTTTTTTTCGCAGATTGAAAGAAGATATATTCATCTTATCTAATGCAGCTGGTCCTAATTTTTTTGTTCATGTCAGCCGAAATTACGAAGCGTTACATCGTAGTGTGACCTTTTTTATGGGCCAGCCTGCATAATCAGAGAGATTTAAGGAAAAAACGTTATCAATGAAAGCTATATCCGCTTTTACGAAGGTTTCAAGATGGGCTGCAACGTTATAAAGAATTAATTGAGACACAGTTAAGAAAAATATATCAGGTGAATAAAATGATCAGCAGGTAACAAAAAAGATGAACCAACAGAATGGAACAAAAAATATACATTTGCATGAAAAAATTGGTATGAACTTAAAATTCGAAACAGATCCATGTAGATAAAGCCAAACTGCCTTGATTTACTGGTATGTTGATGTTTCTTTTTGCTGCGATCATATTCTTTAGCTTATTAGATGCAAACAGCAATCAAGTTCACCTGGTTCTGGCCAAATCCATATTTAAGCGTTGCGAATTTGCTGTATTGGATAAGAGCTAATTGCACGGACGTTTTTTTGTCGAAATGCATCAAGTCAGTCATTTCGAGAGCAAGTTTTTTGTACGACTTAAAGGCATCTTCAACACTTCCTGATGAATCCATAACGAGTGTTATGTCAACCTTCGTTGGTGTGCATCCTGAAAGAAATGCTCTCGCATTAGGCCATAATTTTTTTGGCTTCCAAAGGTCAGTATACTAAGACGCTTATTTATAAATTTAACACGATAGATCTAGATATTTCCTTTTTGAGGTTGTTTGCAAAAATAGCATCAATTAGTTCCCAGGTTAGTTGTTTTTAGTGTTTAGCTAGTGTCCTCATGACTACAAATGTAGTAGGTACAGACGTTGAAATTACGAGAAAGGCTAGGATCAGCAAGTAATAAGCTTCAGATACTTATCGAAAAAGTCCAACATTAGATATTGAAAAAGTCTATAGCAAAAATACAATCATTTTTTATTGTTTATAAATTAAAATATATGCTTTACATTTTGTGTTGAATGAAATATTTACTTTTGTTGAGAGGATTATATATATATATATATATATATATATATATATATATATATATATATATATATATATATATATATATATATATATATATATATATATATATATATATATATATATATATATATATATATATATATATATATATATATATATATATATATATATATATATATATATATATATATATATATCTACTATATATTTTTGAAAGTTTGTTTGTTTGTAAGTATGTATGTATGTTCGTATGTTTGTGCCGGGTTGGCTCCGGCCCAATGAAATTTGGTGGGCTGATATTTTGGGCCGAGGTCGGTCCAATGGGGGAAGGAGCCGTAGCGATCTTGAAATTTCGACAAACGCACCCATTGGCCCTAGGCAGGGAGGGAGCAGGGTTTGTCCCCTGTGCTATAAGCCTCCACGATTTCGGAGATGGCCGATTTTTTGCTATTTTTTTCAAAAATTAGTTTATACTGTTTGTTTAGGGATACCCCGGCCAAGAGGAGCATGCCTGGCGACACTATGTACATTGTTATATGTTATAGCATTAGTCGGCACTGTGAGACATCAAAATACGGGTTTAACCAAATGATGCTATAACATAGGCAATTTTATAAGATAGGCATGGTATGAAATACTATGTGCAACAAGATAAGCAATGCTATAAGATAGGACGTGATATAAGATACCTGTGCTACAGGATAGGCAATACTATAAGATAGGACGTGATATAAGACACCGTGCTACAAGATAGGCAATGCTATAAGATAGAACGTTATAAAAGTTACCCCGTGCTACAAGATAGGCAATGCTATAAGATAGAAGTGATATAAGATACCCCGAGCTGCAAGATAGGCAATGTTATAAGATAGTATGGGATATAAGATACCCTGTGCTACGAGATAGGCAATGCTATAAGATAGGTTTGGTATAGATAACCTGTCTGTGCCATAACATGCAGTGATATAAGATAGGAGATACCATCAGCTATAACATATCACGTGATATATGACACCCTTTGCTACAACAGACAAAAAATTTTAAAACATCCAAAATATGGTTTGACCGAAAAAATTTGTCAAAACATCCTAAAACATCAAAAATATGGTTTGACGAAAAAAATTTTCCAAAACATCCCAAAACATCAAAAATATGGGTTTGATTGAAAAAATTTTCCAAAACATCCTAAAACATCAAAAATATGGTTTGACGAAAAAAATTTTCCAAAACATCCCAAAACATCAACAATATGGGTTTTATTAAAAAAATTTCCAGAACACCCCAGAACATCAAAAATATGATTATGGCTAAACAATTTTCAAAACCATTCTGTAACGTCAAAAATATGGATTTGATCAAAAAATGGTTGACAAAAGACATTTTAAAAAATCCAAAAAATAAAATATGGTTTGTACCAACAATTTTTTAGAAATATCCCAAAAACATCAAAAGTCTTGAAAAATAAAAAATACAAGAGACATATTAATTGCTATAGCTATCAGGCCTAAGTTCAGCCCGCAACGCCGGGCAGAACATTTATATATATATATATATATATATATATATATATATATATATATATATATATATATATATATATATATATATATATATATATATATATATATATATATATATATATATATATATATATATATATATATATATATATATATATATATATATATATATATATATATATATATATATATATATATATATATATATATATATATATATATATATATATATATATATATATATATATAGGGTGGCCCATAAAAAAGGCTACATTATTTCACACGGCATAACTTTGGCTGATGTGATCATACAACTTTAAGACCAGCTGCATTAGATAGGTGAATATCTCCTTGTTTATGCCACATTAAAAATTTTGGCTATCTGCCAGCGGTTCCTGAAGTATGACAATTTGTTTATATCTCACTTTGACATTGTTTAAACCCCATGGTTTCTGCATCGTATGACATTACTGCATTTGCAGGTATCCTTTTTTGACATTTCTGACAATGATGTGGTCGGTCAAAAAATTGATTAGCATATTTTTTTAACCCCAGATTAGATACGCGTCGTACTGAGTGCAAAAATTTTAGGATATCGTCAAAAGAGTATGCACATTAATGGTAAGTCCAGTGCCGCTATTTGTCTTTAAAAAAATATCAAAGTAGGGTGTAAACAAACTGCAGTAGCGCCCAAACCGTTGAAATCTGGCCAAAATTTTTTACACAATCTGAAAGAAGATACTTTTATCTATCTGGAGCTACCGGTTTCAAAGTCGCATGCTTATATAAGCCGAAGTTATGACCTGCTGAATTGTCATGTAGCCTTTTTTATGGGCCACCCCGTATATATCACATGCTCCTCCAGTGAAATATCGGCAATGTATTTCAAAATGAATGCAAAAACTAAAAGTGGTACAATGAGGATGAACATGGGTATTTGCTTACTTGCTCCATCCTGCTTGACTAAAGTAGGTTTTGTCGTTGACGCACAATCGGTAAAGGACAAGGAACAAGTAAAGACCTGAAAAAATAATTTTTGGAACGTGCTTTCATCAATGAAAAGTTATGCACCTTACTACAAAAAATTTAATTGAAGTAGTTATTAATCGGTCAATCATAATTTTAAGCATCTAACGCCTTCAGCCAGTATTGAACGGCAGACTAAGCAATGTTCTAAACTTGTGAGGTCAATAAAGCAGATGAGACTTTTACGCACGAAACGAAATTTGCAAGTAATATTAACGGGGGTTGTTTTTAGACGTTCATTTAAAAAGATAATAAAATTAATCAACGCTATGATATAAGACGTAGTTCGATGCTCAGCTGATTTTTGGATGATGCAGTTGGAATGGGGCCGCGCCAACACGCTTGTTGCGCCACACATAAAAAACGTTTCGTATAAGTTTTCTTACATTTCTCAAAAATTGGTACTTGGGCCCAAAAACATGACCCCCAGTAACAACTAACTGTTCCACTTTCTTCACTGGTTACTTACTATCTGGGAACAAAATGCCAAAGGCGGTGAATTATCCGAATTCATCGAGTTTCAACGATGACTGCAAAATGTGTTTGTGACGATAGGACGCGGTAAGTTAGACTACTTTTTAGGCCTAATTAAAGAAAAAATTGGGTTGAAATCTATGCGCATCAGAGAGTGGTATGTATGAGCGATATGTTTCTCGTTGTTTCGCGATTTTCTTGTTTTAATTGCAAGGTGCTGCAATTATTAAATCGTGAAACTCAATTGATGCTTCCGCCTTCATTTCTTTACAAAAAGCAAGCAAGGTATATTACTGTCAAATATGTGAATTTGAAGGGATTAATTACTTTTTAGTTTTAAAATAGATTTTTTGCAGCAATAGTGATGTTCCAGTGTATCGCGGCATGTTGCGTTCTGATGATAGGTAATATTGATGTAAGGAATAGTGTTAGAGCAAAATAAGTGCGTGTTGAATATTTGAAATAAAATCGAATAATTTGCACGACACAAGAAGATAATGTTGTAAAAATAAAGTAAAGGAAAAAATTTTATGCCCTCTCAAATAAGAATTTGAGATGTAGAATCACTGATATGGAGTTGAAATACTTTGACATTTTAAATAAATCTCATCTTTCATCTTTTAAAAAATATGTAAGTACTTATTTCTCATGCTCTTATTGATTCATTGATAACATTTTTACACATATGTAACTTAAGTACACAGGCTTATGTAGTTAGGTCATTTTTAACAATATTCAACAATAGCTATCTAGTCTACACATGGGTGTAAGGGGTTGGTGGGTTTGCATCCCCTCCAGTAGACCCCCAAAATCGACAGACCCCTAGAATTGAATTTTTGGCATGTTTTTTTGGGATTTTTACTAGATTTACACCACCCAGACCCCAGAATTTGGTCGCCGCCCATGTATAATCTAGTCAACATGGTTATACTACCCGAGGTAATGTAGAGTAAAACCTTGCCGAAATTCCGAGTCAGATTTTTTGTGCGATAAAAAGCAGCTTGAAAGGTAAGAACTAATTAAAAAGTTAAACAGCTTAAATTCCAGTATGATAGAAAGCAGCAAATTCCGGTATAATAGAAAGCGGTAGGACTATGGTATCAGAACGACCAATCTAACCCAAGATAATAAAACTGCTACTAAATCTTGGGTGCGGAACTTTGGCCTACGCGTACAAGAATGAACCATCCATTCATCGGTATGGATATCAATATCAGGCTGTTTTATGGCCACGCTGAAGTATGTAGTACGTGTAGGTCTGTACGATATCATTCAACCTTCCTGACGACTGCTGGGTCCCTGATCGTACAGCCTTCCCGTCCATGCAGTCTTCCCGACCGTGCACCCACCCCTCTCCTGACTAATGATATGATACTAAATTTTACAATAAAAAACCTATCTACCCGGCCGTGCAGGCTTCCCGATTAGGCAGCGACCGAATTCTGGGAGGTCTGGGTAGAGTTGATATTAGTTAACAATATTAAAACGAAACATATCGTTAATGACGCAGTTTTGAGTCGTCGTTGATGAAACGATTTTTTTAGAGTCGTCATTAAAGAAAACGATATTAATTTTGGGTTATAATATCGTGAAAATAACATTAGTTTTTCTGTTCACAAGTTTGATCCTATTTGATTAACATAGTATATTGCCTACTGTATGAGTTTGCTGAGGAGGCTGTTGGCTGAGTTGGAGGGAGGGTGCAACAGACAAGCAGAGCCGAACCTCAGGTATTGTCTGCTGTTCTACGAAATATGCTCCAAAACTGACTTCGATCCAGTAACAACTATCTCTAGCTTAATCGAAAACAGTGATGATCATACGTAGGCAGCAAGAAAATTCTGGGGGGTGCAAGATTTTTTTGAAGGTCGAAAAATGGCCTTAAAAATGGTGGTATGGCGATAAAAACATCATTTTTCGACGTTTCTCATCAAGCACTATCCATTGGCATCAAAAAATTGCGAGAAAAACGAAAAAATTTCAAAAATTGAATTCTGGGGGGGGGGGTATTTTGATTTCTGGGGGGTGTATTTTGGTTTCTGGGGGGTGCATACCCCCCAAACCCCCCACGCCCAGGTGTGGTGATGATTGTATTTTAGATTTTTCGGATACCGATGCTCCAGGGAATTCGATTTACAGGATAAAAAAGTTCTCTGTGATACACGGTTATTTCGATTTTCATAATGAAAAAAACAAAGTGCGAAAGCTGTTCACTCCAAATTATTTTTATTAGGATATAAAGGTAGGTATTTATTTAATTTTAACCCGTTTCTAATACCTACATACATTTCGAATTAAATAAATAAAGTAGGTACCTGTAGGTCCAAAATTGGTAAAGGATGTCCGAAAATTAGCCCTTCACGTACGAAACAGCGTTATTTCGGTGTTTTGCTTCGTCTACTTTTGTTCAAAATCGCTTTTTTCGCAACAATTTCCTTCGAAAATTTTAAAATCTTCGACTATTTCGCTCGGAAAAATCATAAAATTTCAGCTAAAATGTGGCGCGAAGCGCCGGAAAATTTATGTGAATTAAAGCATAAGCTTGAATTACTATCGATCTCCTGTATTTATGATATTTTGAAGCTGAACGTCGAAAATTTTGAAAAGTTATGCTCGAAAGAAGAAAAGTATGCCTTAAAGGCTGTTTCTGCTCTTGAAATTGCCTAAAACCTATTCCCTGAGCAAAAATATAGATTCCAGACCACCAAAAAAGGAAATAAATGTTATTAATAGGTATTCCGGAAAAATTTGAGAAATTATGATCAATGAGGTCAAAAACAGCCGCCCCATCTGCCCATGCATTTTATTTCGGTTTTTGAACCAATTCTTAGTGACCAACAAATTCAAAAAATTTTTATACTAAAATTGCTTACGTAGAACATGGTCAGTGTATGATAATTCATTATGATGGCCTTATTTCATTTTCATGGAGCTTCTAAACCTCTTGAATCTAATTTATATTGGATTGAATTCGAACTTGCATAAAATACAACAGGTTTTCAGCTGAATGTACATAGGTATGGCACGGGCAGACACGAAAATTACAAGAAAAGTGCTGTTTATGGCAACATGGCTCAGCTAGATCGAAAATGAGAATAAAATCTCTCAGTAAATGAACAGATAGGAAAAGATTTATAGTCTGTTTCACATAAGTTTGAGCATAACTTTTAAAAATTTTTTTGAAAGCAAGTTGATGGATTACGATAATTGCTCCTGCAGTCTTTGCTTGAAATTATTGCTATTAGAATTTCGATTTAAAGTGACCATGTAGTGCACGAATGCACGAAAAAAGTTGCGCGTGCGGATGAGATCGAACCCTATGCCTTTCAAGTCAACGGCAGGCGTGTCTTAACCACAGGTGGGCGTGGGATTGGGGTTTAAAGATGTGCTTACATATCCAGCATACCCCCTGCTACAATCGATAACCCCCAGAACTGAATTTTTGATATTTTTCTGGAATATCGCTGGTTTTGACCCCCAGAATTTGGCAGGTGCCCATTAATGGTCTTAACACCTAGGCCACCAGCGGGAAACGGCTGCGTTATTCAGTCAATTTTCTAAATGTGACGGTACATAGGTAAGAAAGCTATCGCTTCTTTCACTTTACACTTATTGGTTGAATTGCTGATGCTTCCGAATTATCAGCGACTGCAGATAAGGGTCGACCGACTCGGGCCGATCGATAGTCACCGATTTCGCTCAAATTTTCACCGAAGGTAGCACTCAGTTGATAAAGAAAAAATGTAAAGGGAATTTTTATAATATCGCGCGCTTCGTGAGATATAGCGCCGTTTATACCTACAGTATGCCCAAAATCCGACAATTGACTGCTCGAACATTTTTTAAAATATTTTCTGCAATACTCAACGTTTTTTCAAAATTTTTTTTTGTTTAACGTATAAATAAATAACCAATGCAATAAACGTAAAATGTGGTACGTACGTTGCGAATATAGGCTACAGTATGCCAAAAACTACAAATTTTTGATGCGTGACTTTGACGCAGAATATCGGAAGGATCGGACTCGATATTAAATATTTCACGTATACCATCAAAAAGAACTTTTTTTCGTCTATGAGTGAGCAAACGGGCAAACTTGCCCGGATTTTAGTTAGAGAACTAGAGATTGTCATTCAAAGGTATGTCGCTACGTGTTTTGCGCATCCTAATTATATAAAGAGCATATGTAGGTAGGATGTATACATACTTGTCTACTTCACTCTCTCCATACGTGGGCGTGGGGGTTTAGGGCGTATGCACAACACGTGGGCGTGGTGTCAGGGGGGTCTGGACCCCCCAGAATGTGGCGGACCAGAAATTGATAATTGCCGCTTAACCCCTAGAATTGCTATTTTTGATACTTTTTTGGCAATTTTATCCCATTGAGACGCCCAGAGTCTTCTTGCTGCCTATTGCATGAACGAAGCCCACACTGGGGGTATGAAAACCCACCAAAGCCCCCAAGATCATGTCTGGCTGTAGGTATGCAAAATTCTTTAAGACGTTAATCTGTCGGCAGAACAAATCGAAACGATGAAAGTCACTTGTCTTTGACCGATAGTAATATCTTTTTCGACCGCTTTCGATCAACTGTGGAAGCTGAAAAATATTAACATGAGGTAAGCTACAATAAAAATTATGTGGAACAGAAGTTATAAAGGGGTTAGATACATACACTAGCGGATTCAGGAGAAAAAAATTTTTTGGGGGGGGGGGGCGCAATACGAAAATTTGAAGACAAATATCTCGAGAACAATTAGGAGATATGCGAAAGCAAAGGCAGTTTTGAGCATATCTTAATGAGCTCTATAAGATGGGGAAGAAAAGGTTTCAAAATAAAATTACAAAAATTTTTCATTCTATTCAATATTGATATGCAGAAAATTTATCATTTAAGTTATCTGCACAACCGATTTCTCAAAATTCAATTCATGAGTAATTCCTTATCTCCTGACTTTTTTGCTTTGTGCTTTGCAGAAAAAGTTATATATACAATATCTTTGACAAAATCGCTAGAAAAGCAAAAAAAATTTTAATTCTAGGGGATATTTTGATTTCTGGGAGGGGGTATTTCAATTTCTGGGGGGTGCATACCCCCCGAACCCCCCCACGCCCACGTGTATGTACGACACTAAACTCACAAATTATGGTTTTAGCATTAATCTGATATACTGATATATATCTATCGTAATCCGTCGGCTTAATTAAGGAAAAATTCTCAAAATTTATGCCAAATTTTATGTGAAACAGACTATAGTAAGTAAATATGTACTTCCTAAATGAATCAAGAATTCGGATAGCAAAATGATATTTCATGTCTTACCGGGACCGCGTTCACTTGTTTCTTGACGGGGTCCGGGATTTCGCTCAACATCGCCGCAAAGGAATAAATAGAGACGATAAAAAAACAAATAAATGAACTGCGTTCTACATGGGTACGACGCAGGTGTCACGTAATTAAAATATTTTCTTGGATGCTTGGTTGCAAAATGATTCAAACGACTATTAGATTCAGCGTGCATCGAAAGGCAAAATATTGCGACGGCTAGGTGAACGTAAGTATTTAAAAACAGCATCGTTCGCTTGCCTGCAAGCATTTGAAATTAATTCAGCAAAATTTGTATTAACGTAACATAAATTGTTAAAAGATGTGTCCTTACAGTAAAATTGAACCTTTTAGAATGAAAAATCATTTCAGTTAAAAATATTACGATCTTGTAATCCTACGAGTATTTTATGCAGAAGACTTCATGCATTATACCGCACGAATTGACCAAAATGTTGGCTCCTGAGATAAAGCAAGTCTGGTACGTACCTACGTTTGTACGCCTTGTGAACGAGTTAGCAAACTGCTCCATACTACGCCGCTTATGTGCTATTCGAGTTCAGTCAGAAAAAAGTATTTTCAAAAAAAATAAAGGATTGTAGAAATTTTTTCTAGTCTTGTCCGTACCTATTTATCGGCGTTGATGTGGCGATAATTTGTTCACAACGAAAAGGTTAGATAGGTACTTACCTATGTATATTGGTACATGGAATATGTTTCTCTGCAGCTTAGTGTTAATAACATACATAGGCGTGGTAAGAGTGGGATTGGGGTACCATATAATGGGCAGCATGAGGGATCTCGATGGTATAAAATGGCCAAAAAGTATCAAAAATAGCAATTCTAGGGGTCCAGCGGCAATTATCGATTTCTGGTTGGAGTCCGCCAGATTCTGGGGGCGGTTCAGCTAGACCCCCTGAATCCCCCACGCCCACTCCAGAAATATTTCCCCTTTAAATCCGCGATTTTCCGCAAAAATTGTAAAAGAAGTTTCTAATTTAAGGATCTTTAATGCCAAAAGTTACCATTTTTCGGCGCTTCGAGCCAAACAGTCATTTTTCATTATTTTGTATTAAATTTCATTGATTTTTTCGTTTTTGAAATTTATTACTTTTTTATCTTCTACAAAGAAAGCGCATCGTCGAAATGCTACGTATAAAACGATGTTTTCGACACCTATTGATCGATTTTGCTCATAAAAAGATTAGAAAAAATTTTTTGGTCTCCCCAGAATTCCCATGCTGTGCATGTGCGATACCTAGGTACTCGTCCTTAAAATCAAATTTGTGGCTTTGATATTATCGCAGTTGTAGTATGCTAAATTCTCGGCTTACCAGATAGATGTACATATGTAGGCAGCAAGAAAATTCTGGGGACGTACTTGGGTAAAATTGCCAAAAATAATCCAAAAAAAGTTGCTATAAAATTGGATTCTAGGGGTCGTTCAGTAACTGCAGGATATTTCAAGTTATTGCAAGTGTGCATAACAGACATCAGCAAGAAAATTCTGGGGGTCCAAAGTCCAAAGCCCAAAAAGTGCCAAAACTAGCAATTCTGCCAGCTTCTTGTGACAATTATCGATTTTTGATGGCGGGGATCCGCCACATTCTGGGGGGTCTAGACCCCCTGACACCACGCCCACGTGTGGTGCATACACCCTAAACCCCCCACGCCCATGTATTGAGAGATAGAAGTAGACAAGTATGTATACATTCTACCTACATATGCTCTTGTAACTACGAGAGTTACACGTTTGCGAACTAGTGTTAGCAGTTCGCGGTAGCCATTAACATAGTCAATACGAGTAGCTATTGCGCGATAGTGCACTAGTGGCTATGCCTTCAGTTTCCCATCTTTTCCCAAATTTTCATTATAAAAATTAATAAGATACTTGTCCGGAACATAGAATTAAGTATATGATAATAGTAATTGTTTTATGCGTTACCGCTTATCTTAGTTTAGAATATTCGATGTGAGTTAAAAAGTAATTTTGTCTTATGTTATTTTAACGTAAACTTTCGTTTACTGTAATGATCCTATGAGATCATCAGTTAGTTGTCGGACGTACGATTTTATCGTCTAGTGCGTTTTATTCGTTTTCGTTGTTGTTTTGCTTTCCGGCATAAGACCGTGTACATATCGTTAGAATAAAATAGAAAACCCACCCAGGGGTGTTATATATCGCGGGTGAGGTCGGTTGCCTACGAACGTCGAGGATTTCTGAGATTAGGTGGAAAGGAATAGGTAAATTTCGTGTGATTATTTATTTCGTTAAAAATTCAATACTCTTTTCTCTATCCCAAAATTGGGCAAAAACTTTATTAAATCTTTTATGATGATTGATCAGTCTAGAGCTCGTTGGTGTTGTTTTCAAATTTCATTGTGCTTCGTACATTAGGAACCAAAAACATTTCTGTTTGAATCGAACCTTGAAAACAAGTTAATTCATCAACTTGAGCGGGTTGAGATAGGTCAACTGACCTTGCGGCAATTCCGGGGTTTAGGTAGGTATTCTTAGGGCTTAGTGCGTAGCTGCTGAGATCACCCGTCAAGAAGCGGTCAGCAATATTAGGACCGAGGGGATCGAAGCCGTAGGGTCTGTAAGGGTCCAAAGACCGAAGTCGCTCCAGAGTAAGCGATCGGGGCCAGCGCTGAGAGCAGATCTAAGTACCTAAGTACCTAAGTAAGTCTCGAAGGCAAATACACCCCGTTCTATGTCGATTCTGTAGACATAGGGCGGCTCTGTATTTACACTCTTTATGCGCAAAACACGTAGCGACATACCTTTGAATGACAATCTCTAGTTCTCTGACCAAAATCCGGGCAAGTTTGCCCGTGTGCTCACTTATAGACGAAGAAAAGTTCTTTTTAATGGTGTACGTGAAATATTCAATATCGAGTCCGATCCTTCCGATATTCTGCGTCAAAGTTACACATCAAAAATTTGTAGTTTTTGGCATACTGTAGCCTATATTCGCAACGTACGTACAACATTATACGTTTATTGCATAGGTTATTTACTTATACGTTAAACAAAAAAAAATTTTTTGGAAAAATGTTGAGTATTGCAGAAAATATTCTGAAAAATGTTTGAGCAGTCAATTGTCGGATTTTGGGCATACTGTAGGTATAAACGGCGCTATATCTCACGAAGCGCGCGATATTATAAAAATTCCCTTTACATTTTTTTCATTATCAACTGAGTGCTACCTTCGGTGAAAATTTGAGCGAAATCGGTGACTATCGATCGGCCCGAGTCGGTTGACCCTTATCTGCAGTCACTGATATCTTACTGTAAAAACAGTCTTGAGAAGTTTGAAACACACTGTAAGAGTAATGATAAAAACAGAAAAAATGCTGAACATCATTGTAAAAAACGATAGGAATATCGCTAACGATGTTTTTCTGGGTCGTCATTTTCGTTAACGGAACATTTTTTCTGGAGAAATATTTTTAACGAAAACGAAACATTTTTTAACTAACGATAACAGGCTAGTCCAAAGTGGCTGATGAGTTCGAAAGCTGTCGTTCCCTTCGCTTTAAGCTGATTGGTTGAATTATTCATGCCTTCGAATCATGTTACTGTAAAAAGTCATAAGAATTTTGTAACGGACTACAGTGCGTAAGTGACTTTTATAGTCTGTTTCATTTATCCGATAGCTTTTTCGGCGAATCTTTTCCGAGGCTACAGTGACTCCAGGATCCCTACTTACAGTAGGTCATTTAGAGATAAGGAAGGGTTTTTCAACAAAATTTCTTACGGCATAATTTATCCTCGTCTTCCAGCAGATCACGCAACATGCGGATGGAATTCGCGCACTCAGCCTGTCAAAAATCGATCTTTAAACACAATAGGCTAGCATTTTGAACATCGTCGAAAACTTCCACTTAGCATAGTGGTAAAAGGGGTTCGATTCCTGCTGCAAGATTTTTATTTAGCGCACTTACTATAGCATGTCACAGCACTGTTTATAGTCTGTTTCACATAGCTTCGTGCATAAACTCTGAGAATTTTCGTCGACAGTAGGCCGAGGGTTACGATATTTTTGTATGTATCAGATAATCGCTATCTGTCAGCTTATGCCGTGGATAGTTTTAAGATTTATGACTGAAGTTCTCTGAAATGGACTATGTTTGAATTAAGTCTATATGGACGGTTTAGTACATAAAAATGAAAGAATGACGGCCGCTCGCCCCCACTCAACTTTTCTGTCATGTTACAATAAATCACCTAGTTAAGCATACTGTAGCATTCAAAAAAATTTACTGAAAAAGCTCTCAAATAAATAAAACAGGCTATAGCTACTTATGTATAATGTGTAATTCTGCAAGAGCTTTTATCATGATTCTTTTGTTTCTTTTTAAACCGTTTCTGAACTACCGATCTTTTTTCACATTCAAATTTCCGGTTAACATAATGTTTGTTTAAATTAGCTGCTTTTTAAGATACACTACTTAGTATATGTACCTTGCTACAGAAAGAACCACAGAGTGTTCTAAGCACATGATTTCAACTGAAAGCCGAGCTAGCGTTGGTTCCGAAGCCGATTCGGTGGCGCAACCTGTCGACGTATCTAAAAGAGTTGGCCACTTGCTGGCAAACGGTAAAAGCTTTTTATCTTGAAAGAACGGATCAAGATGCCAGGAAGGCCAGAAATTTAGGAAAATCACAAACTTTCTGCATAAGTGTAACAGTGGATTAATGTATTAGGTACTTTCGTTTTTTAGCATTTCACCAATTTTCAGGGCCCTCTCAAAAACTATACTCGTGATTAGCTGCAAAAATAATGCAATCGCAGTCAACGGGGACTAATATGAGCCTGCAAAAGTTCTTCTTGGAAAGTTAAAACAACAGATTTTTTGAAAGAAGTCCTTTAAAATTCGATATAAGCCAATTCTACTATATGCTCAAATTTAATGTTTGAGAGATCTAAAAATTTTTTATTTCATCTTTCACAACACTATTCTTTAGATGATTTTAATCCAAATTCTGTAATCAAGGGCATAGATACATTGCATAGTGAGTCTATTTGGGTCTGTTATACTGGAACTCATTCTAAATCCAAATTTGCGTAGCGGGGTATGCATTGTCAGCTGTCTAATATGACCAAGAGAATCAAATTTCGTTGCTGATTACTCGATGGGAGACTTAATCAAATTTTTGGAGCAAATTCCAAAATGTACTAGGTACCGTTCAAAACATTGACTATATTTTATTCCTCAGCAGATCCCTTATTGGTTGTGCTGAGTGGGTGCATAATAAATCGCACAGCCCATCTTTACGGCCTTACGAGAATGGCACCACACGTGAGCGTGGGGAGTATGCATCCGCCAGAAGGCCGAATACCCCCAGAAACCAAAATACCTTCCCATAATTCAATTTTCGAAAATTATTTTCGTTTTTTTCGCGATTTTTTCATGCCAATGGATAATGCTCGATGAGAAACATTAAAAAATTGTGTTTTCGCCATATCACAATTTTTGAGACCATTTTTTCACCTTTGAAGAATCTTGCACACCCCCTGAGAGTTTTAGTTGCTCACCTATGGGTGGCCTTAATTGAAAACTGCATTTCATGATTATTAGGTGATTTAAATAGTACATTATTAAATACTCTGTTTTTTAAGTTTACGGAATCGACTAGAGTTCCACTCAACCGACGGTAATACATATAATTCTATATAAAACACTTGTTTTCTTTCTCATGCTCTTATGTTCATTTTAAATTTTTATACCTTTGTAAAAGTCATAACGTTGCTCACTTAGCTTACTTTGAAGTTTTAAATTTTTGATAGGAAGTCTTGATATCGAGGAGATAACGGAAGAAAAATGGTGGATCGAATACCAAACTATAATAGCAAATCTAGAACAATTTGGTCAGAATAATCCTAGTATAAACTTTAATTCGCAAAGGAAAAACGAATCTTCTTGCTCAGTTGCCGCTAATGCCGGCGTCGGCGGCGATTGTTCAGCAAAAAGTCGAATGACAGCACAGCATTCTTTGGTTGCGACTCCGCATGTATAATTTTTCAAATATATGTAACAATGATAACTAGAACGTTTTGCAATAAGAAAACTAAAAACTTACTTAAGACTAACATCCTGCGTGACTTTTACATACTTAAATTTTATCAATTTATTGAGACATTCACACACATTTTCGAGATAGCTTTGCCGTAAAAAACGCAAATTTGTTATCCACGAGTCGCGGCCCTAGGTGGGCGGCAACAAAGTTCTGGGGGGTGCAAGATTTGTTTACAGGTTAAAAAATGGCCTTAAAAATGGTGGTATGGCGAAAAAACACCATTTTAACGTTTCTCATTGAGCACTATCCAGTGGCATCAAAAAATTGCGGGAAAAAACAGAAAAATTTCGAAAATTGAATTCTGGGGGTATTTGGTTTCTGGGGGTTGCATACCCCCAAACCCCCCACGCGCAGGTATGGTCGCGGCTATAATGAAATTTTTTAAACCTTGAATGCATCCATATCGGTTGGCTTTATGGTACATAAAGTGATATAAGCTGTTTGTTATCGACTAACACTTCTAGATCTCTGTTTGGTTGGAGACACACCTAGGCGTGGGGGCTTGGGGGTAGGTACCTCCCCAGAAACCAAAATACCCCCCCCCCCAAAAAAAAAACCAAAATACCCCTTCAGAATTCAATTTTTGAAATTTTTTGTTTTTTTCGCAATTTTTTGATGTCAATGGATACTACTCGATGAGAAACGTTGAAAAATGGTGTTTTTCGCCATACCATCAGTTTAAGGCCATTTTTGTACCTTTGAAAGATCTTGCACCCCCCCCTCAATTTTGGTGCCACCCACCATGGCGCTCCTCTGATGGAAAAGGAACGTTACGGCATCACATCTCATTCCAAATTTTTAATAAATTTTTGAAGAATTAGCTATTTATGGTTCATCGGTCCCGCCCGCCCGTCTCGCTAGACCCACCGTCCCGCTTGACCTACCGTCCCGCTAGACCCACCGTCCCACTAGACCCATTGTTTCGTCCCGCTAGAACCACCGGAAGTCTCGCTAGGCCCACCACGTGCAAAATAAGGTGTCCTGCTAGACCCACCGTTTTGCGACCGTCCCGCTAAACCCACTGTCTCGGAAGACCCACCAGAGAAGAAAATTATGTACGTTTATAAGCAAAAACAGAAACGCTTTCAAAGTGTATCCATTCAAGTATATAATTTTAGTCAAATATATGAATAATTAATCAAAAAATAATTACATTCAATTAACCACCTAATCAATTAAATTTAATTAATAAATAAATAAATTTTGTATATTATTGCATGAAATTTTGTACATGACAAATTATAACATGCAAAGAAGATATGTGCATGCGTGCGTGCATGTGTGTGGCAATGGTGAATAACCAGCCATGGTCGATTATTTTTTAAGAATAAATTTTTATTTTTCATGTCAAGGAATACACTCTTGTCAAACACATTTCAGAGTGCATTTTTTGCTTTTTATCGTGATGGTATTGTAATCTTTGTATCCTCCGATCAGGGGATTTCTGCATACTAAGTAGGCACACAGATTGAAGCGTAGGCACTGCATTCCGATAACAGTTCAGACATGCACATATGAATAAGCAAAGAAAAATGCTCCGATGGAACAAAAAAGATGAATATACTTGGAATTGTGGATTGGTAAGGATGTAAAAGGAGGGGACTAGGGAAAAGCTACCTAAAAACGCAAAATCTGATAAAAATCACACTTTCTCTAAGCAACGCGAAAAATCGAAGTATATTCGGCGGCCAACACATTAAAATAAATATCTAACCATAAAAATGATTGAAAAAGCAGCACGTTAGCTATGCAGTAGCTATGGGAAATGATATTGAGTAACAGTCTTTCTAAGCCAATTGAATGAAATAGCAAACATCGATGCATACAAAACAATTGAAGAAATTGTTGGCTTAAAACAGTAGGAAACGCGTGAGTTGACTTGAAACAGACTAAATGTAGGTACACTAGCATGCCCGTAACGATTGTATGCATTAATCAATCGGCCACTGCTTTGCTTGCTATAATGCTCATAACAAAATAAAACAACTTTAAATACAATACCACTTAGTTTTCTATCAGTCAAAACACGAAGCTAGTCAGCGTTGCTACTTGATCTTATCTGAAACTTTGAAAATCATATAAAAAAAGGCACTTTTTTACAGGCCGCAGAATATACTTCGGTTTTTTGCGTTGCTTAGAGAAAGTGTGATTTTTAGCAGATTTTGCGACTTTAGGTAGCTTTTTCCTAATCCCCTCCTTTTACATCTTTAATAATCCACAATCCCAAAAGTATTTTCATCTTTTTTGTTCCGTCGGAGCATTTTTCTTTGCTAGTACCCTACTTTTAATTAGCATGCTTTGAGTTCTTCAGTCGGTAAACACATACAGTATCATGCCGCGAAACTGACAGCAGTCCAAGAACGCGGAAAACAATATTGTTCTTAACATCAGCATTATCCTTATTAAACAAGACAACCTTACATTATTTAAACAGATCAAAGTTTTTCAGCATAAACTTTACGCAAATATCAAGTGTAAGGAACACTAACGCTCAGATTTGGAAGCAAAATAAATTTGTAGTATAAACTACATATTAACAACAAATGAATAGTGCAAACTTTACACAACTACTAGGTGTAGAGAAAACTGAGAGTCAGATTCCCAATTCTGATTTTACGTAGAACATTTTGAAAAAATTAAGCTTCCACAAGGCACAAGAACTAAAGTTAATATGCAGTGTAAACTTTACACAACCACAGAGTGTAAAGAAAATTTCAGTCGGATTCGTAATTGATATTACTCTGATATTACGATCAACATTTATTAAAAAATTAAGTCTCCACAATGGCCCGAGGACAAATAGATATCAGATGTAAACCACTTTACACCACTGTTGAGTGCAAACAAAGTGGCGTATCGCATTTGGTTTATGGTTCATTTTTAGACTTGAGATTATGTCCAGACTACCCAGAACTTGGCAGAAAAAACAAGACAGAAACACGTTTAATTTTTTTGACTTTACACCTTCCGGAAAAGCTAAACATCCATGTAAACAAACGCAATTCGCTGTAACGCGTACCCCATAAAGTACTTTATTTTTATCCTATTCGACCTCGCCAGACTTCTGAACAGATAAAGTGGCGAACAAAAAAATGGATAAACACGTATTTTCCACTGTCCACCACATTGTAAACTTTAAAAATCTGGACCTAACGCCCCATTGAGTGTAAATGATTTCGGTTCGGGCCAGTTTGTAGCCCTTTGATTGTAGTAAGTTTGTATGTGCCGAACTTATGTTCCGCAAAATATTTGATATGATTTACCAATCAAAATACGAAAAAAAACCTGTTATTTCGCCCATTTTACACCTCAGATTTCGAACTTTACACCCCATAAACAACTGAATATTACGTTTTTTTGAACGCGGCTTGCTTCGACGTGTAGCTCTTAGAAGTTACTTTATTTCTATTTTATTTAATTCATCCTAACTCATAACCGAAAAAGTTGGCAGAGAAATCTTGGACAAAATCTGTTTTTTACTCATTTACTAGAGTGTTTAGTTTAAACCCCTGGTACTAACTGCGTATTGATTGTAGAAAAGTTTGCTGGTAAGCGCAAGATAGCCCTCGATCCGTGATACATTTCTGTCAGAAAAAATTTCTTAAAACTCATAACCGGAGTTGTTGGCAGACATAAACAAGTCGAGAACTCGACCAAAATGTGTCTTTTCACCCCCAGATTTTCGCACTCTTTACACTCCCATTCGAGAACTAAGGCTAAATTTAAAAAACAAAAAAGTGTTATCTGCAGAACCTAAATAGATGAATAAGTCAAATGAAGTGCATGGTTTTGCCAGAAGAATTAAAAAAATGAAAAAAGCTAGTATTCTGAAGACTTGAACCCATTATTCTTTTTTTAAATTCACCATGCGAGAACGGATACGTCAGCCATTGGACCAACTCAACTCGCAGCCAATATTTCGGCTTGATTATACTATGTTAAAAAATATTCATCATTCTATTGAAGTTTAAGAATAGTGCATTTATGATAATAAAAATAATTATTTATTAAAGACGAGTCAAAAACCTCTGAATAGAAAAGATCTGATCAAACAATATGCAATACGGAGTTATCTATCGGCATTAGAAAATAAATGTATGTAAAATTCGAAGTTCACCTCTTCATACCTCAACAAACACTGGCTGTGTAAAAGTTTAAAGGTCAGATTCGTTATTCTGACCTTACGGAGAACATTTTTTCTAAATTCATCATCCACGACGCTCTGATTGGAAAAAATTTTTTTACTGTAAAGTTTACACCTGCACTAATAACGCAATATTATTTGTAAAGAAACAAAATAAATTTTGACGTGTAGCGCTTAGGACGAGGCACATTTTCAAAATAATTACCACGTTCTGTCTACTGAGTGGAGAGAAAAAATTTTTTTTGTCCCAGACTCTTTACAATAAACCGCCTCTAAATTTGAAAATATTACTTTTAAAAAAATACAAAAAGGCTCCCCTAGATTTTATAACCGTCTACCTTTTGAAACCAATCAGACTGCATAGAATGTAAAACTGAGTTAGATATGCTCTGTGCACATGAAAACAGTAAAAAACCGTCTAATTTACACTCCTGTGCAACAACTAATGAGTGTAAAGAAATTTTAAGACCAGATTCGTAAATTACCAATCAGGGGTAACATGTTTAAAAAAATTGTCCCTCCGCGAATTATTTGATTTTTCGGTTTACACTTTACACACTCACGACTAGCTCGGTATTGAGTGTAAACAAAAAAGGGTATCTAAGTTTTCTTATTATCTACTTTTTAAAAAAACCGTACCTCCCAGATGTGTGACGTTATAGCTGTGAGGGTGGGCACAAATTTCGCACTCGCTCTGATAAAAATATAAGAAAAAAGGATGGCCAAGTATATTATAGGTAGCGCTATCGCGCTACCTATGATGATAAAAAGCATGTAGGCATTCCACAAACGCGGCTCAACAATAATCGGGCCGAACGGATGTTGCAAATTCTCACTAAAAAATCAAAAATGTTAATTAGGTCATTGTCAATTAAAATCCGAATCTGTTTTTAAAAAATAGGACTAAGGAGGGCTAATGTCCATGTGCTCAGTTTATTTAATCGCTTCATAGACTATAAAGAAATTTTGATTTCGAATCGAGCCATGAATTTCGGTCGCGCCAATTTCGTTTTAACTCGTTACATGGAGTCAGCTATTTTAGTCTGTTAAGCTGATAATAAGGAAACTATTTATATTTTTCAACAAAAATCGCAGAAACCTTTGAGCGACGATTCAGTTAGTGAATATTATGAGTGTAGGAATTAAAAACAAACCAGCCGCTTGTTATTGACTGTCTCACACCTCAAACTTGCTTTTAAATTAATGATTACAAAAAATTTTGCAGAATTCACTTAAGCGTCTTGATAACTATTTTTCATTTCACATGTAATATGTATGTCTTCTTTTTTCGGGTGGGTCTTCCGAGACAGTGGGACTAGCGGGACGGTCGCAAAATGGTGGGCCTAGTGGGACACCTCATTATGCACGTGGTGGGTCTAGCGAGACTTCCGGTGGGTCTAGCGGGACGAAAAAGTGGGTCTAGTAGGACGATTGGTCTAGCGAGACGGTGGGTCTAGCGGGACGGTGGGTCAAGCGGGTCACAATCGGTTCATCGACTCGTGCTCCCGCGGTGTGCAGATGGATGAGAGATTAACGTTTAAATAAATGTCTCGTTTCGTCGCTCGATATACCTACGTTTCCGACTGCCATGCGATATGATCATATTTACATGGGTGTGGAAAAATCAAAATTATCGAAAGCAGACCTTAAAATGCTCACAAAAATTACTACCTTTTATCATTCAAAGAAAACAACATCTAAAAATGTTTTTGACCAACAATTCTTCGCCTTTCAGGTTACGAGCATTTCCAATGTTTAGGTGATAATCTGTAAGCAAAAATTACTGTGCAAAAATTATGAACAGTTTAATGGATGGTTGGAGGCACACTACTATGGTTTAAGAAAAAGAGCTTATCATACCAGTGTGTACTAAGATACAGACGCGAGTTCATGCACCATGTTAGAAAATTAGATGGATGTTACTTACGTATTTGCCCCTTCCTTTTCGAGTCGTTTTCTTGAGTTGGAGGGAACCCCAGAAAAGCCACTGATTCCCTAAAACGGCTGTGACATCCCTAACTGTCATTTTTCAGAAATAATCGTAGAAAGTGTGCAGTCTTGAGTGTTTTGAGCTTTTAGGTCAAAAGTCTAGATTTTGGTGTTTCGCGCCATATACTAATTTTTCATGACTACTCTTTGTTCAATTTACTTTATTTTCTCAATTTTTATAGGTTTTTTCAGGTATTTTGATGTTCTAGACAAGGAGCTAACCGTGTTTTACCCAAAAAAGGTCTTATAAAATTTTTTGGGTTGACCCCTACCAGCACACATGGGCGTGGGGGGTTTGGGGTATGCACCCCCAGAAGTTGAAATAAACCCCCAGAAATCAAAATACCCCCCAGAATTCGAATTTTGGAAATTTTTTTGCTTTTTTAGCGATTTTTTGATGCCATTGGATAGTGCTCGATGAGAAACGTCGAAAAATGGTGTTTTTTCGCCATACGACCACTTTTAAGACCATTTTTTGACCTTTGAAAATTTCTTCACCCCCCAGAATTTTGGTACTGCCCACCTGTGCCTACCAGAATTTCAATGCTGTACATGTATGGTCTGAACAATATAACATGCGGCCATTAACAGAATTCTGGACCTCACCGGTATGCTGCGAAGCAGTCTGCTACGCCAAGTGCAAGCAAAAGCGAATTTTCTGAACGTTCGTCTACCACAGGCCGGTTGATAAGAAGTGCTGGAGATGCAAAAAATCCTTTTACATCCAGTACCGGATTACAGCCACATAAGGGCACGCTGTGCGACACAACAGAAGATCAAACGTAGGAAGTCTGAACCGCCAAAAATTGCGTCGTTTCCCTTGCCGAAATTCGATCACGTAACTCCCAGATACCTGATAAAACGTGACAGATTGAGCGACGTTATTCCAAGTGTTTAAAAACACAAAATGCTAATCTGTTGGATTTTCTTTCTGTTGAGCGAGCGTCGCCTTATCGACTTTCCGTTTCATTCTTGCCGTGTAAAATTTTTACGTTAGATCACTTTCTCTTGAGCATCGCCTTTATCGACTTGTCTTTCAGTTTTTCCTCGTAAAATTCTTACTAGTTGCTAGTACAGCATATATTGTTTAGGTACCTACCCTTGTCCCTGTCCATCCTGTGTCATTCGCTGCATAATTTTACGAAGTCATTGATTAGAATTGAGTATTCTTGCTCGACAGCATTAATTTGCTACTATAACTTTGTTCACCTGAAAATTCACAGTCAAACGGCTAAACTTCAGAATATGGTCCACACGGAAAATTCTCATTTCAATTCAAATTCAATTCAATTTGTTCTTATGTTGTAAAGCTCCTTAAGAGAGCGTGGAAAAGATATTTGATGGAAAAAGAACCAGTATTAATGGAGCTGCAGGACTTCAACCATTGCATTTTTTCAATGCTAGGCAGTTTTTACACTAACTCTTAATTCGCTGGTTTCACTGCATAATTCTTAGGCTGAGTTTAGGTGTTACAAGCTTTAAACATGCTTAGGTCGATATATTCCCGCTTAGGTCGACATACTCCCGTTTAGGTCGACAAGCAGCCAGAAATATATTTTTTCGCAAAATTATTTCCATAGTCTTCCCTAGGTTCTTTAACGCCTATTTCTGCAAGTCCGCAGATCAGCAGTTTCCACCGACAATGCTTTGCATTTATGTCCACAACTTACTTCCAAAAAACAGCGTAAGCATTGCTTACATTGTATATATAAAAAAATAACAGACTCGTGATGCTGTAGCAACAGTAAAAAGACGTCGCGAAAATTCGTCATCAAATGAGTACAATTTTCACCACACATAAGATTTTTCGTAAAGCTCCTACATAATATTTATTAGCAATCATGAACCCTAGGCTTGAAGTTCTAAGGGCCAGTTGTGAGAAGGGTGAGTTACGAGTGAGAGGGGGCGAGTTGTGTGGAGGCGAGTTATGTAGAGGCGAGTTGTGTGGGGCGAGTTGTGGAGGGGACTAGTTGTATGGGGCGAGTTGTGGTTGGGACGAGATGTGGGGGAGGGGTGAGTTATCCATATCCCGAGGTGAGCACATACATACTTCCTTTTGTTATCTGAATGAATGTATCATCTTAGTTTTAAACTGCTCGAGTTTTAGATGATTGTGTACACTGGCCCGTATCCAGGATTTTGTGTCGAGGGGGCATGATTAAAATTATTCAAAACGAGAGGAGGAGGAGACTAAATAATGATTTTTGCTTTGAAGTCTGCTACCCATATACCTTACGGTGAGAATCCAGTGGAAACCATCTCTTTCAGGGCTGGGGTCTGGAATGGCGCACTCAAGCGCCTCCTACCAGCGGGGTACGGGGCAGAGCCCCGGAAAATTTTTGTGAAAAGAGCACGCCGACTTAAAATCATAACATTAAAATTTTACAAGATCAGCCGAATCACGGTTCTGAATTCACCATAAAAACGGTTAAATTCATTAACAAATTCATAATCGTCGAAAAATTGCTGTAATTTTTGCTTCTTGAGTAAATCTCATTTTCTGCTTAAAACCTGTGAAGAACAGAAGACAGATGCAAAATATGCTTAATGTTGTATGAACACTTAGAAAGGAGTCTTTAAACTGTGCGAGTGGGACTAAATAAAATCTAATTAGCAAAGAAAAATATTCCGATGGAAAAGAAAGGGACGCATCATTAAGGACATAAAAGGAGGGGACTAGGGAAAAGGTACCTATGTATGCCTTGAAATTGTAAGTCTTCTAAAAATTAGACTTCCGCTAAAAAACGCAAAAATCGAAGTATATTCTGTGGCCTGCAGAAGACAGTTGCACCCACACGTGGGCGTGGGGAGGGAGTTTTGGGGTATGCACCACACGTGGGTGTGAGGGAGGAGTTATGGGGTATGCACCCCCCATAAGTCCGAATCCGCCCCAGAAACCAAAATATTCCCTCAGAATTCAATTATTTTTCTATTTTTTTCGAAATTTTTTGATGCCAATGGATACGTTAAAAAATGGTGTTTTTTCGCCATACCATAATTTTTAAGACCATTTTGTGTCCTTTGAGAAATCTCGCACCCCGCCAGAATTTTGGTGCTGCCTGCCGATGGTATGCAGCACTCCCCCAGAAGGCCGAATACCCCTCCAAAAAAAGCAAAATTCCCCCAGAATTTAATTTCCATTTTTTTAATTTTTTCGCGATTTTTGATGCTAATGGATAGTGATCACACGTGGGCATGGGGAAGGAGGGTTCGGGGGGTATGCACGCCCAGAAGTTGGAATACCCCCCAGAAATCAAAATACCCCCCAAAATTCAATTTTTGAAATTTTTTTGCTTTTTTAGCGATTTTTTGATGCCATTGGATAGTGCTCAGTGAGAAACGTCGAAAAATGGTGTTTTTTCACCATACGACCACTTTTAGGACCATTTTTTGACCTTTGGAAATTTTTTAACCCCTTTCCCCCAGAAATTTTTTCACCCTCAGAATTTCGGTGCTGCCCACCTATGTTAGTGATCGATGAGAAATGTTGAAAATGGCGTTGTTTTCGCCATACCACCATTTTTAAAACTATTTTTTTGATCATTTCACCACCCTCCTAGAATTTGGTTGAGAAAAGAAAAGGGAGAGAAAAATTGTCTTACTAGCGATATCTTCCTTATAGTCTGTCTCACACAAGTTTGGGCATAAAATTTTAAAACATTGTCCGACAATAAGCCGACAGATTGCGATTATAGCATTTATTTGATATACATACAATTATCGTAATCCGTCGGCTTACTTTCAAAAAATTCTTAAATTTAAGCCCAAACTAATGTGAAACAGACTACAGTTTTATTTTTGTCATCTAAACATCATGAAAAATTTCGAAAATTTGAACTCTGCTTGGTTTTTAGCTTCTGGGGGTCCGACCATAGGTGGGCAGCATCAAAATTCGGGAAAGGGGAGGGTGCAAGATTTTTCAAAGGTCAAAAAATGGTCTTAAAAATGGTGGTATGGCGAAAAAAACACCATTATTCAACGTTTCTTATCGAGCACTATCCATTGAAATAAAAAATTGCGAAAAAAACAAAGGGGGTATTTTGATTTCTAGGGGTATTCGGCCTTCTGGGGGCATACCCCCCTAACCCACCCCCCACGCCTACGTGTGGGTCCGACCATGATCTTAGTAGGAAGGGTTTTAGGGGTTTCCACCCCTCAGAAAAATTTTAATCCTCCCCAGAAAATTTTTCACCCATCTCTCCCACCATACCTGGGAAAATACCTCCCCTAGAATTCAATTTTTGAAAATTCCTTCTATTTTATTTCGCAATTTTTTGACGCCAATGGATAGTGCTAGATGAGAAATGGTGAAAAATGGTATTTTTTCGCCTTATCAAAATTTTTAAGGCCATTTTTTGACCTTTTAAAAAATCTTGCACCCCCAGAGCTTTGGTGCCGCTCACCTATGCCCCCCACCCCAAAATCCGTGATTTTTTGAACGTTTCGAAAAAGTTCCCAAAAATTCGTAAAAAAGGTGCCTTTTTAAGCGTTTTAGCTATTTATTGGCTGAAAAGCGTCAAATTTTCGGTGCTTCACGACATTATACTTATGTTTTGACTATATTCTGTTCAATTTTATTTACTTTCTTATTTTTTCCAAAATTCTCTCATGTTTTTATGCTATAGAAAGATAAAGTATCGTCAGAAACGTCAGAAAACGATGTTTTTAGACAGTGGCGGATCCAGGATTTTCTTAAGGGGGGCGGTACTCCTAAGGGGGGCGGAACCCTGACTTGGGCGGAAACATTAGCCGTTTTAACCCGAAAATCGCTAAAAATCGCTAAAAAATCCTTAATTTTGCGCACTATTTTGGGCCAATGGGGGGGGGGAGGTCGCGCCCCCGCCCCTAAATTCGCCCCTGTTTTTAGCGCGTACATATCTACCATTTTTGAACCCAAAAGGCATTTTATAATATCACCCCACCCCCAGAATTCCCATGCTGTGCATGGATGGGTCCGACCAAATCGTCCACGATTGAATAGCAATTGCGATTCCATTGCGGGCTTGTTGTGGGGGCGAGTTGTGTGGGGGCAAGTTATGTGGGGCGAGTTGTGGGGGGGGGGCGAAATGTGTGAGGCGAGTTGAGTGGGGGGGGGGCGAGTTGTGTCGGGGGGCGAGTTGTGGAGATGGGGGCAGTTGTGGGGGCTAATCGTGGGGGGATTTATCCGCAAACCGATAATTATACTATATCGGATAAATGCTATAATCGCAATCTGTCAACTTTTTTGTTGGAGATGATTTTTAAAATGCCCCAACTCGTGTGAAACGCACCAGAAATAGCGGCTACAAAGGTGATTTCATGCAGCCTTGATTTTTTTAAATTTTAACACGTAATTTTGCATAGCAAAACCACATATGCTTTTCAGTCGCTATGCACTGTACTATGATTGTTGCTTCAATTAGAATAGCTTTTGCAATTGAATAACAATAATGCGAAATCTGTGATCCATGCACAAGGTTTCGTGAAATAGCACATATGTGTACGGGCTTTTAAATCTATTTAAAGTATAAAGATGAAAACTTTGCGCATTTTAATTTACCTCAAGCATTACTGTTTTTAGCACAACAAATAACAAGACGTCAGAGCCGAGCAGGGTTGCTAAGTTAGGTTGGGAAGGGTTTTCCACATTTTGGGGCTTTTTTGAGACCGTTGAAGGCATTTTAAGTGATTGAGGATCGCAGTACTTTTATCGACAACTTGATCTAGAACTTAACGATAAATGGAAATTCTTGGATTTTGACAATTTTTGTAATGCAAAAATGCGTTTTAGAGAGCCAAAATTTCAAAATTTTCCGGCGCTTCACGCCGGCTTGATTTAATTTTATAGATGCAGTCAGAAACCAGCGGCATAGAAGGCATTGGTGTAGCTGGTAGATTTTTGTAAAGCCTTCGATTCTGTTGTTCATTCTAAACTGTTACGGAAAGTTGAATATTTGGGAATTTCTGGAGTTTTGCTAAACTGGATTCGATCATTCTTATCAGCAGGCACGTAGCTGGCTCTCCTATTTTGGGGGGGGCCAACAACAATTTTGGGGGGTCCAAGCCAAAAATAGCACAAAATAACGTGTGAAAAGTACTATTTTTCCGGTTTTTTCTGAATTTTGGGGGGGTCCGACCCCCCAGTCCCCCTCACAGCTACGTGCCTGCTTATCAGGCAGATCACAGAAGGTAAAAATTGACGGTCATATATCTAATTCATTGCCAGTAATAAGCGGTGTTCCTCAAGGAAGTGTTCTGGGTCCCACGTTATTTTTGATCTTTATAAACGATTTAGGTACTTGATTCGATTGAAAATAGCAATATAATGCTGTTTGCTGACGATTTGAAAATTTTCAACAAATCTGAAAATTCCATCCTGTTACAGTCTGATCTTGATTCATTGCATTCTTGGGCCGAAAAATGGCAACTGAAAATTAGCTACGAAAAATGTGCAACGTTATATTTGGGTTACGGAAATCCGGAAGTGGGCTATAAGTTAGGTATATCTGAGTTAAAAAATGCCGAAAATTGTATGAAGGACCTTGGTATTTACATATCTCATGATTTATCATCGGGCATTCATTGTACAAATATTGCGTCTAAAGCTGCTAGAGTCGCATCCTTAACACACAAAACATTCGTCTCAAAAAATACCGATTTTGATGATCAGAGCTTTTAAAACATACGTTAGACCTATCCTTGAATACGGATCCGTTGTCTGGAATCCACAATTGGAGATATTACAAGACTTGAAAAAGTACAAAGAAAAATTTACAAAAAAATTATTTTGGAATAAAACTTTATCGTATGATGAAAGATTGAATATCCTAAATTTAGAACGACTCGAAACCCGTCGTATCCACACTGATCTTGTTTTTGCCTTTAAAATTGTTAAACACAAAATATTGACATTTAATGAATTTTTCGAGCTTGCACCTGATAGAGGTACTGGATACGTAAATAACATGAAACTGTTCATCAAACAATCACGTTTAGATTGTAGAAAACATGACTTTGCGAACAGGGTGGCTAAAAATTTAATATTCTCCCGCAGAATACAGTTGACTGTAGAACTCCAATAGCTTTTAGGAATATGATTTCGGAAATTGATTTTAGTGTTTATCTTAAGGGGCGTACGTAAGAGCATTGTGCCTTACGCTCCTGGTACCATTGCATTATCTGTTGTTTTATGCACATACTTTGTTTTATGCAGATTGTGTATTATGTTCACATTGACAATGCATTTTTACCTACTTTTTATGTGTTTTCTTTAATACTTTTACCGAATAAATTTTCTTCTTCTTCTTTCTTCATATGTATTAAGATAGCCACGTTATAAGTACGTAAACAGCAAGTAGTATTTGGTGAAAGCTGCCATCTGAATGGTTCGAAAGCCTAAGTAATGGGATGCGACTCGCGTCGTTCGCTCCGCTCGTCCCATCCGGCTAAAGTTAAGAATATGGTACTTTAAGAAAAGGAGCAAAACGAATACGGAATGCCAAAATTTTTCGCCAAACTGGTAGAACATGATAAATTGAAGCGCGGAAGAAAAATTCGGTGAAAATCTGAGTCATACTTGCAAAGTTGCAGGCAACTCTCGATTTGAGTGTTGGGAAGGTTAAACGGCTCGATCCAAGGACTAACACATTTGTCAGAAATAAATAATCTTGGCTGTAATATCGGAAGGAAGCATTGCAATGAAAAAGAAAAGACGCGGAAAGCTGTTTGAACTTGCATGTTTTTTTCGGTTTTACTTGATAAGATATACGAAAATCTAAGTTTTCACTTCTATTATATTTAGGCTTAGAATGAATGAATGAATGAAATAATTTATTACTGAAACGCGACAATTACGAGGGATGTGAAAGAGTAATAAAACGTACGGTCAAAAGAATAAAAGCGTACAGCAAAAGGCGATGAGCGAGTCATGAAAATGACGGTTTAAGCCCGCCCTATAATAAATTTGGATAATTCGACATCAATTAATCTAGATTTGAATATATTTAAGATAGGGGAAGAGACTACAAAATCAGGTAGGTGATTCCAAACAGAGATATACTTATAGAAAAAGTCAAATTTTTGTAAATTAGAACGGACAAGAGGAACAACTAGCTTGAAACGATTTGTGCAGCGAGTAGTATTTTGATAAAGCACAAAAAAATCTGTCATGGAAAGACAAGATTTTTGACTAATAATTTGATACATCATACATAAGCAAATATGAAGGCGACGTAATTCTAATCGACACAAGTTAAGTTGCTTAAGGCGTTCGTCGTAAGAAAAAGGGCTATGATATCCAACTATGTATTTAGTAAATTTACGCTGAAGAGCCTCCAGCCTGTTGATATCACTAATATAAGATGAGTTCCATATAGCACAGGAATATTCAAGGATCGGTCTGACGTAAACAATGAAGGCCTTTACGAGATTATTTTTATCACGCGAAAAGAAGGATTTTCTAATTAAGATAGATCTCAAGAAAGCTTTCTTGATTATACTGTTGTAATGTTCCTTAAATTTCAGGTTGTGCGAAATTAGCACTCCTAAATCGCGAACATAGACAGAATCGTTCGTAATAACTTGTGTATTGAGTGTATATGACAATGTAGGATTATTTTTGCCCAAATATAGAGCTGTGCATTTAGAATATGATATTGGTAAACAATTTTTGGTGGCCCAAATGGAAATTCTATCTAAATCGGTCTGAAGTGTTTGATAATTGCAGGAAAATTGATAAATTGATAAATTCTGAAGTGTTTGATAATTGCTTAGGCTAAGTATATATGAAAAGGTGTTTAAAGCTGCTTAGGTCGAGGTCGCTCCCGCTCAGGTCGATGTAAAGATGCTTAGGTCGATGTATAGATGATTAGATCGATGTATAGATGCTTAGGTCGATGTATAGATGCTTAGGTCGATGTATAGATGCTTAGGTCGACGTATAGATGCTTAGGTCGACGTAAATTATGTATCTACATGTGATTCTGCATTCCGCTGTTTGAATCTTTAAATATTTAAGTCGAGAAGAGGCTAATTAACGAAATCCATAGCTTTTGTAATATTGATCATAGACGGATGAAATTTTTTTCGCGCTTTCTTTTAACATATTCTAAGTACTGAGCAAAAAATCCGCTTTTCTGAAGTTTATTATATAGTATTCTGAAAGTACCATATTATTAACTTACTCTGTCGCATTCTATTTGCCAGGTTTTTTTTAAACGCTGACAGACACCAACATTTTGGTCAGTCCATGATACGGAGCCTGAGCCTAATAAGCAAGTAAACCAATTCAAAACATTACGAATAACTTGCTTTCTTGATCGAAATGAACCATCGTCAGTCTAATACTAATACTAATACTTTATTCGGAAAAAACACAAGGGTAAAACAAAGTCGCAAGGAAAATAAAATAGCATAGTGTTAAATGCGAAATGTCCCGGACACACAGGCAAATAGATTGCGCTCACGTGTGCCCCATCAAAAAATTCCCGAAATCAACCTTTTTCAAATTTCCCTTAAATGTCTCAACATTTGGAGAACTTCGAATATATTGTGGAAGATTGTCTCAAATTCTAGCTGATCTAGTAGCAAAACAATACTTTTTATAATCAAGTCGAGATTTTTCTAAATAGATCTGATTTGCAAATGCATTCCTAGTACGCTAATGACCATTAAGCTTATAAAAATCTTGCGAAGGTAAGAGATTATTGTGAATAATATTATACATAACATAAATCAAAATAAATTCTACGGAGTTCAAGCCTCTCTAAATGTAAGGCTTTTAGCCTTTCAGATATGCTTAACTGATTTTCTTCAGACCAGGAAACCAGCTTATCTAAATCTTTTTGCAACAAAGCATAATTTTGAGAAAAATTAAAGAGCTTCAAATCATAAGCAAAGAAAAAGACTTCACTATGCTCAACAGCTTGAACAAAATCGTTTACAAACAACAGAAACAAAGAGGGTCCTAAAACGCTACCTTGAGGTACACCACTAATGACTGGTTTCCGATCAGAAAGAGCGTCAAAAATTTTGACCTTTTGTGTACGATTTGTCAGAAAAGAAGTTAACCGTTTTAATAACATTCCATTTATCTCATAATGCTTCAACTTCTCTATCAATTTAGAATAAACGACAGAATCGAAGGCTTTACTAAAATGCCGCGCCAGGTACTTGTACACTTTATGGCCTATCGAAATTTTCTAAAGCTTTTTTACTTCAATGGCATATACGACGGTTGAGACCAGTGTTTTTTTGTACTCGACAAAGATTTTTCCCGATGTACAAAGACTTTTCGGGACCGTCTTTGTACATGTACAAAGATCTTTGGGAAGACAATAATTGCCAAAAAGGTCTAAAATTCGAAAAAATTTCAGCGCTTCGCGCCGAAATGAGTAATTGTGTGTTATATATATCTTTATAATGGCAGAAATTGCATTTCAAAAGTAAAAATGTCAAATTTTTCGGCGCTTCGCGCCGTTTTAAGACGATTCTTAGTGATTTTTGCCCTTTGAGACCCAGAATTTAGCTAAAACACACTACGAAAAGTCGAAGAACTCTGTTTTTACCACACTAAAATCGCGGCTGTACCATATTATAGTATCCAAAAATTTTGTGTGTATAAAATGTACAAAGATTTTTAGGAAGACAAAAACTGTAAATAGGTGTAAAATTCCCAAAATTTTCGGCGCTTAGCGCCGAACTGATAAATAATTTGTCCTACATATCTTTAAAATGGCAGAATTTGCATTTAGAATGGAAAAATGTCAACATTTTTCGGCGCTTTGCGCCGTTTTCAGATAATTTTTAGTAATTTTTGGCGTCCGAAACCCAGAAATTAGCTATAATACACTACCAAAGATCGAAAACCCTGTTTTACCACACTAAAATCGCTACTGTACTATATTATAGTACACAAAAGTTTGCATGTACAAAATGTACAAAGACTTTTGGGGACCATCTTTGTACATGTACAAACGGACCTTAAACAAAAAAAACACTGGTTGAGACAAACAATCTGATTGTAGCAGGGATCGAATGGCAGCAATTATTTGCAGTCAGCTGCAGGTAATATAGCACACAATGTAAAATTATATGCAGTTAAAAACCAGCGGTCTAGACTGCATGTAATATAGCACACAATGTAAAATAATATGCAGTCAAAAACCAGCGGCCTAGACTGCAGGTAATAAAGCACACAATGTAAAATTATATGCAGTCAAAAAACAGCGGCCTAGACTGTAGGTAATATAGCACATAATGTGATATTATATGCAGTCAAGCTGAATGCTTATTGATATGGGAAGCTGGTGCTTAGCTCGCATTTCAACCTATAGAAATGGAATTCGCTAAAATTTTCGGATTGTGTGTTCTATATATCTTTATAATGTCAGAAATTGCATTTTGAAAGGAAAAATGTCAACTTTTTCGGCGCTTCGCGCCGTTTTGAGACGATTATTAGTGATTTGTGCCCTCAGAAACCCAGAAATTAGCTAAAATACACTACCAAGGGTCGAACAACTCTGTATTTGCCACACTAAAATTGCTACTGTACCATATTATAGTACCCGAAAATTTGTGTGTACAAAATGTACAAAGACTTTTAGAGACCATCTTTGTACATGTACAAACGGATCTTGTACAAAAAAACTGATTGGTAGTGTTTTTTATCAAATTTCTGGGTTGCTGATGACACAAAATACTGAGAATTGTCCCAAAACGGCGTGAAGCTCCGAAAAACTTAGTATTTTTCTTTCTAAATGCGATTTCTGTCATTATAAAGAGAAATAGAACAAACAGTTACTCATTTAGGCGCAAAGCGCTGAAAACTTTTGAAAATTTTAGACTTTTTTACCCATTTTGTCTTCCTAAAAATTTTTGTACATGTACAAAGACAACCCCAAAAAGTCTTTAAACATCGGAAAAAATGCCGAATACAAAAAACCGTCGATAGAGCATGTCGAAAAACGTCGACAAATGCGGTTTTTGCGAAGTATCCCGACGAATGTTCTTGAGGTATAGACCAATTTATGTTGGTCCCGCCCCGCCCCTTGGTCGAATCCTGGATTTGGGCCTGTACACATGAATAGGCCAATTAAATTAATTTTAGTTTTGGAAAGAGTAAAATTCAATTTTCAGGTAACGAATAACGGCAGCTATATATTAGGGGCCACTCATAGCCACTTATCAATCGCGTGTGGCCTCCTTTGCTAATGACTGTATACAGAAAGGACATCATTTAGCATAGGATATGGAGATGGATCACTCTCCTGCGCGCTATGCTAGTTCTGAACGTCTTCTTAACTTTGCTTTACATCAAAAGTCGATTTTTCGTTTTCTATTGTAGACGAACGAATTTTTTATGCCTATACATAAATAGCGGTCTATGTCGGACAGCGAAGGTGATTCTTTGACGAGCAATAATAGGGAAATTGATGAATGGGTAGTAGTTAGTACACCGCATGCCAGTGATTCAGAAGTAATTGAGCTTATATTATGTTTAAACTGGATTCTAAATTTTGTAATAATTATAACACTGCACATGTAATACCGTAGCTAGCTTAAATTGTGTGTATATCTGAGCAATGGTCAGTGGTTCTTTCCATCCAACTTTCCATATAAAAAGGTGATTGTCTTGGTTCAAAAAGTGGTTGTCCAATAACCAGCTTGAAAATTAACTGTTTAGCTTCGGAGATTTGCTTTCCTGATTCAATCAAAAAAGGTATGCAGCTCTGAAATATGATTGGTTTGCTTCAAAAAGCGGTTGTTCGGGTCCAAAGAATGGGTATTTCTGGTCCAGATAGCCTTCTCGAATTCACAGGCGTTGATATACAGCCTTTTTGGACTCACAAACAACTATATAGCCTTTTGGACGGAAAATAACTATTTAGCTCTTTTTGAGTCGAGAAAATAACTATATGCCCTTGTGAAACTTAGAAAAGTCAACTATATAGCATTTCTGAGCTCACACGGTATAAGTCCAAAAAGGCTATATATCTAATTTTCTGAGCCCAAAAAGGTTGTATAGCAATTTTTCGGCTAAAATGACTGTATTACTATCAGCTTTTTTAAGCTCAGGAGGTAATATTCCCCTCAACCCCGTGCTCTTGTATGCCCCTCTAATAACTTTTGACCATGTTCATGTTTGATTGTTGGCTTACACAGGTCTGATATTATGATGACCAATTTTGAGAAATTTTTAGATATAAAATTGTCGTTCCTGGTTGCTTGAAATAGCCTCAAATTTATTGAAGATGAGTCAGCCCTTTTTAGAAGAGGGCTGACTCTTAATCTTTGGTTGACAATTGGAGAAATTCATTTTTTTAATAGCGAAGAAACAGCCTGATTTTTTATTCAAAATTATGAGTAGGAATTCGTGGTTTGTTAATCGAAAATTCAAAGTAGGTACTTAAAAATATGAAAAACTCGATTTTAGAGAAACCAAAATCGCTACTTAGAGTGTCTGCCAGCGGACCAGCTGTTTGTCGTTGTCGTCCTCGTTACTTCGGTCTCCAATATTCTTCCTTTAGGTTTCTACGAAAACTTACGAGCAACTCTTTGTTAAATGTACCTACATACTACCTAGATTTTACTATTAAGGTTTGATTTCGAATGCAAGTTAAACTTTATGACCAATAGGTAGGTAAGATATATCTTTAAAACTGATTAAGTTATAATCAGTTGGTTTTTAATAGAGAATTTTTCGCTTTCTTCGTTGTACATTTAAAAACGCTGGTACATGATTCTTTATTAGATGCATGCTGTTACATTTGTCATGCAATCTATTTCCTTGTTTTATTTACAAATAAAAATATTTTTCACTCAGCAAAACGATGAAGAAACATTTTTGAAAGAGTATGAGAAGAATCAGCAGCAGCCGATTAGTATTCTCGCCAGCGCCACCAAGGTCAATATTGCGATAGATGAACAATGTGACGCAATCTCAGCAGAGTGTGCGGCGAGATCGGGTATACATACGCATATGCAGGCAACCAGGATTTCATTTCGGGGGGAGAATTTTTGAGGCCAGATATCTCGAGAACCATTAGGAGACTGGCGAAAATATAGGCACTTTTTGAGCGTATCTCGGCGAGCTCTATACGATGGTGAAGAAAAATTTCAAAATTTTAAAAAAATTTTCATTCTATTTCATATTGATATACAGCAAATTTATCATTTAAGCTGAGTTATCATCACTTTATCGATGAATCATTTCTTATCTCTTGCCTTTGTACTTAATTATTGTGCTTTGCAGAGAAAAAGCAATACAGTTAAATTATTATTCCGCGCCAAGCGCCGAAAAAATTGACATATTCTGCATGTCAAGCTCAAATTTGAGCTGTTTTGAGCGGGCTATAAGACAAAAAAATACATAAATAATAAATACGACGCGAAACGCCGGAAAAGTTTCATGTTTTCCATGTCATGACTCAAATTTGAGCTGTTTTGAGTGAGCTAGCAGGCAAAAACTGTAGCTGAACCATGAATACGGCGCAAAGCGCCATAAAAAATTGACATGCTTTTTAACTTGAATTTGAGCGATTTTCAGCGGTTTAAAAGACAAAACTATACATAAACAATAAATCCGGCGCGAAGCGCCGAAAATTTTAAGTTTACCAGCTCAAAAGTATGCTAAAAAACTGTTTTGCCTGTGTTTCAGACGTACTTAGCCAATTTTCCATTTTTCCCTTTGAGTGACCCTTAGGAGAAACAAAAAATTTTTCTTATTCCGGGGGGGCGGCTCCCTCCGCCCCCTGAATACTGGCCTGCGTATATGTAAATTCGTTAAACTTTCTTTATCAAAATATTTGGGCATTGCGTTATTTCTAAATTTATCGTTTCAGAAATATTTAATTAAAAGCTGTAGAAAAACATCGTATTTTTTATACATGTAATAGCTTAAAATTTTGGACGGGTCTCCGGCAGACATGCACAGCATGGGAATTCTGGGGGGGGTGAAAACCTAAAGTGCCTTTTTTGGGCCCAAAAATGGCCAGTACGCGTTAAAAAACATCGTTTTTTGGCGTTTCTGACGATACTCTATCCTTCTAGAGCATAAAATCATGAAAAAAATTTCGAGAAAAGTCGAATAAATTGACCAATATATCGCTTAAAACATGAATATATGGCGCGGAGCGCCGAAAATTTGGCGATTTTGAGCAAATAGATAGCCAAAAACCCTTAAAAAGACACTTTTGCTACCAATTGTCAGGTAAGTTTAGGAAACTTTTGAAAAATCCGCAATTCTGGGAGGGGTGAAAAATTTTTTGCGGGGAGGGGGTGAAAAATGATTCTGCGGTGGGTGAAACCCCCCCAACCCCTAAGATCATGTATGGTCTCCGGTCATCTTAGGGAAAGGGTTAATGACTGAGGATCGGACGAGGGTCTTGTTTTTCCCTCGGCCGAGGCCGAGGCCGAGGAACTTTGAAATCCTTGCCTCGGCCGAGGCCGAGGACCGAGGGAACGAGGATTTGTAATACATATAACATGAGTATATGAGTACAAACAATATAGGACACATATGCTCCATGTGATGTGGGTACAGTAGCAATAGGATTGATTAGTGTAATATAGTTCATGGCTAACAAGCTATTATTTCAATTTTATTTAAAGATAGGTATCACACATTCCCATGGGGGTGAGGGGGTATTACCCCGACCTCGGGGTACAAGACTTGAATCACTGTCAGACGATTTTGAGTTATCAAACATTTTCTGCAATGATTTGGGTACAAAAGCAGCGAAGACATTAAAATTTTTTCGGCGCTTCGCGCTGTTTAATACACTTCTGTTTTGTTTACCCATAAAATACCTAGAATAAACTTAAAATGATCTGAAAAGCCAAAATTTTCGATGGATTCTTATATTTTTTACTCTCAAGAGTGACGAAACTAGTCAGAATGGGATAAAATGTAGTTAAAAATGCAGTTTTTCACATCAAAACATGTTATACAGGATGTTTTAGTCATTTTCCATATTTGACCTGCAAAAAAGGCTAGACTCTAAATTTAGTGGTCCTAAATTTTGGGATTTAACCCCTGAACTTTCGACCTTGGGAAACTATGGTACGTATGCAAATGACAAGCACAGAAGTGACAAATTGCTAATCGTCTTAATCATTCAGCTCGTTTTCGCTATCACTATTTTGTGTGTTCTACATATCTTTATAATGGCAGAAATTGTATTTCAAGAGAAAAAATGTCAATTTTTTGGCACTTTGCGCCGTTTTAAGATGATTCTTAGTAGAGGTGCACGCGGGTAGTACCCGGGTATATCCGGGTACCCGAGAATAAAATAATTTTACTACCCGGTACCCGAATCCCCTAATATAAAATGGAAAATTAACACTGCAGTTATGCAATATGTGCAAAGAATTGAATTAGAAACCTAGAAATATATTGCTTCTAAAGTGCGACTGAATCACAAAGTAAATGTAATTTAATATAATCAACCGTAAAATGTTAAATAAGCGAGTCTGTTAATATTTCCTATTGTCACAATATATCGCGCATACGGTCTAGGCATATTCCATTATTCAGCTCTTTAGTTACATTATGTTATTTGTGCCGAATTCTTCTTATTCTTTATTGTAAACAAATTTAAACATGAAATTATCTGTTAGCGACGCTTTTTTTATAATGCAATCACTTCTGTGACCATTATATAAATTTAAACTGCAACTTTTATTCACATCGTGCGAATTTGAATTTTCTACCCATGCCCAACTTGGGCTCAAGAAATTAAGTAGGTTTTGCATGCATGGACACGGAAAACGCCCACATAATGTACCTACTTTAATCGGTGATGTCTCAACAGCCCCACCAGTCCCAACAGCCCCACCGTCCCAACAGCCCCACCAATAATCCCAACAGCCCCACCAATCCCAACAGCCCCACCATTCCAACAGCCCCACCGTCCCCCACCAGTACTCCCAGCAGCCCCATCATTACTGCAATCGCTATTATACGAGAAATGCATTTGACGAATGTACTTTTGAAACATAGAATTTATAGAATTTATACGGGCTCCGTTTGATCAAGATATTTTTTTGACTATTTTTCGACTTCGTATATTTCATCAGGACTATACAAGAGCGTGCAGGTTTACATTTTCAGAATAACTCTACCTGAGAAACTGGTAGACCCGCTAGAATTGAAGCTTCAGCATTTTTGCGCAATCCGTGATTTTGCCTCATTCGAGCCATCTTGCAAGATTAGATTCCTGCTCATTATTGCCTAATCTAGACTGCCAGAAAAAATGAGAAACGTTCTAGTGAAAAAGGAAAGATAAGCGTTAAAATTAAATGAAAATCGAAACTTTCACGCTAATCTGCTTTGAAATAGCCAAAAAATGTGGATTAAGTAGTTTTTACGCTATTTTAACATTCATACTAGTTTTGAGGTCATTTTTGGCTCAAAACTCCTTCTCCAGACCGGTCGTGCTGTGCATCTATGATTATAACAGTGGGGCAGTTGGAACCAACATTGGCAGCGGACAAATTCTATGGGTCTGGTGGGGTAAAGTGACCGAGAAATGTGCTTAAAAAAGAATTCTGGGGGGTCTACCATAATTTGGGGGGATTTCCGGAAATTCGGGTTGGGAGAGGGCTAAACTCTGAACATCCCTCCCCCACGCTTATGTGTGGTTGGGACAGTGTGACTGTTGGAACGGTTGGACTGCTGGAACGGTGGAACTGCTGGGATTGGTGGGGCTCTTGGGACTGGTGGGGCTGTTGGGATTATTGGTGGGGCTGTTGGGATTATTGCTGGGGCTGTTGGGATTGGTGGGGCTGTTGGGATTATTGGTGGGGCTGTTGGGATGGTGGGGCTGTTGGGATGGTGGGGCTGTTGGGACTCGTGGGGCTGTTGGGACGGGTGGGGCTGTTGGGACTGGTGGGGCTGTTGGGACTGCAGGGGCTGTTGAGACACAATCCTTCAATTAGCATATGCGTCTTGTCTCTGCCGTCTATAGGCTGGCATATTACAGCATTGACTTGGCATAACATTTGAGGCAATGGGTCTTTTGTAGCACATGCGTTTTTTGCTGTATTTGTGCTATTTTGGCATCACTCAAAAAATGCAAAATTAAAAAACTCTCGGTCCTCGGTCATTTTTCACCTGACCCTCGGCCGAGGCCGAGGGATCTCAAAAAAGACCGAGGATTACCGAGGCCGAGGCCGAGGCCGAGGCCTCGTCCGATCCCTATTAATGACCTCCAATTTTTGGTCAAAAATAGCAAAAAAGCACCTTGAAATGGCAAAAAACGCAAGTTTTCGACACAAATCAGGATAGGGATCTAAAATTTCCTGACTTTGGGAGGATGGGGAACGACCGATTTTGGGCGGGATTCCTTCTTCAAACATACATGCACATAGGGAGGGGTGAGGGGTATAACCCTCCTCATCCGCTGAAGGGTCCAAAAATTAGATAGCCTTGCAGATTGGGCCAAAATAGTGCATTTTCTAGCGATTTCGACGTGAAAATGACTAAAAAGGCGATTTACTGTACCTAGTTTTTTTGTTGGATTTTATACCTCCCTGACCGCGAAAATCTCCATTTTACCCCTCCCTGGCCAACCTGACCTTTTTCATCTATGCTTCCAAACCACCTGTTACACGTATGGTCTTTTTTCCTACTTTTTCTAATGAGATATTAAGAATCCTGATGCAAGTTAAAAAAGCTACTGACAAACAGAGAATCGAATTTTTTTTGGTATTTTACCTTTCGAAATGCAATTTCTGCCATTATAAAGATATATAGAACACGCAATTACTCATTTCGGCCCGAAGCGCCGGAACTTTCTTGCGAATTTTAGACCTTTTTGCAATTTTTGTCTTCCCAAAAATTTTTGTACGTGTACAAGGACGGTCCCAAAAGTCTTTGTACATCGGGAGAAATGTTTGCCGAATACAAAAAAACTGCGCTTGTGTGAATAGCGGCTTGATAATTTTAATAAATTAGTAAGAACGATTGGGTACCTACGAGAGAATATCTAAGTTTTATGCTTATTCAGTGAAAGTGTTGACTTCATAGGCGGGCATGGCAGGGAGGGACGAGTGGAATTCAAGATACTTCAAAAAGTAAACAGGTTCATAATATGTGGTTTTACCGGGTAATATAATTATATTGTCATCAACTTAAGCGTATTAAAATGTCATTCATGAGGTCAGAAGGTAGATAAAATTGAATTATAAAATGTATTCAAAAAATGCATATTTTAAATAGTGTATTTAGTGGATAATTCACTATTATGTGACAAAAAATACAAGAAGTGTAGGACTATGGAAGAATTAATAGGTAGGTACTTTTGCATTAAACTGACCAGGTCGACTAAAATATTGGTCAACTAAGGTGCTTTTTTCCATTATAAAATCGAAATTTTCTGAGCAACAGCTTATGTTTAATAAAAATCGCCTGATATTACCCAGTTTTTCAAAATCTGAGGGAGGGGAAATATTCCCCTCTCACCCTCCCTTTGCCCTTGTGTGGTTGACATCGGTAATTTTTCGACATTGATACAAGGTATAACTGCTAAATGTGCGAAATTTGTTCAAGCTGATTGGATTACTTATTCTCACTTTTTTAGGATCAGATCAGCCTGCTTTATCCGACGTCGAATGTAGTCCGTTAATTAATCAGGACGGTGATATCTGTGTGGCAGGTTCGCGTTTACCCTTGCATTGTTGATGTATACATAACAGGCATGCATGCACATAGGGGGAGGGGATTAGAGGTATCACCCCCTCCCGCGCTGAAGGGTCCGTTAGACAGAATGCAGTCAAATGGACTGAGAATGCGCTAAAATGCGAAATTATCAAGAAAAGTCGTTTTATAAACTATTTTCACTGTTTTGGTCGTTTAAACAACATAAAAATTAATGAACGTTGAATTAACTGTCTTGGATTTCTGAGATTTTACCCCCTTCTGCTGACCCTGACCCTGTGTACCTATGATAGCAGAGGGTTTCGCAAGGACGCTATGAAATAAATTTACCATGTGTGCGCAAGGCCAAATTTTCAGGGAGGGATAAAAATTATAAACTTAAAGATACTCATAGGTGCTATGTAAAAAACAATTTTTTTAGCGCAAAACGATGGTATCCCGTAAAAACCATCGCGTTCGAGCATCATAGGCAAGCCTATAGCCTTTTTTGACTCACAAAGCATTTCTAGACTAAAAATATTTATTTAGCCCTTTTCAAAGTCGGAAAAATAGCTATAAAATCCTTTTAAAACTCAGAAAAACAACTAAGTCGCAATTTTGAACTTATGCCGCATGTTTCTGACTCCAAAAAACTATATAGCTATTTTTCTAAGCCCAAAAAAGACTATACAGCAATGTTTTTCGCCCTAAATAGCTGTATAGCTATCAGTTTTTAAAAGCTCAGCGGGAGTAATGCCCCCTCACCCCTTGCCCATGTCTCTCTGTCCCATGAGTATTATTTTCAACCTCTTTCATTACATTACGGACGGAATTTCATTCTTGATCGTATTCAGTATGAAAACCTGAAAACAACTCAAACATTCACAATGTCTCTTATTAGTACATACAAAAAGACCCTTGTTTTCAATTAAAAATAGGAGAAGTAGCCTCTTTGCCTTTTATTTTAGTGCCTGATGCGCTAAGTATGTTAAAGCTTTCTTAAGTATTCTAAAATTTTTAAATGCATTAGCGGTCGTACAAACGGGGATGACGCTGAAGTTAGGCGATCATCGACTACGCTTTCTGAACAAAATGCAATTCGATAAGTGAAATCAAAAATTCCAGCGATGTGGAATGGGTAGTGCCGTTCAGTACTAAGTTGCACCAAGCCATACAAGAGCATGGGGTGAAGGAGGTATAACTCCCTCTGAGCCACGGTTTTTTTGTATTCAGCAAAGATTTTTCTCGATGTACAAAGACTTTTCAGGACCGTCTTTGTACATGTACAAAGATTTTTGGGAAGACAAAACTGTAAAAAGGTGTAAAATTCCCGAAAATTTTCGGCGCTTCGCGCCGAAATAAGTAATCGTTTGTCTTATATATCTTTAAAATTGCAGAATTTGCATTTACAATGGGAAAATGACAAATTTTTCGGCGCCTCGCGCCGTTGTGGGACAATCTTCAGTAATTTTTGGCGTTAGGAACCTATAAATTAGCTAAAATACTCTACCAAAGGTCGAAAAACCCTGTTTTAATACACTAAAATCACTACTGTATCATATAATAGTACACCAAATTTGCATGTACAAAATGTGCAAAGACTCTTGGGGACCATCTTTGTACATGTACAAACGGACCTTGTACAAAAAACACTTGAGCTCTGTATAACTGATAGCTATACAGCGATTTTGGCCGACAAAACATTGCTATACATATAGCCTTTTTTGGGCTCAGAAAATGAGCTGTATAGCCTTTTTAGACTCAGAAACATAACGTGCGAGCTCAGAAATGCAATGTAGTTGTCTTTTTTGAGTTTTAAAAGGATATGTAGCTATTTTCTCGAGTTCAAAAAGAACTTAATAGTTAATGTCAGTCCAAAAGGCTATTTAGCTATGTTTGTAAGTCCAAAAAGGCTATATAGCTAGTTTTTTGAGCCGAAAAAAGTGTATAACGCATTTTCTGAGCCCAAAAAGGCTATTAAACCAATTTTACGAAGCACCTAGCTACGTATCTACCAATTTTTGGTTTTCGCCCCTCCCTCAAAGTTTGACCTTGCGCACCTATGCACCAAGCGCTTGCCATCTTCTAGTAATCAGTGACAATTTAGGGAAATCGAAAGATCCACATATGCCCAGATATGCACATCATGGGAATTTAGGGTGGGGGGACGTGAAATTTAAAAGTTCCTTTTTGGGCTCAAAAACGGTGGATGGGGTACGCATTAAAAACGTCGTTTTTCGGCGTTTCCTACGATACTCTTTTCTAGAGCATAAGAAGTAGAGCTGTACTGGGGCCGCCTTCTTTACCGGAGCCTGGCCGGTGCCTATAAACACACCATATAATGTGGTCATATGACGTTCCATGCTGGCATTTATTATGTAATTTATGTGCCCAGCTGTTATTCGCGACATGTACCGTAATAGTAATGATGAACAATAATGATAAAATAAAATTATAATAATTATAATTATAATTATTATCATTATAATAATATAAATAAAAATAATTATGATTACTTAGATTAAGATCATATTAAGATCAAATTAAGATCATGTTCAGTTGAAGAATTTTATCTGTCTCATGGCGAATACTCGTAAGTTGTTTATGATTTCATTGTAATTTTCTTCACTCAATTTTTAGCTTTCTAACTAAGCAAGTGATTGCTGAAATTAAACGGACGAAATTGAGAATTTCATGAGGCATTGCATGAAAACAATTTAATTTTAAACTATGATCTTATGCAGCGGGATATAAAGTGAATTGCTCCCGCGTTTAATAGAGCTACGGCAAGCAGACGCATGATGAGGGTTGGGGAAAGGGAGAATTTTCTGGGGGTGAATATGGTGAGATTAAGGTCAAAAACGGACAAGAGTCAAGACTTTTTCGTGAAAATGATTGAAATCGACCAGCATCTGAGAACTAATGTTAGCTCGAAAAGACTCGATGAAACCCTGACCAGACTGACCCCAGAACGTAAATGCTAAGTAAATGCAACTGTGACTGAAAGTTATAACTCGACACCATTCAATAATGATTGTTGTTACATAGGTGTAAACTTGTTGGCTTCATTGATTGAATTGAGTATCAATTTCATCAGTTTTACTGTCTCAAAAGAATAATATGCTTTATTTGGTTGACATCTATAATGAAATAAAAGTGAGACTGTTGAAACTACATCAGTTTCAATCATTGTAGCAATCAGTCAACGCAACAATTTACATCTGACAACAATATTAAAATTTTAAGGCCCCGGGGCGTAGGCCCCGTGGCTGGAGCCAGGCCCCGATAACAACTCTTATCGAAACATAAAAAAATTTCAAAAAATCGAAAAAAATCAAAAAAGTCGAAGTAATTGAACGAAATATAGTCAAAACATGAGTATATGGCGCGGAGCGTCGGAAATTCGACACTTTTGAGCAAATACATAGCTAAAAACGTTTAAAAAAGCACCTTTTCTGCGAATTTTTTGGAAAAATTTGGAAACTTTTGAAAAATCGCGAATTCTGGGGAAGTAAAAAAATCTGTTGGGGAGTGAAAATTTTTCAGGGGAGGGAATGAAAACCCCACTCCAAGCTCATGCATGCATGTGCCTAACTTGCTGTCATGTTGTTTCGGGACAAGCGATAGATGGCCTCTAGCTGCATCACTTTCCTGCTATTCATTTTCACTGACAGAGATGCCAAAAGTTTTGGTCTGTTAGATAATACCGTTTGCATGCTTACCGAGGTTTAATTGACAATTGAAGTGGACGATTTTCAGTCATATGATCAAAAAATAGAAGGCTGCTAGGAAATCATCTGAACATCTATATTTATACATATTTCTCAGTTATTCTTAGTTGCTTATCAATCATGCTGTCAATCACTCTTTTTCAATTTTAGGCAGCAGTGTACATAGTTCTGTAAGCGATTTTAGCGTAGTGCACGATGTAACGGATGATGAGGTCGTAAGTACACCCGTGGGAATCGAGAATACAAGCTGCCGCACTACGGGTAAAGAAAATTTATGTCATACATGTAATAGGGAGATGGGGGAACCCCACCTAAAATTGGTCGTCCCCCCATCCTACACATTCAGAAGATTTTTGACCCTCCGATTTCGTGAAAAATTGAATTCTCTGACCATTAGGAGTAAGTTACACCCACCCTGGCTAAAATGGCTAGGGACCTTCAACCAAAATTTTGAGCCGTGATATACATGTATGATTTATGTTCATATTATCGTCAAATTCTTTAACAAAGCGCAGCCTGAATTCGTGTGCGACGTACATTAAAATGAATAATGAATGAATGAAAGTGTCTCCTTGAGTATTGGCGAAATATATACAAACCAGAGCTGGCTTCAATTGGACATTTATTTCAATCAGGATCTTGTAACAGAATATTCAGTCATTAGTCTGAACTACAGTAAGTACTTACAGTAAGGAAAGATCTACAGTATAATCTACAGTATGAATAAATGGAAAAACATGTTATTAGATACAGTATAATGTTGCAAAACAACCGACGCTATCTAACTTTCCGAGCCATCTGCGCAAACTATAATCCTTATCTCAAAATGAACATCAATTGTGAAGAAGCCTTTAGATTTAAGCCTCTCTAACACTTCGGACACTAAATATGTAGGAACCTTTAGCGCACCAATGCCTATACCTTTAAACCCATTCAACACACACATACACATTTTCGACACATCTCATTGTAAGTTAAGACATATCAAGCATATATAATACCTATCATAAAATGTAACAAGCTAAAGCATTTGTGTTCTTTCTGTTTGCTTTCATGCCACATTTATATTTGTCTTTGTGTCTATTTTTGTGATTTGATTTGGCATTGGTAATGGGCTTTTTTTCTGTTATTTAAACTCCTGATTTTACACAGTAAATGGCATAGAGTCTCTAGGTCTTAGCACTGCCTTATTATCTTAACACTATGCATTCAAACGTCGTCCGTTTCCAGCCGCGATACGATAGGTCCACAATCTGATATGAAATCAATTGTCGTTTTCTGTGAATGCTAAAATTAGCATAGCTATAACTTCTCTTCATTCACCGCACTAAGTTATTTTATGTAAAACAAAATAATTCTGATCACAAATTCTTTAATAATTTTGTGATTAAGTTTAAAAATTTAAAACGCATATCATATAATTGGTTCTTTTATTTGGATTGTCTATGGCATATTTTCAATAGCGTTACTATGTAGGTTTTATATTTTACATTAAATTCACAATAAAACAAAATTGTTTAATAATAATTTTTATAATATAATAATAATAATATTACATATTTTACAAAATATACAAAAGACACACAAAAGATATTTTGCAGAAATTTCGCCCTTTCAAATGATTGAAGCTTCAAGCTTTTAAGTCATTACAAAAGAAAATATACATTAGGAAAATGGCTTTTACTATCTTATGAATATGAAAATAGGAAGGCAAAAGAATCGTACCAACGATGCCTAATGCCTAATACCAACGTACTAATTTTATAATAAGATAATTTTTTTGCTACGCTTGCGAAATTCTGGATTTTATTAAAAATTATATATCAGTTAATTATAAATTATTAATTATAAATTATGAGTTTTGATTATTATTCAAAATTTAAGTACCTTTTGTGCCAAAAGCAGCACTGATTGGTTTTGCAATAGAGCTATTGCCGTTTACATTCACCTGTTTATTGCACGTCTGAGCCATAGTTTGACAGAAAAATATGCAATCATAACGTTTTGACATGAGTTCTTTAGCGCTGCAGTGTTCAATAGTTTGGCACTCAAAGAAATTTCAGAAGCTCAGTATGAAAGTCGTGACTTCAGGATGAAAAATCAATTAATTTTCTCTTTATATAACAGCAGTCATTTTAATGGGGGTGGGGGAGAATAACTTTCTTCTTCTGTTCAAAAGTGGCAAAAAGCCTAAAACTGGCTTAAACGGTAAGTTGCTGTCCGAAAGACTTGGGATGTGGTCACGTGACAAATAGCTTTTTAGGATGGTGAAGGTCGGCTTTGCGTGATGAAGCCTCAAACCCCTCTTTTGTGTTTGGTTGTTTTCTTTTTTTACGATAGGGTATCCTTAAGGCTGGTAAAATATTGATTGATTTTTTTTTTCATTGTTGCATTATCTGTCTAATTTAGGACAAAATGAGTGCCGAGTGGAAGAAGACGGTGTTGGCCACACTTCATTGGTTCATCCCAACTCTCGAGACAGTAGGAGGAAGTACGTCATTTTTGCATCGTCTGCAGGCATCGTTGGTACGATTCTTTTGCTTTCCAATGCTAATATTCATAAGATAGTAAAAGCCATTTCCCTAATAAACATTTTCTTTTGCAATGGCTTAAAAGCTTAAAGCTACAATCATTTGAAAGGCCTTAATTTCCGCAAAATATCTTTTGAGCGTCTTTTGTATGTTTTGCAAAATATTTCTCGAATTTTTTATTATACTTTACAAAATATTTTTAAATTTCTTTCGTATATTTAAGCGAGTAAATCAATATATTTTTTAACATTTATGCTACGTCTAAAAAAACACGTGATAAGAATAAAGACACAGTTTATGGTAAAAAAGACGATGAGTAAAAAATGACACACACGAGACAACATATACGGCTATAACGGCAGCAATTGGGACACGCAGTCACAGCAGTGACAACTTAGGCATGCCCCATTAGAAAAAATAGATAAATCAAAAGTGTTGAGTTTGCGCTCAAAAATTTCCAAGCTATGTAGGTGAACTTACGACTTCATTTGGAGGCGAATTCCATAGATTTACATATCTATGGCTGAAATTACATATACACTTCCCCAAGTTGGTTGTTAATCTTAAGTTAAATTTTCAAATGCAAAGCATATAAATTAAGCTTGATGCTAAATTGTCAATTTCTGATAATATAGAACTTCATGGTGAGAAAATCAGGTACTGTCAGGCGATTTTAAGCTGCTAGAACAGGTTATGCATCATTTTCTGAGGGCAAAAACCGTAATAATGTCAAAATTTTCTCTGCTGGATTATGTGTAGTTTACTCAGAAAGCGCTCAAACTCGTATAAAATTGGTCTAAAACATCAAAATTTCTCACTAAATTGATCATTCTATATATTTTAAGTGTCAGAAGGAATACAATGCAGTCAAAATGGACTAAAAATGATTAATAGTGCGATATTACCCCGCAAAAGTTTATTCTATCAGATGGTTTAACCATTTTCGTCATTTGACTAGCGAAAACGGCGTGAACCAGTGTTTTTTTGTACAAGGTACAAAAAATGATCCCGAAAGTCTTTGTACATGTTGTTCATATAAATTTCTGGGTACGATAATATGGTAAAGTAGCGCTTTCAGTGTGGTAAAACAGGATTCTTTGATCTTTGGTAGTGCATCTTCGTCAATTTCTGAGTTTCTGACGACAAAAATATATAAAAAATAGCCTAAATTTGACGTTTTTTGAAATTCACTGCCGCGATAAAAATATATGGAATAAATATTTACTCGCGCCGAAAATTTTTGGGAATTTCAGGTCTTTTTACAGTTTTTGCCTTCCCAAAAATCTTTGTATTATGTACAAATACGGCGCTGAAAAGTCTTTGCACATCGGGAAAAATCTTTGCCGAATACAAAAAACCATGACGACATGAACACTAAATTTACTGGTCTGGATTTCGAAGATTTACCCCCACCCCCACCCCCACCGACCCTGACCTTGTGCATTTACGATTGCGCATCGCTAAATACGAATGCTGTTCTTTAGCTATTTTATTGATCTGCTCCAGCTGCAGTCTGGTGCAATTCAAGGATAGTAAGATGGAATCTCAGAAACAGGTAAATCTCCTTTTTCTGATGCTTACAGATGATCTAACTTTCTAAGTTTTTTTATAAAGCTTCTACATACTTCTACATAAGTTTTCTATAAAGCTTCTACATATGTACGTGCGGCATTCAGCAATTGTTCAAACCTAATGCGTTTGGAAGCTGTTCTAACTGTATTCTAATTATATTCTAATTATAATTTTCTGTTTCTGATTTTTTTCTTCTAATTAGTTTTTTATATTCTATATTTTTCTCTAATTATATTGTATTTATTTTAATATTGTTTTTGGGCTTGAAGAGATCTCGTCTGCGCCGATGTGCATTTTAAAAAATCAAATTTGTATCCAAAAGTCGTGGGTTGAAAAATTTCGACTGTCGGAGGAATGGAAAGGACCACATCTACGTTTAGCTACTTAAAATTTAGGGTTAAGGTAGTCGGCCATTCTGGGGGTGAGACCTCCTGTCTATGGCCGAAATGGCAAAAGACGCACCTAAAACGGACTGACAACGCAAGTTTTTGCCGTAAAGTCGGGGAGAAATAGAAAATATCAACCTTTGGGGATGGATTGGGGAACAATTAGCTCTGTATGAGGATCCCCCTTCTCGCTTGTTATGTATGTACACGCACTTTAGGAAGAGGGGGTTGACTTTTGGTGGAAATTAATCATCCTGTTTTACATGTCATGATTTAAGGCATCCGTAAATCTCTGAGTTCTGTACCCTACTGAGTGCTCGCGTGCACACGCGTATTAGGATAGAATTCAAAACCAGATTTGATGCTCATATATATGTATATATTAGTGATGTTCCGGTGCCACTTTTTCCACCGGTGCCGGTGCGGTCCCAGTGCTATATTAGCATATTATATAATGTTATACGCTTCTCCCCGAAGGGATTACACTCTTTTTGTTGGATACAAATGTAACACGATTTTGTTTAGTTAGTTCGTAAATATTTCTGCATTATTTTTAATTTATAAATATAAATTTTTGTAGTTGACTAATAAACAAATTGGAAAATGTAAGAAAATTGAGATTTAATGCAAAATAAAGATAAAATCGCGTATGCTTTTATAGGATTTTAAATGTTGCGCGATTACGAGTGGCTTGTGCAGTAGTTTTGATTTTAATTCAAAATTATTTGTACCTGACGTACATGCAGCCCCGTATCCAGGCGACGAGCATTATACAATGGCGATGAAAATTTTTTTGTAAAAATACAAAAATTTTTAATTTTATTCCATAAACATGTACACATAATCAATCTTTCAAACTGTCTGCATAACTGATTTCTCATTATTTAAACAACTTCTCAAGTTTGGTTTTTGCACTCTATCTATGTACGTTGCAGACAAAAAATGAGAAAATGAATAATCTGGCGCGAAGCGCCGGAAAAATTTGGTGTTTTTCATGTCTAACTTAATTTCAAGTGATTTCGAGGGCTTTAGACGGCAGAAAGTTGACATAAATAAAAAATACAATAAACCCGGCGCAATGCGTTGGAAAATTTCGCGTTTAATAGCTCAAACGTACCCTAAAACCTGTTTTTTGGATTTTTAGATGCACTTAAAGAATTTTTCAATTTTTTCTTTGGCGCAGAGCGCCAGAATTCTTTGACATTTTTGTCCTTTTAAGCTCAATTTCGCTGCTTTCTGAATACACGCAATGCATTAGTTATAGCTAGCGCTAAGCGCCGGAAATTTTCAACATTTTTTCATTTTAAGCTCAATTTCGCAGCTTCCCGAATGTAAGCAATAGACATTATATTTGGCACGAAGCGCTGGAATTTTTCCATATTTTTAATCGTCAAGCTCACTTCTATAGGTCTCCAAAGATAAGCAATGCAGAAACGATAATCTGGCGCGAAGCGCCCAGAAAATTTGGATTGATTGCAATTTCGCAATCGATTGCAATAAAGTTTACATGTTTTTGAAGATATGAAATGCAATAAATGTGTTCTCGAGCAAAATTTCATCTCGAAAAGGATTAAAATATGTAGTAAATAGTACTTGAGCAAAATTTTATCTCGAAAAGGATCAAAATATGTAGTAAATAACACTTTTTATTAAAATTAATGGCGCGAAGCGCCGAAAATTCGCGTTTTTACGCTGGGGAACGCCAAAACCTATATAGTTTCATAGCTTAAAATTCTAAAAAAAATTTCAGAGGGATCTCACTCCTCTTACCCCCCCCCTTCTGGATATGGGCCTGCGTACATGCCAACTATAGTAAGAAACAAACAAGATAAAACCCATAGCTTTTTAAAGTTTGATTAAATTGATTTATTATTTCGCATTTTCAAAAGCCTTTGAAAACAAACGTGAGATATCCTAGTAATTCATAAGTCTCGAAGGTCTCTTTACAAGTATGTATAAGCTTGTTTTGTTGAAAAATCTGCAGAAAAAAGGTTTTTTGCAATAACTGCTCTAAAGTTCTGGATGTTGACTTTTCGCGGAGTTCTACTTCGGAAAGAAGAAAATGGATTTTATGAAATAAAATTAAAAAACTGCTTTGTAGTACTCATATTTCTTGCTTACGGATGTGATAATTCAAAAAACTTCCCACTCTGTATGTCGATGTATTTATTTTTAATCGTCCATGTTCACTGGTATCTCCTCTCCTTGCCAGTTGCTTCATGTCTTGAATATTAAATAAATGATTCATTTAAAAAAACTTGTAGAGGCTATTTTGTCCTGATTCGTCAAAAACGCTCCAGTATGCTAATCAAAAGCTTTTATTGACGAAATTCATCCTTTTTTGCCTATTCTCCTCTTAATATTGGGCGTTTTTATTGTGTAGTAATGTTTTACTTTAGTTGGAGACTTGTAAAAGCGATCTGCACAATAAACGGCGTCAACTGGCGTCTTGCAAAATGAGTAAAGACTTTTGTGATTCCGAAGACAAACCAGTGTGTCATTCTGAAGAGAGAAAACAAGTCGGGTTGCTAGAAGACGCATTAAATTATGTGAGATTGATGTGCCCAGATGGCAAATAAGATAATGTTATGTAAATATGTATGTACTATACGAAATTCAAATTTATAAAAACAGTCTTCGAAACTCTAGGAAATCAGTCGATGGCCGCCATTTATTGGTCGAAAGTATTAGTCTAATAAGTCATTTATTTTTCGATTTTTAGTCTTACATATTTTGATTTAACGCATTGTATCCACACGTGGACGTGAGGGGGGGTTGGGGGTATGCACTCCTCAGAAGGCTGAATACCCCATCCCCATGAAAACCCCTAAACTCTCCCCAGGATTCAAATTTTTGAAATTTTTTTGTTTTTTCGCGATTTTTTTGATGCCAATGGATAGTGCTTGATGAAGCACGTTGGAAAATTGCTTTTTTTGCCTACCATCATTTTTAACACCATTTTTTACCTTTAAAAATCTTGCATCCCCATAATTTTTGTGCTGCCCCACCTATGATCGTATCTGATGAAACTTACAATTGAAGCTTGACACACATGCATATATGGACAAACCGTACAACTTCATTTAACCCGGTATCAATGGGGCCAGGTCGGTATCAGTGGGGAGACCTGCCAGTATCGATGGAAAATTCCGCAAAATACCATACAAATCAAATATATATAATGGAAATGTGGAGAAGTGATTCTAAAGCCAACTGATCAATCAATCAATCAGAAAAATGGAATATAAATTTAGGAACATACATTAAAATGATTTGAAAATCAACAAATCAATCAACCAATCAATCAGTGACTAACTAACCAGTAATCAATAACCGATGAAACAACCAACAATTAACCAGTCAGCCACTAAGCAACCAATCAACCAATCAAACAATTACTTTGTAAAAGAACAATCAATCAAAAACTTGGGCAGCCTGTATCAATGGAATGACTGACCTTTGTCCGTGTATGCATACATGTAATAGGGGATGAATTATCCCCACCCAAATTTGGTTGTCCCCCTATCCTCATAGCCAGAAAATGTTTACCCCATTTGAGAGAATAAAATTTTTTTGGCTGTTTTTAGGTGGTTTTGGCCACTTTTGGCCAGAAGTTAGAGATCATTTACCCCCTCCCTCTAAAAATAGCTGGGCACCCCCCACTCGAAATTTCGAGCCTCTACGCCGTTACACGTATGAAGCTTGACGTTTACTGCTTGTCTAATATTTTGGACAGAGCGTTATCCATGTGAATTTGAAAAAAAATTTCTATCCTTTCTATCTTGAAGTTTAAGTCGGATGTTTTAAACTGCTTTACGCGTAAATAGAGTCTTTTTTCTATGACGGATCAGGGAAAAGTAGAAGGATCGCATCTTTTCATTGGATTTCTGAGTCATTATTTATACTTTATTTTATTCAAGCATGTTTTTTTCATTTCCTCTGACAACTTTATAAATGCAAGTCGTCCAGCAGATTATTAATCTCAGCCTTTTATTTAGCGAACTTTATCGTTTGAGCCTGTAGGTATCAATATTTCCATCGAATTTGTTGCTCTAATTAGCTGCACAAAAATATTTGCAGTTCTGCTTTGTGCGTCAAGTTTAAAAGTTTTCTATGTTTGCCTTGCGTTAATTTTAATTTTTAATTTTATTTAATTTTAACTTTAATTTTACGCTTTTGATTTTTCAGCAGGAAGAACGAGACAGTCTATTAAAAGAAATCCGTTCCTTGAGGCAGAATCTGTCAGCGTCGTTGTTGGCTCGCTTGGACGCTCGTACGTCTCGACTACTTGAGCTTCATTGGCTCAAGCAGATCAATGAGATTTTGGCCCTAAAATTGCGGCGTGTCACCAATCAGATCAAAAAATCGACTGATAAAGAGAAGCTGATGAGTAAAGATTTACGATTATTTGCATATGCATCTGGGGTTAAAAACCACATATACATACATATGTATGCAGCCCCGTGTCCGGGATTTTTTCCAGGGGGATTGTAAACGTTGAAGTCAGATATCTCGAGAAATATTAGGAGATAGGCCAAAATAAAGACATTTTTTAACGTTTCTCGACGAGCTCTTTACACTGGCGAAGAAAAATTCTTAAGAAATTCCAAGAAATTCTCATTTTATTTGATAATCATACACGAAATATATCATTCAAACTGTCTGAATAATTGATTTCTTATCATTCAATTCATTTAAAACTTTTCAATTTTTGTATTTACATATACTTAATCGTATTTCAAAACAACAGAAAATAAATACTCTGGCGCGAAGCGCCGAAGGAATCGTACATTTTCTCTATGTCTAACTTAATTTTGAGCAGTTTTGAGCGATTAAGAAGGCAAAAAGTGTACATAAACAACAAATCCGGCGCAAATTGCCAGCAAATTTTTACTTTTATGCTGCTATACTCAACTTCGCACCTTTTCAAAGAGGAGAAATGTGATAAATTTGATTTCACGGATAATTTCATCTCGAAATAGATTAAAATACATAGTAAATAGCAATTTTTATTAAATTAATGGCGCGAAGCGCCGAAAATTTGAGCATTTTCACGCTGGGAAACGTCAAAAACCAATATAATTTCATAGGTAAAAATTGTGAAAAAATTTCGGGGGGGAATTCCCTTTGTTTACCCCCCCTGGATACGGGCCTATATGTATGCATAGACAGGCCCGCACCTATGATTCGGTCAAGAGGGGGGGGGCGGACCCAACATAAAGTATTCTATATCTCGGAAAATTCGTCGAGATAGCTCACAAAAACCGCATTTTTTACGTTTTTAGACATTATCTATCAAGATAATAACATTAAAACTTTTTTGAAAAATTGTTTTTCATTTAAAAAGCTATAAAAAAGTGTCGTTTTTTGGTCGCGTCTGGGTCAGAATGATGGGAAGTACTTCAAATCTGGCGCGAAGCGCTTAAAATTTGAAGATTTCACGTCAAAGACAGAAGATTTTTTCAACTTTTCGAGCATTGTCCTACCTTTCAAAATCTTTTTCCCGGCCAAGGGGGTGGGCGGGCGGCTGCTCCCCCGCCCCTACCTTAAATACGGCCCTGTGTATAGATGTATGCAAAGATGGAGGCGGTCGCTTCCCTAAGATCCAATAATTTTTAGGAAGGTAAGGTAATGAATGAAAGATGATGAGAATATACATCTTCTTATCGGAACATCTCAAAAGTTTTTAAAGTCCCTGTTCCTGCCAGCTATGTGCGATCAATTTCCTAACTCTTAGATGTGGTTACAAGACTCTCTTCTAAAACGACCAAAACCTAATATAAAATGCAAAAAAATCGTTTCAAGGCTAAAATTTTGACGCGCACAAAAGATCGAAAATTTTTCTCGAAAAATTAATTTTTTATACGTTCAAGGAATAGAGCATAGTCAGGAACGTCAAAGTGCACTTCATTTTTCGTACCTCCTCCGGATTTATTGTGAAATGTAGGTTCGCCTTTTGACCACTAAAACAACTTTAGTGTCGAGTTTTTGACGTTCACGAAGGGCTTAATTTTCCGCCGTTGCACAAGTGAATTTCTCTTATTTTTTATTAGAAAATGAACAGGAGCAAAAGATGCTGAAAAAACGGCCGGACAGTGTAGTCTTGTTGCAAAAAAGTATTCGAATCTTGACTGCACACATCGTTCTAATGAATTGGCGTGTAGACGTTGTTTATTTTAGTAAATTATTTTATGTTTCTCTTGTCTGCATTTAGTTAAATAACTATAGTCTGTTCCACGAAACCTTGTGCATGGGTCGCTATTCTTGAGTTGATGCAAATCGATTACAAAAGCGGTTTAAACTACGCGATGCTGTGCATAGTATTTGATAAGCATACGAAGTTTTACTAAGCAAAATTGTATTACAGTAAGCTGCCTAGAAACCACTTTTGTAGCTGCTCATGCGTTCGGTGAAAATTGATTTTTATGCACATGGTTTCGTTAAATAGACTATAGTTTCTTTAAAACATCCTTATCATGTGCAAAAAAATAAGTCTTGCTTTCGCACAATTATTTTAAAGCAGATTTAATCTGAAGTGAAATACAAACATGTCAAAGTGCTTATTGAGATTTTAGTCGCGAATTGATCCAAAATTATTGAGTTTGAAGGAAATTAAGTTCAACGTGATTATTTATTTCTTATTAATTATTAATTATTAATTATCAACATTATTTCATTATTGACAATTTCAACTAAGGTTATGTATGTACTAGCAAAGAAAAATGCTCCAATGGAACAAAATGGACGAATATACTTGGAATTAGGCATCATTAAGGAAGTAAAACGAGGGGACTATGGAAAACTCACCTATGTATGCTTACGGAAGTTGTTAGAATCTACTAAAAATTAGACTTCCGCGAAAAAACGCAAAAAATCGAAGTATATTCCGTGGCCTGCAGAACGGAGTTGCATCTCCAACGTAAAACTGAAAAAAGAGTAGCTTATGCCTAGAAAGCAAGCAATCACTAATCAATAAACGACATAATGTTCATTCTTGCGCTAGCATGGGACGCATTGCTATGGGGCAGCAATTAACGAGATGGTGTGCTTGTCACAATTCATTTATGAAGTCATTAAGATTAATTAAATATTGATTATTTATTGAAAGAGAAATATAATGTTGATAAGAAACTAAATCAGTTATTAAAATACAGCACAGCTTCCTCATAATCTCTGTTTCTGAGCCAGTGAACAATGTTTTGTGAAGCCACGCCTTATTCAGAAGCCGCAGAATATACTTCGGGTTTTTGCGTTTTTAGCGGAAGTCTTATTTTTAGTAGATTCTTACAAGTTCCAAAAGCATACTTATGTAGGCAACTTTTCCCTAGTCCCCTCCTTTAAGTTCCTTAATGATGCCTAATTCCAAGCATATTCGTTCTTTCTATTCCATCGGAGCATTTTTCTTCGCTAGTACCTTACTTTTTATTAGCAAGATTTGAGTAAAGCACTTAGTAAACACATTCGGTAACGACAGCAGTCCGAGAAGGCGGAAAACAAGATTGTTCTAAAAATCAGCATTAATTTTCTTCAACCAAGACGACGTTTCATGATATCTTCTGAAAAAAGTGAGCTTTTGCGACGCATAGAAACTAAAGTAATTTTCGGTGTAAACTTTATACCATTACTGGATGTAAAGAAAACATACAGTCAGATTCGTAATTCTGACCTTACGGAACATATTTTGAACAAATTCACCTTGCAACGCTCTGGAAGTAAAATAAATTTGCAGTGTAAACTTTATGCATCATCAATAAATGAATAGTGTAAACTTTACTCAACTACTGGGTGTAGAGAAAACTAACAGTCAGATTCGTAATTCTGATGTTACACATAAAACATTTTGATAAAAAATTAAGCTTCCGCAATTCTCTATAACTAAAGTTAATTTTCAGCGTAAACTTTACTCAACTACTGGGTGTGAGCAAATTTAATAGTCAAATTTGATATCCTGACATTACGAGAATATTTTGAAAAAATTTCGTTCTACAATGTTCTGGAAGCAAAATGAATTGTCAGTGTAAACTTTGCAGTTCTACAATAAATCAATAGTGTAAACTTTACATAAATAACAGTTGTAGACAAAACTAACAGTCAGATTTGTAATCCTGACATTACGGAGAACATTTTTGAGGTAATGCACGTTTCACAACGTTCTGGAAGTAAAATGAATTTTGATGTAAACTTTACACCTAAAGAATAACTTAATATTTGGCGTAATAAAAACGCGCTTACGTGCACGCGTTGTTCTCGATGTTTAGTGCATTTTTATAACTAGTATCGTGTCTCAACTCATATAGGGATAAGGTGACAGACGCAAACCTGCCAAAAACGACTTTTTCAACCCAAAGTTGAACTTTATACCTCCAAAAGTAATTCAGTATTGAGTGTAAAGAAACGTGGCCAATAACAATGTGTAACCATTGACATTTAACTTATTTTTATAATAGTTCGCTCGCACCATCCAAATCAAAACCGGAGTGTTTGATAGACAAAAAAGTGTCAAAAACCTGTTTTTTTACCCAAAGTTTAAACTTTACACCATTATAAATAACTCTGTTTTTAGTTTAAAGAAACACGTCCAAGTGGGAAGTGTATGCCTTGAGACGTACTTTATTTTTGTAATACTTTGCACGTCATGATTTATAACCGGAGCGGTTGATAAACTAAAAGAAGGTAAGAACGTGTTTTCTACGTCCACCACCTGAGTGATAACTTTAAACAACCATAACTACGAAAAATTTGGCAGACATAAACTAGTCGAAAACTCGTTCAAAATGTGCCTCTTCATCCCAGATTTTCACACTCTTTACACTCCCACTCGAGAACTAATGCGAAAGTCGAAAGAAAGACGCATCTAGAGAATTTTGTTCTCTACAATTCTATACAATTAAAATTGTATGAGGCATTCATACTGAGTTGTTTACAAGCTGGGCAAGAAAACCGTCAAAAGTTCCCATACAATGTTATAACGTTACGCCCAAACTTTAAGCGCTATTACAAGCTGGGCATATAGTGTAAAACAACAAAAAAAATGTGGAGCGAATTTTTTATTATCTATCTTTAAAAAAACCGCTCCTTCCAAATGTGTCCCGTTATACATAGCTGTAGGGGGTAGACGTATTGGGGGTACCCAAGTATGTACGTGCTAACGCGCTACCTATGATGTACAAATTCTTTACTTGCTTAAGCCGGATGTGACAGGCAGATGTGCCTATCCGGAACATCAAGAAAAGCAAGCACAGTCGTTTGACTTTTTATCTCCCATTGTTGTATGTACATATGCGGCTAATGTGGTCAGATGATTGATCCAGCTTTTATCGTAATCCTTGCGACTCAGGTTGAGTGGTTTTTTGTATAATTTTCTCATCTTCCTTGTGGAGTAGACGTTTCATTGTTTGTTTAACACCTCCTTTGGGTCTTTTCCAAGTTGCATCATTTGTACTTAAGAACGTTGAGGCTGGAAGACGTTCTTCAGCCATTCTAAAGATTTGACCAAACCATTTCCAACGTCGGCTTTCAATGACTTGCAATATGCTTTAAATTTAGGACTGTTGTCGAATTTCCTTATTTCTAATCAAAATTAGAAAATATATTCCTAAGACACGTCTAAAGCATGTGTAGTCAAAGGTTTCTAATCGCTTTTGATTTTCGACTCTTAAAGGCCATGTTCCGCATCCATTGATCTGTGTTGCTCTGATTGTCGCACTATATGTACGAATCTTCGTTTGTTGTCGTGTCGTATGTCCTTTCTTTTCCAGAAATTTAGTAGTAAGCACGGTTGTTTTTGTATCCGGCAAAGATTTTTCCCGATGCACAAAGACTTTTGGGGACCGTCTTTATACATGTACAACGACTTTCTTGGGAGGATAAAAACCGTAAAAAGGTATAAAATTTTCAAAAAACTTTGACGCTTCGCGCCGAAATGAGTAATTGTCAGTTCTATAAATCTGTATAATGGAGAATTTGCATTTGGAGAGGAAAAATGTCAGATTTTTCGTTGTGGCGATTTTTAGTATTTTTTGCCATCAGAAACCCAGAAATTGGCTAAAATACACCATCAAAGGCTGAAAAACCCTGTTTTACCACACTAAAAGCGATACTGTGCCCTTTTATAGTAGCCAAAAATTTGGGTTTACAAAATGTAAAAAAAACTTTTATGGATCATCTTTGTACATGTACAAACGGACGTTGTACAAAAAACACTGGCAGTAAGCTGAAAATGTTTGAGGCTTTCTGGACTCTGGCTATTGCTTCTTCAGGTGCCCCACCTGTTGCTCTTATTTGGGTTTCTAAACAAGTGAAGGAATCGACGGTCTCCTATCATCCGCTAGTTTCAGTGCATGGTCCGAGTTGCCAGATGTTCTGTATTTGGTCTTTGAAGCGTTTAGTTTTAGTCCAAGTGATACTGTCAGCTTCTCTTTGTACAGCATGGTTATCTTGAGTTTCTGCTAAGACTGCGATGTCATCAGCAAAAGTAAGGTCTGTTATTTTTTGCCTGATGGATGCAACAGGATACCATATAGTGCTTCTGAAAATACTGAAAGTAGGATGCAATCCATACAATAGTTAAACAGTAGTGGGGACAAAATGCCACTCCGTCGGACACCACTTGAAACTTAAAATTCTTCACTTAAATCTCCATAAGCTCTGATTTTGCATGTTGTTCTTCTACAGAGAGCAGCTATTAGATAGCAAATCTTAGTTGGGACTCCATCAGATTTTAGTCGATCAGATTTTAGTTATACTGGTTCGATCAATGCTATCAAAAGTCGTTGTGAATTCAATGAAGGCGATATGTGATTCCTAAGGGAATTCATGTTTAAGTTCTAGGAGCTGACGCAGTAGCGAATCACTGAAATCCAGACCAGCAAAATTATAGTTCACGCCTTTTTTGCTAGTCAGATGACAAAAATGATCAAAATAACGTATATTAAACGCTTTTGCGTGGTAATACCGCACTGTTAAGCATTTTTAGCCCATTTCAACTGGATTTTATCGCCTTTAACATAGTAAAATATAAAAATTGATTAATTTAACGACAAATTGTGATTTTTTTAGACCATTCTGACATAATTTTGGGCGTTTTTTTGAGTAAAAAATAGTACATGAAGTTAGCGTTGGAAATATTTTGACACTTTTATTGCTTTTGTCCTCAGAAAATTACTTAGAAAATGATCTGTCGGCTCAAAATTGTCTTACAGTACCTGTCTGTCTGACCTTTTAGCGCGGGGGGGGTAATACCCCCTCAACCCCTATGTGCATATATGCTCTTCGAACTATGAGTTTTTAACAAAGCAGAATAAATACGTACATAACATACGTAAGTAAATATAAGATTTTATCTTTAAGTCATAGACTGGATCGTGACTTCAAGTTTCGTGTGGGTGACCATCGAATGTATTGCCCCAAATTTTCGTTGACTTTTTCTCTGCGTGTTTTCCAAACTATTATCGCTTGCTGCACTGCTTTTTTCCAAGGCATTCGTTTGACCGACTCAAAATATCAGATATATCAGCTGAGCCAAAATTTATCTGAAAAAGATGCGCAGATGAATCAGCTGAAAGATGATAAAGTGCGCCTGATGATGAAGTGTAAAGAAAAAGCTCTGCGCAGCGGAACCGTCGAATTAGCTGCTGAAAAATCTGAAGCCGCTGATGAAAAGCAATTTCATCGAACAATCTTGGATTGGAGTCGCCGATCGTTCAGCCCATCGTACAGCAAACTGAGCCAACTTAACAATGCTGGTATTGGATTAGCGAAGGATAGAGATGGGGTAAATGAGTAAAAGAGATGTATGTAAGGACATGAAAACAGTATTTTAAATATGGAATAATACTAAATAAAGGTAAATATTTGTTTCGGTATTTATGTGCATAAGTGGTAAATAGGGCAAAAACATGCGTATAACGTTGTAAAGTAGTTATATTTTTTTATTGAACCGACTTTCTAAATAAAACAATTCAAGTTTAAAAGTTGCTTTTAGTTCGCAATTATGTTACATTTTCTGTTCTTTTCAATATTATTATGTTATAAACATACATGTAACAGTAGGATGAAGGATCCCCCAACCAATGTTTGTCGTCCCCCCACCTCACCCTCCCCCAACAAACCAGAAAATTTTTGACCCCCCTATTTTGAAAAAAAATTGAATTTTTTGGCTTTTATGTGTTTTTCGGTCGTTTTTGGCCAAAAAGTGGAGGTCATTTACCCCCCCCATGGCCGGGGACTCCCCCATTCGAAATTTCGAGCTGTTACATGTATGGTTATGAACTTACTCGTCAGCTATTTAAGTAATTAATATGTATAATTCGCTTTATTGAAGTGACTGTACATATTAGCTATGTCAATGCTAAAGTATGTTAAGTTAAACAATTAAACAGCACGTTGAAAAGGAGCCAAGAATGCGAGAAACTTGTTCATCGGATAAACAATCTTGGCACCATATTGCGTCTGATTGGACAAAAATTTTTCTACGACGAATCAACGAGCCAGCAGAACGAATTATTGATTTTTCGACTCATTTGAGCTCGTCGGTTTTGAACGAATCAAACTGGGAAGGCCTCGTATTTGCTTTTAACAAAATGAAAGATAAGGCGAGTGAATCGGCGACTAGCGTTCTACACAATCTGGAAAAATCGTCTAAATTAGCCGAGACTGTCGTCAATGAATCCTTATCGAGTATTGAAAGTAGCACGTATAAATCACTTAATTAATTACTTAATCAATTTATTAATTCGGCTACAATTTTTTTTGTACGATCCACTATTTATGCTTACAAAAATGGTCAGAAAAGCATGTGTGCGGAAACGTTTTTTACTTAAACAATTAATGACGTTTTTCAGCGGGAAAAATACTGTATTAAGTTATCTTTTCGAAGCGGATTTATGTAGCTCATTTCTACGCCATTTTCAGGTGTTTTTTTTGCCATTTTTAGCCTAAAATAGAAGGTCATTCAACCCACTTCCCTTAAATGCACGTGTACTACTACTCATATATGCACAGCATGGGAATTCTATGGGAAAATTTGAAGAAAAAAATTTAATTAATTTTTAAAAAATTTAAAAAACACGGAAAAATTTCGAAAAAAGTCGAATAAATTGAACAAAATATACATACACCTAAAACATGAGTGTGTGGCGCTATGTGCTAGAAATTTGACACTTTTGAGCAAATATATGGCTGAAAACGCTTAAAATAGCTTCTTTTCTGCGAATTTTCAAGAAATTTTTGAAAACTTCCGAAAAATCGCGAATTTTGGGGGAGGTGAAAATTTTTTGGTGGGCTGAAACCCCCTTCAATTCTCCCCCATGATCATGTCTGCTTCCGCTCCCAAGATTTCAAGCTGAGCCGTTACATGTATTTATTTAGTGATAGTGATTTTGTGTTATGCGACTAAGTTTTTACGCATTTTTCGCTCTAACTGGTAGAATATTTTGGTTGGCCTCATGTCTCGCTTGTTTATAAAACGATTTTTCTAAAAAAAATTTATTTCTAATTTTATATTTCATAGAATAAATATGAGTCTTTTATTTGTTTTGCTATATTTTTTGGTTCTACAGTGCATATCTTAGATCATGCATGTAAGAGGGGATGGAGGATCCCCCTACCATACATGCACATAGGGGGTGAGGGGATATTACCCCCTGAAGGGTCAGCCGGACAGGTACTGTCCGGCGATTTTGAGCTCATGGAACGTTTTTTTGTATCATTATTGAAGTCGAAAGCAGTAAAACGTCAAACTTTTTCCGGCGCTTCGCGCTAGATTAGTACTTTTAAGTACTTTGTACTCAAAAAGCGCCCAAAATTGATAAATTTTTGCATTTTTTAGTGTTAAAAGTGGTATAATGCAGTCGAAATGGACTAAAAATGCTTTTAAAATGTGATATTACCCCGAAAAAACGGTGTTTTTAGGCTATTTTGACCATTATGATTGTTAAAACAGCAAACAAAATCGTGAACGTTAAATTAACTGTTTTGGATTTTTGGGATTTCACCTTCCTCCTGCTGACCCTGACCTTGTGCACCTATGCTCCCTACCCAAAGTCGGATGTTCTCCCATCCTCCGAAGCCGAAAAATTTTTGACCCCTCCCCCGATTTTTGGAAAAAAATCGCATTTTTTGGCCGCTTCTAGGCGCTTTTTGGCCCTTTTGGCCAAAAATTGGTGGTCATTAACCCCCTAGAATCGGCCGGGGACCCCCCACCCAAAATTTCGAGCCGCTTTGTTAAATATTAAACTTTCTTCATAATTAAACTAATCTGCGATTTCGCTTTGCAATAAAAAGTACTTATTGTGCAGATTTATGTATTTATTTAATTTATTCACTTCATGATTTATTTATTTATTTATTTATTTATTTATTTATTCATTTATTTATTTATATGTTTTATTATTAATACATTATATTATTAATTTATTAATTAATCTCCCAGTCGGTGACACAAATATGTGATTTTAAGGTTTAAGCAAGCTACGAAACGCCATTTCAAACGCTACTGAATCGGCTGACGACTTAGGTCGTCGAATTTTACATCATTTAGAAGCGACTAAGCGCTTGTACGAATGGACTGAGTTTTCTCGTAATTTGTTTGTAGGCTCTGTCTCCAACTTACAACGTTTTTACGAGCTAATAAGTAATCGTACCGAACAATTTGTCAACTATTATCCCGACGGTTCAAGTGGAAACGATAAATCGGATAATATGTTTGGTACGTATAATTACATAGGAACAATTTTGATTTGTAAATCAGACATTTCGCTAATATGTGTTGTACGATACGAGCAAACGGTCCTCACAACGGAATTTCACCACTTATGTACTTAAGAGTCATTTGGTTTTGCTACGGATAGTTTCGCCTATGTTAACGTATATATGTAGGATGTCGTCGCCACACGGCTGCGACTATAGGTGGGCAGCACCAAGATTCTGGGGGAGTGCAAGATTTTCAAAGGCCAAAAATGGTCTTAAAAATGGTAATATGGCGAAAAAACACCATTTTTTCAACGTTTCTTATCAAGCACTATCCATTGGCATCAAAAAATAGCGAAAAAACAAAAAAATTTCAAAAATTGAAAACTGGGGGTGTTTTGGTCTCTGAGGGGTATTTTGGTTTCTGAGGGGTGCATACCCCCAAACCCCCTCGCGCCCACTTGTGGCTGCGACCCCTCCCCAAAATTGACGATTTTTCGTAAAAATTGTAAAAAAATGTGCCTTCTAAGCGTTTTTAGCTTATTTTGGCTCAAAAGTCTCATACATACCCGTCGTTTTTAGCCGAAAATAGGCACTTCCTAAATATTTTTTGAACCCGACCCCCTCCCAGAATTCTCATTTTGTTTATGTATGGTCACCACCATACTTGTACATCATGGAAATTGTGGGGAAGGGTTCAGACCCAAAAATTTTTTAAGAAGTGCCTTTTTGGGCTAAAAACGATAGGTACACGTCAAAAACGCTGTTTTTTGAAGTTTCAGACTATGCTCGTTCTTTCTAGAACATAAAAGCATGAAGAAAATTCCGAAAAATTTGGATAAATTCGAGTAAATTCAATAAAATATAGTTAAAACATGTGTATATGGCGCGAAGCGCCGAAAATTTGAGATTTTTTAGCCAAAAATGAGCTAAAAACGCTTAAAAAGGCACACTTTTTTCAACTTTTACCAACTTTTACGAAAAATCGACAATTCTTGGGGGTTGCAGCGCAGCCATTTAGCAGGGGAGTCAGCTATCATTCTGGGCGGGGGTTCTCACTCCTCCAACCCCCTCCCCCAAGAACACGTATGGTCGCCACATGCTTTTAATATTTGCAGCAATGTGAAACAAACGACTAGTGATCGACCGGGGCGACTTTTTTGGCCGGGGCCGGGGCGGTACCGGGGCTGAAAAAAATCTCCGGCCGGGGCCGGGCCGGAGTCAGACAAGGAAAATATTATTGCATGACACATACTTGGGGTGGGCATAGGAAGAGAAATAATGAGCGATTGCTCCATTCAGTACTAAATGGCAAGCGCAAAGTTAGATGCGCCTTTTCAAATCAAGTTTTATTACTTTTATCACAAGAAAGATTTAGTCCAGTGTTTCATTGTCTGAATCATCATAGGTAGCGCGATAGCGCTACCTATAATATACTTGGCCATCCTTTTTCCTTATATGTTTTTCACAGCGAGTGCGAAATTTGTGCCCCCCCTCACAGCTATAACAGCACACATCTGAGAGGTGCGGTTTTTTTTAAAGGTAGATAATAAAAAAACTTAGTGCCCTCATTTTTTCTTGTTTACACTCAATACCGAGCGCGTCGTGAGTGTGTAAAGTTTACACCAAAAATTCAAATAATTTGCGGAGGGCCAATTTTTTTAAAAATGTTTTCCCTAATTAGTAGGTTACGAATCTGGTCTTAAAATTTCTTTACACTCATTGGTTGTTGCGCAGGAGTGTAAATTAGACGGTTTTTTTTACAGTTTTCATGTGGCCAAGCATATCTAACTCAGTTTTACATTCTATGCAGTCTGATTGGTTTCAAAATGTAGACGGTTAAAAAATCTAGGGGTGACTTTTTTAATTTTTTTAAATTAATATTCTCGGATATAGAGGCGGTTTATTGTAAAGAGTCTAGGACAAAAAAATTTTTTCCCTGCCATATTCTCCACTTGGTAGACAAAACGTGATAACTACCCTTAAAATGTGCCTCGTCTTAAGCGCTACACGTCAAAATTTATTTTGTTTCTTTACAATCAATATTGCGTTATTAGTGCAAGTGTAAACTTTACACTGAAAAATTTTTTCCGCTCATAGAGTCGTGGATGATGAATTTTTTTAAAAATGTTTTCCCTAATTAGTAGGTTACGAATCTGGTCTTAAAATTTCTTTACACTCATTGGTTGTTGCACAGGAGTGTAAATTAGACGGTTTTTTACTGTTTTCATGTGGCCAAGCATATCTAACTCAGTTTTACATTCTATGCAGTCTGATTGGTTTCAAAAGGTAGACGGTTATAAAAACTAGGAGAAACTTTTTTATTTTTTCTTAAAAAGTAATATTTTCGAATTTAGAGGCGGTTTATTGTAAAGAGTCTGAGACAAAAAATATTTTTTCCCTGCCATATTCTCCACTTAGTAGAAAGAACGTGGTGACTACCTTTAAAATCTGCCTCGTCTTAAGCGCTACACGTCAAAATTTATTTTGTTTCTTTACAATCAATATTGCGTTATTAGTGCAGGTGTGAACTTTACACTGAAAAAATTTTTTCCGCCCAGAGCGTCGTGGATGATGAATTTTTTTAAATGTTCTCTGTGAGGTCAGAATAACGAATCAGACCTTCAAACTTTTCTACAATCAATACACAGTACCAGGAGTTTAAACTTTACACTCTAGTGGATGAGTAAAAAAACAGATTTTGTCCAAGATTTCTCTGCCAACTTTTTCGGTTATGAGTTAAGATAATTTAAATAGATAAATATAAAGTAACTTTTAAGGGCTACACGTCGAAGCAAACCGCGTTCAAAAAAACGTAATATTGAGTTGTTTATGGGGGTGTAAACTTCGAAATCTGAGGTGTAAAATGGGCGAAAAAAACAGGTTTTTTCGTATTTAATTGGTAAATCATATCAAATATTTTGCGGAACATAAGTTTGGCACATACAAACGTACTACAATCAAAGGGCTACAAACTGGCCCAAACCGAATTTATTTACACTCAATGGGGCGTTCGTTTCAGATTTTTAAAGTTTACAATGTGGTGGACAGTGAAAAATACGTGTTTGTCCATATTTTTGTTCGCCACCCCTTAAAAAGTACTTTATTTTTATCCTATTCGACCTCTCCCGACTTCTTCACTTCATATTTTTGTTCGCCACCCCTTAGAAAGTACTTTATTTTTATCCTATTCGACCTCTCCCTACTTCTGAACAGAGAAAGTGGAGTGTAAATAAGTTCGGTTTGGGCCAGTTTGTAGCCCTTTGATTGTAGTTCGTTTGTATGTGCCAAACTTATGTTTGAAACTTTACACTGGAAAAATTTTTTGGGAAAAAATCGGTTTGAGACAGATGAAAAAAAACCGATTGATTGCCCCAGATGTACATTCTTGTGCTCAATTTCCATACGCACGTACACGACCGTTAAGCGCAACGCTTAAGCGAGTCGCCCGGGACCACCTTCCCCTGAAAATTATCATATTTTTCATTCCTTTCCCACACATATTTTCAATCAAAATCCGGGATAGGAAAATGGGCACTCGGGCTTAATGCGACTTGAGTACGAATTGGTATGTGTGTTATCATATCTTACGTGTGTTAAAAGATCATTATGTGTGTGTCTCATATTTGTGCCTGTCTCGTTTGTACATACCTTTACCGTAAGCTTTTGCCCATAGGCCTATTGTCGTATTCATAGATCCTTTTCATATCTCTTGGTTCGTGTTGTTACGCCTCTTTTCCCGCGTCAGTTAAAACTGCGTGCGAGCGCACTTTGACGGCACTTTAAGATTTTACATTTTACAATTAGTTTTTGAGCCTGAGAGCCTCTCCGCCAGCTTCCGCGCTGAGTGTATCTTTTTTTCTTTTCGTCGCCGTACGTGAGCAGACTCCGTACGTGCCTTTTTATCTGCTTGGCCTCAGAACTCGTCTGTTAGTTTTCCTGCGTAGTGTGCACGCTTCTTTTCGCCGTACGCTTTGTTATTAATCATTCGTGTTTGTGCCAATTGGCATCAGTTGTTTTGTATGCCTTTGGCAGGGCTTTGTGCCCTTGTTTAATTACATTGTTTGATTTTACCCGATTAGCGTAACACGACGGTCAGCAGCATGTATCCTCCATGCTGTCGCTTTTTAATTGCTTCATAATTTTTCTGTCCAAAAAATATTGTAAAAATTAATTATTTAATTAACGATGCTGGGCTCGGTTGAATTTCCGTGCTGTTGAATTCTGTCCTTGTGCTACACTATACTTAGGAACCCTTAATATTTTCAAGCACCGGAATTCGGTCCAAAACAAGTTAAATAATAATCTTTTTGAGCCCTCAATTAGGTTTCCGAGGAACTTACTTTAATTAGGTACTTAATCTCAAAGGGGTTAAGTAAGTAAGTTTCACTAGGTGCGTGCGTAGAGGGACGGGCTACCTTGAATAGGCCGGGCCACTTACCCCCGAATCGCCGGCTGGTGATCGACCTCCTAAAAAGGGCGAGAACCCCCGTGTGAGCGCATAAGCTTGAGATTCGGGTTAAATAAGCGAAGTGAACGTAGCTTGAGTCTACGTTAACACATCTGATATTTATTTGTCCTTGGGCCATTGTGGAGACTTAATTTTTTCATAAATGCTGATCATAATATCAGAATTACGAATACGACTGAAATTTTCTTCAAACTCTGTGGTTGTGTAAAGTTTACACTGCCTATTAACTCAACTCTTGTTCTAGAGCCTTGCGAAAGCTTAATTTTTTTCAAAATGTTCTATGTAAAATCAGAATTGAGAATCTGACTATTAGTTTTCTCTACACCTAGTAGTTGTGTGAAGTTTGCACTAATCATTTGTTGTTAAAATGTAGTTTACACTACAAATTTATTTTACTTCCAAATCTGAGCGTTAGTGTTCCTTACACTTGATATTTGCGTAGAGTTAATGCTGAAAAACTTTGATCTGTTAAAATAATGTAAGGTTGTCTTGTTTGAAAAGGATAATGCTGATGTTAAGAACAGTATTGTTTTCCGTGTTCTTGGACTGCTGTCATTATAATGGCATGTTACTGTATGTGTTTACTGACTGATGTACTGAAATCATACTAATTAAAAGTGGGGTACTAGCAAAGAAAAATGCTCCGATGGAACAAAAAAGATGAATATACTTGGATTTGTGGATTATTAAGGATGTAAAAGGAGGGGACTAGGAAAAATCTACCTAAAGTCGCAAAATCTGCTAAAAATCATACTTTCTCTAAGCAACGGAAAAAATCGAAGTATATTCTGCGGCCAACAGATTAAAATAAATATTTAACCATAAAAATGATTGAAAAAGCAGCACGTTAGCTATGTAGTAGCTATGGGAAATGATATTGAGTAAACTAACAGTCTTCTAAGCCAATTGAATGAAATAGCAAACATCGAAGACAATTGGAGACATGGTTGGTTTAAAACAGTAGGAAACGCGTAAGTTGACTTGAAACAGACTAAATGTAGATACACTAGCATGCCCGAAACGATTGTGTGCACTAATCAATCGGCCCCTGCTTTGCTTGCTATAAGGCTCATAACAAAATAAAACAACTTTAAATACAATACCTCTTAGTTTTCTATCAATCAGGTGCCAGCAATTTAAAAAAGTAACCTTGATAGATTTCGTACACTCTTATCTGAAACTTCGAACATAATTTAAAAAAGACACTTTTTTAGAGGCCGTAGAATATACATCGATTTTTTGCGTTGCTTAGAGAAAGTCTGATTTTTAGCAGATTTTGCGACTTTAGGTTGATTTTTCCTAATGTAGATACTCTTTTACACATGTCTACAGCAATTGTTTACTAAACTTTTACATTTTTCAAAGGCCGCAGAATATACTTCGATTTTTTCCGTTTGCTTAGAGAAAGTATGATTTTTACCAGATTTTGCGACTTTAGGCAGATTTTTCCTAGTCCCCTCCTTTTACATCCTTAATAATCCACAAATCCAAGTATATTCATCTTTTTTGTTCCATCGGAGCATTTTTCTTTGCTAGTCAATAAATTTATGTCGCTGCTATTATCACACTCAATATTACTTGAATCTTCACTACTGCTACTGCTGCTGCTTGCGCCACATTCTACATGTTCATCAGCCTAAGTGCTTTGGAGCATAGGTGGGCGGCACCAAAGCTCTGGGGGTGTGCAAGATTTTTTTAAAGGTAAAAAATTGCCTTAAAAGTGGTGGTATGGCAAAAACACCATTTTTCAACGTTTCTCATCGAGCACTATCCATTGGCATCAAAAATTGCGGAAAAAACGAAAAAAATTCCAAAAATTGAAATCTGGGGGGTATTTTGATTCCTGGGGGTGTATTTTGGTTTCTCGGGGGGAGGTGCGTACCCCCCAAACCCCCCACGCCAAGGTATGCTTGGGAACTTCCACGTATTGAATCCGATTGCTCGCAAATTATGCTTTAGAAATAAGAGCTTCTGAAGATTTTCTGGCTTCAATCGAATTCCTGAACCATTAGCTAAATCACGAGCTGACTTGAATTCGCGTTCGCTGGACACAGATTTAATAGGCGAGCTGAGGTATTTTTTGAGAGCTAACTTATAGAAGCGAGCATATATGATCATGGGGGCTTGGGGGTTTTCACCCCCCCCCCAAAATTTTCACCTTCCGCAAAAAATTTTTCACCTCCCCCCAGATCTCACACTTTATTTAGAAAAATCACAGGAAGTGTCTAGATTTAAGCGTTTTTAGCGTTGAAATGGCTCAAAACTGTCAAATAATTGGCGCTTCGCGCCAAATTGGCATTGAATAGTCACTTTTTGACTATATTTGGTCAATTTAATGCAATTTTTCGAAATTTTTTCGTGGTTTTATGTTCTAGAAAGAAAGCGCATCATCAGAAATGCTTAAAAATCGTGTTCTCAACGAATATTAAGCGTTTTTACGATAAAAAAGGCACTTTAAAATTTTTTTCGATTTGATTACCCCTGGAAGCGAATAGAAATGATGGCACACAGTCAATGCCATAAGAGAGCATAAATTTTCCAAGCAAGTGCAAATAAGAAACAAAGACTTTGAGTATAGAGAAAGCTCCGATGAAAAACAGAAGTAATAATCGTTATTAACAAAAACAGAAACAGAAGTAGTGGAATCACAGAGATGTAGCGATTGGGCGGAATAAATGAGGCATATAGTTTATCGGATCGAACGCAATTCTGCAGCGCAGTTTACTTCGCCCATAATTAACTTACGTCCTAATAAATATTACACAAGAAACGCGTTTTAAAGCAGGCGGTTCCCATTCAATTAAATGTAAAAGTGTTGTTTGTAAAAATAGTTTTTTGTAAAGGACACTTTCCACCTAGAAATAGAACGTATTTGTCAACTCTAGCCACTAGCTACGAATAAATGAGATAAAAGTAGTATTTGGTTTGATTAGTTAAGTTAAGGAATCGAAAACATGCAGATTGTCCTGAACATTTATTCAGTAAAAGCTCATTTATACACAGTAGCAAAGATATAACAAGGACTAAGCATACATATGGTCAAATCAGTACAGTTCTGAAAATTAACACTTGCCCAATGATAAATAACTGGCAGTATCACATCCTGTACAAAATACGAATTACACTAAATTTTTCCCGGCCCCGGCCATTTTTTGACCTGGCCCCGGCCGGGGCCGGGCATGCTGAAAAATGGCCGGGGATGGCCGGGGCCGGGGCCCCAGTCGATCACTACATACGACCACGTCGTATGTTCTAATGCATGCCAAAATTCTTAGAGACTATTAAGTGCTGAAATTTGGTGGCGAGAACTGTATAGCACGGCATCGGAACTCTAGGGGAGTGAAATCAAAATTTTTTAGGTACCTATCTTTTTTGAAGTTGAAAATGATGTGATACGCATCAAAAATACAATTTCTACGTATCTGACGATGCTATTTCTTTCTGGATAATAAAAAGTAATTTTTAAGAAAATTTGAATAACATTGAATTAACTGTCTTTAGTCAAAAAATGGCTCTTTGACGCGAAGCCGAGGAAATTGTTACTCTTGGACTGGAGGACAGCTAAAACATTTAAAATAAAACATTATAAACAATTTTTTTGGGAAAAAACGAAAATTCTGTAGAGGAAAAAATTTTTTTGCGGGGGATTTTTTGTAGGGGCTGAAAACCCGCTGAAACCATGTAAGGGTACGACTGCATACGTTATGTAGTACATACAGTTCTGGTTACGAAATTTAAACAATTGAGATTTCTTAAATTTCGCTAAGGATTCAGTTACGTATATTATAACGAAAGATGTCGTCTCATGTTTTGCATTGTTAAGCTAACGCCTTCCAATGTGATAACATAAGCCACTCAATCCTTATCGGAAGTTTAGGGCTCTTAAGTACAGGCACGTAGCTCTGGAGGGAATGGGGGTGGTCCCCCCAAATTCAGAAAAAGATCCGGAAAAATAGGACTTTTTAAACGTTATTTTGTGCTATTTTTGGCCTTTTTGGACCCCGGACGCCCCAAAATTAGTGTTGGTCCCCCCAAAATAGGACGGCCAGCTACGTACCTGTTAAAGTGTTGAAATTTTGTGGCGAGAACTGTGTGTATACATATTAGAGAACATAGTGATTTTTATAAGGGGGCGGTATCCCAAATTTTCCGAACACAGGCGAAAATATATAGGTCCAAAAATTTGCCCTTCACGTGTGAAAAAGCTTTTTCCCGCGTGTTGAGCTGTCTATTATTATTAAAAATCCTTTCCGGCTCTACGTTTTCTCGAAAAATTTTATAATTCCGACAATTTTGCTCCAAAAAATCCTTCAATTTCTTCCATTTCAGCGAAGATCTGGCGCGAAGCGCCGGAAAAATTGTGAAATTGGAGTGAAGGACATTCAGAAGCTTGAATTACTGTTCACTTTCCTGTATTTGTTGCATCTGACCCGGAACGGTGAGATTAAGTTGTGCTTTCAAATATGTAGAAGAAAACTAAGCTGGAAAAGCTGCCTCTACTCTTGAAATTGTTTTAAAACCTATTCCTTAAGAAAAACTGTGGCTTCCAGGCCGCCAAAAGAGTAAATTAATGCCAATAATTAGTAAATATGAAATATGTCAATAATTTGAAAAATTACGATCACTGACGGTCAAAAATCATTGCAAATTACATATCCATTTTTTATCTCGCCAATTATTTTGGGCCAATTAACGGGGGTCGGCCCCCGCCCCCCCCCCTTAAATTTGCTTGTGAGAGAAGATAAAGTCGTACAGTCGCTTAAAATTCGTATTCCTGTCCTATTAGCTGAATAAAATACCTATTTTTCCAATTTTGTTTTCAATTATTGATTATAAATGAGTTTTTTATTTATATTTAAAGCGACTACTTCTTCAGTGCTCCGCACCATTAGAAGACTAGTTGGCTAACGGCGACTTTTATCCTCCTTCAGAATAATTTTTGATCCCTGTTATAGGTCTTTTTTTACATCACTCGCATCTCATACCAATATTTCAATGTGTGTGATGCACTTGATTTTAGTGACTATTCGTTTGGATGAAGGATAGGTTGCCAGGATACTTGCTTACGAAAATTAATTAAAAAACGGTACATACATACTTGCATCTGCGTACATATTTTGAATTTTAGAATAAGCATAAAGCTTTGGCGTAAGTTTTATGTTTTTCTCATATTCAATAATGCTATTAATTTTCCTATTCTTTGTCATAATTACGATTTACTCATTTTTACTTTGGTCTTTTCTGCTCAGTCATTCGAGCTACATATCCTACTACGTAAGTATTTAAATGCCCGTGTGTTTGGCATATTCCGCAATATTTATTCCCATTACACATGCATGTGGGGTAAGGGAGGTATTAACCCCTGAAGGATCAGATAAATTGACTATATCTATATTTTTTAGTTTCAAGAACGATATGGTGCAGTCAAAATCGACTGAAATCGCTAAAAGATGCAGACTTATTACGTACATGAAAGCGTTTCGCATAGGACATTTTGGCCATTTTCGTCATATGACTATCAAAAAAGCGTGGAAACTAAATAAACTGGTCTGGATTTCCAGGCACGTAGCTGGCCGTCCTATTTTGGGGGCCAACACCAATTTTGGGGGACTAAGCTTAAAAACGCCAAAAATAGCACAAAATAACGTTCACAAAGTCCTATTTTTCTGAATTTTGTGGGGTCCGAACCCCCCATCCCCCCAGAGATACGTGCCTGTGGATTCCTGGTATCTTACCCCCCCCCCGCCAACCGCCGACTCTGACCTCATAAGTTGTGTGTGACCTGTGATTGGTATTTTTTAATTGAGAAAACCTAATTGTGTTCAAGATTCGGCGAATGATAATGATAAATCGCCGGCTTTGACTCGTCCTTCCGCAAACGGCAAAATAGTGGAAATGTCTGAGATTGATTTGCAGGATGACTTTCGACCATGCGCTGATCACTCATTGAGCGATGACTTTAGTCACGACGCTAAACTTTTACGCACCGCTCTCAAATCTTCACAATTTTATAGAACGTTCGATCCGAAATTCGGTTCCGACTATAAATATTATTTGGCGAAATTGAAACAACTGTCTAAGCGCGTCGGTAAATTCGAATCGGATCCGCAAGACGCATTGTGGTGGATATGCCAAATTAATTGGTGGGCTGGCAACTTGCCAGATCCGCTCTCGTGTCCACTTAGCCAACGCAATGTCGCGGGAGACCGGATTACTGTAGTTGACTGCGATGTTTTTTTGGCGCCTTGGCAAAAATCGACCGAGTACGATAAGGCGAAATGGCAGCGCTTGATGGTTAAGTGTCCTGACGTACACAATGCTATTAACAAAGCGTGTATCAGTACATGTAACGAAAATGATCGCTTGAGGAAAACTGCTCGAAAATCGTACAAGCATAACAAAGGTATTTTTTGAGAACACACAAAACACACGTGCCTCCTGGGAGGGGTATGAGTGGGTGGGGTCACACCTGGGCGTGGGGGGTTTGGGGGTATGCACCCCCAGAAATCGAAAGACCCCCCAGGATTCAATTTTTGAAATTTCTTTCGTTTTTTTCGCAATTTTTTGATGCCAATGGATAGTGCTTTGTGAGAAACGTCGAAAAATGGTGTGTTTATCGCCATACCACCATTTTTAAGGCCATTTTTTGACCTTCAAAAAATCTTGCACCCCCCCCCAGAATTTTCTTGCTGCCCACGTATGGGTGGGGTATCCCCTCTGCCAGGACTTATAAAAGGCATACTCACCATACCTGGGCGTGGGGTTCGGAGTATGCACCCCCACCCCCGAGAAACAAAAGTACCCCCCAAAAAACCAAAATACCCCCAGAATTCAATTTTTTGAATTTTTTTGTTTTTTTCGCAATTTTTTGATGCCAATGGATAGTGCTTGATGAGAAACGTTGAAAATGGTGTTTGTTTTCGCCATACCACCATTATTTGATCTTTAAAAAATCTTGCACACCCAGAATTTTGGTGCCGCCCACCTATGATACCCACCTCAGGCCGTTTTGCGACTAACCCTATCACTCAAACCATGAAAAAGCATTGAATGATGTCTATGTGTATGATTTTAAGTACAAATACTCATTTTTGAAGCCGTAGAATGTTCAATTCGTTCATTCAAACACTTTTCTTTCATCATTTTGTATGTATTTGATGTTACAAGTCATTCCGTCTCACTTATTTTTATAAGTTTTTATGCAAATTTAAGCGCGAAAATTCATTAGGAACAAAATACAACGAATTATGTATCAAAATTTGACATTAAATAGCAAAATTACCATCCATTTACCCCCCATATGACTCGGTACCCCATCAATGAGCATGGGAGGTGAGGGAGTATTACCCCTGAGCTTTGAAAAAGTAAAAGCTATACGGCGATTTTGGCCGAAAAATCATTGCTGTATAGTCTTTTTTGGGCTTAGAAAATTAGCTATACAGCCTTTTTGAGCTCAGAAAACTAGCTATATAGTCTTGTTTGAGCTCAGAAATGCTATTTAGTTATCTTTTCTGAGTTTTAAAATGATATATAGCCATTTCCTCGACTCCGAAAGGGATTAATAGCTATTTTTAGTTCAAAAAGGCTGTATAGCTGTGTTTGTGAATCCAAAAAGGCTATATAGCTAGTTTTCTGTCCCCAAAAGGACTATTGAGCCGTTTTTACGAAGCACGTATCTATCTAGAAATTTTTGGTTTTCACCCTTCCCTGAAAGTTTGACCCTGCGTACCTATGGTTTACCCCTTCCGGATTTTAACCGTGTGCGTGTGCGTTATATATGATGGAGAATATTCTAAACCAATTATATTTTTACATTCATTTTTTTCTGACATTTAACAACTTTTCACTCCTTTTCAACCAATTCATATCTTTCGATAAACAAAACTTTGCACAGAATGTTCGCAACGATTGTGATGTACAGGGTGGGCCATAAAAAAGGCTACATCCCTAATCCTGAAATTACGTCATAACTTGAGCTACTTATAACATAAAACTTTAAATTCACTTCTATTGTATAGATAATTATGTCCTTCGAACCCTGCACTAATTTGGCCAACAGCCAGCGGTTCGTGCGCTTTAGCGATCTGTTTACATCCCACTTTCATATTGTTTCCACCTAATAGTTTCTGCAACGTGTTTCATTACTGAGTATCTAGGTACCTTTTTTGACAATATCTCCACTCAAAAAAATTATTAGGTCATCGGTTGAATCCTTCCTACTGGGTGCAAAAACTGCAAAATATCGTTAAAAGGGTGATCGAATTGATGACAGAAGCGAACAAGCGTTCGGGGTTTAAGCAATATCAACGGGTGTAAATAATTCGTGTGGCGCCCTAACCGTTGGCAGATGGCCAAAATTTTTTGCACGATTTAAACAAGGACATTTTTATCTTACGTGTATATCTGGTCTTAGTTATTAAGAGGCATATTTTACTATTTTTCATTTAAATCAATTTCATCTTCCACTGGGTTGCAATCATACGTGGGCAGCAAGAAAATTCTGAGGGAGGGGGTGCAAGATTTTTTGAAGGTCAAAATATGGCCTCAAAAATTGTAATTTGGCGATAAAAACACCATTTTTCGACGTTTCTCATCAAGCACTATCCATTGGCATCAAAAAATTGCGAAAAAAACGAAAACAATTTTCAAAAATTGAATTCTGGGGGCTTATTCTGATTTCTGGGGAGTATTTTGGTTTCTGGGGGTGCACACACACCCCAACCCCCCCTTCATGCCCAGGTGTGGTTGCAATGATACTTCCAGCGAGGGGATTAAATTATTAAAGGGATCAAAGTCGAGGAAGAGTCTCCCTTTAGGATGACCTCGTCTGTTTGTATCGCATGCTTTGTATTGTGTTTTGACTTGTATGCCTGTATGTACAATCTATGAACAATTTCATAACTTGTATTTTTACTCAGTGCGTTGCAGAGAAAAATGACGAAAGATGAATGATTCTCCGCGTAAAATAATTCAACATCGGCTAACTCAAATCTGAACGCTTTTGAGCGGTTTAAAAGACGAAAAGTGTACATAAACTATAATCCGGCGCGAAGCACTGGGACATTTTGCGTTTGTGAAAATATGCACTTGCAAACTTTTTATTTTTTTAAAACTTTTCAATTTTCGTTTTATTTTAAAAATATGCCTAAAAGTTTTCGTTACTTCACTTTTTGTTAAATTTTTTCCAATTTTGAAATGTAAATTTTTATTGATTAATATGTAACTGCATACTTTTAGGTATTGTTAATCTTATTTTTTCAACTCATAATTTTTATTTATTTATATTTACATTACATTCCTCCATAGCTTATTTCACACTGTATGGATGTAACATCCCTCGTACAAACAGTGACGTAACTGACCTGATTTTGGGGGAACGAAAATTTTAAAGTTGGATATCTCAACAACTACTTATGGATAGGCAAAAATAATAGTGTTTTTGAGCTTCTCTCAACGAGATCTACAAATAGAGAAGAAAAAAATTTCAAGAAATCAAATTTGATTTTATTTATATCAAATAAATAAGGCGCGAGGCGCCCAAAAATTTTGGCATTATCAGCCCAAAAAGTGTGCTAAAATCTATTCTAGCGGTCTTTACGATCCGCATTGAGGATCTCAAATTTTTTCCTTTGTTGGACCTTTGTGAAAAATATTCATATTTCCAAAATTTTAGGCGGGACTAGTCCCCCCCCACAGCTACGCCACTGCGTACAAACAAATTATCCTCCGCATTGGCGCGAACAAACAGTTTGGAGATAAAGCATCCACTAGGCTGTGTTTTCGCAAACTAATTAATTTCTCCCTTGCAAAAAAGAAAGAAAATTTTATCATGTCAGCGCATGAAGGAAAAATATCGGACGAGGCACGAAAAAGGACTAAATTGATGGCATAATTTTTTAATCTTAATTTTTTGTCATAATTTTTTTAATAGAAAGTTGTGTAATTTTGACATAAGGGAAGAATCAGTTTATCTGAAATGTTTGCTAGGGTTAATCACGCATAAGCTTGTGGCTTAGATTACCCAAGAACCAAGAAACATACATGTAACGGCTCGTAATTTGGGGGGATGGTTCCGGGATATTTCAAGGGGTTCCGGGCAATTTCAGGGGTTCCGGGCAATTTCAGGGGGTATATAAATGACCTTCAAGTTTTGGCCAGAAAACGGCCAAAAAATTCGATTTTTTCCGAAAATCGGGAGGGGGTCGAAATTTTTTCTGGCTTTGGGGGATGAGGGACGTCCGACTTTGGGTAAGGAGATCCTCCCACCCACCCGTTACATGTATGCTCAGGAACGAGTAGTGCTTTTAACGATTTTATCCCATCAGACCTCCAGAATTACAGTAGCTGCCCATGTACATATATTGCTGATCATCACGAGGTCACTTTTTCATAGCATAAGTTATTTACAGTGTCGTTATTCTATTTTTTACACTACTGCTAGCTGGCTGGCTGACTGATTCAGTCTTCTGTTCTAGTGTTCGATAAGAGTCCAAACGACTGGCTATTCGATAGATGGCGCTGGCGTCAGATGATGCGTCAGGCGGCGAAAATGGACGACGATGACGTGGACTGGATCCGCCAGCGGGCCGCTGTGCGGGAAGCGCTTCGTCGATGAGAACCAGGCGAAGACGGCTTGTATCTTAATTAATTAATTAAGTTATTAATTAATTAATTAAGTAATTAATTAATTACCGTTGACAATGCTGAAGAACGCGCAGGCGCGGATAATTTTGTATGTTCATCCGTTTTATTTGCTTCTGCATGTTTTTTGCAACGATATTATGCATCTCTTTCGCTTGTAAGCGTCGTGAATTATTTCGATATTACATATTTTATTCGCCATTCGGCACAACAAATCTAAAGACCTTGATGAAATAGTTTGTGAAAAAGGCGCATTTTTCCAAGCAAATTTAACTTTTATGTTTAATTAAAACAAAAAATTTCCTTTTTGCCTCAATTATTCATCGGGCATTATTTTTGAGCCTTCTTTGGAGAAGATCACTCGTTTCAATTTTACTCTATTTTTCGGCTGCTTTCATACGCGGCGTATGCATACCTGGGCGGGGAGGTATGCACCCCCCAGAAACCAAAATACCCCCCAGACTTCAATTTTTTTAAATTTGTTCTGTTTTTTTCGCAATTTTTTGATGCCAATGGATAGTGCTCGATTAGTGCTCGATGATAAACGTTGAAAAATGGTGTCTTTTTCGCCATACTACCATTTTAAGGCCATTTTTTGACCTTTGAAAAAATTTTGCCTCCCCCCAGAGCTTTGGTGCCGCCCACCTATGGGCGTATGCCGTTGTTCAGTGGTGTGCCATTATGACGCATCTTACTTGCCTTTTTCGATCATATTGTAACTAGATCTGTACTGTGCCCTGACTTTCCGATACCACGGCAGCCTTAGAGACGGGACCTGAGAATTAAAACGTCATTGGCATTCATTTAATTGTTTATCTAGCTCGCATTTTTATATTTCTTTGAATTATGGCTCTAGCTATAAAAGACAAGTCATTATTACCGATGGAATTAAGACTTATTTCAGTCAATCAGCAATCCAATATGTTTCTACAAAAAAAACGTTATTGTTGGAATTCGGCTCGAGTTTATCACTTTGGGAATGAAACTGTTTTTATTATATTCTTCTTGCAATTCTAGATTATATCGGCTTAATTTTAAGGGCATTCACTTGCTTAGTTAAAAACCTAAAAAATGTAGGTGAAAAGCGAGTATTCACATTGAGAAAAACATCGTTTTTATTTTTAACTGACCATGAATTTACCTTAAGATACGGTCGATTGAATATTAATATTTATGATCACTAGGTACTTCATTATTATTATTACTTCTATTCTTACGTATCAGTACTATTGATATATTGACCTTAATCTATAAGTTTTAAGGCTCTGGTAAAATATGTGGTCCCGGTACAGCTCAAATCGTAGCCTAACTGTCTCAGGTGCATTAAAAAAATACTACGAAAAACGCTTGACATCTGAGAAAACAAAAACTTTAACTAATGGACTATATTGCGCCTTGCGAATGTGATAGCTTGTTGTGCTGAGCAGTCTTCATGTACTACTTTTTTCCTTCTTTACTTTTAGCCTTTTTGTACATTTTAGTAAAACAAGTAGAGTTGGCGTTTAATGCCATAGTCTGTTTCATTTAACTTTGCGGTTTTAGAATTAGGCTACAAAAGTGCTTTGAAATTTTCATGCAGCAATGCGGCTTAATAATAGCATATGAATCCGCGTGACTCAATATACTGTAGAATATCATATTTACCGTATTAGTTTAAAGCACTTTTGTAGTCACTCCAAACTTTTTCAAAAACCTCAAAGCTAAATGGAACGGACTTTAGAAGTTTCGGTTACGGACTGAAGAAAAATGTAACGAATAAGGCTAATCTGACTGTTAATCGAGAAATGATAGGACACAGAATTGATGCGTGTACTCAGCACGAATTGCCTATATTGTCGATCATTGTCATTCGATTAAAAATATATCCCTCTAGCGAGATTCTTGCAAAAATGTAAAATCGAGAAAATTCACTTTTTCAATCGATTTTTTTCGTCACTTGTATTTTGTGTTTTTCATTACAGAGAAAAAGGTCGCTTCGCTGGATGAAGTAATTTTTGAACTGCTGCATATGCAACCAACGATTTTCTTACTAGTTACTTTTCGTATCATTTAGTTTTAGAGAAAGAGAACAATTATAACCTGAATTGTCAGACGTACCTATACATATTGTAACGATTTTATTGTAGTGTTTTTGTGACGTATGTCATGTGCGTCGTAAATACAGATGTATATTCGTGGTATGCTTTTCTTTTGCCGTGCTTTTACAATCATGTGTTTCCCTAAATTGATAGACCATCTCGCTTGCTTTATGCTTAATAGATTACGTTCTAATATGAATCGGTGCGATGTAGTTTACATACTATTTTCCATTTAACGATGCCGCCTTATTTTTGAAAAATCTTTATCTTCGATGGAAAAAAAATTTAGTTCATCATGACCAGACTTGCTTAGGGGTCTGACTGAGGTCTAAACCCTCATAGAAGGAAAATACATTTTCAAGAAAGTAAGGCAAATAGCGTAGTTAGTGGATCAAGACTGAATTTAGAAAATGAATCTATTTATGTAATAAGTAGGTAGGTTAGGTACATAAAGGACCATAAATTTTGATAGCTTTGTGCTAGTTATTGTAACGCGTAATTATTTTGCCACTTTAGCTCACGAAGGTTGAAGATCTTATTTCTCTATCTAACACTTTTCCCGCCCTTGTGTATTGTGATTGTGACTGATCATCTAGATGCCGTATGTACATACTGTGGAGGATGAAAGAAACATCTCATGAAAAAAACGAGGAAAGTGGGGATTAGAAACGAGTAAAAATCGCGTTTTTCTCAAGATATTAAATCATTGTCCAATAGGGGCGGATTTAGGGGGCGGCCGCCCCCCCCCCCACTGGCCCAAAATAGTGCGCAAAATTAGGGATTTTTAGCGATTTTCGGGTTAAAATGGCTAATTTTTCCGCCCAAGTCTGGGTTCCGCGTCCGCCCCCCTTAGGAAAATCCTGGATCTGCCACTGTTGTCCAACAGTGAAAAATCATTTTTTGTGTAAGTGTGCGCACACATGCACCCTTACGTGAGCAACGTCGAGCTTCTGGAATGGTTTTAAAAGTTTCAATTAGCAGTATCGACTACGTGAACGACCATTTTCCGACGATTTCAAATAAGCTCTACATTCATTGACATTACGCATGGGCGTGGGGTTTAGTAAACCCTCTGAGTACAAAATCTCTTTCGCAGATTACGATAGACCCTAGCATTGAATTTCCGTCATGTTTTTCGCGATTTATTCGGTTGCTGTCCACGCAGGTATGCATGTAGCATTAACCATTGTGAAAAAATAATCTAATCCTGGAAGGACTGCGAAGTTAATTTTTGTTTCTTGAGGCACGCGCGTGTGTAATAGCAACAATCGACAGTTTTTACCGTTTCACACATACATATGTACTAATAGAACTATCAGTAGCATTAAATTATAGTCCATTTCATTTATTCGATAACTTTAAGTCAATTTTTTAAGGGCTACAGTTAGCGAAACAAGACGAATTACTGTAATTCGGCAGATTAGCTCAGTGAGGACGAGTGGCTGAAATTCCTTGATTTTTAATGCACTAATCAGCCCGTATAAATTTAAGTTAAGCTTTTAATTAGTGCTGGGACATACTAGAGTACGTGCGCTAAATAAAAAGCTACAGACTGGATTCGAACCCGGGTAGCTCCGTCGACAAGCAGACGTTTTACAACTACGCTATGCGGAAGTTCGCAGCGTTTCTTAAACATTTAAGTCTACTGTGTTTAAAATGTCAACTCAGGATAAGTTGCATGCGCGATTTTTATCTGTAAGTTGATTGGTCTGCTGGAAGACGTGAATAGGAGCAACTGCCGTTAAGATTCGCACATTCGGTCCCGATGACCTGTCGCAGAAACAAATGAAATTTTGTCTATCGGTAGGTCTTGGTACCAGATGAAAATAAGTAAAGTAAAACTTTACAAAAATGCTCTTAAGCTTTTTTAGCAAGCATCAAAGTTCCGGGTTTCGAATTTTTGCGAAAAATGTCTGTTTTCGAATATTTTTAATAACTCCATCAATACTTGTTCGTTTTTCATGAAATTATAATTACTTTATAGAAAAATGGACATTCTACTTACTGATGGAAGTCATTTTGTAGTAGTCTCGATTTTAACACATGATATTCAGGCTCATATAAAAAATTTTATTGTCCAACTTCAGTCGCGTTTTTAGACCTGTAAACGGGTCGTTACAACAACGAGAATGGATTTTTTAGATATAGAAAATCTTACTGATTTTAAAACATGTTTCAAATTTTATGCACGGTTTACCGTTCTTTTTTTATGCTAATTTTTGAATATGTCGAGAATGCGTTGCATATAAACATTAGGTAGGTCGTCTCTTATTTTAGCAAAGATGGGCATCAATATTTGTGATGATTCATTCTGTAAAAAAATCACACGCTAATATAAAATTTTTTTAGTAGATGTACATGTAACTAACAAATGTTGCCTACATATTTTCATTTCTTTGAAATACTCTGGAATAACATCAAAATCCCGCTCGTTTTAATTTGATTCTTTACTAATGCTACTTATAGAAAGTATGGAAGCAATCATAAGCAGCAAAAACATTCTGGGGGTCCGTTCGGCGGGGCCAAGTGAATAAGATAGGTACCCAAAATTCGATTCTGATGAAGTCTTCCGTTAATTATCGATTTGGGGATCCAGATTCCCCACAACTATGTCTTTCTGGAAGGCATCAAGTCTTCAACTGTCATATGATGTGCGATGCTGAAAAAATAAATCCGAAATTTTTTCTAAATACCCACCTCGCATCGTATCGTTTGGGATGGTTTAAATCGTCTATGAAGCTCATTTCTAGATAATCAAGGTATGACATTTTTAAGCTGTCAAGATTTCTCTAGAATGTGGCTGCCCTTGTTTTATACTTATATACAGAAATATAATGGCCTAAAATTTAGAATAGGGGGACCCCTAAGGGGGAGAGGAGGTAGCTGACCTCCGATTTTTGACCTAAAAACGGCCAAAAAAACAGTCAAAAACGGCCAAAGAATTCGATTTTTCCCCAAAATCCGGGGACGGAGCAAAAATTTTTCGGGCTCTGGGGGGATGGAAGGGACAGCCAACTTTGGGTAGAAGGATTCCCTCAAACCCCCCGTTACATGACATACAGATAAGTACATACCTTTCTATTTAATTTTTTGTCCGTTTTGACGATATTTATTGTGGTATAATGTATGTAGGTAGGTACGCGTCACTGGCTTAACTATTTTTTCATCTCTTCTAAGGATTAAAGCGAAAAATGAAAGAGCCGAACTGCATCTAATGAAAACTCGATTATTTAATTACGTTAACTTGATTCTGTTATCTAATATCATACTGCCTATTTCTTGTGTTCAGCTTTATTTAGAAATGCTCGTCTTTTTTACAAAGCCTTATGCATAAATACATACATAGGTACCTTTCACATGTGGGGATAGGGGTTGGGGTATGCATCCCCTAGAAGTTCGAATACCCCTTCTCTCCAGAAACCAAAATATGTAGCCCCAGAATTCAATTTTTTAAATTTTTTTAAAGCTTTTTTCGAAATTTTTGATCCCAATGGATAGTACTCGATGAAAAACGTTGAAAAATGGTGTTCTCATTGCCAAACCACCATTTTGAGGACCATTGTTTGGCCTTTGAAGAATTTTGCACCCCCAGAATCCCGGTCAGAATTTCGGTCTGCCCACCTATGGTAGCTACCATTTTTTCATTCAATTACAGAGTTGAAGCAACAATCACAAAACAGTCATAACAATTGATAATTATGCACGTAAAGTTTTATTACGGAAAACCTTATTGCAGTAGGTTGACTAGAACAGCTTTTTGTGGCTGCTCGATTAAGCACTGGAAATAAATTTCCACGCTCATGATTTTGCGGAATACTCGTAGACGATAATAATTCGTGAAAAGTAATTTGCAATCAATACTATATGTACACGTGTCCTGCTTGACTAAAACTAGGTCGATCCAAATCCTAGCCGCGTTTTTGGTGTTGATCAAAAAATTGGCCCAGCAAAGTTTTCAAGTTGGTTTACCCAAATTTTGCGATCAGCTTAAACTAAAATACACTAAGTTGCCACACTGAATAAAATTATTATGCATTTCATTACTCGATCTGCACATATGAGTACGAAGGTACCAAGCCTGTTGTCCATGACACTTTGAAAAAATTATCATTAAAAAAGTACCGTGAACCGGGCATAAAATTTGAAAGATGCTTTAAAATGAGTAAGATTTTCTCTATCTAAAAAATCCATTCTCGTTGTTGTAACGACCCGTTTACAGGTCTAAAAATGCGACTGAAGTTGAACAACAGAATTTTTTAAATAAGCCTCAATATCATGTGTTAATATGGAGACTACTACAAAATAATTTCTATCAGAAAGTATAACGTCCATTTTTCTATAAAGTAATCGAAATTTCATGGAAAACGAACAAGTATTGACGGACTTATTAGAAATATTCGGAAACAGACATTTTTCGCAAAAATTCAAAACCCATCACTTTGATGCTTGCTATAAAAGCCCAGGAGCATATTTGTAAAGTTTTACTTTACACATTTTCATCTGATGCCAAGGCCTACCGATGGGCAAAATTTCATTTGTTTTTGCGACATGTCATCGGGACCGTCTGTGTACAAACCGTGCGAATCTTAACGGCAGTTGCTCATAAATTATGTCGCAAAAATGTTATTGAAAACCCTATCTTTATTATACAGCTACAGTGAGATCTAGCGACCTACAGTAAATAAGAAAGAAAGGGGTTACTGTAGCCTCCGAAAACATTTACTGAAAAAGCTCTGGGATAAATGAAACAGACTATAGAACTTAGGTGGTTTGCAGATTTCGTAACTTGATGCTGGGTCGGGGCCATAGGTGGGCAGCACCAAAATTCTGGGGGTTGCGCGATTTTTCAAAGGTCAAAAAATGATCCTAAAAATGGTGGTACGGCAAAAAAACCATTTTCAACGTTAATCAGCGAGTACTATCTATTGGCATCAAAAAAATGCGAAGAAAAATTTTAAAAATTGAATTCTGGGAGGGGTATTTTGGTTTCTGGGGGTGTATACCCCCCACGCCCACGTGTGGTCGGGGCTTTGGGTTGAATGAATCAGTTTCAAATCCACTGTAACGGATGGCAGCCTAGGAAACTCGAGTCCACAATAACGGATGGCAGACTGGGAAACTCAGCATTGTCATGTCATGAAGGAGCAGCACGTTTGTTAAGCATTCCACACCGCTCCTCCTTTACTACATGTCGCAACCTAACCATTAATTTTGCATAATAATCACCTTCTAATTGTAGTCTTGTGTGGCGTATAATTAATAAGCAGTAATCCCTAGAGTCCCGAAAAATGGGCGCCACGATTTTGCCGGCTGATTTTACAGTTCAAAACTTTTTTGGTGGCGGGGAATCACCATGCTTCCATTGCATGAATTCTTACTTGCATTCCAGATCCCAACGATGGAGCCAAGTTTCATCCCCAGTAACAAGTGGATAAAAATCAGCTGGGTCGGCTCCATACATGGGCAGCAAGAAAAGTATCGGGGGGGGGGTGCAAGATTTTTCGATGGTAAAAAATGGCCCTAAAAATGGTGGGCGTAAAAAACATCATTTTTCGACGTTTCTCATCAAGCACTATTCATTGGCATCAAAAAATTGCGAAAAAACGAAAAAAAAATTTTCAAAAATAAATTCTTGGGGGGGGGTATTTTGATTTCTGGGTGGGGGGTATTTTGTTTTCTCGGGGGGTGCATACCCCCAAACCCCCCCCCCCCACGTTCAGGTGTGGTCGGCTCTGTACAAGGTCAAAAGTCCTTTGCTGCAAGCAGCACATTGGTCTTCTTCAAGTTTTCCAAGGTTTTTGGGCACATAACGGGCAAAACCCTTGGACATCTGCAAATGGTTGTGAATGTTAAAATTAGTTCCAGTAGAGACGCCCGATTACGATGCTAAAGTTCTGACTTTCACTCGCTATCTTCAGCAATCAGGGTACTGGCAATCACGCATAGGCTTGGGGGAGAGGGTTGTACCCATACAACCTGGGCGTGGGAGGCATACGTGGGCAGCAAGAAAATACATTGGGGGGGGGGGGTGCAAGATTTTTTGAAGGTCAAAAAATGGCCCTAAAAATGGTGGTATGGCGATAAAAACACCATTTTTCGACGTTTCTCTTCAAGCACTATCCATTGGCATCAAAAAATTGCGAAAAAAAAACGAAAAAAATTTTCAAAAATTAAATTCTGGGAGGGGGTATTTTGATTTCTGGGGGTGTATTTGGTTTCTGGGGGTGCATACCCCCACACGCCCAGGTGTGGAGGGGGGTATGCAACCCCAAGATTTCAATTTTTGAAAATTTTTTTCGTTTTTTCCACAATTTTTTGATGCCAATGGATGGTGCTCGATGAGAAACGTTGAAAAATGGTGTTTTTTCGCCATACCAACACTTTTAAGGCCATTTTCTGACCTTTGAAAAAATATTGCACCCCCAGAACCTTAGTGCCGCCCACCTATGGTTGTACCCTCAGAAGTTGAAAAACCCCTCACAGATTACTGTAGATCCCCAGAATTATATTTTTAGTAACATGTTTGGCGATTTACCCCATCCTGACCCCTCCCCCAGAATTTTGGTGCTGCCCAAGTATGGTAGCAACTTGGCCAATAATCTCAGCATGTTCCTTTTCACAGGTAAGCCAGACCTTGCTTCATCCTGAGTTGATTAGCGACCACGCTTGAGCTCTACTGCTCAATTCTTGACTGTGGTTTATGAATGGGAGGCTTTATCATAAATTTTAAGCATTTGTTAGCGAATTTCGGCTGGTTTAATGCCTTCCAGGGTCAAAAAATCTGAAACTGTAGCACTCGAATTTCCGAATTTTCATATTTTTATGAATAAGGCCAGCTAAAAAGATTACAGAAGCACTAAAAACAGACTGATTAATGAACTTTACACAGAGACAATGTTGGATAGATGTAGTCTAAAGTAAAATTGTTTTACACCTTTTAAGATAGTCAGGCTAGAACTTTTTGAACGCCCCTCTTATGTAGGTACATGCATATGTACATACACATAACTATTTTCGCTTTTAATGACTAGATAAAAAAGCAGGCTTCTTTCTGATAAAAAAGCAAGTATCATTAAACTGAAGTCCATAAATAGTATATCGAACAGTCAATAGTAAAAATCGAAATCAAAAGTTACCCATCATACACAAGGCACGTAAAATATTAATCTCCTAAAAGCAAAACAGCATTTTTCAATTCGGACACGCCTCCAGGAGGCAAAATGTACGTCAATCCGTCATTATCGCGCTTGGAGCTAAATTCGTTTAGCTGACTATTGCTAGCCAATAAGCTTGTGGCCGACCAAACGGCCGGATGTCCGCTTTTTCCATGATACGCTATAAGGTAGGCATCATTATGATTGTCGTTATAAAAATTGTCGAGCCTTATATCGTTTGAATGCCTCAACCAAAACAGATTTGGAAAATCCTTATTTTCGAGACAGTGCTGCGCCAAAAATAGATTCAAACGTGGACTGAGGCGATTTTTTGCAACGAATCCAACTATGAGAGCCCAATGAGCCGAATGGCCGTTGTTTAGACAAGGTTCGAAATTTTTGTCGTTGTCGTACGGAACCAGAATCAGTGATCGTACGGGGTCAGATTTTCATCCCCGGTCAGGATCGGGGTCGGGGATGAAAAACCCCGGTTTTCGGGGTCGGGGTTGAAGATTAACAGTTAACATCGCATGATTACATACCAATTTAAAAAGGATAAAAACGATACCTTCACTTGTTTGTAGAGCATACTAATAAAGCTAGTTATGATCAACATTTTATTTTCATTCCATGTTCATTAAGTAGGTAGTGAATAAATTTTTAATTCAGTCTGAAATATAAATTAATTTAAGCTAGCAGACAAACAAAGTTATTCTAAGAATAAAATGGAGGCTAACGCCATGGGCGTAGCCATGGGGGCATCGGGGGCACATGCCCCCCTCCAAATTTTCAGAAATATTGTTGATTTTTCTGTTGCAATAATGTGTGTCCAGAAAACTGAGTTCAAAAATACAAGAACGTCAAAATTTTCCGGCGCTTCGCGCCGTGTTATTATTTATTGCTATATAGATACAATAAATTTAAAAGCTTGAATCAGCTAAAATAATCCAGTACTTCACATCACTTTAATAATTTAATGCACTATTTGTTCGCTGAATGAAACTGCGCATGCGTATTGAGCATAATAATAAAATTGCGAAAATGATTATGTACCAGTTTGTCTATTCTTTGCTTCGGTTGTCTTTCTTTACAAGGACACATAATCCTATTTTAAATAAAAGGAAAGCCCAAATTTTCTCATGTTTTTGCGCATTTCCTGTTTTCTGAACTGCTTCTTGTTAATAAGAAGGCCAAGAATGGGCCTGAAAACGGTAAGAACAAAATTTTATTGATACATCTTCTATATCTTATTGGCAGCGAGCCACCCGTTGCTGCGCTATGTAATTAGCAGAGGTCGAAAAACGCATTTCAGCTCAGAAGTTTTGTGCAATGTACTCCATCAATTTTACCAGTTACTCTTCTTTCTTTTTGTAAAGCTCCACCATTGCGTTTAAAAGCCTGAATCACTCAAAATATCTTCAGATAAAGTTAGTAACTCGCAGTTTTCTTGTTAGAAGCTTGAACTGTCAAAACAGTTTTGTACAAATTTGATAATTTTCTGCTCTGTCAGACTATTAGTATTCACAGAGCTACAAAATGTTAAAAGCGGTACAAAAAACGACTAAATTTCTTGGCACTTTGCGCCACTTATGATTTCCGAACTGTTTGTCAATAGAAAGGCCGCAAATTCTACATGAAGACGATAGAAATTCCAAAATTTTTTCGGCACTTCGCGCCGCTTTACACTATTTGTATTTCTGATCGTCAGAAGCCAATAAATTAGCTAGGCTACACTACTAAAGGTCGAAAAACTCAGTTTTGCTATACAAAACGTTACTGGCCTTCAATGCAAAAGTAGTCTTAAAAAATGTTTGTTCATGCCCCCCTGAACCAAAATCTTGACTACGCCTCTGCCTAACGCGCAGACGGATGGAGGCTAGCGCATATTATAATAAATCCATAGTGTATTTTTACGAATGACAAAATGCAGAGCGTTTTGGCGCACTTTATGGTGATAAATATGCGAACATGTATGTACGTGTTAACAGCATTGTGACTAGGCGTCAGGGGCAGATTTAAGGGAGCGGGGGAGGCGGCCGCTCCTCCCCCCATTTGCCAAAAATGTTTGGAGATAAAGAATGGATATGCAATTTGCAATGATTTTAGGCCGTCAGTGACCATAATTTCTCAATTTTTTCCGGCGCTGTGCTGGATGATACCTATTAATGACATTTATTTACTTTCTTGGCGACCTGGAAGCCATTATCTCTTCATGTAGGTTTCAAAACAATTTCAACAGCAGAAAAAGCTATCTTCGCTTAGTTATTTTCAATTAAAAATTTCGATGTTTCGCATCAAATGCTATAAATACAGGAAATCAAGCAGTAAATCATGCTTCTAGACACGGTTTTATTTGTATTCTGCAAAGATTTTTCCCGATGTTCAAAGACTTTTGGGACCGTCTTTGTACATGTACAAAGATTTTTGGGAAGACAAAAATTGCAAAAAAGGTCTAAAATTCGAAAAAATTTTCGGCGCTCCGCGCCGAAATGAGTACTTGTGTGTCCTATATATCTTTATATTGGCATAAATTGCATTTCAAAAGAAAAAATGTTAAATTTTTCGGCGCTTCGCACCGTTTTACTACGATTCGCTCCCAGAGACCCAGAAATTAGCTAAAATACACTACCAAAAGTCGAACAACTCCGTTTTTACCACATTAAAATCGCTACAGTACCATATTATGGTACCTAAAAATTTGTGTGTACATAATGTACAAAGACTTTTGGGGACGATCTTTGTACATGTACAAACGGACCTTGTACAAAAAAACACTGCTTTTAGACGCCTATCCGCCTCAATTTCACAAATTTTTCGGCGCTTCGAGCCAGCTTTTTATTAAAGTCAAAGAAAGTTAATGATTTTTTCGCACAAAATTGTCAATAATTTTAAAATTTTTAGAAAAAATATTGCGTCAAAAGCACTGTTTTTTTTGTACGAGACAAAGATTTTCGGAGCCATCTTTGTTCAATGTACAAAGACTTTTTGGGGCAAAGTAATAGTAATTTTAACGTTTTTTGGAGTATTACTTAGCAAAATTTCTAAAAATTTTCGGCGCTTCGCGCCGAGTATCATAATTACATTCTATTTAGCTGCAAGCGCGGCCATTTAACACCCCAAAATCTATCTGTAAGCATCTTTGTACAGATTGAAGCATTTTTACATCTATCTCCACTGTTTTATAAAGATTTTATGCAGAAAAAAGAACTATTAAACAACTTTGCACTGTTTTCTTCCGTTTGAAGATAAAATTGACTCTTTTATCTTTGCGTTGCATTAAATTCATAAGCTAATTGGTGTCTATTATGAGATTCAGTCAGCACATTGCAATCGCTTTATTATTTATAATTGTGTATTACAAGTTATTTTAACTTGCTGAGTCGAATTTTATGTGTAATTTCAATCTAAGACTCATGAAAATTTTGGCGTTTCGGACCGAACTAATATAACCAGCTGAATTTAGGACAAAGTTACACCTTTTGCGAAGCGTGCGGGTCATGGATAACAATCTAGTAGTATGTAAAAATGTGTACATTCAATTGCATATCTATACGTTACATGTACAAAAAAATTTTCGCTCGTACAAAGATTTTTCCGGAGATCTTTGTACATGTACAAAGAGGCTCGTACAAAAAAAAACAGTGGTCAAAAGTGATTTTATGTAAAAGCATGCAATGTAAAACACGAAAAAAAACGCTATTTCGCGCGTTAAGGGCAAATTTTCGGACATATTTTCGACTGTTTTCAAACAAGTTGGGATACCGCCCCCTTAGGAAAATCCTAGATCCGCCACTGCTAGGCAAACATTTTATGAAATATCGCGAGTGTCGAGATTAACATATTCATTATGCTTCTGAATGAATCATCCTTGTTTGGTGTTTGCCGAATTTATTTGCTATTTATACAATTCTGCTATGTACCAAAAAATAAAACGCTATATTTCACCCCCGAAAAAAGGTTCAACCCGACTCGAAAATCTTGCCCCCGGTCGGGGGTCGGGGTTTAGGCCGGGGTTTTTCGGTGTCGGGGTTCCCGTAAGATCACTGACCAGAATACAAGATTTTGGTCGAATCAAATGTGAAAGTATGGCGGCAATGGCCGAGCTTCTTGAACACATATCGCATCTTAGTACGCTAACGCGGCATTTCAAAGCGTCGCGGGCCAAATTTTGCAGCCATGCGGCTGCAAAATAAATGAATACAGCGAAGAGCGATCCTAGATCTACGTCATCTACAGAAACTTTCTGCTTACGTTGACACAATAAACCTTATTTTTGATTAAAAAATGAAAACTATAACGAACCACATTAAGTAATGCCTGAAAAACTCAAAAAGAGCAATTTGCATATATAAGCGGTGCGTCCGTACCATACCTGTAAAGACTCGAAATTTCGGGTGGGAGGCATAGGTGCGTATGGTCAAACTTTCAGGGGAAAGCAAAAATTGTTAGATAGCTATGTGCTTCGTAAAACGGCTCTACAGTCCTTTTAAGGTCAGAAAATTAGCTACATATATAGCCTTTGTGGTCTCAGAAAACTAGCTACATAGCCTCTTTGGATTCACAAACATAGCTATATAGCCTTTTTGGACTAAAAATACCTATTAATCCCTTTTTGCCCTTTTTGGAGTCGAGAAATCGGTACATATCCTTTTTATACTCAGAAAAGACAACTAAATAGTATTTCTGAGCTCAAAAAAGACTGTATAGCTAGTTTTTTGATACCAAAAAGGCTCAATAGATAATTTTTTTTCCGCTTTCCAGTAAAACAATTTTCTTTTATCATTGATTAAATATTAACGGATAATAATGGAAAATAGCCCTAAACAGAAGGTCCCATGACTTCATTCTCCAAGGAATAAGGTCAATATTTCAGCTAAGAGAATCCAACTTTATAAAACACTTTTTAGAATGTTTTTTGTTCATGAAAGGTGCATTTGTGATGAAGCAAATTTTTTGTCAAAATCAGCAAAAGTTGAGTTTTAGCAAAAAATGCAGCCTTAGAAAGAGAAAATAAATCATAATGGGATTTTTGCTAATACATCAATGAAAGTCGCGAACTGTTTGTTTTTCCGAAATTTTGGGATCAAATGCTAATCAGTGCCTAAGCTGCGACAAGATAAAATTTGTTTTTCTTACCCAAAGGAGAGAGGTATTTTTTTCTAGAAAAGGCGGAAAAAGATGGGGGAAAATAGTGACTTTAGTAATGTAAAGCAGATGTTGCGTCACCATATGCAAAAAGCCGCAAGTTGATATCGCTTATACAGAAAAGTTATTAGACAGCTAAATTGAATTTTTGGCGCAACCCTCGTAAATATTTTACGATAAATATTAATATACATGTAACTAAGTAGTAGGTACATACTCCTATAAATCCATATGACTTACATATAAATTTGAAAATTTAATTTTAATTCAATAGAAAAAATCATTTTTTGTTTGCAGCCCTCCACTAACGATTCGGATAAAAAAGCTGTTGAGTGGACGGGTACCATACATGCACATAGGGGGGGGGTGAGCAGGGTATTACAACCCCCAGAAAGGGTCAGCTGGACAGGTACTGTCTGGCGATTTTGAGCTGATGGAACGTTTTTTGCAAGATTTTTGAGGTCAAAAGCAGTAGAAACGTCAAAAATTTTTCCAGCGCTTCGCGCCAGATTAGTACTTTTAAGTACTTTGTAGAGTTGTGCCGGGGCCGCCTTTTTTGCCGGGGCCGGGGCCTCGGCCGGGGCCAATAATAGCGTGCTTTACCATGCTCATAGTACGACCCTGCCCTACCCCTTATATGTACCTATGCATATATTCTTGCTTGTAGATATGCACGTCAAGCGTTAATATTTGTTGGGATTACAAGATATAACAGAACATGGGCATTGGGGGATCTAGACCCCAGAATTCACATTTCCCCCCAGAAAAATCCGCTAGACCCCCAGAAATTGATTTTCAGAATTTTTTCTGTTTTTCTGCGGTTTTTTATGCTAATGGATAGCTCTCATTGAGAAACGCGAGAAAAGGGTGTTTTTTTCGCTCTACCATAAATTATCAGGCACTTTTCGAATTTTGGACTCCCTAGAATTTTTGAGCTGCCCATGTATATATGGATTTAACTCCTCTGACTTGGATGCGTTTTTCAATGTGCTTTACTTTGCACTTTTGAAGGCTTACTATTCTATTTGTTCTGATAGACGTAGCTGTCTGCTACCAAGCAAGCTGGAATTGCTCGTCTATATGAATTGCAATTTAAAATATGTCAATTTTGATTAATAATTAGAAATTTGCACCAATCTGACATAGTGAAATAAAGATTTGAATTAGCAAGATCTGTGGTTTGCTTGAAATTGAGTTTCGAAGGTAAATCTGCCCAAAACATTATCAATTTTCTCTATTATAATCAACTCTAACATTGGCCCCGGCCCCGGCGCCGGGGTTGCCGGGGCCGGGGCCTGGCCCCGGCACAGCTCTAGTACTTTGTACTCAAAAATCGCCGAAAATTGATAAATTTTTGCATTTTTTAGTGTTAAAAGTAATATAATGCGGTAAAAATGGACTAAAAATGCTTTTAACATGCGATATTACCACGAAAAAACGTTTTATGGACTATTTTGGCCATTTTGATCGTTAAAAGCAAAAGAAATCGCCAACGTTGAATTTACTGTTTTGGATTTTTGGGATTTCACCCTCCCCTGCCGACCCTAACCTTGTGCACCTATGATGGTTACTGCATAGCACAGCATTTTTCACACCAAGTAATTCACACCTTATTTCATTCCATGTATACCGTGCACATTACCAACAGAAAAACTTATCGCTAGAAACGCGTGCCCCAAAAAGAATGCTTACGCATGTTGAACAATTTCTCGTTTACAAGAGAAATTACTACAAAAAAGGTTTCAAAAGCTAATACAGAAAATTTGAACCGCTATCACGATCAGTATAGTTCGATTCTACAATTGACATCGGTGAAGAAATTGATTACAGGCTAGGAAATTATTCCAGCTAAGACGTTACAGCACGTATCGTTTTTTCAAAATTGTTTAACCCATGAAAAACTATGTAAAACAATCAAGCATATTACTTAAAATTGATTGATGAATTAATCATATTAACAGATAAAAGTTTTAAAAATTCATCAAACATCAAATGGTACATAAGTAAGTGTATGAATTTTTAACAATATTTCTAGAATATATAAGGGAAAAATTATGTATGCATACCCGAGAAAATTTCACCATTATTGCTATAATGTTTTCTTTTAGCAGTTTCATAGACGCATTCTGCGTTGGTGGGCGTATCGCTTAGAATTTGTGACGCCATGCTTAATGCCACCAGTCCGCACCTGCAAGTAATTTGCATTTGTACAAATATGCCAGACACGATAGCGTTTTAATCAAAATTCAAGCATTCACACATAACATGCATAACGTACGAGTATATACATAACCTAGGTATGCCACGTCAAGTTGTCTTATCTATATACAGTAGTCGCATTCATTAGGAGGGCCGAAATTTTGAAGTCAGATATCTTAGGACCATTAGGAGACGAGCAAAATAAAAGCACAAAGGTCAAACTTTCAGGGAGAGGTGGAAATCAAAAACTTGGAGATAGCTAAGTGGCTTGTAAAAACGACTCTACAGCAAATAACGATGTTATCGCCTTAAAACGATTGCTAGTATTTGTGCAAATATATAGCCTTTCCGAACTCACAAACATAGCTATACTGCTTTTTGGACTAGAAACAGCTATTTAGTCTTTTTAAAGTCGAAAAACAGCTGTAAATCCTTTGAAAACTCACAGAAAGCAACTACGCAGCATTTATGAACTTAGACAATATGTTTCCGAGTCCAAAAAGGCTACATAGCTCGTTTTCTGAGCCAAAAAAGGTAAAGCAATGTTTTTCGGCCAAAGTGGCTATATAAGTAGCGACAAGTTTTTTAGAGCTCAAAGGGAGTATTACCCCCTCTCACCCTTCCCCATGCCCATGTATGATATGAGCAATTTTGAAAAAAATTAGGAAATTTAAAAAGACGAAAACAATGCACAAACAATAAATCCGGTACAAAGCGCCGAAAGATTTGCGTCAACTAGTTGAAAAATACGCTAAAAACCTAATTTGACGGTCTTTTAAACGCACTCCAGAAATTTTCCATATTTTTCCAGAGGAACTTGTGCGAAAAATTTTATTTGTATTTCAGAGGAAAACGGCCACCGTTCCAGAATACCGGCCAGGTTCCACACAAATAACTAGGTTTCTAGAGGAATATAGGGTGGGTACCGCCCTACCCGCAATAACCCATAACTTTGCGAATTTCTGCCCGCAGCCCGGCCACTATGAAAATTCTAAAAATTAAAAAGGCTTAAGATGAAAACACAGCAAATAGGTAAAGATTTCAAAGTTTGGTACTATGAAGGTGGAAAAGATGATAGATAAAAATGTGCGTAATAGGTGCGCAAGGTCAAACTTGCAGGGGGAGGGTGAAACCAAAAATTGGTAGATAGCTAAGTGCATCGTAAAAAACGGTTCAATAGCCTTTTTGGGCTCAGAAAACGAGCTATATAGCCCTTTTTGGTCATGAAAACTAGCTATATAGCCTTTTTGGACTCACAAACATAGCTGTATAGCCAGTGGCGGATCTAGGATTTTCCTAACGAGAGGGGTATCCCAACTTTTCCAAAAACAGTCAAAAATAAGTCCGAAAATTTGCCCTTAACGCGCGAAATAGCGTTTTTTCGGTGTTTTACATTGTATACTTTTACATAAAATCACTTTTGCCGCAACATTTTATCTTAGAAATTTTAAAATTTTCGACAATTTTGTGCGAAAAAAATCATTCAATTTCTTTGACTTTAACAAAAATTTGGCGCGAAGCGCCGGAAAATTTGTGAAATTAAGGCGGATAGACGTCTAGAAGCATGATTTACTGCTTGATTTCCTGTATTAATAGCATTTAATGCGAAACATCGAAATTTTTAAATGAAAATGGAAGAAAACTATGCAAAGATAGCTGTTTCTGCTGTTAAAATTGTTTTGAAACCTACATGAACAGAAAATGGCTTCCAAGTCGCCAAGAAAGTAAATAAATGTCATTAATAGGTATCATCTGGCGCGTAGAGCCGGAAAATTTGAAAAATTATGGTCACTGACGGCGGAAAATCATTGCAATTTGCATATCCATTCTCTAATAGCCTCTTTGGACTAAGAATAGCTAGTCTATACTTATTGGACGTCGAGAGAATAGATATATATATATCCTTAAAAACTCAGAAAAGACAACTGTATAACATTTCTAGGATAACGCGGTATGCTTCTGAGTCCAAAAAAGGCTGTATAGCTAGTTTTCCAAGCCCAAAAACACTATACTCTACTCGTATAGCTCATTTTCCGAGCTCAAAAAAGGCTATATAAGAATGTTTCTTCGGCCAAAATGGCAAAATCAGTTCCTCCAGAGCTCAGAAGGAGTAATACGCCCGTCACCCCCATGCTCTTGTACGATGAACGTGATTTAAATAATGGTCTGAAAGCAAAAACTAAAGGTTGGACGGAGTAGCTGGACTAAGCGACTGACTCGACTCTGCTGCCAAAAATAAATTTGCGGCAGCAGGATACACTCTACAAAATGCATATATTTCTCTTCACTGACCGAAAATTGCTCAACTCGACTCGACGACCATGAAACTTTCATGTGGTGTTTTCCGGGCTGCTGAGAGTCACTCAATTCAAGCCGACACTTATATACCCTTTTGCAAATATGTGCGAGTGAGTACTCAATAAGCACGGGACATTTGTAGATGACAGGGTCTGTCTCACACATGGTCAAAGTAGGCGAGGACGGAAAGAAAAATTAAATTCAAGAATGGTCATATATGTAGTAAATTGTGGTCATTTTTTGTACAATGTCTCTTTGTACATGTACAAAGACGGTTCCCAAAACCCAATGTTCATTCTCTACATGTAAATTTTAGGATACTATAATATGGGTAATAGCACTGCGGTAAAGTGGTTTTTTACCCCTTTTTACCCCTACTGGTTCGTTTACCACCTACTGATTTTTTATACCCCTAGTTTTCTACCCCTACTACGCAATTTTGATATTTTTACCTTTGTTCAGGTAGAATTTTTGGTCATTTTTCCGCAGTAAGCTCAAAAATTGTCGTGCAGCACTTTCCGTTTTCTCAAAATCGCCTGACATTACTTGATTTTCCAAGATCTTAGAAAGAGGTATTACCCACACGTGGGCTTGGGGTCTAGAGACCAAGCATTGGCGTGGGGGTCTGGATTCCCCTCAGAACATGAAAGACCCCATGAAAATCGATAGGCACCTAGAATTAAATTTTTGGTGCTATTTTTAGCAATTTGGCCCCCATCGGACTCCAACCCGAAATTTGCCGCTGCCCAGGTATGGTCTAAGCCTCGAGAATCCGGTAGACCCTCCAAAAATCGATAGATCCCCAGAACTGAATTTGGGCCCGTTTTTTATTTTTACCGGTTTTACAATACTTCAGACCCTACGAACTTCTACCCTTTCTAATCCTCATACTCCTGTGCGGTCGGCTAAATCCGAAAAATTTCAAATGTCAAAAAGTACTAAAAAATATTTATGGAAGGCACAAAAATATATCATTTTTGACGTTTCTCCTCAAGCTCTATCTATGGGCATCAAAAAATCTCGAAAAAACCTAAAACAATATCGACAATTCAATTTTATGGGGTCTATGGGGTTTTGAGTTGTGGAAGTCCGGATCCTCTACGCCCATGTGTGATTTGTCAGTAAGCTAGATGTTTATACTCTGCTAAAAAGCGTTTGTTCGTATCAGCCACCTATTCCAAAAAATGTTAATCTTTCTGCTACATCTCAAGTGATTTTAAAAATCGTGGTCATTCCAGATTTTTGATAAAAACTAGCCATAACGGTGTAAAACGGTATTTTAGAATTTTCAATCACTGACTTTAAAAAGCTGATCAAAACCCAAAATTAAGATAATAAGAAAAGATCGAATCAATGGAGTTTTCATTGATAATAGAGAAACATTGATTTTTGAATTTATTTTGAGTCGATTTTATACTAGAAGCTTCATAATTAATAATTCTTCTTGATTTAAACATTTAGCGGTTATTTTGAAATTATCGATACTTTCATTATGATTTGAAATGCTAAGGTTATTAATAGTTGAATTACATTTCCTACTATGTTTAGTCAATAAAAAAATATCAAAAAGTTCTCCTGCTCTGCTCGTCAGATGTTGAATGATTTACAGTTGTTGACCCGTTGCGCACTTCTAAATCTAAGAAACATAACTTAGTTCGACTGCTAAGCTAAAAAATTACACCTTACTGTGGACCATTTTGCCGCAACACTGAAATGTGATGCATGCAGCCCACGCCAATCATATGATTCCCGCTATCACATTCTATAGGCTGATCTATCAAACTGAGTAAGCGCTTTTCAAACAAGGGGTTCATAGTTCATTTCGCGATTACTCCTTTCAATGGCATACCAATTGACGCTCGATTTACGAAGGATGTATATAGGTATGTAACCTCCTAAAGTCCGGAAAAATGTGAAGGATCAGAAAAACATATTTTGCAATTCAGAAAAAAGATCTGCCACGAAAAACCAACAAGATGAAATCCTAAGACACATACAGTGTTATTTTAGCATATGCTTGTTTTTCCATGGCATTGATTTTCCGCCGGGTAGTTCTCAGACAGGAGAGAAAAAATTTCCTGAACGCTAAGAATTTGGTTCAAGCGCAACCAAAAGCGGCACTTTTTATGGCCCTTTGAGTAAAAAAAATGTCTCGAAAAGTTCCAATCTTATGATTTTGATGGATAGAGAACATACATGTAACGGCTTGAAACTGGATGTCCCCGGCCATTTTCAGGGGGAAGGGGTAAATGACCTTTGATTTTTGGCCAAAAATGGCAACAAACGCCTAAAAACCAATGTTTTTTTTTGTACAAGGTCCGTTTTTACATGTACAAAGATGGTCCCCAAAGTCTTTGTACATTTTGTACATTCAAATTTTTGTGTACTATAATATGGTACAATAGCGACTTTAGTGTGATAAGACAGGGTTTCTAAACCTTTAATAGTGTATTTAAGCTAATTTCTAGGTTTCTGTCGCCAAACATTACTAAAAATTGTCTCAAAACGGCGTGAAGCGCCGAAAAATTTGACATTTTTCCATTCTAAATGCAAATTCTGCCATTTTCAAGATATATATGACATCCGGAAATTTTTGAAAATTCCACACCATAATACAGTTTTTGTCTTCACAAAACTCTTTGTACATGTACAAAGACGGTCCTGAAAAGTCTTTGTAAATCGTGAAAAATCTTTGCTGAATACAAAAAAATCCGTGCTAAAAATGGCCAAAAAATTCGATTTTCAAGGGGGTGGGTGCAGTTTTTTTGTACAAGGTCCGTTTGTACATGTACAAAGATGGTCCCCAAAAGTCTTTGTACTTTTTGTACATGCAAATTTTTGTGTACTCTAATAGTACAATAGCGATTTTAGTGTGGTAAAACACGGTTTTGTAGTGTATTTTAGCTGATTTCTGGGTTTCCGACGCCACAAATTACTAAGAATTATCTAAAAAACGGCGCGAAGCGCCGAAAAATTTGACATTTTTCCATTCTAAATGCAAATTCTGCCATTTTAAAGATATATAGGACAAATAATTTATCAGTTCGGCGCGAACCGCCGAAAATTTTAGGAATTTTACACCTTTTTATAATTTCTGTCTTCCTAAAAACCTTTGTACATTCTGTACACACAAAATTTATGGGTACTATAATATGGTACAGCAGCGATTTTAGTGTGGTAAAAACAGAGTTCTTCGACTTTTCGTAGTGTGTTTTAGCTAATTTCTGGGTCTCTAAGGGCAAAAATCACTAAGAATTAATTTAAAAATTTGACATTTTTACTTTTGAAATGCAATTTCTGTCATTATAAAGATATATAGAACACACAATTACTCATTTCGGCGCGAAGCGCCTCGGAATTTTTCGAATTTTAGACCTTTTTTGCAATTTTTGTCTTCCCAAAAATTTTTGTACATGTACAAAGACGGTCCCGAAAAGTCTTTGTACATCGGGAAAAATCTTTGCCGAGTACCAAAAAAACACTGGGTGGGTGGGCCAAAAATTTTCTGGCTTAGAGGGGATAGGAGGGACGTCCAACTTTGAGTAGGAGACCCCCAACCCCCTAGCGTCGAAAAATGCGGTTTTTGCGATCTATCCAGACAAATTTTACAAGATATATACCAATTTATGTTAGGTTCGTCCCCCTTGACCGAATCCTCTATACGGACCTGTTCTCATTAACAGAGTTTTCAAGCTCTTACAAGGATTTCTCATGTGAAAACTGGAAAAACATATCAGTTTAAATAATTTTGTACTTTGCCAACGAAGAATCTAAACTTTTTAAGCTATTCTCTTGATTTCTTTCAAAGGATCGTAGTTTGCTATCCATGCTTGACGCATACAAGGAATTGAGATGTAGTAATTCAGGCAGATATCTTATGCTTGGACATTCTTCGGCTAAATTCTAAATTATTCTACGCTCGGGGCTGGTTTATGCATTAAACGTTATTCAATCAAATTTTGACATCTCAAATCAAATTAAAATGATCTATTACTGGAAAAACACAAAACCAATACAACAGCAAAATACGGCAGATAAAAAATGCGAAGATTAACTATGAAGCAGATAAATATTGACGAACGATAACTTTCAAGCCTGCCCCATGATCACAAATAGGCAGAGGGGGGTGAGAGGTATGTAACCCCTACCTAAAGGTTTGCAAAATCAGGTACTGTCAAGCGATTTTGAGAAAACGAAAGGTGATGTGAGGCAATTTTGAGCTTGCTGTGGAAAAAAGGACAAAACTTCTACCTGAAATCGGCAAAAATATCAAAATTTTCCGAATAAATTTATTGTATTCTTCATCACTAGAGACTTATAAATCGGCTAAATCTCACTAATAAGAGTCACAAAACTCAGTTTACAGCACATAATGTACTGCTGTACCATACACAGTTTTTTAAAATTTACGTTTACTGAATGTATGCTCATGTATGCCCATGATATATCTAGGCAAATCAATATTTGTTAATCTAAATTCAAATATATTCAAGTTGAGGAAGAAATGGCAAAATCAAATAAATCGTTCCAAATAGAAATATACTTGCCTAGTATTTTTGAAAGAAGTCAAAATTCTGCAAATTAGAATGAGTAATGGGTACGATAAATTTCAATCGATTTTTGCTGCGAGTGATACTGTTATTAAATACATAAAACCAGGCCCGTATCCTGGATTCTGTTCGGGGAAAGAGGGCACGACCATGGAATGGACCAGGCCTGTGATCGGGCCGAGGGTACTTTTGGATCATCGGCCGAGGCGACTTAAAATCCTTGCCTCAGCCGAGGCCGAGGATAATGCCGAGGGTCAAGCTTATATACCAGTACCCCATAAATAGTACTTTTAGAATATTATGTATGCAGATGAGCTACAGAATAATCGTAATATTAAACACCTTATCGAACTGAAATAAATGTTTATTGCTGCTAACCAGAATTCTTATTTCAATCTGATGAAGCAAATAATTCATCATCAAAATCTAGATCATTTAAATCAGAGTTAGCCAGTGATCGGACCGAGGCCTCGGCCTCGGCCTCGTCCTCGGCCTCGGCAAGGCTCGGCGTTTTTCGGATTCTTGCATATTTAATTAATAAAGTGACGAGGCGAGTCGAAAGGGCTAAAAAGCAACTTAAAATGCACAAATAGTGAATATTCAACGGATATATTAAACTAATTCAAATTTGATTTTAACCCTCGGCGCCTCGGCACTTTTCAGCTTCGCCCTCGGCGCCGAGGCCGAGGCTCCAAAAAACGCCGAGCCTTGCCGAGGCCTCAGTCCGATCACTGGACCAGGCCCACATCCAGGATTTTGTTTAGGGGGAGAGGCACGACAAAAATGTTTTTAAAACATAAGGGGTGCCAAAGGATGGATTAAAAAGACATTTCATGACCAATATATCTGTACACTTTGTAAATTTTGCTACCCAGATGCCTAAAATATGGTGAGAATTCAATGGACACCCTCTTGAACAAATCTCATTTTCTACATCAAACCTGTGCAGAACAGTAGACGTATGCAAAATTAGCTCTAGGTTGTTGTATACAGAGTAAAAATAATGTGTTTAAACTGTTCGCTTGGGACTACATAGACTCTAATTATACTTGTGAAATTCGGCGCCAAGCGCCGAAAATTGTTTGCGATATTTGGCTAAAAAAGCAAAGGGGGAGTGTAAAGAAAAAATCATTCTCATTTTTCATCTTGGGGGGCACGTAACCCTCTCCCCCATGATACAGGCCTGATGAAGACCCTTCAGAGTTCAATTTTTATTTTTTTTAGTAACATTTTTGGCGATTTTTTGGCGATTTCAGCCCCCCCCCCCCGCCTTCAGAATTCTCTTGCTGCCCATGTATGGGCACGACCAAAATGTTTTAAAAACATAAGGGAGGACCGAAGGAAGAATTTTAGTCTGCGAATTTTGCTACCCGGATACTTGGGATGGGACACGGGGAGATAAAAATCATCTCTTAGGGCTGACTAGGTCATGGGTCGCGCGCTCAAGCGCCCCCTAACAGGCTCCGGGACAGCATACATGCACATAGGGGGTGACGGAATTTTACCCCCGTTACACGGTCAGCCAGACAGGTACTGTTTGGCGATTTTAAGCTGATAGAACGTTTTTGGCTTTACTTTTGACGTCAAAAGCAGTAAAAATGCCAAAATTTTTCTGGCGCTCGCCCCGAATTATTACTTTTATGTACTTTTTTTATCCAAAAAGCGCCAAAAATTGATGAATTTTCTGTACTTTTTAATGTTAAAAGTGATATAATGCAGTCAAAATGAGCTAAAACTGCTTTAAAAATGCGAAATTACCACAAAAAGACGTCTTATAGGCTATTTTGATCATTTTCGTCGTTTAAACAATAAAAACGTTCGTGAACGTTAAATTTAGTGTTATGTATTTCTGAGATTTTACCCACCGCCGCCTGCCGACCCTGACCATGTCGACCTATGCAGGGCAAAGTCCAAGAAAATTTTGTGAAAAGAGCACATCAATTTCAAATCGTAACACTAGAATTTTCTCAAAATCAGCCGAATCACGGTTGTGCATTCAGCCTAAAAATAGGCAAAGTTCATAAGCAAATTTATCATCATTGCCAAAAATTTGCAGTCACTCTTGCTTCTTGAATAAATCTAATTTTCTGGATGAACTTGTAAAATCGTTGAGTCCAGAAAAAAAGCGTTTAGGGGGCTGACGAATATTTGTGGAGATAGAGCCCTTCAAACTTGCAAAAAACGTGGCAAACAGGCCCGTACTCAGGGGGATAGGGGGAAAGTCAGCGAAAGACCAGGCCTAAAAAAACGGGGCCGGGCTTGAAATTTTTCACCGGGCCCAGGCCCGGGCCCGAGCCTTATGTGTACTTAGTTTTAAATAAAATATTTAGCTCTTAGCTTATCAATATACTATATTTCATTCGAGGGAAGTGGGTATGTGCCCCTCACCTCTCTGGATACGAGTCTGCATAAAACCAGAATTATTCAGGCCTGTATTCAGGGGTTAAAGAGAAGCACGCCCCCGGAATAGAATATAAGAATGATTTCTTCCTTGTTGCTTTTATAGCCACAAATCGCAAAAAATTAACGGCACTTTGCGCCGAATTTCACAATTATAACTCGAGTCTATTTAGTCCCAAGCACGCGGTTTAAACGTTTCATTTTTCATCTTTATACAGTCCAGGCCCATATCCAAGATTTTGCTTCGGGGGGTGGGAGCAATACCAAAACTTTTTAAAAACACACGGGGTAGCCAAACGATGAATTAAAAAAGACGTTTTACGACCATTGGAGCTGAAACACTTTGTAAATTTTGCTACCCGGATGTCTTAAATATGGTGAGAATTCAATGGACACCTTCTTGAACAAATATTTTCTGCATAAAACCTTTGCAGAACAATAGACATAGATGCAAAATACGCTTAAGGTTGTATGAAAACTAAAAATCGAGTGTTTAAACCGCGCGCTTCGGACTAAACAGATGCTAATTATAATTGTTGAATTCGACGCGAAGCGCTGAAATTGTTTTGCGATTCTTAGCTAGAAAAGCAAAAAAGCAAAGGTGGAATAGAAGAAAAATCATTCTCATATATTATTTCAGGGGCCCTCTATCCATAGGTGGACAGCAGAAAAATTCTAAGGGTTGCAAGATTTTCCAAAAGGCAAAAATGGTCTTAAAAATAATGGTATGACGAAAAAAACACAATTTTTCAACGTTTCTCATCATGCACTATCTATTGGCATCAAAAAATTGCGAAAAAATTATCAAAAATTGAATTCGGGGAAGGGGTATTTTTTCTGGGGGGAGGATTTGGCCTTCTGGGGGGAATTTGGCCTTCTGGGGGGGGAATTTGGCCTTCTGGGATGGGGAATTTGGCCTTCTGGGGGGTGCATACCCCCTCACTCCCTCCCGATGCCAATGTATGCCCTATCCCCTCGGATACGGGTCTGATACAGCCTAAAGCGTATTTTGCATTTATGTCTTCTGTTTTGCACAGGTTTTATGTAGAAAATGAGATCTTTTTAAGAGGGTGTACATTGAATTCTCACCATATTAAAGGCATCTAGATAGAAAGATTTACAAAATGTACGGCTCTAGTAGTCGAAAAATGTCGATGTCTTAATTCCTTTGGTCCCCCTTGTTTTTTTTTAAAATTTGGTCGTGTCCCACCCCCAAGCAAAATCCTAGATACGGGCCTGATTTAACAAGAATTGCGATGAATAATTTGATACATCATACAAAAGACAGACGTGTAGACGTCTTAATTCAAGTTTAAACAGTCCAAGTCGTTTTAAGACATCGTCAGAAAGAGTGTTATTTTGACCAAAAGTGTATTTAATAAATCTACGTCGAGCAGATTCTAATCTGTTAAGATCGATCAAGCATGCGTATAGGACTACTGCATATATAACAATTAATAATTAAGAAATTCGGCGCGAATTTTTTTCGATTTTGTACTAAAAAAAGCAAAGGGGAGAAGGAAAGAATCATTTTCAAATTTCATTTGAGGGGCACGTGCCCCCTATCCCCTGGATACGCACTAGCGTAGCCAGGGAAGAAGGGGGAATTCCTCTCCCCCTGGAGAAAATTTCGACATGTTCCAAAATTGAGAAATATGATTACATGATGCTGTTCTGCGACGTAAAATCGAAAAATTCGGTGCTTCGCTCTGATTGCTTCTATCTTTTGGCAGTTTCTAGCGTTTTAATGCAGGAAATGTCAAAAAAATTAACGCTTCGCGCGCATTATAAATATTATTTGGCTAAGTAGAAGAGGTTGGAAAGTCCCAGAAAGTTAAATTAAAAATAATTATAGATAAAGTGAATTTAGAGAAATGCAAAACCGAAAACAGAATTGAGTGGCAAAGAGGAGGAACAAGGAAAACGCGCGTGCGGAGGATCGAGAGCATATGGCTAGAGGGCTATAATGGCGCTTAGTGTTATGACTTGGAATATTACGACAAGGACATTTTCTAACTTAATTTGGGATGCGGAGTTCATATTT
>JAVLUZ010000154.1:10945506-10974481 GCA_036768485.1 Mermis nigrescens
AACTACCGTGGGGGAGTGTAACTGCGAGAGTTACACGTATAGGCGAACTTGCCTTAGCAGTTCGCGATAGCCATACTCTTTGCCAGCCAATACTAGTAGCTATCTACGATAGTGCACTGTGGGCTATGCCTTCGGTCTTCCCAGTATTTCCCCAAATTTTCAATAAATTCGGGGCGTACATAATATTTTACTGTGCAAATGTGTCCGAGATGTATAGAATATAACCAATCGTCTCAGGATGCGGGAAACAGCGTTATAAGGCGATATATAGCCCAAGATTTGGAGAAAGAAAAGGAAAATTGAATTATTAGGTATTATTTATGATTGAAAATTGAAAAAACCACAAAAAAATAATAAAAATCTAAAACCAAAAAAATCCTGCTCATTCATCTATAAGTATTGTCAATCCATTAATTTAATATAACCAAAATGGATAGAACATTGAAAAACTTGTATTATAATAGCAAGACTGGGTATTCTGGGGCAAATCACTTGTACAAAGAAGCAAAAAAGTGTTACCGAATTTAAAACTTTTGTCAAAGCATGGCTGGCTAAGCAGCCCACATATACATTACATAAACCAGCCAAAAAGCATTTCACACACAATAAAGTCCTAGTAAGTGGTATCGATGAGCAATGGCAGGCTGATCTTGTTGATTTGCAGTCATTGAGCAAATTCAATGGTGGGTATAAATTTTTACTAAATTGTATCGATTTGTTTTCAAAATACGCATGGTCTTTGCCACTCAGAAGCAAAACTTCAAAAGCGGTTCTAGAAGCATTCCAGGAAATTTTTAGAACTGGTCGAATGCCATATAAATTGCAGACAGATGCAGGAAAAGAATTTATCAACAAAGAAGTTCAAAATTTTCTAAAAACTCAGGATATCCAGTTTTTCACAACCAAAAAGTGAACTAAAAGCTAGTGTTGTAGAACGTTTTAACCGCACTCTAAAGGAAAAAATGTGGAGATATTTTTACAGCCAAAAAATACATATAGGTACATTGACGTTTTGGCTGATTTGTTGGAAAATTATAATAATTCGTACCATCGAACTATAGGGACATTTCCGGCAAATGTGGATGAAGAAAATGAGCAGGAAATTCTGAATAAAGTATTTCGAACCATTAGACAACCTATGATATTTAAATTTGATGTTGGAGATAATGTACGAATAACTAAAGTAAAACGCGCATTTGAAAAAGGCTTTTGGCCTAATTGGACAGAAGAGTGCTTCACAATTAAAGAAAAATATGCAAGAATACCGCCTGTTTACACTCTGCAAGATCAAATGGGTGAGACATTGGAGGGTGTCTTTTATCAGCCGGAACTTCAAAAAATCCATGTAAAGAAAGGTGAGCTTTTGATTGTTGATAAAATTCTAAATACGCGTAGGAGGAATAATAAGACCGAATATCTGGTCCACTGGAGGGGGTACCCATCAAAATTTGACTCATGGGTATCCACGGTAGTCAAACTGTAAATACTTTTGTTTTTTTTTTAAATTTCCAATCTTTACAAAATAATTTCCAAATTTTACAAAATAATTTCCAAATTCTACAAAAAAGTTTCCAAATTTTACAAAAAAAGTTTCCAAATTCTACAAAATAATTTCCAAATTTTACAAAAAAGTTTCCAAATTCTACAAAACACCTGTACTTAACCATATAAAAAAGTTTCCAAATTTTACAAAATAATTTCCAAATTTTACAAAAAAATTTCCAAATTTTACAAAAAAGTTTCCAAATTTTACAAAATAATTTCCAAATTTTACAAAAAGTTTCCAAATTTTACAAAATAATTTCCAAATTTTGCAAAAAACCAAATTTTACAAAATGTGTCTGATTTTTTCGTTAAACCCGTATCTTCATGTTTTATTGTCTCATAATCTTATTAAGTATTATGCACGTTTTCAGTGTATTCATACAAAAGATCTGCAGTCTACAGAGTGATCCTCTAGCTTTAGGTTGGGGGAGATCTGTGCGAGACTGTGGACCCTTTGTAACCTTTTTCACAACCACCTTTTCCACACTATGGGTTACTAAATGTTGCCTATAGTAGTCCTGGTGCACTGTTCTATCGTATTTGTTAAATCTCTCAAATTTCCAGCTCGGCGAATTAAAAGATACGTGTTGTAGCATACCTACAGTAACCCCATGCACTATATTTTGCGTACGTTATTTTTGACTCATATACATCTAATTTATTGAATTTCAGCTTTATTTGACTGTTAGTTTGTGAGATATAGAAAATCCAGAAAGCTACAGTATACCTACAGTAAGACAATGTGTAAAGAATTTGTGACTCGTGTATATGCTGTTTCTCAAATTTGAGCTCAATCCGGCCATTGGTTCAAAAAATACGTGTTATAACATAGCTACAGTAAGCCAGTACACGATTTTCCATATACATTATTTTTGGCATGTAGTCTTTACATTCTGAACATTTCAGCTCAATCCGGCCATTGGTTCAAAAAATACGTGTTATAACATAGCTACAGTAAGCCGGTACACGATTTTCCATATACATTATTTTTGACATGTAGTGTTTACATTCTGAACATTTCAGCTCAATCCGGCCATTGGTTCATGATTTATAGCGGTTTTATGATATGGTGTAAACTACTCGAGTGTAAAGTGTAAAGTGGTCAGGTGATACCCGAGTTAGAATATTGTACGCATTTAGTATAGTAAGCGGTGTTCATAGTTATCCCCTAAAAAATAAATTTCTGATAGATTCCCCCATTTTTTCATATATCCCCCTGCATTAACTAGGTACTCTTGCTGTAGTGTAAAGTATACCTGGTTGACTTGATCCGCAAATTTAAAATAGTCTCCAGTATACCCATAGTTGAGGGTACCTACCCTGTGACGTCATCACTGACGTCATCCCCTAGATCGCACCACAAAGCATACTAGCCTATGCTTCAACACAGGACTATGCTTCAACACAGCCTATGCTAAAGCACTGGCTATACTTTGTGTTGCACATCTAGGGAGACAGGCTTAACTACTCGTGGGGGAGTGTAACTGCGAGAGTTACACGTATAGGCGAACTTGCCTTAGCAGTTCGCGATAGCCATAACATAGCCAATACTAGTAGCTATCTATGATAGTGCACTGTGGGCTATGCCTTCGGTCTTCCCATTATTTCCCCAAATTTTCAATAATAAAAAACATTTAGATACTTGTCCGGTAGCATAGAGTTAAGTGTATGATAATAGTAATCGTTTCATGCATACCGCTTGTGCAATCGAGAATATTCGATCTGAGATAAAGGCTTATCAGTATTACGTTAAATTGATCTTTCTTTAATTTACTGTAATGGCCCTTGAGGCCAGTGTACGTAACGTTGTAGTTTAGTCTGGCTTTTGGTTTTTTCGTTGGCCGGTTGTTCGACTGTATAATCTGTACATTGTCGTTTTTCTTTTGCGTATTTTGTTGTCCGGCTTTAGGCCGTGAATTCTACGTCGAATTAAAATAGAGAAAACCTACCCAGTGGTTTTGGTTATACCGAGGTTAGGTCGGCCACCATCCCTACGTCGAGGACTTCCACCTTCCTAGTGGACTGATAGGTAAATTTCGTATGATAGTTTATTTTATTCGGAAATCATAATTTATTTCTCAAGCCAAAAATTGATCAAAAATATTATTTAATCTTTAGGGATGATTGATCAGCATAGAGCTCGTTGTTGTTGTTTTCATTGTTCAGCGTGCTACACATATTAGGAACCAAAAACATTTCTGATCAGGCACTGATTGAAAATAAGTTAAATAAACAACTTGAGCTTGAGATAGGTCAACTGACCTCCGCGGCAAATACCGAGACTAGGTAGGTAGCCTTAGGTCTTAGGGCGTAGCTGCTGAGATCACCCGACGAAAAGCAGCCAGCAATATTAGGGCTGAGGGGATCGAAGCCGTAAGGTCTGTAAGGGTCCAAAGATCGAAAGCCATTCAGAGCCGCGCGATCGGGGCCAGCACTAAGCGCAGACTTAAGTACCTACGTACCTAGGTAAATCTCGAAGGTAGTGTAGTCCGGTTCCTACGTCGATTCTGTAGACGTTAGGGAACGCTACATTTACAAATACAAAAAAATCATCAGCTTCCAAACATGATTTATGACAAATAATTAGATACATCATACATAGACAAATCTGCAAGCGTCTTAATTCAAGTCTGCACAATTTAAGTTGTATTAAACGATCCTCGTAAGAAAGGATATTATTATAACCAAAAATATATTTAGTGAATCTACGTTGAACAGCTTCCAGTCGATCTATATCCCTAAGATAAGAGGGGTTCCATACACTGCAACAGTCCTCTAATAAAGGTCTAACATAACAGCTATAAGCTTTAACAAGGTTACCTTTATCACGCGAAAAAAAATGATTTGCTTATTAAAATACATCTAGAGAAAGCTTTTTTAATCAAAGAATTATAATGTTCCTTAAATTTTAAATTTCTTGGAATCAAAACTCCTAAATCACGGACAAACAGATCACTAGAAATAATTTCCCCATTTAGTCTATACACAACTTTTTGATTATTATTACCCAAATATAGAACTTGATTTTTGGTTCGAGAAATAGGTAAATCCCATGCTTAGGTCGATGTATAGATGTTTAGGTCGATGAATAGATGCTTAGGTCGACGTAAATTTGGTATCTGCATGTCGTTCTGCATTCAGCTGTTTGAATCTTCAAATACTTAGGTCGAGAAGATGCTTACTTAGGTCGAGAATAGGCTAATTAACGAAACCCATAGCTTTTGTAATATTGATCATAGACGGATGAAATTTTTTTCCGCGCCTTCTTTCAACATGTTCTAAGTACTGAGCGAAAAAATTCGCTTTTCTGAAGTTTATTTCTTAGTATTCTGAAAGTACCATATTCTTAAGTTACTCCCCTACCTGCTGCATGTACGAAATGAATTCAGCTCTCACTAGACTTCAATGGTGATCTCAAGAAGTAGTGTAGTATTTGATCGACTCACACATTTGTTCTCGATAAAGCTTTAGAACTTTCGTTTCTATTGAATTATCAATTTTTATTAAATTTTGATTATTATTAAGGAAGCTAGTTGATAAACACTGCGGAAGTTTGGCCCAGCCTGTATATTTAAGATAAAATATGGCAGTGCAGCAGTCAATACAAGATAAACGCGTCCAAGCAAGCGAATCAATACGGCACTTTGGCTGACCAGTCCAAAGTGGCACAAAGCCTATTAGGTGAAGCAGTGTCCCAGATAATGAGATTACATGTTTTTTATACCAAACCAAATAACATCCATTGCATGCATGTTGACGAGCAACCTCAGCTACGAAAATTGAAAAGTCACTGCTTAATAATTCTAAAAATTCGAGCGAGTTTTCGCCTTGTGATATGCATGTTTTTTATACTTTAGGGCTTAAACTCCGTTTCTTTGCAGACCTATGTACATATACTACGTAGAACAATGCTAGCAGTATACTTACAACAGGGCATCTCATGGAAACACCGGCACTAAACCGACCGCACTCGCTGCAGACATTTGTATTATGACCGCTTTTTTCGTAAACTGTAGTGTAATACGCTTTTAAACTCATTTGTAATCTAATTTTGAAGTAAACATAATTCTAAATATGTAGGTAAGGTATAATATATATTTTTCACTTCCCAAGCGTGCGAGCTATATACAGAAGCGGTCCCAGGCACACCTGGGCGTGGGGAGGGGGGTTTGGGGGTATGCACCCCCAGGAACCAAAATACCCCCCCCCCAGAAATCAAAATACCCCACCCCAGAATTCAATTTTTTGAAATTTTTTTCGTTTTTTTCGCAATTTTTTTGATGCCAATGGATAGTGCTCGATGAGAAACGTCGAAAAATGGTGTTTTTATCGCCAAACCACCATTTTTAAGGCCATTTTTTGACTTTCAAAAAATCTTGCACCCCCCCCGAATTTTTCTTTGCGGTCCACGCATGGTCCCAGGCTTTTGCAGTAATGATATTTTGTGTGTAGGTTGTCTACATACCCCTTTTCTCAAGTTCCCGGGAAAAATGACGGGGAAATAATGTCCGGGATTCAAAAATAGGTAACCTGTATATATTCTTACTGCCCTATATCAAAAATTACGAATATTGCGCGCAATGTTTGTCTACTTTTCCCGAGGAATCCCGGACATTATTTCCCCGTCATTTTTTCCCCGGACATTTTTTCGCTGTCATCTTTTCCCCCAATAAATTTTTTCCCGGGTCAATTATTCCCGTACATTTTTTCCCGGAGTCATTTTTTCTCCAGACGTTTGTTCCCCAACATCGAAATGATCACAAGCGCACTTACTAAACATAAATAAGTATGCGATGCATCTGCAATTATTGGGCATCTGTTTACAGTAGGCTTTCTGTTGTTTACTGAGATGCAAAAAAATCCATTAGTATTTGCTGCCTTTGGCTGAAACGTTTTTTGCTGATTATGAGTAAACAGAAAGGTCATTTCGACTGGCGTTCTTAAACTGCATTTGTTGAACTTGTCCTGCAGTGACTCGCTTTTAAGTTTGGTCAAATGTAATCATGCCTCTGGAATTTATTCCTAGCGCAAGATGAAACCAAGAGTTGCGTAAGGATGGTTATCTTCACCTGAAGATAAATCAGCCAGGCACGTTGCTGGCCCTCCTATTTTCAGGGGGGACCAACACTAATTTTGGGGGTCTAAGCCAAAAATAGCACAAAATAACGTGTAAAAAGTCCTATTTTTCCGGTTTTTCCGAATTTTAGGGGGTCCGGACCACCTGTTCCTCTCACAGCTACGTGCCTGAAATCAGCAGCCGATGGAGCAATTGTCTGGTAGTGTGATCAATTTTATGCTATCAAGTGTAAAGCCAGATTGTACGTAGATGATGATGAAATCACGAAGTCAGTAGGGGTGCATAACCACGCACCTGACATTGCTAAGATCAAGGCCAACAAATCTGCTGAAGCTGCTAAAGAAAAAGCAAGGACAACTCAAGAGGCGACTCTTAATTGTTTCTGAGATAGCAGCACAATTGACACCTGCCGTCCAAGCTAAGATGCCAGCTGTGGAAAGCTTAGAAAGGAGTATTCAGCGTCAGAGTCATAGCAGCTAATGCGTCGCCATCTCAGTAAACAACAGGAAGATATATGGGGAAAAAGGCCTGGGGAAACATGACACGGGGAAAAATGTCAGAGGAAAAGTTTATTGGGGAAAAATTCCATGGGGAAAAAATATCCGGGAAAAAATGTCCAGGGAAAAATTGTCGGGGAAAAATTGTCCGGACACCCCTATTTTTATGTGTTGCTGCATTACAATGGTTCTTTTAAAAAATTGCTTTCAGCTTTTCATGATTCTACAGCCAGGTCAGTGCTAGGGGACATTTGAAATTAAGCATACTTTATATTTTGCTTTACTTACACGTGTTTTTCATTAATTTATACAAGTATTCTAATAGAAATTGAACTTAATTAAGTTTTTCAGTTTGTAATTGTTTCATGATAAATCGACGATATCTTGGGAAAGTTTGTGCTTTGATCACACGGTGGCATTTATGTATGTCTTGTTGATATTTCGTACCTATGACCAAAGTAGTAGAAAAATAACCATCCAAAAAATGATGGAGATTTGGGCAGCAAAGCCCGGGATAAAATAAATACATAGTGTAAAGTGTAGCAGCCCTGTATCTACAAGAACGACACGGGCTTGACTAACATTTGCCTTCGGGACTTACGTAGGTACCTAAGCTGCTCTTAGCGCTGGTCAGATTCGCGTAATCGCACGGAAACTTCGAATCTATTGACCCTTGTAGACCTATGGCTTCGATCCCCTCAGTCCTAATATTGCTGACCGAAACCTCACGGGTGATCTCAGCAGCTACGCCATAACTCCTAAATGTACCTACCGAGAATCCCGGTATGCTCGCGAGGTCAGTTGACCTATCTCAACCCAACTCAAGCTGATGATTTAACTTATTTTCAACCAAATCGCTATCTTGAAATGTTTTGGTTCCTAATGCACGTAGCACTATGAAATTGAAAACAACACCAACGAGCTCTCAACTGATCAGTCATCATCATAAATCATTAAATACATTTTTAGCTGACTTTTGGGTTGATAAAAGAATTTTGGATTTCAACGAAAGATATGATCAAAAAGTTATTCACCTTTCCAAACTCCTCTAAAATCGAAGAAGTCTTCGGCCTTTAGCAGCGAAGACACGCGCGAGCACCGACATCGTGATGTCCGGCCGGACACTTTAAGACCGGTCCGTCTTAAAGCCGGCCTATGTTTGTATAGCGTAATGTCATTTTAGAATGTTTGCCGGTTAAGATAATGGAACACTTAGACAGACGATTTATTGCTGCACTGCATGATTTTCGGAATGATGCAAAATTAGGTACCTACCAAGACAAATTTTTATTTACAGCAAATTGACAATGTAACTTATGTGGAACGAAATAAGATGTCACGCAAAAATGCCGATATATATGATACAGGCCATATAGGGCGATGGTGCCTATTCCAGCCCCGCGGGGCCGAAAATGACGAGAAATGCGCAAAAAATTGATTTGCATGTCTGACGTAATCCTTAAAATTGGCGCTTAGCTGAATAGTGGAGTATTTCCTATAATTCTGGCTCAGTGCGATTAAAACCGACACTTTTCGATTGCAAAGTTTAAAAATTCAAATTTTTATTACTTGTCTTAGGCCCAAATACTCGAAAGCGGAATAAATTTACTCCGGAGTAAGGCTTACTTCGGAGTAGTCCAGTCCAGTAAATCGTCTGAAATAACATACTCCGAGATTCGGTATACCCGACAGTGGGTAGGCATGGAGTGGTTACTCCGGGCGAATCGTGGAGTAAAGCATTTACTCCGAGCACTCATGGAGTAAAGTCGCTAAGTGAATTGTATAATGTTTTACTTAGTTGATGACGCGCATCTGTCTGATTTGCTCGATACATGCTTCACTTGCCATGCTCGAAGCATGTTTACAAAAAAGGATTATTTAAATATTTGATTATTTTCACGAATCAAACCTCGCTTGATAAATTTACTCATCATTCACCAATAAAATTTCTACATGGATGAGAAGAAAAGTGACACAAACTTTTCAACAGCAGAGACCGGATTTTAATCGAGTGTATATCGTAATCACAAGGATATCATCGAATAAGAAAACGGATGTATCCACATCTTTAGCCAAGAAAAATCACGGAAGATGATTGAACAAAGTTCAGGAAATATGGATCTGTACCGATCGAAGCATCGCTGGAAATAAAATGGAAAGATTTTAAAAAGAGTAAACAAACTCGCTCAACGCAAACTTTCATACAGAAAAGTCATCAGAATTTATTTTGAAAAATTGTATCTTTGGCGGTTGGCCACTTAAGCATAAAAAGCATTTTACAAACACTTATAGAGTTAACCAACATAATTTTGGTACTTATCACAAATGAGTATTAAGAGTTGATTCCTTCTATCTCTAGCTCATACGTTCTCTCTTGCTCATCAAGATATTCGAACAAATCCACCAAATCTCATTATCGATAAATTAAATATACAGCCAATCAGAAAAACCACCTTATGCCTGCATTAAATTCATTGCTGCTCCAGATTCTGTCGAGCAAAGAGTAGGTTCGTGAAGTAACGTCTACTCCGAGTAGCGCTACTCCACCTTCCAGGAATACTGTAGATCTGCTCCGCGATTTACTCGGAGTAAGAGATACCCACCTTCGGCATTTGGGCCTTAGTAAATGGAGCTATCGAAAACCCCAAAATACTGTGTTTTGTGAAGTCCTCACAACTTTCCAGGATATAGACTAACTCATTTTGGGGCCACTCTTCCTTCTTGAATATGGGTCTGTTGAACTTACCACCACCATGGCTGTGGGGAGTTCGTCGAGTAATTAACCTCGGAAGGCAAAACCTACCACAATGATGAAATACCCAACCATATTCCTGGAATTCAATTCTTGAAACTTTTGCCTGGTGATATTTTGGCGATTTCGCCCATTGGACCCCCAGAATTAGGTCTGCCGCTCACCACCTGTACAATGGTTCGAGTGATTACATAAATTAACCAGAAAAATGGCTCTTCATAATTATCTTTTCTGGTGCAAACTTCGTCCAAGCAGTCCCGTTTCTTGCTGCCCGTAACACCAAATAATAGTGTTCAATAGGTAGGCCATGACACTCACTCTCCAGTATGTACCCCAAACTCCATCCATTGTCATACCGGATCAGAGCCTCCAAACAACTTTGATCATAACAAGCGGCCTTGCATTGTGCGTTAAACAATAGTCAGTTTATTGTTGAATACGTACATACATGCATATGCAACTCGCTACTGTTACTGAAAAATAAGAACAACATGACCCGGACACTTTACGGCAAGGCCGGACACTTTACCGCTCATTGTAATGTGTCCGCAGGACACTTTGCCGCATCGTAAAGTGTCGGGTTGGACACTTTACCGCCCGGACACTTAACGACGCGACACCGGCCTACCTCACCCTCGATATATCAGATCCCTGATTGGGTTATCTAAGTTTATTCACAAATATACACCACGGCTACAAGCCGGGAAAAGACAAAATATCACTAAAGAATAAAAACGCACCAAACGACAATTTCGTCAAAACGCTAACTAACTATCCCGTCACGGGATGAATACAGTATAACAAAGTTAAAATGACAAATTATCATTAAGAAAATCAGAAGGTGTCTGACGTTGGCAGCCGGTGTCGCGTCTTTAAGTGTCCGGGTGGTAGAGTGTCCGACCGACACTTTACGATGTGGCAAAGTGTCCGGCGGACACATTACGATGAGCAGTAAAGTGTCTGGCCTTGCCATAAAGTGTCCGGGTCATGTTGTTCTTATTTTTCGTAACAGTAGCGAAGTTGCATATGCATGTATGTACGTATTCAACAATAAACTGACTATTGTTTACGCACAATGCAAACCGCTTGTTATGATCAAAAATCGTTTGGAGGCTCTGATCCTGTATGACAATAGATGGAGTTTGGGGTACGAATCTGGAAATTAGTGTCATGGCCTACCTATTGAACACTATTATTTGGTGTTACGGGCAGCAAGGAACGGGTTTGCTTGGACGAAGTTTGCACCAGAAAAAGATAATTATGAAGAAGCCATTTTCTGGTTAATTTATGTAATCACTTCGAACCATAGTACAGGTGGTAGGCGGCAGACCTAATTCTGGGGGGTCCAATGGGCAAAATCGCCAAAAATATCACCAGAGCAAAAAGTTTCAAAAATTGAATTCCAGGAATATTGTTGGGTATTTCCATCATTGTGGTAGGTATTTCGCCTTCCGGGGTTGAATACCTCCGACCGAACCCCCACAGCCATGGTGGTGGTAAGTTCAACAGACCCATATTCAAGAAGGAAGGGTGGCCCCAAAATGAATTAGTCTACATCCTGGAAAAGTCGTGAGGACTTCACAAAGACCGTATTTTCGGGGTTTTCGATAAGCTCCATTCACTAAGGCCCAAATACCCGAAGGTGGAGTATCTCTTACTCTGGAGTAAATCGCGGAGTAAATCATGGAGTAAAATTTTTCGGTATTCCTGAAGGTGGAGTAGCGCTACTCCAGAGTAGATTTACTTCACAAACCTACTCTTGCTCGGGGCAGGAGTAAGTCTTGGAGCAGCAATCATTTTAATGCAAGCATAAGGTGGTTTTGGTTGATTGGCTGTATATTTTCGAATTTATCGATAATGGATTTGGTGAATTTGTTCGAATATCTTGATGAGCAAGAGAGAACGTATGAGCAAGAGATAGAAGGAATCAACTCACTTAATACTCATTTGTGATAAGTATAAAATTATGTTGGTTAACTCTATAAGTGTTTGTAAAATGCTTTTTTAATGCTTAAAAACGATGGCCAGCCGTAAAAAATACAATTTTTCAAAATAATTCTGACGATGCTATTTTTTCTGTATGAAAGTTTGCGTTGAGCGAATCTGTTTACTCTTTTAAAATCTTTCCATTTTATTTCCAATTTAGCGACGCTTCGATCGTTACAGTCCATATTTTCCCTGAACATTTGTTCAATCATCTTCGGCGATTTTTTCTTGGCTAAAGATGTAGATACATCCGTTTTCTCCAATTTATGATGATATCCCTTGTATTGCATTATACACTCGATTAAAAATCCGGTCTCCGCTGTTGAAAAGTTTGTGTCACTTTTTTCTTCTCATCCATGTAGAAATTTTATTGAGTGAATATGAGTAAATTTATCAAACGAGGTTTGATTCAATGAAAATAATCAACTATTTAAATAATCCTTTTTTTGTAAACATGCTCGAAGCATGGCAATGTGAACGGATGTATCAAATGAGCGAATCAGACAGATGCGCGTCATCAACTAAGTAAAACATTATACAATTCACTTCGAAGCGACTTTACTCCATGATTTGCTCCGGAGTAAATGCTTTACTCCACGATTTACTCCGGAGTAACTACTCCATGCTTACTCCACTGTCGGTGTACCGAATCTCAGAGTAAGCTATTTCGCGATTTACCTGGACTGGAGGTAACTGCTCCGGAGTAAGCCTTACTCCGGAGTAAATTTATTCCGCTTTCGGGTATTCGGGCCTAAGACAAGTAATAAAAATTTGAATTTTTAAACTTTTGCAATCAAAAAGTGTCGGTTTTTAATCGCACTAGAGCCAGAATTATAGGAAATACTCCACCTATTCAGCAAAGCGCCGAATTTTTAAGGATTTAACGTCAGACATGCAATTTTCCAATTTTTTGCACATTGTCTTCACCTTTCAATAATTTTTTTCGGCCACGAGGGGCTGGGTCACCACCGCCCCTGAAAATATGGCCCTAGTGTCTATATATATCAGCATTTTTACGTGACATCTTATTTCGTTCCACATAGTTACGTTGTAAATTCACTGTAAATAAAAATTTGTCTTGGTACCTAATTTTGCATCATTCCGAAAATCATGCAGTGCAGCAATAAATCGTCTGTGCTTAATTGTTTCATTATCTTAACCAGCAAGAGCATTCCTAAATGACATTACGCTATACAAACATAGGCCGGACACTTTAAGACGGACCCGAGACACTTTACGGCATCTTAAAGTGTCCGGCCGGACACTTTACGATGCCGGACACTTTACCGCGTGACACCGGCCTACCTCACCCTCGATATATCAGATCCCTGATTGGGTTATCTAAGTTTATTCACAAATATACTCCACGGCTACAAGCCGGGAAAAGAAAAAATATCACTAAGGAATAAAACGCACCAAACGACAATTTCGTCCAAACGCTAACTAACTATCCCATCATGGGATGAATACAGTATAACGAAGTTAAAATAACAAATTAATTATCATTAAGCTAAAATTACTTTTTATCAATTAGAATATTCTAGAATACGACAAGCGGTAATGTAGATAAGATACACTCCAACTTATAAGTTGGCTAAGTATTTTGTGCCGATCCTGCAAGACATAAGTACAAATGAATACACTTTATGTGACACTGGTAGTTTCCTGACAAGACTTAAGGCTTTTACATTCAAAAGCCATCATTTTATGGCTAGTCTTGATGTTCAAAGCTTGTTCACTAATATTCCACTCAATGAGACTATTGATATATGTATTAGGAAACTATTTGATGATCAAAATGTCATGTTAGTAAATAACATGAATTGTCATCAATTCAAACTGCTTCTAGAACTTGCAGTTAAAGAGTGTTACTTTACGTGTAATCATAGGTAGCGCGTTAGCGCGTACCTATAATATACTTGGGTACCCCCAACACCTGGGCACCCCCCCTACAGCTATAACGGGACATTTCTGGAAGGTGCGGTTTTTTTTAAAAGAAAGATAATAAAAAAATTCGCTGCCCGTGTTTTTTTGTTTTTCTTGAAACTCAAAATTGACTGTGTAAAGAAGGTGTAAAGTTTTTGTGTAACGTTATAACATAGGACAAATTTTGGGACCTTTTTACTGCGGCATGTGGACAACTGAGTATTGATGACTCGAAGGATTGAACAGAATAGGATAATAGAGGGATGAATTCTACAGATGACACTTTTTTGTTTTTTGAAATTCGCATTATTTATCGAACGGCAGTGTAAAGAGTGCGAAAATCTGGGGGTGAAAAAGCACTTTTTGGTCGAGTTTTCAACCTTCCTATGTCCGATACTAACTCCGGTTATGAGGTTTTTAAAATGTTTTCTGACAGAAATGTAGAGCGGATCAAGGGCTACATTCTGCATATAAGCAAAGTCTTCTATGCTCTATGGTGAGTTAGATCCTGGGGTTTAAAGTTTACACTCTAGTGGATGGTGTAAAAAAATGGATTTTAACTAAGATTTCTCTGCCAAATTTTTCCGCTTATGAGTCAGTGCAAATCGAAGACAGCATTAATAAAGTGCCTCACAGGGGCTAAACATCGCAGCAAACCGCATTTAAAAAAACGCAATATTGAGTTATTTATGGGGGTGTAAAGTTCGAAATCAGAGGTAAAAAATGGGCTAAAAAACACGTTTTTTCCGAAGTTTGATTGATAAATCATGCCAAATAATTTTTGCAACAGAATTTTGGCACACAGGAATGTACTACGATTTAAAAGCTACAAATTGTACCAAACCGAATTTCTTTAAACTCAATGGGGAGTTCGGTACGGAATTTTAAAGTTTACAGTGTTCTAAATGGTGGAAAATACGTTTTTGTTGCGTTTTTTGTTCGCCACTTTCTCCGTCCAGAAGTCGGGATAAGTCTAATAGAATAAAAATAAAGTGCTTTATATCGGGTGCATGTCAAAGCAAATTGTCTATACATTAATATTTAGCGAGTGTAAAGTCAAAAATTTGGAGTTTTAAATGCGTTTCTGTCTTGTTTTTTCTGCCTGCTTCTCCGGTTACGAGTCAGGGACACGTTTATCAAGTCTAGAAATGGACCAGGAATCAAATTTGATATGCCAGTCTGGCGCATATGTTTACACTCTACGGTGTTGTAAAGTAGTTTACACCAATTGTTAGTTTGCCCATAGAACATTATGTAGACTTAATTTTTTCATAAATATTAATCGTAATATCGGAACAATATCAAAATTACGAATCTGACTAAAATCTTCTTTACACTAGGTGTTTACATGAAGTTTACACTACATATATATTTATCTTCGTTTTTGAGCATTCCTGAAACCTAATTTTTTCTTGGAGCCTAGAAGTTTTCAAAGGATCAAATGTGAGACGTCACGTAGGCGCGTTTGTTTACATCCAACAGTGATGTAAAGTAGTTTACATTCATTGTTTATATGTCCTCAGACCATTGTAGAGACATAATTTTTTCATGAATGTTGATCATAATATCCGAGTAATTTTTTACACTGCATGTTAGCCTTTGTTCTAGAGCATTGCAAAAATCGAAATTTTTTCCTGAGATATAAAAATTTACAGGGAATGAAATATATACGTCAATTGGGCGCGCTTGCTTACACTCAGCAGTATTGCAAAGTGGTTTAAACCTAATGTTTATTGTCTTTAAAACATTATGGAGACTCATTTTTCCATAAATGTTGAAGGAAATATCGGAGCAATATCAAAATTACGAATCCGACTAAAATATTCTTTACGCTATGTGTTTGTGTAAAGTTTACGTTACGTGTTAACCCTAATTCGATAGACTTGCAGAGACTTTGTAACTGAAGTCAAGAAATTTTCAAGGATTCATATGTGAGACATCAATTAAGTGAGTTTGTTTACCCTCAAAAGTAATCTAAAGTGATTTAAAAATTATGTTCAAGTGTCCTTAGATCATTGAAGAGATGTAATTTTGTCTTAAATGGGTTGCATTAAAGTTAAATCTTTCTTAGCCGTGTTTATAATATGTTTCACAAAATCTTGCACATGGAGAGCTATCGTTTAATTGATGTAAATTGCCTGCAAAAGTGGTTTAAAATGAACCAGCAATCACACTACTGTGCACAGAAGTCGACAAAGATATACAGCTTTATTGTAATCATGTACATTAATAAGCCGTAAACTGTTAGTATTCTCTACACCTAGTAGTTGTGTAAAGTTTGCACTATTCATTTGTTGTTAATATGTAGTCTATACTACAAATTTATTTTACTACCAAATCAAAGCGTTAGTGTTCCTTACATTTGATATTTGCGTGAAGTTTTTGAATTTTTGCCGAAAATCTTTGCCTTCTAATTTACCAACATCCCGCCTTTTCCATTTTCTTGAAGTTTAAAATCTTTTATAATTCTCTCATAATTTAATGCTAGGTTTTAACTTTAAGTTTCTCTTGGTTTACAACTCTCGCTTAGCAAGCTCATTTTTCAAAACTTTTTCATAGTGATCAGATTAGTTGCGTTTAGTTTGGAATTGGTGGACGGTCGTTATTTTATTACTCGGCTTAAATAAACCAAGTGACTATCTTTTGATTATTTTCTTCATCGCAAATTCAAACACCCAATTTTCAATTTGAAAATTGACCCAATTTTCAATTTGAAAATTGATCCAATTTTCAATTTGAAAATTGATCCAATTTTCAATTTGAAAATTGAAAATTGGGTGTTTTCAATTTCAAAAGTCACAACACATTGTGCTTGTGTATTGATTGAGTGAGGATTTGCAATGTGAATTCGTTGGTTAAATTTTTGTGCTTGATTATAAGTGAACTGCACATTAAGAAGAAATAACTTAATGCAGTTTTAATTTGAAAATGGATGGTGTCAATAAGGTTGTCTTGTTTAAAAAGGATAATGCTGATGTTAAGAACAATATTGTTTTCCGCGTTCTTGGACTGTTGTTATTATTGTGGCATGTTACTGATTGTGTTTACTGACTGATGTACTGAAATCACGCTAATTAAAAGTAGTGTACTAGCAAAGAAAAATGCTCCGATGGAACAAAAAAGATGAATATACTTGGAATTGTGGATTATTATGGATGTAAAAGGAGGGGACTAGGAAAAATCTACCTAAAGTCGGAAAATCTGCTAAAAATCACACTTTCTCTAAGCAACGCAAAAAATCGATGTATATTCTGCGGCCTCTAAAAAAGTGTCTTTTTTAAATAATGTTCGAAGTTTCAGATAAGAGTGTATAAACGAAATCTATCAAGGTTACTTTTTTAAATTGCTGGCACCTGATTGATAGAAAACTAAGAGGTATTGTATTTAAAGTTGTTTTGTTTTATGAGCATTATAGCAAGCAAAGCAGGAGCCGATTGATTAGTGCACACAATCGTTTCGGGCATGCTAGTGTATCTACATTAAGTCTGTTTCAAGTCAACTTACGTGTTTCCTACTGTTTTTAACCAACCATGTCTTCAATTGTCTTCGATGTTTGCTATTTCATTCAATTGGCTTGGAAGACTGTTAGTTTACTTAATATCATTTCCCATAGCTACTGCATAGCTAACGTGCTGCTGTTTCAATCATTGTTATGGTTGAATATTTATTTTAATCTGTTGGCCGCAGAATATACATCGATTTTTTGCGTTGCTTAGAGAAAGTGTGATTTTTAGCATATTTTCCGACTTTAGGTAGATTTTTCCTAGTCCCCTCCTTTTACATCCATAATAATCCACAATTCCAAGTATATTCATCTTTTTTGTTCCATCGGAGCATTTTTCTTTGCTAGTGGTAAAATCTATCAACAGATAGATGGTGTTGCTATGGGTAATCCGCTTGGCCCAGTTCTTGCCAACATTTTCTTGAGCTATCATGAAACAATGTGGCTCAGAGACTGCAATATAAAGATCAGACCCAAGTTTCATGTACGTTATGCTGATGACACATTTGTAGTGTTTTCTGACAGAAATCAGCCAAGAAAGTTCTGTGATTACATGAATCAGCAACATCCTAATATGAATTTCACATTTGAAACTGAATGTGACAAGAAATTAAATTTCCTTGATGTTCTTGTTGAAAGGAAGTCCGATGATATTGTGACATCATCATATCAGAAACCTACATTTTCTGGCCTTTATGCCAAATTGTCTAGCTTCATTCCTTTTGCCTATAAAGTTGGTTTAATAAGGACACTTGTGAGTCGCATTTACATGATTTGTAACTCATATCAGACTTTTGTCTCTGATATTGACAAGCTGAAACAGACTCTACTGCAAAATGAGTATCCCCTTGGCTTGATTGATAAGGTCATATCAGACTTTATGACAAAGGTGTATAATAAGAGTGATGAAATAAAAGTCGGTTGTGATAAATTATGCTATTCTCTTGTTTTGCCTTACACTGGTGTACATGGCTACAATGTACGCAGCAGAATTCTAAAGCTTATATCTGCATTTTACCCTCAGATTAGAGTAAGGTTTGTTTACAAACCTGTCATGTGTATAAGCCGGTTTTTCAAGAACAAGGATGCTGTACCTGCTAAGCTACTCTCAAATTTAGTATATAAGTATACGTGTTCTAGCTGTACGGCTAGTTACATTGGCGAAACTCGCCGACATTTTGGGAGTAGAATTGCAGAGCATACTGGCATCTCATTTGCTACAGGAAAGCCAATTCAGGGTGATAGCTTATCTGATATTCACAAACATGTCTCAAATAGCAATCATTCAATTACATCAGATTGCTTCAAGGTTATTAGTCGAGCATCCAACTCTTTTGATCTTTTAATCAAGGAGTCGTTATACATAGCACGTGATCGTCCTATTCTCAACAATAATGTTTCATCATATCCTCTAAATTTGTTTTAATTTACTGAAATCCCACCTTTTTCATTTTCTTCTAGTTTAAAATCTTTTATAATACTCTTCATAATTTAATGGAATGTTTAAACTTTAAGTTTTTTTCTCTTGGTTTACAACTCTCGCTTAACAAGCTCATTTTTCAAAACTATCACCTAGTGCACAGTCGCTTCAAAAGATAATTACTATTAGCATATACATAATTCTATTTTACCGTACAAGTATCTAAATGATTTTGTAATAAAAAATAGGGATTCAATTGAGAACTGAAGGCATAACCACGAGCTCACACATCACACGGATGGCTACTCGAAAATGGTTATGGTAAACGATACAGTACCAAGCTGTTGTCGGATGGCTTTCGCGAACTGATGACAAGAGTTCGCATCGTGTAACCCTCGTTATTACAATAGGTAGGTACATATTTTTAGTGACTTAGCCACCGATTGCACCAAAGAATACATACTAATTAGGTAAGTAGGTACATTTATTCACTGTTTTAGCCGCCCGGAAGCCATATCTCTACGACATAAATGCTTCTTTTGTATGCAAGAAAGCTCTTAATAGTTTTTAAAAGATTTCTAGAAGAAAAACAATTATTTTAGCACTGCTAATGGAAATTTCTAAGAACTTTGATGATTCACACTTACGACATGCTTTAATGAACATTGCTCGGAAAAGTTTTATTTCGAATTTAGATATCTAGAAGTAGGCAGGTAGCATTTCCCACGTAAAATCATATACAATACGATTACTGTATTATTTCTAGAAACAAGTTTCGTTTTTCGTTCGTCTGTCTCGTGATCGTATCACACGCAGCCTTGCCAACACCGTTTTCCACATTTAGGGTTTTTGTGAACTAATGTTTCAAGATGTGGAAAAAAATTTTGTGCTTTGTTCACTTTGTGGAAGATTTTTTTGATTTAAAAATGCGTTTTAGAAGGATAAAAGGTAGTAAATATTTGCAGTGAACTGCAGGTAATATAAGAAGACAAGACAAGAACAAGACAAGAAAATGTTTATTGTCCAGAAAAATACACGAAATTTGATAATACCATCATGGACTATTTTGACAGAACTGGTCTGATAAGTCAACAACAATTTGGGTTTTTAAAGAACAAGTCTTGTTCATCCCAGCTGCTAAAGTGTAAAAACAAGTGGACTAAAAGTTTAGACAATCACGTTCCGCTGGACATTATTTATATTGATTTCTGTAAAGCCTTAGATTCTGCTGTTCATTCGAAACTTTTGTTAAAACCTAAATCCTTGGGAATTTCGGGTACACTGTTAAGCTGGATTACATCATTTTTAGCGGGAAGATCACCAAAGGTGAAGATAAATAGTTGTTTCTCAAACCCACAACCGGTAATTAGCGGTGTCCCTCAAGGCAGTGTGTTAGGGCCTACATTGTTTTAAGTGTTTATAAACGATTTAGTCGATTGTATTAAACATAGTGATATGATGTTGTTTGCTGATGATGCAAAAATTTTTAATGTTTCATGTAATGCTGATCTCTTACAATCGGATCTGAATTCATTACACGCATGGACCAAAAAATGGCAGTTGCAAATCAGTTATGGTAAATGTGCAACGTTGTATTTGGGGTATGGGAATCCTAGAAACAACCACAAACTGGGTTTTCAAGATTTAATTGTTTCTGAAGATTCTATTAAGGATTTGGGAGTGTATATTAGTGATGACCTATCTTCTAGCTTTCATTGTGTAAACACTGCGTCTAAAGCTTCTCGAGTTGCATCACTGATCCAGAAAAGCTTTGTCTCAAAAAATATTGAATTAATGGTAAAAGCTTTTAAAGTCTATGTAAGACCCATTTTGGAGTATAATTCGGTGGTTTGGAACCCTTATTTGATTAAAGATATTAACTATTGAAAAAGTTCAGCGTAAATTTACAAAAAGAATACTATGGCGACAAGGTGACTTGTCTTACAATGAGCGGTTGGGTTTGTTAAATCGTGAAAGACTCGAAACTCGGCGTATTCATTTTGATCTCACTTTTGCTTTCAGAATAATTAAGAGACAGTTACTTTCCTTTGAAGACTTTTTCGAACTCGCACCCGAAAGGGGTACCAGATCGGTAAGTGATATAAAGCTATATCCACAAATTTCATTTGGACTGTAGGAAAAACTACTTTGCAAACAGGACGGCTAGAATCTGGAATACTCTGCCCCAAAGTATTGTTGATTGTAAATCTTTTAAACGGTTTAAGGGTTTGATTTCTAAACTTTGTTTAGATGAGTTTCTAAAGGGGCGTACGTGAGCGCGATCCGCCTGTACGTCTCAGTCATTACTATGCTATGCTGATAAACGTTATTTCGTTCCTTTGACATCTTTTATATATATCCTTTTTCATGTAATTTCTATTGCATTTTCTACGGCAGTAATTGCTAATAAAATATTATTATTATTATTATTTAGATCACTGAAGTGATACAACGAGGTATGCCCCAACAATAAAATCGTAAAATCAATGTTTATGAGCTCTGTTTGAACAAACAAACGTTAGGAGACGCGACAACATGATCAGGTGAGGAGTTCCAAATTTTGAGGTAGCATTGCGAAAAATCGTTGAGGTGAACATTGGAACGGACAACTGGTAAGGTATATAAGTTTACGACGGTTTTCAGATCGGGTTTTGCCGGAACTGAAAATGAAAAATTCATTAGCATCAATACAAGATAAACCGTTAATAATTTGATACATGAGACATAAACATATGTGAAGACGACGAAGTTTGGGCGGATTCTAGAATGGCTCCATGTTCCAGATTTAAAAAACAGCGTTTTTATGCGATTTCAAGCAGGTATCTCTAACATAAAAGTTTAAAAAACAGACAAAAAAGCCTTCTTACTTTCATTTTCGTCTGTTTTTTCAACTTTTATATTCAAAACTCCTACTTGAATTCGCATTAAAACGCTATTCTCACCTTAATCAAAATTATCTTTGAGCTCTGTGCGGCTTCAGTTTGGTGCCAGCGGATGATCTAAGTCTAAGATAAAGATGGGGCAAAAATTGCTCCGCTCGCTTTGCTTGCTTCGTAATTTTCGCCCCATTTGTCTCAGGCTTACATCATCCCCTGGCACCAATGTGAAGGCACATACTAAGCCTAAGCCTAAAAAATAAATATTGGAAGAGACATAGGAAGGAAATGACTCTAGCAGTGAACGACCAAAGCTCCAAAATTTTGCTTCCGCCGAAGGTGAAGCTTCGGCCAGCTCTTGCTTCGGCTTCGGCCGAAAACCGAAGGCCGAAGCTTCGGCCAAAGGCCGAATCTGTATAAATTCTTCAGTCTAATTCTGATTAGTATGAAGAATGAATTGCGAATTGAGTCATAAATATGAAAGTTAAGCTTGATTATGTTCCAGGAGTAAATATGAAGTAATAAAACAGTGTCATTCATTGCAAAAATTTTATTCAAAAGCGCAATTAATTCTCTTCATTAGCACCGATTTCATTATTAGACATTTCATGTATATCAGCAGCTAATAGATCATCATCAGATTCGCTATCCTGAATATATAAAAATATAATGTATTATTAGGAATAAAGCCTGGTATTCCTGAGAATTACAAAAACAATTGATTAATTCCTAATTTTCCTGCTGATACTTAAATTTGTAGAAGGTAGACATAAAAGCAGATGGAGATTTCTTCCCGTTTAGATGCAGAAGTTTAAGAAAGTTAACACGTCGACCATGGAGCAATTATTTAATACAAAAGAGAATGGTACACAGCAGTGTTTTTTGTACTCGGCAAAGATTTTTCCCATTGTACAAAGATTTATTGGGACTGTCTTTGTACATTTACAAAGATTTTTGGGAAGACAAAAATTGCAAAAAAGGTCTGAAATTCGCAAAAATTTTAGGCGCTATGCGCTGAAATCAGTAATTGTGTGTTCTACATATCTTTATAATGACAGAAATTGCATTTCAAATGTAAATATGTCAAATTTTTCGGCGCTTCGCGCCGTTTTAAGACGATCCTTAGTGATTTTTGCCCTTAGATACCCAGAAATTAGCTAAAATATACTACCAAAAGTCAAACAACTCTGTTTTTACCACACTAAAATCGCTATTGTACCATATTCTAGTACCCAAAAATTTGTGTGTACAAAATTCACAACAATTTTTGGGCAGACAAAAACTATAAAAAGGTATATAATTCCCAAAACTTTTTGGTGCTTCGCGCCAAAATGAGTGATTTTTGGGATCTAGTATACAATTTACCCACCAGCGTTTTTCAGTCGATCCATAATGTATTGTAATGTGTCATGTGTAATGTATAATGTGTAATATGTACACTTTACACATTACACATTACACATGACACATTACGCAATACACATTACACATAACACATTACATATTACACACCACACAAAAAACGGTGGTGGGTAAATTGTATACTAGATCCATTTTTTGTCCTATATATCTTTAAAATGGCAGAATGTGCATTTAGAATGGAAAAATGTCAAATTTTTCGGCACTTTGCGCCATTTTGAGACAATTTTTAGTAAGTTTTGGCGTCAGAAACCCAGAAATTAGTTAAAATACACTACCAAAGATCGAAAGCCCTGTTTTACCACACTAAAATCGCTACTGTACTATAATATAGTACACAAAAATTTGCGTGTACAAAATGTACAAAGACTTTTGGGGACCATCTTTGTACATGTACAAACTAGGGATGCACCGGGGCCGCCTTTTGACCGGGGCCCGGGTCTGGCGCCACGGCCGGTACTAGAGACTGGGACCAACCGGGGCCAACTATTTTTGCTATATCTAGGATATACCATGTATGCATATGTATTTGGCAAAATGTGACTCATGCAAAATAGCGTCTGGGCGAGTCTGTGACATTCGTTCCACATGTATTTTCGAGTTCAATTAATCATCATACCTTATAGAGGCCAAAAATTTTTCCTACCATTTATAAAATTTGGCCTTATTCACGTAACTTGCATCATTATCAGCCGAATTACTCATGTTTTAGATCAGACGAGTTGAAAATAGCTTAAACAAGGATAGAAATTTTGCATGCATAGTTTATTATGTTGACAGCCAATCCAACACAAAAAAACATCTTTTCGAATTTTATCCGTAGGCATGTAGCTGGCCGTCCTATTTTGGGGTGACCAACACCAATTCAGGAGGGACTAAGCCCAAAAAGGCCAAAAATAGCACAAAATAACGTTTAAAAAGTCCTATTTTTCCGATTTTTCTGAATTTTATGGGTTCTGGCCGGACCCCCCATTCCCCGAGAGCTACGTGCCTGTACATCCGGCAAAAAAACCTACAGGAATGCCACAAAATGTTAAACGTATGCTTTTTCTCATGCAGAAGAAAAAGTCGGAACAGAATTAGATCCGATGGGCTTTCTGCGGACAAAATTGGAAACTTACCCGGCCCTGGCATATATAACTGACAAGGAAATATTTGAGCCCCCGCCCATGTGTACCCCAAGTGGACGCTTGTTCAGTACAAGTGGCAATATTTGCTCGGATTCCCGTTCTCGTTTGCTGCATGAGCGATTAGAAACGGTAGTGTATTTGGCGAAAAGCTTGTAGATTATCGGTTTTGACTATTAAATTGCTGCAGCTATAAACGTGAATAAGCTAAATTTATGAAATAAAATTTGTGACTTATGTTTTGTTATACATGAATGATATGCACAGGCGATTATGCACGATTTTTCCTCAAAATATCGCCAAAATCCGAACAAAAAACGTTGAGATAATTCTAAATAATAGGCTATAAGTTGCGTATTTTGGCCCCGGGGCCGGGGCCTGGCCCGGTGCATCCCTAGTACAAACGGACATTTTTAAAATAAAAACATTGGTACACAGTAGACACACAATATACAACAAGTACAAAGATGGCGTTGGAATTTCGAGTAAACAAAGACATGCCTTCAAATGTGAGACATGTAGGAATAAAGGTGTGGCTTTTCCCTAAGTGTCTCATCATTTTCGCGATCGCTAGTGATTCATTCATAGTCAAACTTTTCTAAAAATTGGAAACAGATGCGGAGCAGATACAATGCTTAGATGAGTCAGCTTTTGTTATTAGCACATGGTTGCTTGCTGTTTATATAGTCAAAGTTGCTGTTGTGAGCATATTTTTAACAAAATTTAAGGTGACTAGAAGATAAATTGAGCTAAATGTCGTCATCTGGGGTTAGTTATATTGCACGTTGTCTAAATTTTAATGCGAATAAATAATTGCCCTGAAAAAAGCTTCGGCCTTCGGCCTTTTTTCCTTCTTGCTTCGGCCTTCGGCCAAAGCAAGAAAACACCCCACCTTCGGCCAAAGCTTCGGCCAAAGCTGAAGCTTCGGTCATTCCCTGGATGCTAGCACCCTTATTTGTCAAAATAAACGTAATCCTTCCCTTTCTAACTAACACTAACAAAAAAGATTGATCACCGGATGGTTTACATGACCATTGTTATAATTACTGAAGTGTAAATTCTCACTCACTTTTATCTCTTGATTTCCGTGCTGATCCAGACAGTCGTACGCCTTTCAGCAGTTGCTGGATAAAATTTCGTATATCAATAGTTTCGAGCGTTCAATTAATGTGCCACGTCAAAACAAAATCTAATGATAAAATTTCGTATATCAGTAGTTTTGAGCGTTCGACAAATGTGCCACGTCAAAACAAAATCTGATTTCCGTATCAATAGCCGCTGTCGAAACGGTTAATTTCAATGCTCCGCCATACCTATCAGATTTTTAATCCGGCTCCTTCGATACTAATTGACAATTTTATACCAATTGTCAGTGTTTCGCCAAATCGTCGGATAGTTATTTAATTTCTGAAAGATTAAGGTACATTCTTAAAACGCAGCAACTGTGCAAAGCATAACAATCTTGATCACAATCCAATATACAAAATGCATATTACACAGCAGCACGGTAGAGCGTAAACAACCAGAATAAGCAATTCTCGTGTCCGAACAACGTAAATCACTCATATGATTGATAAAAAATTTGCATAGAAAAGCAACATTGACTTGTGTTTTATCAAGGCAACAGTAAATGCGCCTAACTTACATTCTTTTATAATAGTCATGTAAACTTACATTGACCGATCGCAGTGTATTCATTTAAGTATATAATGTTTGTTCAAGCTATACATAGAAACCAATAAATGCATTGTGGATAGTTATGTACCTATGTCCTTTATAAACGTTTATCGTGTGCACGTATGTTCGAATTAACCTGTTCTTCTTTAATTCATAATAGATTCATCAATCGTCAGCATTATTGCCGTCACCTTTGCTAATGAATGTACATATTACCTATGTACCTACTTACATACATACCTATGTACACAAGACAATTCGATCAATCCTGTTCTTCTTTAATTCATAATAGATTCATCAATCGTTAGCATTATTGCTGTTGCCTTCGCTAATGCATGTACATATTACCTATGTACCTACTTACATACCTATGTACACAAGACAATTCGATCATTCATTGCGACGATTTTTGCAGTCACCTTCCCTAAACATTGCGTACCTACATACAAACAAGTGTATGCATCAGTATACATTAGATCAATCAATGCGCCGTTTACGGCAGTCGCCTTCCTATGCTTTGTGCTTCTATCACTTTATAACTTCATTCCTCAATTTCTGCCCTTCTAAATGCTTTCCGTCGATAATTTCTTTTGAATATCTTCCTTACAACTGATAATCTTTCGATAAATCCCCATTAATTTAAATTCTGTGACTTCTATCTATTCTAGAATTAAGCCCGAAGTTCTAATGAAGGTATTTTAAGAAGCTTCAGGCGCTCAGAATAGGATAAATTGGTATGAAAACCAAAAAGACGTTTAGTAAATTTACGTTGAACATTTTCAAGACGATTTATATCATTCACATAATGTGGATTCGATACAGAAACAAAACTCAAGCATGGGTCTTACATAAGTAGTATAGGCCCTAATTAAAATACCTTTATCATGAGAAAGAAAAGCTTTGTGTATTAGAAAACAACGAGAAATAGCTTTTTTAATTACCTATGTGATTTAAATATTCCTTACAATTGAGATTATGGGAAATATAAACACCCAGATCACGAACGGAACTAATGTCATTTGAAATATTTATATTATTCAAAGAATAAAGCTTTTTGGATTATTTTTACCGATATGTAAAACTGCACATTTTTCCGTAGCAACAGGAAGTTGCCAATAAATAGACCAAGTATAAATATTATCCAGATCTTTTCGTATTAAACAATCAGAAGATGGACCAAAGATTTTGACATCATCGGCTAAGAGGTAAATTTTATTTTATTTAATCAAGTTACATAGGTCATTTACATAAATTAAGAATAAAGTAGGACTAATCATACCTGGACAAAGGCCGGTTTCCAGATGAAACCGGCGGTCAAAAATTGCAGTTGGTTGCTGGTTTGAACAAGGGTTGTTTTGGAATATGTTACCTCATAACTTTTTCGAAACGTTCTGCATGTCTGCATGCATCATTTGTGTTTGTTTTATCCGTCTTAATTTACTCGCATTTAGCATCATCAGTCAGTACACTAATTGTTTACAACTATAGTTGTTAGAGTGTTCACCTCAGGAAATTTTTTTGGCCTTTTTATCATACTCAGCTCGATTTCACAAATTTTTAAAGGACAAGACAACGCAAAAAAATTGACCTTATTATGGAAAATTTCTACCCTATACTTTATATAAGTCCAATTAAGCAGTCTTTTACAAATAAACACTGAAATAATTTATTATATCTGCCAAATAGTGCGTGAAAATTTTGGCCTTTTAATTTTTTTAAAACATTATTAAACATTACATCTGGCAGGAAGCGCCAAATAATCTTGACCTTCTATCCTCTTAAGCTCAATATGATCGCTTTTCAAAGATACAAGTATACAAGCAGTAGCGGAACTTATTACCGTTCTCGCCACACAATTTGCAGCCTTAATCATCCCTAAACTTCGCTTAGGTTTGTAACTGCTTCTTTCATGCGAAACGGGAAATAAGAATATGAAATCTAGCAGAAATGTTGATAATTTCCATTTCAGATCAATTTTGGGAATTTATCGAAACAGACTTATGAATAAATTAGTAACGTCGGCATCATTAATGGATAATTATGGCATTTCCATCACCTTCGACTTAATTCTGAGGCATGTAGGGTTGATAAGAGAAAGACAAAATTCTGGTATTTAGATTTTTGTTCTCTGAAATTTTGTGCCAGCTGTGAAACTTTAACCTAGTACAAAAATGTATTAGACTAAACGCCTGTCGACAAGCTCCATATAATGGCGAATGAAAATATTCAAAAAAATTTAAAATTTGTGATTCGAGAAATTTTTCAGCATTTTTACTCTTTTAAACTCAATTCTGCAGCCTTTGAAGACAAACAGTGCAAAAACGGGCGTATTATAAAACTGGTGAAAAATTTTTGACGTTCTGATCTCCTCAAGCTGAATTTTGAAGCTTTCTTAATAGAGGGATTGCTTAAATTATATTCGGCGCGAAGCGCCAGAACATTTCTACATTTTTATCTTTTTAAACTCAAATTTGCAGGTTTCTGGATATAAACAATCCAGTAATTATATATGCCTGGCGCGGAACGCCGGAAATTTTTGAGAGTTCTATCTTTTTACCTAAATTTTGCAACTTTCTGAACAGCAATACAGTAATTACAGTTTGCGCGGAGCGCCGGAAATTTCCGATGTTTTTATCCTTTTGAGTTCAATTTTGCAGCTTTCTGAATGATAGAAATTATATCCGGTGCAATTCGATATATTTATTCTTTTATGCTGACTTTTGCAGGTCAAGCTATGCAGCAATTATATCTGGCGCAAAGTGGGCGTTCTTATGAAGCTCAATTTAACACATTTCTAAAGATAAGAAATGTAATGCCAGCCTCAGTTGCAGCGGATCTCATGCCCTGACACCTGCACCAATTGACATGCCTTTGTCCAGTGTTTTTATACAAGGTCCCTTTGTTCAAATGCAATGACGGTCTCTGGAGTCTTTCAATTTATAGGTTTCAAAAGATAAAAAATACGGAATAGTTAATGAAATGTTTTGATATTTTTACTATTTTCAAGTAGATTTTGCGGACTTTGTTATTGACAAATAATTTAGGATCTTCACGTGCGGACTGCTGTTTTTTCAGCGTTTTACGTCATTTACTTTCGTTTGAAATCGATTTTGGCAAAACATTTCTTCGAAAAATTTTAAAGTTTTTGTTAATTTTGTGCAAAAAAAATCA